>CM055070.1:38228757-38311653 GCA_029204045.2 Tillandsia leiboldiana | reverse complement strand
CCCTAAAACTTCCGGAAGCCCGCATTTTGTCATCCGGACTTCCAAATTTAACAAGCAAATAGCCGTTTTCAAGCGTTTTTCCCGCAGCTGAATTCAATCCAACCTCAGATTGGCCCAAAAAACCTTTTCTAAAATTCGGCAAATGCAGCCGAAGTCCAAATCAGCTATTCAAGTCTCACAAAGTCCATCTGTGGCACCCCTTTGATGCACCATGGGGCCAGACACACCAACACTAGGTGTTCTACACAATGGATTCATCGGAAAGTTGCAATGGGAAATCCAGAACACTACATCCTCCCCCACAGAAAAAGTTTCGTCCTCGAAACAAAAGTCATACCTCAAGCAGGTGCCTCGAACAGGTGGGGGTAAGCAGCCATCATCGCTGACTCCAACTCCCAGGTAGCCTCGCGCTCCTCATGACTGCTCCAGAGGATCTTCACATAAGGGATGGCCCGACTGCGCAAACTCCCTAACCTCCCGGTCCAAGATCCTCAAACGGCCGCTCAACATAGCTCAGGTCCTCGGTGACCTCCAGTGGGGCGAAATCGATGATATGAGACGGGTCATGAACATATTTCCTCAGAGTCGATACATGAAAAACGTCGTGAACACCTGAAAGCCTGGGAGGAAGTGCAAGCCTGTAGGCAACTGGCCCTATGCGCTCTAACACCCTCGAAAGGTCCAATGTAGCGAGGGCTCAGTTTCCCCCGAATCCCAAACCTTCGGATCCCCTTTGAAGGCGAGACCTTCAGAAAGACATGATCCCCAACCGCGAACTCCAGGTCTCGCCTCCGCACATCTGCATAGCTCCTCTGTCTGCTCTGTGCTGTCTGAAGGTGCTGCCTGACTACCTTGACCTTAGCCTCCGCTTCTCTAAGCAACTCTGGCCCCAAGGTCCGCCTCTCACCCACATCGCTCCAATAAAGAGGGGAACGACACTTGCGTCCATACAATGCTTCAAACGGAGCCATTCGGATGCTCGCTTGAAAGCTATTGTTGTACGCGAACTCAGCCAATGATAAGTGTCATACCCAACCCCCTCCAAAGTCCAGCGTGCAAGCCCGGAGCATGTCCTCAAGAATCTGTATAGTACGCTCTGACTGTCCGTCTGTCTGCGGGTGAAATGCTGTGCTGAAACTGAGCTGTGTCCCCAAAGTGGCCTGTAGGCTCCTCCAGAAGCGCGAAACAAACCTCGGATCTCGGTCAGATACAATGGAGACGGGCACCCCATGCAGCCTCACCACCTCGTCTAAGTACAGCTGTGCCAGCCGTCGAGGGACCAAGTCACTTGCACCGGTAAAAAGTGTGCGGATTTGGTGAGTCTATCCACGACTACCCAGATAGCATCCGCTCCCCGACTGTGCTCTCGGCAAACCAGTGACAAATCCATGGTAATATGCTCCCATTTCCATTCAGGGATTGGGAGACTCTGCAACTTGCCAGCAGGTACACGATGTTCAGCCTTTACTTGCTGACAAGTTAGACAGTGCGCTACAAATCTCCCAATGTCTCTTTTCATCCCGTTCCACCAAAACTGTGCCTTAGGTCCCATACATCTTAGTCCCACCAGGGATGGATGGTATAAGGTGTATAGTGGGCCTCCCTCAAGATCTGCTCTCGGATCTCCGCATCCAAAGGCACACATGCTCGGTCCCTGTACTGCAGTACTCCCGAAGCATCAACCGAAAAGTCCCCTGCCAAACCAGTCTGCATCTGCTCTCGAATCCTCATCAGGTGGGGGTCCTCACTCTGTCTCTCCCGAATCCTGTCCAACAGAGTGGGCTGCACGACTAGAGACATAAGTCTAGCAGAGACCCCAGGGGACACCACCTCGAGCTCTAACCGCCTCATCTGCTCCAGTAATGGCGCCTGATCGGTGATCAACGAAGATAGACTCTGCACTGCTCTCCTGCTCAGGGCATCAGCAACCACGTTGGCCTTGCCAGGATGGTATAATATGTCTACATCATAGTCTTTCAACAATTCCAACCATCTGCGCTGCCTCAAGTTGAGCTCCTTCTGTGTGAACAGGTATTTCAAGCTCTTGTGGTCGGTGTAAATCTCGCAGTGCTCCCCATACAGGTAGTGGCGCCACAACTTTAGTGCAAAAATCACTGCAGCAAGCTCCAAATCATGGGTAGGGTAATTCTTTTCATAATCCTTCAGTTGCCGAGAGGCATAAGCAATTACCTTTCCCTCCTGCATCAGCACGCAACCAAGTCCACTGTGCGATGCATCACTGTAAATCACATATCCCTTCCCCATAACAGGTAGGGAAAGGATAGGAGCCGACATCAATCTGATCTTTAATTCCTCGAAGCTCCTCTGGCAGTCCTCACTCCAGATAAACTTAATCCCTTTTCGCGTCAAACGAGTGAGGGGTGTGGAAAGTTTCGCAAAACCTTCCACAAACCGACGGTAATATCCTGCTAAGCCATGAAACTGCGGACCTCAGATACCGTCGTCGGTCGGGGCTAATCCCGGACTGCCTCGATCTTTGCCGGGTCTACTGCCACTCCGGCGGCTGAAATCACATGGCCCAAAAAGGCAACCTCCCGAAGCCAGAAATCACACTTAGATAACTTGGCGTACAACTTTCTCTCTCTCAGAAGTTGTAGCACAATCCTCAGGTGCTCCTCGTGCTCCAAATCGCTTCGGGAATAAACTAGGATGTCATCAATAAAAACAACGACGAACCGATCCAGGTATGGTCGAAAAATCCTGTTCATTAAATCCATAAAAGCAGCAGGGGCATTTGTCAATCCAAAAGGCATGACGGTGAACTCATAATGCCCGTACCGCGACCTGAATGCCGTCTTTGGGATATCCTCGGCCTTCACCTTCAATTGGTGGTAACCAGACTGTAAATCAATCTTAGAAAAGACACAAGACCCTTGCAGCTGGTCAAATAAGTCATCAATGCGCGGCAAAGGGTACTTGTTCTTGATGGTCACTTTATTCAACTCCCGATAATCAACACATAGTCGAAGTGATCCATCCTTCTTCTTCACAAATAGCACCGGCGCTCCCCAAGGCGATACGCTTGGTCTGACAAAACCTTTGTCCATTAAATCCTGGAGTTGCGCCTTTAGCTCTCGCAGCTCAGCCGGTGCCATTCGGTAAGGAGCCTTAGAGATTGGCGCAGTTCCTGGAACTACGTCAATCAAAAACTCAACCTCCCTATCCGGCGGCATATGAATTAGATCTGGAGGAAACACATCCGGGAACTCGTGGACAATAGGGATATCCGGGAGTCCCGGTGCCGCCACAGGCTCCTTAATCACCGACGCCAAAAAGGCCACGCATCCACTGCGCATCATCTGCCTCGCCCGAGAAGTCGAAACCACAGAGGCAAAGAAAGCACTCTGGCACCCCCTGTAAACAAACACCTCCTGGCCTGGCTCGCTAAAAGTAACAGTCCTCGCGGCGCAATCAATCGTCGCGAAATAGCGAGCCAGCCAATCCATCCCCAGCACAATGTCATAATCTCGCAGCTGACTAAGGACCATCAGGTCCGCTGGCAAAATCCAAGACTCAAGCTGTACCGGGCAAGACCAACAACACTCCTCTACAATCAAAATATGATCGGGAATCCGTACCTCTAATGCATGCGGTAACCGACGTGACTCTAATCCATGCGATGATGCAAATGCTCTACTAATAAAAGAATGTGATGCACCGGTATCAAATAAAGTGCGAGCTCTAATGCCGAAAAGTAAAATGATACCTGCCACCACGAGGTCGGCCGCCGCAGAGTCCCCTACCTGGGCGGCGTAGACTCGCCCGCTCTGAGCTGGTGGTCGGTAGTCTGTAGGGTGGGAGGAGGGAGCCCTGCTCGCGGGAGCATAAGGCCGCTGCTGGGGCACTGAAGGAGCTGATGCTGAGGAAGGAGCCTGCGGTGTAGAGAGAGGGCAAGTAGCTCGAATATGGCCGGACTGTCCACACCGATAACAGCGGCCATACCTCTGGTCACAAGTATCCGCCGCGTGTTGTCCCCTACAAAAGACGCGCCTGACCGCAGACTGGGACTGCCTCGACTGCTGCTGCTGCTGCCCTTGCCGCTGTGACCCCTGCTGTCGCGACTGCGACCTCTGCTGCTGCGAGTGCTGCTGCTGTCGCTGGGGCTGCTGCTGTGGGGGCCTCTGGGATCCCCCAGGCCCTCGCCGATCCGAACGCCCACGGCCCGTAGACTGTGGCGGTGGCGGTCGGGGCGGCCTCCATGAACTGGCCTGTCCCCCCTCGTCTGGCGCTGGCCGCTTCCTCTCAGAACTCTGAGCGACCGTGCCTCCGCGCCTAGCGACCACATGATCTCCCCTCTCGACCCACTGTGCATGATCCACTGCCTATGATAAAGTCTGAAGCCTCTAGGCGTGTACCAAGGTATAGATCTCGGGGCGTAAACCTATCTCAAACAGCTCCACCTGGTGCAGCCCGTCCCTGGCAACATAGGGTACGCAGTTAAGCAACTGCGTAAACTCCTGGAAGTAATCCCATACTGAACGATCACCCTGTTGCAGGTTCTTCAAGTCATCTTCTATCTTCTTCTTCACGCTCGTGGAGAAGTAAGTGTCAAGGATCATCCTCCTGAACTCCGACCAGGGTAGCTGTCGGGTGATCTGAAACTCTAAGGGCTCAACCCGACGCCACCAAGCATCAGCATCCCCCTCCAAACAATGTACGGCCATGTGTACTCTGAATCTCGAATCAATGAAGAAATCTCTGAACAACTTCTCCATTGATGCCAACCACGATCCTATCTCTGCTGGATGAGTACTCCGCCCCGAGAACCTAGGTGGTCCTCGCTTACAGAACTGTGCGAGTTTGTCAGCAAACTCCTGCTCCTCCGCTGGGGTCAATGGTCTGATCACCCCCTGAGCCCCACTGCTAGATGACGGTGCCGTAGGAACAAGTGGAATAGCCGGCGGTACAACCGGTGGTACAGGGGCCTCAACAGTAGTAGGGGGTGGTGCCGCAACCTGAGCCAGCAACTGCTCAAATCTCTGCTCCTGTCGGCGGTGACTCTCCGCCAACTGGGCCACCATGGCCCTCAGCTCACTGATCTCAGAAGGCCCGGACTGCTCCGGCTCCTCCGGGGGCGTAGGAGTACCCCGAGTAGGGATCTGCCGCCTAGGAGGCATCCTGCCACACAAGAAACCACGGGTCAGAACCAACCCACACACGACCCAATCCAGCGAAAGTCATGGACATCCCCCTATTCCTGTAACCTTATGTTGTCTGCAGCCAACATAACAGTCCACCAGAAATAGGCTATGCCAATCCCTCTCCACTCACAGGAAGAGTTTAATAACAAATTGCCGACTTTCGCAAAATATCGCGTCACTCACGCCCTGCCTTCCTAGGGTCTGCCAAAAAGCCTAGGGTTTCCTAAGTCCCAACTGACCTATCCCTAAGCTCTGATACCAAAATAATCTGTCACGCCCCGGGTGTAAACCAGAACCCGGGCTCGTCCACAGACCCGCCGTGCACACGGTATTTTCCGTGTACACGAAGCGCTGGTTACCTGCTCAGATATAAAGAAATAATGCTAGAGCATAAAACAGAGCTAAACTGAAACTAGTACATCTCAGACAAATGCTGGGAATAAAAGTACAATAAACTCTCAAGAATATACATATGTCTCTCCCAACTCACGAAGTGAAATACAACCAGCTGGCCGCAGCCAGACCCAAAATAAAAGAAAATACAACCGTCTGAGTGTACAGGGGATACAACAAAACTACAAAAACTCGAGCTCGGGGTAGTAGCTATCTAGTCGGCGATCCTCTTACCTCGATCCTGGGAGGAAGGCCCCGCAACTCCGGCAGATGACTCTGCAAAACAAAGGGGACAAGAAAAGGGAAAAACAGTGGGGGTCAGAACTACTATAAAGACAGTAGCCTCCCCTAGTGGGTAAACCTCAACACAAAACTCCTACCTGCCCACTAGGTCTACCAGAGGCTAAAAGAATAAATGCGGTAACTAAGAGTATGACTCCTGATGAAAGCTACCACTAATATGCCTCTACCTGCCCAGCTAAAGATAGCTAAATGTATGCATCAGAAAATCGAAGCCTGCCACATCGGGTATGCCAGCCTACGCATAACACCGGTGTGGGATAGGAGTCTCAATGTCTGCCAAATCGGGTATGCCAGCCTACGCATAACACCGATATGGGACAGGAGTCCCAGGGTCTCAAGTCTGCAAATCGCGCACTCCGCTCTATAAGGAAAAGTACCGTCTCCCAAAGGAAGCCCAAAAATCCTCTCCCCGAAACCCAAGTATCTGACTACACTAACCCAGCCCCTGCTCTAACCCGAGCATAATATCCCCTATGTCTAAGTGACTGAAGAAAGAATGCAACATGGTTTCTCCTAAGTCAATTCCAGCATGATAGTGTAGCAGAAAAAGGTGGCCTATCTAGGTGACCATTCAAGCATGCAAAAGTCATTAACTTGTTGAACCATTTTAAGTACCCTAACCACATACCTCAGCCTTTCATTTAATCAATCAACAAGATAGGGATTTAGCATAAATTCCAAGTAATTCTACTACATGTTTAAAGCATGGACTCACCATTAATTAACTTGTAGTTTTCTAACAATGCGATTATCAACGAAGAAATCAGGATTTCATACAAGCATGCTAGGTCCAGCTCACAGATTTACTAACAGCATAATCAAGAGCATTCTAATAGGCCTAGTGATAAATCCCAAATAAGAGGTTTACAACATCACCCACCTCGAGCGCTAATCCCAATTCCCAAAAGCGGAACCCAAGCTCAGTCCAAAACTCCCCACCAATCTGTACAAAAATACCCCAAAGGAAAACACATAAGCTATACATTCACAATTCCCAGAATCTGTCCCTTAATACCACAGTCCAGAATTCACCAATTTTTACCTGCGAAAATTGCCCAGAAAAATCCAAGGAAAATACTGTCGCGATCCTCGCGACGAGCCCGTCGAAACGAGTACCTGCACGCCCAATTCGGAGTTTCCTACGCTGAGATAAAAATCCGACAAGGGCAACATCCCAATCCAAACTGTACCAAATTTCTGTAACATGGAACCACAGAAAAAGGAGGTTCTCACCCTCGGCCAAAAACCAGAAAAATCTGAGAAAAATCCAGAAGACTCCTTGTGAAGTGTAGATGAAAATTTCCTCTTTAATCGCCTCGATCCGACGTCCGAGCGAAAAGATATGGCAAGAACACTGCGGTGCTGTCCAAAAGTCAGCGACGAAAAATGGGTCAAATGGGTGCTCAGAAAACTCCAAGATCAGCAAGGAAATCGAGGAACCTCAAAACAGAGGAGTTGAAGTCCTACCTGTCGTGAGTCCAACGGCGCAAGAATCGGCAAAATCCGATGTCGGGGTGAGTCGGAGGAGTCCAAACACTGAGAAGGGGCGAAGAAGATCGCCGGGAAACAAGCGTCACGCCGCGCCGTAAAATGGTGAACCTCGGGAAGAGTGCCTCCAAAAATCCTCAAAGTTCTCCAAAGGGTAGTGCACTGAGGGAGGAGAAATTTCTCTGAAGAAAGCTCAGCGAAAATAGGGTCCAAAAAGCCTACAAGACGAATGGGGGGAGCTATTTATAGGCCCAGCCCACTAAGCTGTCGGGCCGGGTTTTCGGGCGCAACTTTCGGGCGCACTGCGCCCGGAAACCCGGTCGCACGCTCCCTGTCCGACGCGCCCGAAACTCCCAGGAGCGGCCACGTCACCCCCAAACAGGGGACAGCGAATCCCCGCGGTCGCCGAGTGCCGCGTGTCCCCTCGCGGTCAGCGGGGGTAGGTACGGCCGCCCAACCGCGAGGCGACACGTGTCGCACTCGAGTGCGGCCGACCGCCCCGCCTGGCGCCACTGTGCACGCACAGTACCGAGGCCCCCCCCCCCCCCCCCCCCCCCCCCCCGCGCACCGTGGACCGCGCCCACGTGGGCCGACGAATCCGAAGCCGCCACGTGTCCTGCGCCCGGTCCACCGCAACTCCGCAAACCCGGTGAGCCATGCCGCGTGCGCCGGCCTATCAGGGCACGCCACGTGTCACCCGCCCGCGGCCCATGTACCGCCGCGCTACCCCGTGGACCGAGCTGCGTGAGCCGGCCAATAATAGGCCGCCACGTGGCTCAGGCCGGTCCACGAGGCTCCCCCATGCACCGAAAAATCCCGAAAACTCCTGGAAGCCCGCATTTGGTCATCCGGACTCCAAATTTAACAAGCAAATAGCCGTTTTCAAGCGTTTTTCCGCGCTGAATCCAAATCCAACCTCAGATTGGCCCAAAACCTTTTCTAAAATTCGACAAATGCAGCCGAAGGCCAAATCAGCTATTCAAGTCTCACAAAGTCCATCTGTGGCACCCCTTTGATGCACCATGGGCCAGACACACCAACACTAGGTGTTCTACACAATGGATTCATCGGAAAGTTGCATGGGAAAATCCAGAACACTACAGAACAACTTATATGCTAAGTTCAAGAAGTGCGACTTTTGGCTCAGAGAAGTCGCATTCCTTGGGCATATCATCTCTGCTGATCGTGTCGCAGTGGATCCGAAGAAAATAGAGGCTATCAAGGAGTAGCCCCAGCCGACCAATGCGACGGAGGTGCCCAGTTTTCTTGGTCTCGCGGGTTATTATAGACGGTTCGTCGAGGGGTTTTCCAAAATCGCCTCCCCGATGACCCGTTTGACCAGGAAGGAGGAGAAGTTTGTATGGACTCCTGAGTGCCAGCTTGCCTTTGACGAGCTCAAGCGACTTTTGACTGAGGCACCTATTCTGACTCTACCGGTCCAAGGTGAAAACTATGTGGTTTATTGTGACGCTTCTCGGATCGGTCTGGGATGTGTTCTGATGCAGAATGAGAAGGTTATAGCCTATGCCTCTCGACAGCTGAAGCCATATGAGCAAAATTACTCTACACATGATCTGGAGCTCGCTGCGGTGGTCTTTGCTCTCAAGCTATGGAGGCACTACCTCTATGGTGTCCATTGCGAGGTGTACACAGATCATCAAAGCCTTAAGTATCTCTTCACCCAGAATGAGTTGAACTTGAAGCAATGACGATGGCTCGAGCTGCTGAAGGATTATGATCTGACGATCCAGTATCATCCTGGTCGGGCAAATGTGGTGGCCGATGCTTTGAGCAGGAAGCATGTGTTGCCTGAGTTATTGATGATCACTGAGCAGGACCGCTTGATTTCTGAGTTTCAGAGGATGAAGTTAGAGGTTGTTCCTTCTGGATCGACTACTCGACTTTTAGCGATGGTAGTGCAGCCTACCTTATTAGATCGCATAAAGGAGGGACAGCAGTCGGATCCTTCTCTTCAAAAGATACACGAGTTGATATCGCTAGGACAGACTGATGATTACCAGTTGCACGCCGATGGCTCTATTCGATTCAGGGGCCGTTGGTGTGTTCCAGATGACAGTGAGTTGAAGAAGGATATTCTTACTGAGGCGCATAGATCCTTGTATACGGTACATCCTGGTGGGACTAAAATGTACCGGGATCTGAAGCAGCATTACTGGTGGCCTGGGATGAAGGCTGATGTGGCGAATCATGTGGCACAGTGCTTGGTTTGCCAGCAGGTGAAGGCAGAACACCAGCGACCGGCGCGGAAACTGCAACCGCTTCCAGTGCCAGTTTGGAAGTGGGAGCAGATCACTATGGACTTTGTTACCGGTCTGCCTCGATCCCAGCGAGGTCATGATGCGATATGGGTCATTGTGGATCGACTCACCAAGTCGGCTCACTTTCTACTGATTCACATGACATGGACTAGGGATCGACTCGCCCAGCTATATATTGATGAGATTGTTCGACTCCATGGCGTTCAGTGTCGATCGTCTCGGACCGGGACACTCGTTTTGTATCTCAGTTCTGGAAAAGCTTGCAGGAGTCTATGGGCACTAAGTTGAATTTCAACACTACTTTCCACCCACAGAGTGATGGGCAGTCTGAACGAGTTATTCAGATTTTAGAGGATATGCTACAAGCATGCGTACTGGAGTATGGAGATGGCTGGTACCGGTATCTTCTTTTGGTGGAGTTCGCCTATAACAATAGTTATCACGCGAGTATCGGTATGGCTCCTTACGAGGCATTGTACGGGCGTCGATGTCGATCCTCGATCTGTTGGGACGATGTCGGTGAGCGCCGTATTATTGGGCCAGAGTTGCTTGAGGATGTTGAGGCTAGGGTGCGAGTGGCGAGACAGCAGTTGCTGACCGCTCAGAGTAGGCAGAGGAGCTATGTGGACCAGCGACGTCGTGACTTGGAGTTCCAAGTTGGTGATCATGTCCTGCTGAAGCTGTCACCAACTCGGGGAATCAAGCGATTCGGGATCCTCAACAAGCTCAGTCCCCGGTTTGTGGGTCTATTTGAGATACTCGAGCGCATTGGTCCCGTGGTTTATCGACTGGCTCTTCCTCCCAGCCTCGCCCGTGTGCATAACGTCTTCCACGTCTCTATGCTCCGGAAGTACATCAGAGATCCTTCGCATGTCATTAGCCCTACCGCTGTCCAGCTTCGTGAGGATCTAAGCTATGATGAGGCACCTCTGAAGATCCTTGCACGTGACGAAAAGAAGCTGAGGAACAGAACGATCCCCTATGTGAAGGTACAATAGGAGAATCATGAGGAACGTGAAGCCACTTAGGAGCGCAAATCTGACATGTTGGAGCGTTTTTCTCATTTATTTGATTCATAGTTGTACTAAGTTTCGGGGACGAAACTTTTTTTTAGGTGGGAGTGATGTAATAATCGAGATATTTTTATTTGAAATTTAAATAATAAAAATTAAGTTTTGGAGACTTCAGTGGTTTTGACGACTGTATTAACCGATACAGTTGTACAGTGACAACTTAAATGAATAGTAACCTATATTTTTTGGGATTTTTCCGATCAACGTTGGCCCGATCGACCGATCGGAATTCGTTTCCGATGATCCAAATAGTCGATTCTAACAGTTTCGTCGATCCGAGCGCAATGGCGCTGACGGAATTTACGTTTGACGATTCTAGACCCTCAAAAAGTGTGAAAATAGCAAAAAATTGCTGTATTTTGCACAAAGACCCCTATATTTTATGCTCCAAAATCTATGCTACTTCACAGAGAAGGACTTAAGTGTGAGACACAGCTGCTGTGAGGGACGTAGGTCTAAATATCCTGTGTAGAGGGACCAAAATGCATTTTATTGCATTTGTATAAGTTTGCATTCGGGTTCCTCTTTTGCCACCCTAATCTTAAAGCCCTAGCCCTAGTCGCACAGCACAGACCCCTTCATCTCCCTCTCCATCTCTCCACGGGCGTTACGCCGCGGGCCGCCGCCATTCCGTCGCCGGAGAAGACGGAGAAGTAAAGAGAAGGCTTGATCTCGGGTTGGGTGAAGAAGTTTGTAGCCAGAAGGTTTCTGGTTGCTCCTAGTATCTTCTGGAACCTCCTCGGTGCCATTGAGACTCAGCCGAGGAGTGCTCGACGTCCAGCACCGTCGCGCGCCGCCGGCGGGGATTCTTCTCTTCTTCTTCTTTTTGACGAGGTAAGCTTATTCTTTCCTTTGTTCTTGATGGACCTTGGACCCATCCAATCATCTTCTGGCATTAAGAAGATCATCCTTGGGAAGCCTTGGGCCCTCCCGTGCTCCGGTTAACCAGCGGGAGCAACCAAGCCGCCGGAAACCAAGTTCCGGCCAGATCTGCGCGCGGGCTCCATCCGACCGTCGAAACTAAGATCGGCTATGTTGGAAATCCTCTGTTGGTCGCCAGGGAAGCCTCCACATAGTTTGAGTGCGATCGGTTGAGGATCAAAGTCTTGTGGTCGTGCCCTAGTTTTCGGGTTGTCTTCCTCACGGCCAAGCTTCGCCGCCCGGCGCTGTCGCTCCCCCACGCCGCCGGCCATCATCTTGGAAAGCTTCACGGCACTGTGGAGACCCATTTGGTCCAAGTTGCAAGACCTCAAGAGCCTCGGGTTGGATTTCGCCATTAGAGCACTTCAAGGTTGCCCGAGCTTGTGCTCCGGCCATCGCCGCGGCTCCCAGTCGTCGTCTGGTGGCTCTGGTGAGTTTGTAGGGTTGTTTAGAAGTTTCTCATGCAATTGCATGAAGGGTGTTACGTGAAGTATGCTTACCTCTGTAGTTGCACCAGGGTGTTGCCGAGCTCGGTCTCCGGCTGTCGCCGCCGCCTTTGGTCGCCGGCCAACCAACCAAGTATTGGACAAATTCCATCAAATTAGTTTGGGCCGAGAGCCTCTGAAAAATAAGTTTTCCCAACCTTGCTTTTAAGTGTTTGTGTTGGGTTTTTCTAGCCAATCGCCACCTCCGGCCGCCGGCGCCAAGCCTGGCCATGACCAAACTTCCTCTGTGAGGGTGTTCTAACTAGTGCTCACCTTTGATTGCAGCCTGACCTTAGTTTGTTCAAGCTTTGGCTTAATCCGAGCTCTAGCTTAATTGGTGGTTGCACCAACTTGCTCCGGCGTGCTCTCCGGCCAGTCTCCGACGTGCCAAAGGTGAGCCCTCGACTCAGTGACTCATCCAGATCATGGTGCTCATATTAAATCCAAGGTTGCATGTATAGTTTAATTGTATTAGCCAAGTATGTTATTAAGGACTTAGTGTTTTTGGGCCAACTTTGCCCTCGGACCTCGTGCCAGCCCAAACTTGTGAGCACGAGCTTTGTCGTGTCGAGAACTACGTACTGTAAGTTACGGCGCTGTCTAAAACCTTCTGGTTTGGAAGTACGAGTCGAAATAGTTTTCAAACTGGTATCATTATGACCTTGTAGTGTTGTCGGGTTGGGTATGAGTGAGTCTGTTACTGATTCCAGTTATTGTTCAGGGCCCAGCAGTTCAGCACCAGCTTCCCAGTAGTCTAGCGGGATTCGGGATCTGCCTACATTGAGGTGGGTTTATCTTCGGTCCGGGCTTTATCTTTTCGGCCCTCTGGTTGCTCTAGTTTAGTCGGACACCTGTTCTTGACTTAGCCCTAATTGTGCATATATGCCCTATATTCATAGACTGCTGACATTTGCTTTATTTGGACATATCCTGTATACCTGTTCATCTGTTCATATATCTCAGTACAGTTGTTTACATGGTCTTATCATGCCTGTTTCTTATTATCATGCATGTTGCTTATTATACTGCATTTACTTCGAGATATACTTGCTTTTATATTCCATATATGCATGATAGACCTATGATTGATATATACAGACATCTGCTCCCTTGTTGGCATCTCGGCTTGTTGCCGACTACCCGGTCGTTTGAACGCGAGCTTGAGCATAGCATTATAATCGCCACGCACCGCTGTACTTCACATACGCTGACGGTTTGGCCACCGTCACAGTGTTCTTTACCGGTAAAGTGGTCTAGAGGAAAGACCCGTGAGCCCTCAGATAGCATCTGTAGGTGTGGGGTTATGTCAGCCAGATAGGTGCCAGATAGTGGCATGAGCCTGAGGTCCTCGTGACCAATAGTGGCATTGATTGGGTACTTAATGTTCTTGATTGATGCATAGCCTATATACTTCTATGTTCGAGCATGCTTTATTTCAGTACTTATTACTGCTCAGTTATACTTTGATTATCAGTAGATATATTATTTGATTATTCAGCCTTTATCCACTGACCTGTTACTATTCGCAGATTACTGTATCCAGTAGGTACGATTAGCTATTTCTCGACTCGTCGTGCCTACTGGGATACACTGTCGATGTATCTCACACCCCATGGGTGACTGTTTTTCAGGTCCGTCGGGTGGTGGGATGTCGGGACGATCCAGTGAGGCAGTCACGATAGAGGTGTCCCCTTGATAACTATCTAGCAGTTTACTTATGATCTTATGACATCGTAGTATTTTGGTTTTGTTTTATATGATCATGATAGTTTACTTGATGTTGAGATTGTATGACTTATATAGTTGATTAGAACTGACGTGTTTGGGTTTAAGTTATTATGTTGAGGTTAATTATGTTGTTTAGTTTATATTTAAGTACTTAACTCTGAATGTGCGATATTGTACTTGCCTAGCCGTGCATATATATATAGGGGAGACTCTGTCCGTTTAGATAGAGGATTTTCTATATATGTGGCGATCTATTCGCGCCCAATTTTGCAACTCTGATTTCAAAAAAAAAAAATTAGACTGGATTTTAAATCTCGGGGCGTGACAATTAATGTCTAAATTGTAATTCTAAATTTTTTTAATTTAAACTCTTTAAATTAATGCATAAATCATAATTCTAAAATTTTTTAAATTAATGTCTAAATTATAATTCTAAAACTTTTTAAATTAATGACTAAATTATAATTCTAAATCTCTTTAAATTAATGTCTAAATTGAAATTTTAAATTTTTTTAAGTTAAACTCTTTAAATTAATACCTAAATTGTAATTCTAAAATATTTTAAATTAATGACTAAATTAGTATGAGGTATTTTAATTTATATATATATATATATATATATTATTTTGTGATGTTTAATTTTGAAAATACATTTTTTATAAAGTTATATGTTAACCTATTAATAAATAAAATTACTTTTTTATTCCTTATCGATCAAGAATTAAGAATATTTTTATTATTTATTAAAAAAAGTAGCAAAGTATTTCTCTTACAATAATTGTAGAATATTCATCAAATAACAAAATATTTAATTTAGTTAAAATATATGTTATCAGAAAAATAAAATAATACTATTAATTTCAGATGAAAATATGTTAAACCAAACATAATATAAGATTGTCTAGTAAATTCAAAATTCAAATAAATTTATTTACAGATTAATTAAGTTCATACTTTTTACCAAAATACCAAAAATATATGCAGCAGAAAAGTTTATATATTTTACCAAAAGTTTTATTTACCGAATATTCTTATTAGAATTCAAGCAATCCGTTTCTACGTACCATTGCGCTATAACTTACGACACCATACATAGCTCATGTATAGGAATTCTATTCCTTTTCGGTATTTGCAAAATTTAATACTCCGAATTTCTGTCAACCAAAACTTAATACTCGACCTGTTTCATCAACCAGAATTTTTTCTTGGTAAAATTATAATACAAAATATATTCTAAATTAGCCATATTGTACTAATTAAATAGAAAAGAGAAAAAAATTAGCCATATTGTACTAACTAAATAGAAAAAAAGAAAAAGAATCCCACAAAAAAAATATTATCGCACCAAACAGAAAATAATAAAAAAATTCAATAAAAAATAATATCATACTAAATTAGTCATATTATAACAAATTTTTTAAAAAAAGTCTAATGAAAAATAACAACATGGTACCAAACCGATAAAACGTCCAATAAAAAATAATATAATAATTACACATGAACATAAATATAAACGTGATGCATAAAAAAAATAAAATTTTCACTTTTATATATACAATGTGAGAACATTTGATTGGATATTAGATTGGATATTAGAAATTTTGTGTAAAGAGCATATTTCTCCCGTGGGGGACATTTGATTGGATATTAGAAATTTTTTTCAAAAACACTCTGACAGAAAATTCTCCTTCTCATACTATAAAAAAAAATTCAATATAAAAATATAAAGACATTTTTTTTAGACAACGCTTGAAAGTGTTTTTAAATATTTTTATAATATAATAAATACAAACGTTTCAAAAAGTATTGTCAATTAAATTTTTTATTATATTAAATTAATTTATTAAATAATAAATTTTATTATTATTTTTAATTTTTCGACGTTTTAAAATATTAAATTTTAAAGTATCAGAAAATTTTTTATTCACGCTTGATATAAGCGTCATTATATATACGTAACAATTTTTTATTTGTGGTAACCTATACCTTCAAATATAATATTAAATTATATTATGATATTTTAAAGTATTATTGGTACAAAAAAAAAATGTTCTTGAAAACTAATTTTTTTTGTAATTTCAAGAGCAACAAAAAAATATCAAGCTAAGGAAGCAAGTCACATCTTTAATTAATGCATAATTCTCTGAAATGTCACGCCTAACAAACTAATAAATACTTACATCTAACAACTAATAAAATCTTATACTTCTTTGAGACGTTGAGTCTTTTCTTAAACTTCAATACAAATATGCATTGAATCTTTAATTAATGCATATTTCTTTAATGTCCAACGAACTTTTCTTACAGTTTGACAGGCATTCCTCTCCTCCATATCAAGAGGCACAGAAAATATCAATGAAACCAGTCAAATATTTAATTAACGTATATTTCTGTGTAAAATTATATTTAACCACTATAAAAAAAAAATAATAATATCTAAGAATATTTTTTTTATATTTATTTATATTTAAAATTGTCTTAATATAGTTTAGTGTAGTATTTGAATGTGTCGATTAAAACGTTAGCAAAATAAAGTCTCTCCGTATAGGCCGACGCTTATACCAAGTGTCGGTAAAATATATTCTAATACTTTAAAGAGTCAGAATTTTTTAAAATCCTTTCGTTTTAAAAAATAAAAAAATTTAAAATAATAATAAAATTTATTATTTAATAAATTAGTTTAATATAATAAAGAGTTCATATTTTTTGAAGCATCAATTTTTACTATATTACAAAGATGTTTGGTGATACTTTTTTCTGGCCATTAATGTTTTATGCTTTCGCTTAAAGTGCAAAAGCATAAAACTACTAATTACTATATAAGAATTTCATTTTATTTTAATTTTTTTAGAGAGAAAGGTTGCATATTTTTCATTTTATTTATTTATTTAAAAAAAAATTAATATAATATGTGAAGTGATTAGGGTTTAAACTTGAAATCTCATATATCAGCTATCAAATTTTTTGCAGACCATTTACGCTAGAAACGGTCAGTACTATGTAAAATTTGAAATTAGATGTCTAATTAAATGATTAAGAATTCATATACTTTTTTATTTTATTGTTTAAAATTCGATTGACTAAGATATATATATATATATATATATATATATATATATATATATATATATATATATATATATATATATATATATATATTTATTGAGCCCCTATATATGATTTTAAAAGTACCATGTCATTGGTGCTTGTAGTTTTTAGTCCTTAAATGAAAAAATGTGTGGTTAGGATAATAATAAGTTCTTTGAGTTAAGTGAGTGGTTGGTGGAATAGAATGATCTAAAATATAAAATTAGTCAAAGGGATAGATCTAACGGTTAGATATACCCCCTTTAACTAAGGTTAGATATACCCCCTTTAACTAATTTGAATTCTTAAATCATTCTATTTTAATAACCACTCACTTAACCCAACGAGGCTACTATCATCCTAGCCTTACATTTTTTCATCCAAAGGCTAAAACCTAACAGCACCAATGACTTGATACTTTTAAAATAATAGGAGCTCAATTATATATATATATATATATATATATATATATATATATATATATATATATATATATATATATATATATATATATATATATATATATATATATATATATATATATATATATATATATATATATATATTTATTTATTTATTTATTTATTTATTTATTAATGTATATAGAATTGAGCTGGAATGTTATCGATTGTAAAATGGCTCTGTTGCCACCCATTTGTTTTCGATGATGGAGCTTTCAAAACGACAATCGGTATCGTTAAATATGATATAAAGTATTTAAATTATTTAGAAATTAAATTTTATACTTTTTCGATATTTTTTCTTATCCATCAAGTGGGCACAAAAATGAACGGCTGAAAATAAATATCCTTCATAAAGTAATGATAGGAGTCTTGTAATCAAGATCAAGAGGAAAGATCTTGTTTTATATAGTTTAAAAAATTTTCTAACCAAAATTCAATTAATGTAGAATTCTTTATACCGTTAAACTAGCAAAAGACTCATATCTACCATTAAAATTATAAATTTTGTAATTCTTTGATCATTAGGTCAACAATATCGAAAAGAATTAAAATTTAATTTTTAAATAGTTTAAATGGTTTAGATCATATTCAACGGTGCTGATCGTCGATTTGAAAGCTCCATCATCGAAAATAAATAGGTGGCAATATAGCGAGTTTGCTAATCGATAACATTCCAACTCAACTATATATATATATATATATATATATATATATATATATATATATATATATATATATATATATATATATATATATATATATATATATATATATATATATATAATAGAGTTTATGTACTTTTAAAAGTATGAGCCCAACTATACTTGTGAATTCTTTACCTTTTAAAAGTATGAGCCCAACTATACTTGTGAATTTTTTACCATTAAATTTATATTGAGATTTGTGCTATTGAAAAGTTAACTAAAAAGAGAGAAAGAAAAAAAATATAATAGCACAAATCTCAATGCAAATTCAATAATAAAAAATTCACAAATATAGTTGAACTTGTAACCTTTAAAAATATGAGAAGTGCTAGGTGTACACCCCAAATGGGATGTACATCCTACACCCATCCATCCTAGGGTGGGTATTCATCGATCCACTCGTCACTCGATGTGACGAGTGGAATTCACCCACCCCTAGGATGGGGTGGGTGTAAGATGTACACCCCATTTGGGGTGTACATCTAGCATTTTCCTAAAAATATATAAGCTCAATATATATATATATATATATATATATATATATATATATATATATATATATATATATATATATTAGGAGCTTATATTTTTTAAAAGGCTAAATTACAGAAAACCCTCTTATAATATACTATTTTTTTACTTTGTCCCCGTGTCTACTCAAAAGCCTACATTTTGCCCCCTCGTAATTACGAAATTGTGCATTTACCCCCCCCCCCCCCCCCCCCCCCCCCCCCCCGCCGTCAGCATTCCGTGAGTGAACCGTCAATTTCTTAGGTGATATACCGAAAATACACTTCAAACTCTATCCCTTCCTCCTCCTCACGCTCGGGAGCTCCGAGCCAGCGTGCGACGTCGCCTTCGGGTGCGGCCACGACAACGAGGGCCTCTTCGTCGGTGCCGTAGGGCTACTGGCCCTGGGTGGCGGCGCGCTTTCGTTTCCCTCCCAGATCTCCGCCAAGTCCTTCTCCTATTGCCTCGTGGACCGCGACTCGCCCTTGGCGGTGAGGGCGCCGCTGCTGCGGAACCGTAAGATGGAGACTTTCTACTACGTGGGGCTGCGGGGGATCTGCGTATGCGGGCAGATGCTCTCGATCCCGGGGTCCGCATTTGTGGTGGTCGATGGGGGAAGCGGCGCGGTCATCGTGGACTCGGGCACGGCTGTAACGCGGCTGCGGACCGAGGCGTACGCGGCACTGCAGGATGCGTTCGCCACGGGGACGGCAGCGCTGCGGGATGCGTTCGCCGCGGGGATGTGGTCGAAGCTACAGCCGCCGAGACGCCGATGCGGCGGTTCTGCGATCGCCGAGTATCGTGGAGCTCGATGACGATCGGGAGGGCGGCGGCGGAGGGAAGATTGCGCTGGTGGCGGCGGTGCATAAGAGCAGGCTGAGCGTGCCGCGCAGCGTGCGCGTGTGGGCGCTGCAGGCGTGCGGGAGCGCGTGGGGGGAGCGGTGGACGGGGAAGGAGAGAAGGCATTTACGTCATTTCGCTGGTTCTGTTAACCCCGTTGCCCCCTAAAGATAATTTCGTAATTACGAGGGGATAAAATGTAGGCTTTTGAAAGACATGAGGGCAAAGTGAAAAAGCGGTATATTATAGGGGGTTTTCTGTAATTTAGTATTTTTAAAAAACACAAGCTTAAATATATTTGTGATTTTTTTATTATTTGATTTGTATTGAGATCCGTGCTATTATATTTTCTTTTTCTCTCTCTTTAGTTGACTTTACAAAAACACAAATCTCAATATAAATTCTATAATAAAAAAATCACAAAAATATTTGCCCTTGTGTTTTTAAAAGTATATAAATTCTACTATATATATATATATATATATATATATATATATATATATATATATATATATATATATATATATATATAGAGAGAGAGAGAGAGAGAGAATAGAGTACATGTTTATATACTTTCTAAAATATAAACCCAACTATACGAGTAATTTTTTTTACCATTAAATTTGTTTTGGGATCCGTGCTATTATACTTTTTTTTTTTTTTTTTTTTTTTTAGTTAACTTTATAATAACATAAATCTCAATAAAAATTAAAAAATAAAAAATTTATAAAAATAGTGGGAGTTGTACTTTTAAAAAGCTATATAAGTTCTAGTATATATATATATATATATATATATATATATATATATATATATATATATATATATATATATATATATATATATATATATATATATATATATATATATATATATATATATATATATATACTAGAGTTTATATATTTTTAAAAGTATAAGTCAAATCATGTTTGTGAATTTTTTATCATCGGATTTGCATTAAGAATTGTGAAATTTTACTTTCACTTTCTCTCTCCTTAGTTGACTTTATAATTGCACAAATTTCAATACAAATCTAATAATAAAAAATTCACAAAATGATCCAATGGGTGGGGTGTGGTGAGGGGTCACTTCACAATTTGTGAAGTGACCCCCCACCCTTAGATGGGTGGGTGTAAGATGTACACCCCTTTGGGGGTGTACATGTAAAGAGAGTATTTAGTTTTTCTACGGAATCAATACTCCTTTCTCTTTTCTCTATTTTTGTATTTAATCGTAGGGCGCGAAGGTCCGGACTAACAAACAGAGAGCAAGACTTACCCTCTTCGAGCAGGAAGACAGGCGCCGCACGAATTTTTACTATAGACGAAAAGCATAAAATCCGTGACATTATTGTCCATATTAAGTAAAAAAAACGTACGAGCACCCCCAACTATGGGCCGTTTTGAAAAAGACCTTCCAACGTCTAACTACTTTATTTATTTATGTTAATTAAGTATAATACATTTTTGAACAACGACAAGTTTAATTATATGAGTTTAATTTGCCAATTAAGTCAGCATCTATTTCTTAAGGGTAAATATAAGTGTACCTCCCATGAGGGGTGTACATCTTATATCTCATTCCATTCTGAGATGGAATGAATTCCACTGGTCACTCGATGTGACAAGTGAAAAAAATTCCACCTCAGAATGGGATGGGGTGTAGGATCTACACCCCTTATGGGGTGTACACCTAGCATCCCCCATTTCTTAAAGAAAAACGAAGTAGACTGCCCCAGCTAATAATGTCCTTGCATGTTTACTAAAGTTGTATGCATGATGTAACTAATTTAGCCTGAGAATTCAAGAAAATATATTGACTTAATAAAACAAAGGGTATATATAAGTGTGCACTCCCTTAGGGGTGTACATCTTACACCCCATTCATTTTAGGATGAAATAAATTTTACTGGTCACATCGAAGTGATCAGTGGAAAAAGCCCCACCCTTGAATGGATGGGTGTACATCATACACCCCATTTTGAAGTGTATGAGTAGCATTGCCCATTTTTGAACAACGACAAGTTTAATTATATGAGTTTAATTTGCCGATTAAGTCAGCATCTATTTCTTAAAGAAAAACGAAGTAGACCGCCCCAAGCTAATAATGTCCTTGCATGTTTACTAAAGTTGTATTCACGATGTAACTAATTTACCGCGAGAATTCAAGAAAAGATATTGACTTAATAAAACAAAATCAATAATCTCTTTAAGTTCGGTCATGTTTACAAGTTGAAAAATTTTAAGAGGAATGCTACCTGAACATTTTTGTATGGGTGTACATTTTATACCTCCAGTCATTTAAAGGTCAAAGCTTCTTCATCCATTATTTTAAGTGATGGATAAAATTTATTTCATTTTTGGATGAATGAGGATGTAAGATATACACACATCCAAGAGTGTATACTTAGCTTTTTCCAAATTTTAAATAGAAAGAACTTTTTGCGCGGGTGTTTTATGCAACTCTTTCAAAAAAAAAAAAAAAAAATCGAGATCATTGGTATAGACCTTTGTTTTTACATTTTTTAGATTATTTATAAAAGATTTAGTATTTTTTCTATTTTGAACCCGATTATTTAATTATTTTTTATTAATTTAATTTTATAGATATATTAGAATTTATTATATTCAGCCATGTATGGACCTTTTATATATATATGTATATATATATATATAGAGAGAGAGAGAGAGAGAGAGAGGGAGAGCTAGGCTGGAATACTATTAATAGTATCAAATTATTGTTACTATTAAGCTTTTAATCCTTAAATTAATAGATGTGTGGTTGAGATGATAGTGGGCCCCCTGGGTTTAATAGGTGGTTGGAAAAATAGTAAAATATAACGGATGAAAATGATCAAAGGGGTTGACCTAAGGATAGAAAACTTGATAGCACCAATAATTTGGTACTATTAATAGTATAGTAGCCGGACTATATATATATATATATATATATATATATATATATATATATATATATATATATATATATATGGTCCAGCTACTATACTCTTATGAGTAAAATCTTTTTGTGCTCATAAGTTTTTATCCCTTGGTTGAAGAAATGTGCGGTTAGGATTATAGTAGTTCCTAGAATTTATACTATTTCCCAAACAACCTAGTAAACCTTAGGAAGACCACCAGGAACGAAGCCAGAATTTAATCTTGAGGAGGGCCAAAATATATTCAAATAAAAATTTTAGCACATAAATATAATTTTATGTAATCATTTTTTTAAAAAAAATTATTAATTTAATAATTAATTAAAAATATTAAAATTAATTTTTAATTTAGAGACGTTTAATTTTTAATTATTTTATTTATATTATTATATTCAAATAACTATAAATTTTACTAAATCTAACAATAATTCAGTTAGTGATCAAATTTTTAGTATTTTTAATAAATAAAATTATACCATTTAATGTAGATCAAAGAGCTATTAAATTTAATATAATATTTTATTTTGTTAAATAAAATAGCACACTAGTTAGAAATTTAAAAATAATATAAAACAAAAAATTTAAATTTAAGGGATGTACTTCAAAATACCTTATAAGTATGAGACTCTTAATATATTTTACCTATTTAAAATGCATACAAAGAAGAAAAAAGAAATTATATTGGAATAAAAAATTATTAAAAAAATATTAAAAAGTTGAGGGAGGCAAAGACTATCTAAAAAAGAAAAATAATTAAATTGATATTTAGGACTATTAAGCAATATTAAAAAGTTGATGGGGGTTATGGCCACTTTGGGCCTTAATATGGCATCGTCCCTGGGGACCATTATCATCCTAACCGCACATTCTTTCATCCAAGTATAAAAAAATTATGAATATAAAGGGGTTTATACTCATAAGGGTATAGTAGCCCTACGCTATATATATATATATATATATATATATATATATATATATATATATATATATATATATATATATATATATATATATATATATATATATATATATATATATATATATATATATATACTGTAATAAAATTATGTTATAGCGACACTTTTAAGTGACCCTAAAAATTTTAAAAATTATGTTATAGCACTTTTAAGTGTCCCTAAAAATTTTAAAAATTATGTTATAGCGACACTTTTAAGTGTCCCTAAAAATTTTAAAAAATATTGTTGAAAAAAATACCGACACTTGTTATTAGTATCGCTATATGTGCCGTCGCTATGGTGGATAGCGATAAATTATTATAATGCGCACCAAAAATGTGTCCCTATAATCTAATTTTGAATATATATAGATGGAATAAAAATGAGACACTTGCAAAAAAAATCACAAAAATATATTCCTATAATCTAATTTTGTTGTATTATATATATATATATATATATATATATATATATATATATATATATATATATATATATATATATATATATAGAGAGAGAGAGAGAGAGAGAGAGAGAGACTAGAGCTTATATATTTTTAAAAGTACAAATTTAACTACTTTTGTAAATTTTTTATTATTAAATTTTTATTGATATTTGTATTATTATAAAATCAACTAAAGATAAAATAAGAGAAAGTACAATAGTTCAAATATGTTTGTGATTTTTTTACTATTGAATTTGCAATGAGATTTGTGGTATTCTACTTTTTTTTCTTTTTCTCTCTTTAGTTGACTTTACAATAGCATAAATCTCAATGTAAATCCAATAGTAAAAAATTCACAAGTATAGTAGGGCTCATACTTTTAAAAGTATATATATATATATATATATATATATATATATATATATATATATATATATATATATATATATATATATATATAGTCCGGCTACTGTGCTTGTACAAGCACCAAGCAATTGGTGCTTGTAAGTTTTCTACCGTTAGATCTAACCCTTTGATTAATTCTACACCTTAGATCATACTATTCTACCAACCACCCCTAAACCCAAGGGGTCCACCATCATCCTAAACACACATTCCTACATCCAAGGATAAAAAACTCACAAGTACAAATAACTTGATGCTTTTACAAGCATAGGAGCTCAATTATATATATATGTATATATATGTATATATATGTATATATATATATATATATATATATATATATATATATATATATATATATATATATATATATATATATATATATATATATATATATATATATATATGTATATATATTTAGACATATGTATGTATATAGAGTTGAACTGGAATGCTATCGATATCAAACTGGATATTTTGTCATCCATTTGTTTTCGATGATGGAGCTTTCAAATCGACGATCTACCGTTGAATATGATCTAGACCATTTAAACTATTTAGAAATTAAATTTCAATTTTTTTTGACATCGTTGACCCACTGATCAAAGGGTTGCAAAATTTATAATTTTAATGGTAGATATGAGTCTTTTGCTAGTTTAACGGTATAAAGATTTCTTTATTAATTGAATTTTGATTAGAAAATTTTTTAAATTATATAAAATAAGATCTATAATCTTGATCTTTATTACAAAACTCATATCATTACTTTATAAAGGATATTTATTTTCAGCCATTCATTTTTATGCCCACTTGAAGAATAAGAAAAAAAATATCAAAAAAGAGTAAAATTTAATTTCTAAAAGTTTAGATCATATTTAATGATACCGATTGTCGTTTTCGAAACTCCATTACCGAAAACAAATGGATGGCAACGGAGCCTTTTTACTATCAATAGCATTCCACCTCAATTTTATATATATATATATATATATATATATATATATATATATATATTGGTGCTATCAAGTTTTTAGCCTTTGGATTAAAAAAATGTGTGGTTAAGATGATAGTGGTCCCCTAGGGTTTACTAGGTAGCTGGTTGAATAGTAAAAATCTTAGGGAACCACTATAATCCCAACCGCATATCTTTTCATCCAACGGCAGAAAACTTGATAGCACCAATTGCTTAGTGCTATCGATAGTATTATAGCCGGACTATATATATATATATATATATATATATATATATATATATATATATATATATATATATATATATATATATATATATATATATATATATATAGTACAACTTATATGCTTTTAAAAGCACAAGCCCATCCATTCTTGTAAATTTTTTACCATTAGATTTGTATTGGGATTTGTGTTTTTTACTTTTTCTTTTCTCTTTAGTTGACTTTATAATAGAATAAATTCCAATAAAAATTCAATAATAAAAAATTCACCAGTATAAATTGGTTTGTACTTTTAAAAGTATATAAGCTCTACTATATATATATATATATATATATATATATATATATATATATATATATATATATATATATATATATATATATATATATATAAAATTGAGCTTCTATTCTTTTAAAAGTATCAAGTCATTGATACTTGTAGGTTTTTAGCCTTTAGATGAAAAGATGTATGGTTAGAATAATAGTGGACCTCTTAGGTTAAGTGAGTGGTTGGTAAAATAGAATGATTTAAGAATTCAAATTAGTCAAAGGGATATATCTAACCGTTAGATCTACCCCTTTTACTAATTTCATATTTCAGATCATTCTATTCCGCCAACCACTCACTTAACCC
Source organism: Tillandsia leiboldiana (assembly GCA_029204045.2). Taxonomy (NCBI): domain Eukaryota; kingdom Viridiplantae; phylum Streptophyta; class Magnoliopsida; order Poales; family Bromeliaceae; genus Tillandsia; species Tillandsia leiboldiana. The sequence continues at coordinate 38,285,639 of CM055070.1, read as the reverse complement.
AAAGGATTTATTATTTTTCTAACCACACATCTTTTCATTTAAGGATTAAAAACTATAAACACCAATAACATAGTACTTTTAAAATCATATATAAGAGCTCAATTATATATATATATATATATATATATATATATATATATATATATATCTTAGTCAATCGAATTTTAACCAATAAAATAAAGAAGTATATGAATTCTTAATCATTTAATTAGAAATGTAACTCCAAATTTTAAAATTTTACAAAGTAGTGACCGTCCCTAACGTAAATGGTCTGCAAAAAAATTGATAGCTGATATATGAGATTTCAAGTTTAAACTCTAGTCACTTCACATATTATATTAATTTAAAAAAAAAAAAAAAGAATGAAACTAAGTAAAATAAAATAAAATAAAATAAAATTCTTATATAGTAATTAGTAGCTTTATGCTTTTGCACGGGAAGCAAGAGCATAAAACATCACTGGCCAGGAAAAAGTATCACAAAACGTTTTTATAATATAGTAAATGCCTGATGCTTCAAAAAATATTGTAATATAAATTTTTTATTATATTAAATTAATTTAATAAATAATAAATTTTATTATTATTTTAAATTTTTTGAAATTTTAAAGTAAAAGAATTTTAAAAAATTTTGACTTTTTAAAGTATCAAAATATATTTTACCGATCGACACTTGGTATATGCGTCGGTCTATACGTAGAGACTTTATTTTGCTTACCTTTTAATTGACACATTCAAATACGATACTAAACTATATTAAGACGTTTTTAAATATAAATAAATATAAAAAAAATATTTTTAGATATTAATTTTTTTTTATAGTGGTTAAATATAATTTTACATAGAAATATGTGTTAATTAAATATTTGATTGGTTTCATTGATATTTTCTGTACCTCTTGAGCAGGAGGAGAGGAATGGCTGTGAAAAGTTTGTTAGACATTAAAAGAAATATGAATTAATTAAAGATTCAATGCATATTTGTATTGAAGTTTAAGAAAAAAAAATATTACTTGTACATCTCAAAATAGATATATATCTTACATTCTATTTAATTTAAAATAGGCTGAATTTTACTGATCACTGCGAAGTGATCAATAAAATACATTCCATTCTTCAATAGATAAAATGTACATTATATATATTTTTTGAGATGTTTGGATAGCATTGCTCTTTAAGAAAAGATTCTACTTTCCCAACAATTATGAGTTTTTATTAGTTAGATGTAAGTATTTATTAGTTTTTTAGACTGACATTTCATAGAATTATGCATTAATTATGCATTAGTTATCCATTAATTAGTTGTTAGATGTAAGATTCATAGAATTATGCATTAATTAAAGATGTGACTGGCTTCCTTGATACTGTCTTGTTGCTCTTGAAATTACAAAAAAAATTAGCATTCAAGGACGTTTGTTTTTATATTAATAATACTTAAAAACATCATAATAATTTAATGTTATATTTGAAGGTAATGGTTACAACGTGGGCAAATAAAAAGTATATATAATGACGCTTATATCAAGCGATAAAATATATTCTGACATTTTAAAATCTGACATTTTAAAACGTCAAAAAATTAAAGATAATAATAAAATTTATTATTTAATAAATTAATTTAATATAATAAAAAATTTAATTGATAATATTTTTTGAAATATCAGTATTTATTATATTATAAAAATATTTAAAGACGCTTTCAAGCATGGGCTAAAAAGTATTTTTATATTGGAAAATGCTAGATGTACACCCCAAATGGGGTGTACATCTTACACCCACCCCATCTTGGGGTGGGTATTCATCCACTCGTCACATCGATGTGACGAGTGAAATTTACCCATCCCAGGATGAGATGGGTGTAAGATGTACACCCCATTTGGGGTGTACACCTAGCACTTCTCAGGACATTATTAGCTGGGGCAGTCTACTTCGTTTTTCTTTAAGAAATGGGGGATGCTAGGTGTACACCCCATAAGGGGTGTACATCCTACACCCCATCCCATTCTGAGGTGGGGTTTTTTTCACTTGTCACATCGAGTGACCAGTGAAATTCATTTCATCTCAGAATGGAATGAGATATAGGATGTACACCCCTCATGGGAGGTACACTTATATTTACCCTTAAGAAATAGATGCTGACTTAATTGGCAAATTAAACTCATATAATTAAACTTGTCGTTGTTCAAAAATGTATTATACTTAATTAACATAAATAAATAAAGTAGTTAGACGTTGGGAGGTCTTTTTCAAAAGAGCAATGCTACCTGTACACCCCGAAGGGGTGTACATCATACACCTCTACCATTTTAATGGTGACGATACTTTTTACGGGTCACATCAAGTGACCCATCATCACACCCCCACCCTTAGATGGGTGGGGTGTATGATGTACACCCCGAAAGGGGTGTACACATAGCATTTTCCTTTTCAAAACGGCCCATAGTTGGGGGTGCTCGTACGTGTTTTTAATTAATATGGACAATAATGTCACGGATTTAAGCTTTTCGTCTATAGTAAAAATTCGTGCGGCGCCTGTCTTCCTGCTCGAAGAGGGCAAGTCTTGCTCTCTGTTTGTTAGTCCGGACCTTCGCGTCCTACGATTAAATGCAAAAATAGAGAAAAGAGAAAGGAGTATTGATTCCGTAGAAAAACTAAATACTCTCTTTATTTAGAAAATAACAACTATAAGATACAACTCTCTCTTGTTGTTTTGACCTTAGCCAACTCCCCTATTTATAGGCTCATGTACATAACTCACCCACTAAGCCTACATTTAAGACACCCACTAATGTCTACATTAAATACCCACTAAGCCCACTTACAACCTTGTGGGTTATGCATGATTCTTGACATCTCTTGACATTGATGGTAGTGATGGCATTGATGAAGGAGGTTACAAGTCTCTTTACTTTTTCACAAATGATGTTGAAGTTGGGCCTCCTTGTCAAGCCCACTTTGGTTTGGGCTAGGAACTTAGACTGAAATTTTCTAAGTCCCTAACACTCTCCCCCACCTAATGCGCAGGCATCCTCGTCGCGCGCTGCTTCTGGAACTCGTTGATAAGTGCTTGGTATTGCCAAAGTGTGCCACTCTTCTCCCAAGTAGCCTCGCCGTAGGGAAGAATTTTCCACTTTACCAAGTACTCTGGGCTTGGCAGCACTCCGTGTCGCCGAATCAGTCGAGTGTCTAGGATGGATTTCGTTTCTTTGTCAAAGGATGTAGTCATGGTCACCGGGGCGCGCTACGACACGCCACGGTTTAGATCCTCGGCGTCTTCATGGTATTGTTTCAGCCTGCTGACATGGAAGACCGGGTGGATCTTGAGGTTCGCGGGCAGTTGTAGTTTGTAGGCAGACTTACCCACACATTTGACGATGGGGTATGGGCCTTCATACTTGCGCAACATCCCCTTGTGCACCTTGCGCAAGACATTGAACTGCTGCGGTAGTAATTTGACTATCACTTGATCACCCACTGCAAACTCCTGAGGTTGTCGCTTCTCGTCCGCCCACTTCTTCATTCGTCGCGCTGCTTTCTCTAAGCTCGCCATCACATTTTCACCCATTTCCTGCAAGTTAGAGGTAAATTGGAGAGCAACAGGGCTGCGGAACTGCTCTTCCGCAGCGGCTGTGTGTGGGGCGAGCGGTTGTCGCCCAATCGCCAGCTCGAAAGGACTACAGCCCGTAGAGTCGCTGCGTCGCAAGTTGTAGGAAAACTGGACAACATCAAGTTGATGTACCCAATCCTTTTGACTGGCACGCACGTAGTGCCACAAGTACTCCTCCAACAGAGCATTCACCCACTCCGTTTGTCCGTCTGTCTGTGGATGAAAACTGGTGGAAAAGAGCAACTCAAACCCCAAGATTTTGAACACCTCGGTCCAAAACTTGCCAGTGAATCTGGGGTCGCGGTCGCTCATAATACTTTCGGGGATGTTAAGGATTTTGTTTTGGCGTATTTCGTGAAATGGTTAAGTCTTGAAGATTGAAGATGAAGATGGTTGAATCATATACCTCAATCTCAAGAAAGAAAATTCAAAAGGATCAGGTAAGTTTAACTAAACAATCTTGGTGATCCGAATACTTTTTATAATGTAGAAACACTTGTATGGATTTTTAATCGCATAAAAATCAAAAACTGGACATGTTATATGTTCAGGATCCGGATCAGAGTACTACAGTCTGGACCCCGAACATAGGTTAGTTCATGCGCAAATCCAGTCCGGAACACACCTGTTTCAGTCCGAACCCCGAACGTGGAATTTGCAGAAACTGCATGAACAGTCCGGACCGTGGTTACTTCAGTCCGGACCCCGAACGTTGTTTTCTGGAAAAGTTCTGTTTATTGACGACAGTCCGGATCACACTTATTCCAGTCCGGACTGTCGACCCGAAAATTTCCAGATAAGATTAGTTTTTGATTCTTATCCTCTTCCAATGGTTTCTAACCTATAAGTAAACCCTAATTCTGTCTTTTAGGGTAATCAACGATAAGTTTTATACTCCGGGAAATGACGGAAAAATATTAACGGAGAAAAACTTATAAATCCACATATAGAGAAGAAAGGAAATAACTAGATTTAATTCTATATTTCTTCATCTATATTAATTAATTTTATTCTAGGTTTTCATACTCAGATTTTGAGTAGAATCAAATTAATGAATACTTAGATGGCATTTCCGATCTATCTTTGATCTAAGTATTCGGCGGATCATCACCACCAACAAAACAACAATTTTCCCCAAAATCGGCGCGTGGATTCGCGTGGCCTTGTGGATTCAAGGTGCTACCGCTCTTGTGGATTCGAAGCGAGGTACGTTCGTGTGATCGAGACGTACTACCTGGTGGAGACCGTGGATTCGGTCAGACGTCGTGGACTCGACGTTGGACGCCGTGGATTCGGCGTTGGACGCAAATCGTGGATTCGAGGTGCGTTGCGGAGCGAGCCGAGAAGATCAACTCGGAGCGTATGGGAAAAGGTTGAGTCGTGTGTGAGTACGTTATATCACCTTTGTACGTGTTTAATCTTAGTTGATTTCACCGTGTTATCGGTCCCGTGGTTTTTTACTCCTGTGATGGAGTTTTCCACGTAAAAATCTTGCGTGTTTATTTTTCATTTCCACATTGGGTTTTATTACGCAAAGATTTTTGAGTGTTTATCGTTTACACCTATTCACCCCCCCTCTAGGTGGTTTTTCCCCTATTTAGATCCTTATTAGACATAACCCAACAATTGGTATCGGAGCGGGAATAGGGTTGTAAACAATGGTTGAAGGTGGAAACATCAATAGACCCCCATTCTTCGATGGAACAAACTATGCCTACTGGAAAGTACGGATGAAAGCCTTTTTAATTTCCATCGACGAACGGGTGTGGCAATCAATCGAGTTAGGATGGTCAAATCCAACTGAAATTATTGTTGATGTTCACACCATCAAACCTAGGTCGAAATGGACCAAGGAAGAGATTGACTCATCTTCTTATAATGGCAAAGGAATTAACGCCTTATTTAATACTTTGTCGCAAACTGAGTTCTCTCGCGTCTCGACATGTGAGACTGCGAAAGAAATCTGGGATGTTCTACAAGTTACACATGAGGGAACAAACCTTGTGAAGATTCAAAAGCTGCAAATGCTTACGAGCAAGTTTGACTCTATTTTCATGGCAGAAAATGAATCTTTCATAGATTACTATACGCGATTGCAAGACATCGTGAATACATGTGCTAACTTGGGAGAGAAAATTCCAGAATTTAAAGTTGTAAGAAAGATTTTAAGGACTCTTCCTGAAAGATTTTGTTCCAAGGTTACGGCCATTGAAACTATTAAACACCCGGACGAAATCCATGTAGAAGAATTAGTTGGCGCACTTCAAACATATGAAATGACATTTCCTACTAACTATTCTTCTGGAAAGGCATCTACTTCTAAATCTTCAGGTTTTGCGTTGAAAACAACAAAAGAAGAAGACGCGGATTCATCCTCCTCAGACGATGACGAGAACCTATCTATGGAGGATTTTGAGAAACAACTTGCTCTCTTGACAAGAAAATTTCGCCGAAACTTTCGAAGGGGTAATTCAAGTAAAACTTCATCCTTCGTAAAGTCGAATAAAGGCAAAGGTTCTTCAAGCTACAAGTCAAGAAAGCAAGTGAGTTTTTCAAAGGATAAGAAAAGCTAAGAGGGACAAATCCAATGCTTCAAGTGCCGAGGCTACGGCCATATCTCAACGGAGTGTCCCAATAAGAATCCGACGAAGAAGAAGGCAATGCAAGCCATCACTTGGGATGACACCTCATCGTCAAATGAGTCATCTTCCAGTGATGAAGAAAATAACGCAACGGCATTCCACGCGTCCACAACTTCACCCTTCGTATGCTTAATGGCAAGTACATCCGATTACTTGTCCAACTCCTCCCAAGTTGAAAAGAATGCAACGGACAACGAATCGAGTAATTCCGAAGGTGAAGACTTTGCTTTTGCCCACCATAAACTTTTAAAGGATTCAAAGAAACTGGCAAAGCAAAACAAGAGTTTGAGAGGGAGATTGCAGGATCTCGAAGAAGAAGTAAAAATGGCAACTTCTCTCTCAAACGGTCTTGAAGTGGAAAGGGATAACTTGATCAAAGTAAATGTTTCCCTTCAAGAGAAAAATGAGCATTTCGAGAAGGAACACGTAAAAATGGTGGATGAAGCAAGTTACTTCTTGAAGCTCTACTCCGAGGCTCGACAGGAAAAGATAGAGATGACGAAGACCATTTTCCAACTTAAGGATGATTTAAAGCGATTTTCTTCGGGAAGGAGCAAGTTGGATAAGATGCTTGGTCTTGGTCAAACAAACCGTTTCGGCCTTGGATACAATCGAACTGGAGACAGTCCAAGTTCGGTTGGGACAGTTTTTGTGCCCCAGTCGGTATCTCCTCCTCCGACGACGGAATTCACTGCAATCAACGACAACAACCTTACCTCACCTACTTCGGGGTCGTCAAGTACAAAGGTATGTTTTCGTTGTGGTTTTGCAGGGCACATAAGAAGAAATTGCAAGATTGGAGCGAAAAGATCACATCAAGCACCTCTTGCAACAACTACCAAAAAGGTGATTCCTCGGAAATCAAAGGAGAACCTTTCAAAGGAAAAGAACCGTGGTAGTTCACCCCAAAAGACGATGTCAATGAAAAGCATTCAATCAAACAAGACGCTTTCACCAAGGAGAATAACTTCACATTCATTGCCGACGCAGTCCAAAATGGTTTGGGTGCGCAAAGGTGAAATCTTCCCTTGTCTTGTCATTCATACTTCTTTGCATGTTTTTGACAATTCGTCTTGGTATCTGGATAGCGGATGTTCCCGTCACATGACCGGTGACAAAAACTGTTTTCAAACTTGTCACGCCCCGGGGGTTTTATTTTAGCGGAAACGATACTTCAAAGTACGCGCAAAGTGCGTACTAAATTTTTTTTTTTTTTTTTTTGTTTAGATTGTTTAAAAACCTCCTTCCCCGGCGCGTGCCCAGACCCGCCACATATACAGATTTACTCGAAAATCGGGCAGAGTCTCCTCTGTATATGCACGGCGTCGCGGCTGCTACGATAGCCGATTATGAGCAATCATTTTTCCCATTTAATCACAACAGTTCGAAGTAGTACGGTGCATGAAGACTAAACAATACCCGTGGCCAATCAAGTTGAAAGGATAAACTCACAGTTTTGAAATCAGGTCCACACGACCCAAGGTTTTTTTTGAAGACAGTTTGAAAAGATGCCATAAATCCACAGGTTTTGGAAAACAGGTCCACACGACCCAGATTTTTAAAAATAGTTTTCGAAGTTCTTTTCTTTTCTAGTCATGTTGCTTTGAAAGCGGCCAAACGGGGACAATAACGGAAATAGTAGTGCATAAATAGAAAGAAAGAATTCAACATCCACACGACCCCACAAGGGTATCGAGAACCACACAATAACCTACAGTTCTGAATGAAATGCAGAGAAGGTAAATAAAACAGCATACTAGGGCTCCCTCAGACCGACTGCTACCAACTCGGCCTCACCGTCGCCTACCTCTACCCCCTGGAGGTACCTGTCACAGAGTGGGTAGTCAGCGACACTATCATCAAAATAGTACTAAAGCAGTAAAGTAATACCAAGCCACAAAGTAATGCTAGCCGGAACAACCGCTCTACTCGTAATGGTAACTCGCAACCACCTGTACCACCTGTAGCACCTGCAACCCCGGTAACACCTGTAACACCTGACCGCGTCGGGATCCAATCCCGGCGGTCTCACACCTGACTACATCGGGATCCAATCCCGGCAGTCCCACACCTGACCGCGTCGGGATCCAATCCCGGCGGTCTCACACCTGACTACATCGGGATCCAATCCCGGCAGTCCCATCGCTGCCTCAGACCCCCCAGCGGTCAGGGGCCCCCCACTACGTCACCTCGTGGGGTAACACGGGTCAAAGACCGCCTTTCCGGAAAAGAGCACCCTTTGCGGTGGCCAAACCGCGGGTGCGCGTGTCGCAGCTCGAGCATAAGTAACCAGTAACCAAGTAACCAAGTAACCAAGTATCCAAGTAACCATGTCACCATGTCACGGGGTAAGGTAGTACATCATAGAAACCATCAACGTTAGTACCGTTAAATAATGAAAAGTCCCTGTCGGATTACCAACATAATACTCAGCCTCGACCGTAAACCCACCTTGTTGTCGCGCTCCTGACTGATGTAAGGTTCTCTCGCGTCTCGGGTGCCCGCCCGGACCTACACGAATCTGTCATATAGGAGTCAGCGACTTAAGGCTTTGTCAGACTAATGATTAGAGCGCCCGGCGCCCTCTCACCTTGCGTATAATACGCACAGGTACGCGCCTGGTCCCGTACGGCTGGGCGGTGTACTAACAGCGTGCGGCCGTCCGCATGCGGAGGTGCCCGCAAGCGGCGGCGCCCGCATGCGGCGGTGCCCGCAAGCGGCAGCGCCCGTATGCGGCGGCGCCCGCATGCAGCGGCGCACAAGCGGCGGCGCCCACATGCGGCAGCCCGCAAGCGGCCGTGCCCGCATGCGGAGGCGCCCGCAAGCGGCGCGCCCGCATGCGGGGGCGCCCTCATGCGGCAGCCCGCAAGCGGCCGTGCTCGCATGCGGAGGCGCCCGCAAGCGGCGCGCCCGCATGCGGGGGCGCCCGCATGCGGCAGCCCGCATGCGGCGCGCCCGCATGCGGGGGCGCCCGCATGCGGCAGCCCGCAAGCGGCCGTGCCCGCATGCGGAGGCGCCCGCAAGCGGCGCGCCCGCATGCGGGTGCGCCCGCATGCGGCAGCCCGCAAGCGGCGCGCCCGCATGCGGGGGCGCCCGCATGCGGCAGCCCGCAAGCGGCGCGCCCGCATGCGGGGGCGCCCGCATGCGGCATCCCGCAAGCGGCGGCGCCCGCATGCGGCAGTCTGCATGCGGTGCCGCCCGCAAGCGGCGGCGCCCGCATGCGGCAGTCCGCATGCGGTGCCGCCGTGCGCGCCGGATTCCCGCGATGCCCATGCCCCCTTCTTTTTCCTTTTCCCCCCCCCCCCCCCTCTCGTCCGCTCCAACCAAGAATGGGGCGAGAAGGCAAAACCCTAGCGTGCTCACCTCGGTTGTCGGAGGAAGAGGCGATCCGGGCCTGCGCGTTCGGCTACAAGGAATGTGAGGACGCCTCCTTCTCCTTCCTTGGTCTCGCCTCTTGGGTCCTCCGTGCAGTCGGTGAGGAAGCGGAAGGATTTGGTTGGGAAATAGAAGGGTTGGGGAAATGGGGTTTCGTACGTAGGGGAATTGTGGGGAATACGGGTAGTTAAGGGGGAGTGTGGGGGTTTAAGGGGAGTGGGTAGTTAAAGGGAGTTACGGGTGGTTATGGGGGAATGGGTAGTTAGACGGAGTGGGTGGTTATGGGAGTTACGGGTAGTGGGTAGGAGTGGGTAGTTATGGGAGTTACGGGTAGTTAAGGGTAGTTAGCGGGGGTAGTTATGGGAGTTACGGGTAGTTAAGGGTAGTTAGAGGGGGTAGTTATGGGAGTTACGGTTTGTTTAAGGGGAGTTATACGACGGGGGGGGGGGAAAATAACGGGAACGGTTAAGTTGGTAAAAAGGGAAAGAACCCAGTTCAAGTTAAAACGGGTCCAAATCAGGTGCGAACTAGAGTCCGGTCCGTCTAAGTAACCCGCGTTAACCATCTGAGCCGTTAGCTACCTTCCGGAATTTATTTCGGGAGATTCCGGCGTCGGAATTCAGAACCGATTTCGCCGCCACTCTCCGTTTCGCGAGCCCTATTAACTAAAAATACCCGCGGGCCCCGACGGTCTGTCCGGAAACAAGTAATTATTCGATCATCCCCCAATCCCCCCGAAACGAAAAGCGGAAATAACGAACCAAAAGTAGACCCTTAAAATATTTTAAACTAGCGGCTATTACACCACTCACCTTTTAAAACGAGTTTCGTCCTCGAAACTCAAACCTGATTTGCGGTAAAGAGATAAGGATAGCCCTCTCTCATCTTCGACTCTAGTTCCCACGTCGCTTCCCGCTCCTCGTGGTTGCTCCAGAGCACCTTCACATAGGGAATGTCTCGGTTTCGAAGCGTCTTACTTTCTCTTGCTAGTATTCGTACAGGGGTTTCCTCGAAACTTAGGTCCTCCTTTAGTTCGAGTGTCGAGACGTCCAGCACATGCGACGGGTCGGGGAGGTATTTCTTGAGCATCGACACGTGGAACACGTCATGAATCCGGTTGAGGTTCGGTGGTAGGGCAAGGCGGTAAGCCACTGGGCCGATCCGTTCCAGGATCTCGAATGGTCCCACGAACCGCGGGCTTAGCTTGCCTTTTAACCCGAATCGCTTGATTCCCCTGGACGGCGAGACCCGCAAAAACACGTGTTCTCCCACCTGGAACTCTAAATCGCGGCGTCTTCGATCCGCGTAGCTCTTTTGTCGGCTCTGGGCGGTTAATAGGCGCTGTCTGATGAGGCGCACTTTCCCTTCTGTTTTTTCCACCAAGTCGGGTCCCAAGAGCTTTCGTTCTCCCAAGTCGTCCCAACAGATCGGGGATCGGCAGCGTCTCCCGTATAAAGCTTCGTAGGGTGCCATCAGTATACTGGCCTGGTGGCTATTGTTGTAAGCGAATTCTACAAGTGGTAGGTAACGCTCCCAACCGACTCCCCAATCGAGTACACAGGCCCGAAGCAGGTCCTCTAGCGTCTGTATCACTCGCTCCGACTGCCCGTCTGTCTGAGGGTGGAAGGCTGTGCTGAAGTGCAATTTAGTCCCCAGGGCTTGTTGCAGACTCTGCCAAAACTTTGAGACAAAATGCGTGTCTCTGTCTGATGTGATCGACGCCGGTACCCCATGCAGTCTCACAATCTCGCTGAGGTAGACTTGAGCCAACCGCTCTCTGGTCCAGGTTGTGTGAATCGGCAGGAAGTGCACTGACTTAGTTAGCCGGTCTACCACAACCCATATTGTGTCGTGTCCTTGTGGTGAACGTGGGAACCCGGTAACAAAGTCCATGGTGATATGATCCCACTTCCACTCCGGTACCGGTAAGGGTTGTAATTTTTCCGCCGGTCGTTGGTGTTCCGCCTTTATTTGTTGACACACCAGGCAATGAGCTACAAATTGGGTTACATCCCTCTTCATCTTGGGTCACCAGAAGGTCTGCTTGAGGTCCCTGTACATCTTTGTGCCTCCTGGATGTGCTGCATAAGGGGCGCTGTGTGCCTCGGACAGTATTTCCTTCTTCAATTCCGGGGTATCTGGCACACAAATTCGCCCGCGGAACCGTAGGGTGTCATCGCCTTCCAACGAAAAGTCCCCCTCCTGATCTGGTGAGATCTTGTCTCTTACGAGCTGTAAGTGCGAGTCCGCCTGCTGCCCCTCTCGAATCTTTTCTAGTAGGGTTGGCTTGACCACCAAAGTTAGAAGTTGCGCAACCGTGCCCGCTGGCACTACTTCCAACCCTAGTCGAGAAAATTCTGCGATCAAGCTGCTCTGCTCAGTTATCGCACCTACCGATCCTCCCTCCCGTCGCCCCTTCCTGCTCAGAGCGTCCGCTACCACGTTTGCTTTTCCGGGGTGGTATTGGATCGTTAGGTCGTAATCCTTCAGTAATTCAAGCCACCGTCTCTGCCGCAGGTTTAGTTCCTTTTGTGTGAACAGGTATTTAAGACTCTGGTGATCTGAGAAGATGTTACAATGGACACCAAAGAGATAGTGTCTCCATAACTTCAGGACGAAGACCACCGCAGCCAGCTCTAAGTCGTGTGTTGGGTAGTTTCTTTCGTAGTCCTTTAGTTGCCTAGATGCATAGGCTATTACTTTCCCATGCTGCATTAACACACCCCCAAGGCCGATTCTTGAAGCGTCGCAGTACACCTCATAGTCCTCACCTGGTGTTGGTAGTACAAGAATCGGTGCTTCGGTTAGCCTTCTTTTGAGTTCTTCAAAACTTTCCTGGCATTTGGCCGTCCATACAAACTTTTCTCCTTTCTTGGTCAACCGGTTTAGCGGGGTCGCAATCTTCGAGAAACCCTCGATAAAGCGTCTATAATACCCCGCCAGCCCCAAGAAACTGCGGATCTCCGTCACCGTTGTGGGCGGCTGCCAGTCTATCACCGATTCCACCTTCTTGGGGTCTACGGCGATTCCCTTTGCCGAGATCACATGCCCCAGGAATCCTACTTCGCGTAGCCAGAACTCACACTTTTTGAGTTTAGCGTACAGCTTCTGTTCCCTGAGGGTTTGGAGAATCGTTCGTAAGTGATCCTCGTGCTCCTCGTCGGTGGATGAGTAGATTAGTATATCATCGATGAAGACCACCACGAACCGATCTAAGAATGGTCTGAAGACCCGGTTCATCATGTCCATAAAGACTGCGGGGGCGTTCGTAAGTCCGAACGGCATGACCGTAAACTCGTAATGGCCATACCGGGTCCGGAAAGCGGTCTTCGGAATGTCCTCGTTCCGAACCCGAAGCTAGTGGTAGCCAGACTGTAGATCAATTTTTGAAAAGACCGTCGCTCCTCGTAGTTGGTCGAAGAGGTCGTCGACTCTGGGCAGGGGGTACTTATTTTTCACCGTGACCTTGTTTATTCCTCTGTAGTCGATACAGAGTCGCAGGCTCCCATCTTTCTTCCGTACGAAAAGCACTGGTGCGCCCCAGGGTGACACACTCGGCCTGACAAACCCTTTGTCCAAGAGGTCTTCCAGTTGCGCCTTTAACTCTTTCAACTCCGCGAAGGCCATTCGGTAGGGTGCCTTTGTTATAGGTTGCGTACCTGGCAAGAGTTCATTAGGGAACACCACCTCCCTTTCAGGGGGTATCCCAGGCAGCTCCGTCGGAAAGACATCGGGAAAATCCTTCACCACCGGGATGTCTGAAGGTGTCGTCGAGGGTCGGGTAACCAGATCTACCGATGCCAAATAGGCTACACACCCACCCTCTATCAGACTCCTGGCTCGAGCCGCGGAGATGACTGCCGGGAAGGAGATGCTCTTGCACGCTAGGTACGCATTCTTAGGAAAACTAGGTTCTTGTAGTTGTACCATCCGCTTATCGCAGTCGATAAGCGCTTGGTACTTTGAGAGCCAGTCCATGCCCAAAACAACGTCGTACTCCTTCAAGGGAATTACTATTAAATCCCAAGGGCAAAATAGCCGCCCTAGCTTAATCGGGCAAGTGGCTACCAAACTAGTCGCCTCTAGCGTCCCACCCGCGGTCTGGACCGTCAACTGACATTGGAGAGGTGTTTCCTCGAGGTCATGCGAAAACACGTACTCGCGAGAAATGAACGAGTGTGTTGCTCCAGTATCAAAGAGGGTCCTAGAACGTGAATTTAAAATGGAAGTTATACCAACCAAAGCTTAGCACTCATCTCTGCTAGATGAATCATCGTCAAATCGAGAGAGAAAAGAAACATTATCTACAAATCCCCTCCCCGATCTCTCACGTCTTAGCCCTTAAACCCTGCACATTTCATTTATTCGTAGTTAAGTGTGATATCTCGGTGGATGTTGGGCCGTCACTGTTGTGATTAAAGCAAAGTCTCTGATACCATCTAAATCTGTCACGCCCCGGGGGTTTTATTTTAGCGGAAACGATACTTCAAAGTACGCGCAAAGTGCGTACTAAATTTTTTTTTTTTTTTTTTTGTTTAGATTGTTTAAAAACCTCCTTCCCCGGCGCGTGCCCAGACCCGCCACATATACAGATTTACTCGAAAATCGGGCAGAGTCTCCTCTGTATATGCACGGCGTCGCGGCTGCTACGATAGCCGATTATGAGCAATCATTTTTCCCATTTAATCACAACAGTTCGAAGTAGTACGGTGCATGAAGACTAAACAATACCCGTGGCCAATCAAGTTGAAAGGATAAACTCACAGTTTTGAAAGCAGGTCCACACGACCCAAGGTTTTTTTTGAAGACAGTTTGAAAAGATGCCATAAATCCACAGGTTTTGGAAAACAGGTCCACACGACCCAGATTTTTAAAAATAGTTTTCGAAGTTCTTTTCTTTTCTAGTCATGTTGCTTTGAAAGCGGCCAAACGGGGACAATAACGGAAATAGTAGTGCATAAATAGAAAGAAAGAATTCAACATCCACACGACCCCACAAGGGTATCGAGAACCACACAATAACCTACAGTTCTGAATGAAATGCAGAGAAGGTAAATAAAACAGCATACTAGGGCTCCCTCAGACCGACTGCTACCAACTCGGCCTCACCGTCGCCTACCTCTACCCCCTGGAGGTACCTGTCACAGAGTGGGTAGTCAGCGACACTATCATCAAAATAGTACTAAAGCAGTAAAGTAATACCAAGCCACAAAGTAATGCTAGCCGGAACAACCGCTCTACTCGTAATGGTAACTCGCAACCACCTGTACCACCTGTAGCACCTGCAACCCCGGTAACACCTGTAACACCTGACCGCGTCGGGATCCAATCCCGGCGGTCTCACACCTGACTACATCGGGATCCAATCCCGGCAGTCCCACACCTGACCGCGTCGGGATCCAATCCCGGCGGTCTCACACCTGACTACATCGGGATCCAATCCCGGCAGTCCCATCGCTGCCTCAGACCCCCCAGCGGTCAGGGGCCCCCCACTACGTCACCTCGTGGGGTAACACGGGTCAAAGACCGCCTTTCCGGAAAAGAGCACCCTTTGCGGTGGCCAAACCGCGGGTGCGCGTGTCGCAGCTCGAGCATAAGTAACCAGTAACCAAGTAACCAAGTAACCAAGTATCCAAGTAACCATGTCACCATGTCACGGGGTAAGGTAGTACATCATAGAAACCATCAACGTTAGTACCGTTAAATAATGAAAAGTCCCTGTCGGATTACCAACATAATACTCAGCCTCGACCGTAAACCCACCTTGTTGTCGCGCTCCTGACTGATGTAAGGTTCTCTCGCGTCTCGGGTGCCCGCCCGGACCTACACGAATCTGTCATATAGGAGTCAGCGACTTAAGGCTTTGTCAGACTAATGATTAGAGCGCCCGGCGCCCTCTCACCTTGCGTATAATACGCACAGGTACGCGCCTGGTCCCGTACGGCTGGGCGGTGTACTAACAGCGTGCGGCCGTCCGCATGCGGAGGTGCCCGCAAGCGGCGGCGCCCGCATGCGGCGGTGCCCGCAAGCGGCAGCGCCCGTATGCGGCGGCGCCCGCATGCAGCGGCGCACAAGCGGCGGCGCCCACATGCGGCAGCCCGCAAGCGGCCGTGCCCGCATGCGGAGGCGCCCGCAAGCGGCGCGCCCGCATGCGGGGGCGCCCTCATGCGGCAGCCCGCAAGCGGCCGTGCTCGCATGCGGAGGCGCCCGCAAGCGGCGCGCCCGCATGCGGGGGCGCCCGCATGCGGCAGCCCGCATGCGGCGCGCCCGCATGCGGGGGCGCCCGCATGCGGCAGCCCGCAAGCGGCCGTGCCCGCATGCGGAGGCGCCCGCAAGCGGCGCGCCCGCATGCGGGTGCGCCCGCATGCGGCAGCCCGCAAGCGGCGCGCCCGCATGCGGGGGCGCCCTCATGCGGCAGCCCGCAAGCGGCGCGCCCGCATGCGGGGGCGCCCGCATGCGGCATCCCGCAAGCGGCGGCGCCCGCATGCGGCAGTCCGCATGCGGTGCCGCCCGCAAGCGGCGGCGCCCGCATGCGGCAGTCCGCATGCGGTGCCGCCGTGCGCGCCGGATTCCCGCGATGCCCATGCCCCCTTCTTTTTCCTTTTCCCCCCCCCCCCTCTCGTCCGCTCCAACCAAGAATGGGGCGAGAAGGCAAAACCCTAGCGTGCTCACCTCGGTTGTCGGAGGAAGAGGCGATCCGGGCCTGCGCGTTCGGCTACAAGGAATGTGAGGACGCCTCCTTCTCCTTCCTTGGTCTCGCCTCTTGGGTCCTCCGTGCAGTCGGTGAGGAAGCGGAAGGATTTGGTTGGGAAATAGAAGGGTTGGGGAAATGGGGTTTCGTACGTAGGGGAATTGTGGGGAATACGGGTAGTTAAGGGGGAGTGTGGGGGTTTAAGGGGAGTGGGTAGTTAAAGGGAGTTACGGGTGGTTATGGGGGAATGGGTAGTTAGAGGGAGTGGGTGGTTATGGGAGTTACGGGTAGTGGGTAGGAGTGGGTAGTTATGGGAGTTACGGGTAGTTAAGGGTAGTTAGAGGGGGTAGTTATGGGAGTTACGGGTAGTTAAGGGTAGTTAGAGGGGGTAGTTATGGGAGTTACGGTTTGTTTAAGGGGAGTTATACGACGGGGGGGGGGGGGAAATAACGGGAACGGTTAAGTTGGTAAAAAGGGAAAGAACCCAGTTCAAGTTAAAACGGGTCCAAATCAGGTGCGAACTAGAGTCCGGTCCGTCTAAGTAACCCGCGTTAACCATCTGAGCCGTTAGCTACCTTCCGGAATTTATTTCGGGAGATTCCGGCGTCGGAATTCAGAACCGATTTCGCCGCCACTCTCCGTTTCGCGAGCCCTATTAACTAAAAATACCCGCGGGCCCCGACGGTCTGTCCGGAAACAAGTAATTATTCGATCATCCCCCAATCCCCCCGAAACGAAAAGCGGAAATAACGAACCAAAAGTAGACCCTTAAAATATTTTAAACTAGCGGCTATTACAAAACTTTAGAGAAAACCTCCGGAGGACTTGTAGTTTTCGGAGACGGTCGTTCTTCTAAAATTGTTGGAAAAGAAACAATTGCTATTCCAGAAGGCCCGGTTTTAAACAATATTTTATTTGTTGAAGGCCTTAAGACTAACCTCATTAGCATAAGTCAACTTTGTGATAATGGTTTTTCAGTTAACTTTTCTTTTGCAGAATGTATTGTAACTGATAAGGACCAATTATTCTTTTTAAAAGGGGGTTAGATCTGAAAATAATTGCTATATAGTTCCAAATAAAATTCCTGAACATTGTAACCTAGTTTCTTTGGATAATGAAACTCTTTGGCATGAAAGACTAGGTCACATAAATTTTAAGGAACTAGCAAGGATTTCAAATAAAGACGTGGTTAAGGGGGTTCCTAAACTTTCTTTTAAAGATAACATTGTGTGTGGAGGTTGTCAAAAGGGAAAACAATCAAGGGCTGCACACAAGAACTTGAACCACGTTGGTACCAAACGGCCTTTAGAATTACTGCATATGGACTTAATGGGGCCGACTCGTCAACCATCTTTGGGAGGTAAATGGTACATTTTTCTTTTGGTTGATGATTTCTCTAGATATACATGGGTAACATTTTTAAAAGAGAAAGCGGATACTATCGACTCTTTTCATGAGGTTTGTCATCGTATTATGATTGAAAGAAATGAAAAGATCGTTCGTGTTCGAAGTGATAGAGGTGGAGAATTCATCAATTCTAAATTCATTGATTTTTGCACTTCCAACGGCATAAAACATGAATTCTCAGCACCCTATACACCTCAGCAGAATGGTGTAGTCGAGCGCAAAAACAGGGTTGTACAAGAAATGGCGCGTGTTATGCTTCATAACCGGAAACTCCCGTTACATTTTTGGGCTGAAGCTGTGAACACCGCCGTCTACGTTATTAATCGAGTGTATTTGCGCCCGGGAACTTTAAATACACCATATGAGCTATGGTATGTAGAGTCCTGTCGTTCCAATCCCTTTGTATACCTCCTTTTTATGACGGGATTGTTGGGAAAACTTTTCACTGTGTTTTCTGCAATGGACTAGCCTGGACCGCGAGTATTTTTCTGCGATGGAGCTCGAAAAACGGAGGACGGCAAAGCGAGCGGATTCGGATTCCGATGTACGGATCTCCCGGAATGGGGGTCAAAGCGTTTGCCTTTGAGTGGTGCATCGGAATCCGTGCTAAGTGGCTGGCACGCTTTTCGAGGTGATCGGACGGGATCCTTCTACGAACGGACTTTTTATCTTTTTATGTCATTGGATTATTTTATTTATTTTGTAGTACCTCGACCCTCCGGCTTTCCGTTTTCGGTCCTAGTTGAATCTTTTAAGTTGTTAGGGGGGGTTGAAATTCGAGAATTTCTGGGCAGATCGTCGGGGCTCGTGGGTATTTTTAGGTGTTAGAGCTCGCGAAATGGAGAACGGTGGCGCGATCGGATTCGAATTTCGACCCCGGGATCTCCCAGAATAAATTTTGGAAAGTTGCTAGCTGTTCCGGGTGCATCAGAAGGCGTGCGGACGATCGACACGCTTTTCGAGGTAAATTGGACCACTGGCACCCGATCGATTTTATTCTTGAGTTAGGGATTTTGGGTTCTTTCCCACTTCTCTTTGGTCATGCGTTAGGTCTTTTTGAGTGGGAGCGGAAAACCCTAATCCACTTTTTCTCTCTTTCCAAGAAGGCGGCGTAGGGATCCAGGCGGAGAGACACGGAGAGGGAAGGAGAACGGCTCCCTTCCGCGGTTGTGATCGAGCAAGGAGGCGAGGAGGGGACATTATTTTTCTTACTCCTCCAACGAATCAAGGTGAGTGGCTCATATTTTCGGGTTTTTCCGTTGTGGGGTTTTCTTGTCGTTGTCGCGTGCGATGCGAGGTTGATAACGGGAAGCCGTTGCCGCCGTTGTCAAACGGGAGGCTGCCGCCGCCGTTATCGTGTTCTCGGGGTCGTCGCCGCAGTCGCCATGGTCGCGGGGTCGCAACCGGAGCCGCGAAGGGCGAAAACAGGGACTTACTGTTCATCCCGTACGGCTGGCCCTCACGCGGTCCACCGGACCGGCGTGCACCCGTTGCACGTGTCCGCGGCCCGAAGGCGCGGACCCGGCGCACGGGCGCGTGCGCCAACCCGCCTCCGCACCGCGCGGTCCACCGGGCTGGCGTGCACCCGGCGCACGTGCCCGCAGCCCGAATGCGCGGACCCGGTGCACGGGCGCGTGCGCCAGCCCGGCCCGCAAGCGCGGTCCACGCATAGGCGTGCACCCGGCATTGCCGCCGCGACCGGGGACGCGTGAGCCCGGTGCGCACTCAACCCGTGCACCGGCCCGGCCCATTTCCACCTGGTGTACGCTCTCGGGGTGAGCCCGGTCTGCGCCGCCGCCTCCTCTGCGTCTTGGACCCGGTCCACGCCTGGACCCGTGCACCAGACTTCAGAAAAAGAGTCCAGAAGCTCCGTTTGTGGCCCGTTTCGCCCCGTTTTTCAGTGTTTTTGAACACGACGAGGTTTTTAACATTATTACTTACTGTAGCTTTTTCGGGCACAGGGTGGGAGTGTTTTTAGCGGGAGTTCCGCACACCTTCTCCTTCGCGTTTCAGGTGGGTACCCCTTAGAATCTCTTTATGTGCAGTTTCATTGTTGCTAGGTTATTTTGTTAAGGGGTTTGGTGGGTGTTGTGGACCTCCGGATTTACGGCTGTCGCGGTAGAAGACCGGGCGGGCAGTTCGCCCTCCCCGAACAACGGTAGGGTTGTTCGGGGCACACTAGCGTTGGGGGACGGTGACCGACGTGACCTTTCAGAATTGGGAAGGTGGGTTCCTCGTTCGACAATCCAGGAGTCGGAAGTGAGAATAATTGGTAAGAGTAAAGTTCGACATGTGGAGTATTGTTAACTCCGGTAAAGGTTTGTATTTTATTATCTTTATAGTTATGGCGACTGTGGGTCGTTGTGGAGACTCTTCCATTGTCTTGGTTTCCGGAATTATGGGAAAAGGTGTAAGATCGTAGTAAGTGCATGTTTACATTTGCTAACCCCCGTTTTTGCTTATGTTTTTATTATCACTATGTTTATGGCGACTAAGGGTCGCTGTGCTCGACGATACATCATGTTCTGGGAGATGGCCGAGGCAGGTGCTCGGTCTGGTTTACCGAGGTTGGTGCTCGGTCTGGTCGGCCGAGGTTGGTGCTCGGTCGAGGCTCGAGATTGCTACACGCACACCGGCGGTTTGGCCACCGCGAGGGTGTGTTTTTCCGGAAAAGTGGTACGTTGACCCGTGTACCCCATGTGTTGGTGACGTAATGGGGGCCCCCGTGGGTGGGGGGTGTGAGCGGTGATGCCGAGGGGGGTGCTTGGCGGCCGAGGCAGGTGCTCGGCAGGGGTTTCCGAGGCAGGTGCTCGGCAGGGGTTTCCGAGGCAGGTGCTCGGTGTGGTTGCCGGGGGAGGTGCCCGGTTTGGTTTGCACAGGGTTCTTCACTGTTGGTTGCACGTTGAGGAGGGTGGTTGCTTTGGTTTTTACCGTGGTCTGCCTTACTTTAGCCCTTATTGCTTTTATTATTATTATTTCTGGTCACTGACTTCCCACTCCGTGACAGGTTCGTCCAGGGGCGAGTGCTAGGACGTTGGTGAGGCCGCGTGAGCGATCTTCTGGCCCTTAGAGGCTACATATACTATTTTCTTTACCTCCTTTGTTCATTTCATTACGCATTGTAGCTAGTTGTGGATCGCGATACCCCCGTGGGATCGATGTGGATGTTGGGCTATTCGATAACTCTTTTGGATGGGTGTTTTGTGCTTACTTCTTGGCTTGGCCGCTTTCAAACTACAAACGAGGAAAAAGAAAACTGTTGTGAAAACTGTTTTAAAAATATGGGTCCCGTGTGGGCACCGCTTTCAAATTCTGTGGATTTATGTGATTTCGAAATTAGTTTTATTAAACCTGGTGCCGGGTGGGCACCGATTTCAAATTCTGTGGATTTATGTTGTTTCGAAAATAGTTTTATTAAAACCTGATGTCGAGTGGGCATCGCTTTCAAAACCCTGTGGTTTTATCCTTTCGAAAATAGCCGACCTCTTTATTACTTGCGGAAATTGGTTGTATGTTGTTGAGAATGGTTGTATGTGATTGGCAATCGGTCTAGTGTGGTTAAAGGCATGGTTATGTGAACTTTGTAATCAGGACGCCGTGCATATACAAAGGAGACTCTGCCCGTTTGTAGAGTGAATTTGTATATGCGGCGGGTCTGGGCACGCACCGGGGAAGATTGGTTTCAAAAAAAATATATATATATAGAAAATTTTGGGAGCATCGGTGGCTACCCTTCCGTGCGTAAAAACCCCCGGGGCGTGACAGATTAAGATGGTATCAGAGCCTGAACTTTAACCACAATAGTCGGGGCCCAACATCCACGGGGTGCGATACACTAGCTACTGATGAATAAAGTGAACAGTGGGTAAATAAATAGAACGCGAGTGCTCGTGGGGGAGGGAATAGTATAATTACTTTTAGGGCCAGCGTTGAGGTGTTACTGTAGTTTAATCTAGAAGTAACTGGTATGTTGCATGTGTTCAGATCATGGCCAGAACTAGATCTACTACCGAGGATGCAGGGGCGGACGCAGCGGCGCCGACAACGGCGGAGAACCAACTCCTGAGGCAGCAGTTACGGCAGATGGCGGGGCAGTTGGCGACCCTTACGGATCATGTGCGCCAACTGACTCAGCAACAGCAGGCCGCTGCGACGGTGGTGGTGGCCCAGGGCCCTCCCACGGGGCCAACTGCACCGGCAACGGGACCGCCGGCGACGGAGGCCGAGGCGGGGGCTGCCCCTACTCGGGCCGCGGTGCCCGAAGTACCGTTAGCCCAACCGACGGTGCCAGAGGTGGCCGCTTCGGCAGCAGCACTGGGACTGGCGCCGGCACCGATAGTCAGAGCTACTTCAGGGGAGACCGTGGTGTTGCCCACTCCCGCCGCGGCCGCTAACGCCACGGGGGAAGGGGCAACTCTACCGACCGAGCGGGACCGCGTGCGCGCCAACCTTGCCGACTTCAAGAAATACGACCCGCCAGTGTTTGAGGGGGAAACCACGGACCCCTGGGTCGTGGAGAAGTGGGTGGACACCATGGAGAAGCTGTTTGAGGATCTACTGATGGAGGACCACGAGCGGGTTCCCCTGGCTGTCCACTTTCTCGGGGGGAACGCCCGAATGTGGTGGAGGACGGTATGCCCTGACTCTGCGAAGGGTACCACCCTCCCGTCGTGGACCACCTTTAAGCAACAGCTGTTCGGGGCGTTCTTCACCAGCAGCGTCAAGAAACAGCTTGAAGACGATCTCAACCACATCAAGCAGGGAACCCGAACCGTAATGGAGTATCAGTGGGAGTTCGTGAGGTTGGCGAACTGCGTCCCCTTTGTCATACGGGATGAGTCTCACAAGGCCACCCTCTTCGTGGACGGGCTTCGCAGCGATATCTTCCAGGTGGTGCAAGCGGTGGACTTGCACACCTTCCAGAAGGTAGTCGACCGGGCAACCATCGTGGAGCGCGGCTTCGCCGTTACGCGCGCCCGGGGAGGAGGCCCTACTCAGCAGGAGGACAGGAAGCGGTTTCAGCCGTACTCGGGGGGAGGCTCTTCCAGTGGGAGCCGACCCTCTAAGCGGTGGAGATCCCAGCAGAGGTCCAGGGGCGCGCCGGGGGGAAGCCAACGATCGGATGACAGGCCTTGCGTGATCTGCGGCGGGGCACATCGGGTGACAGAATGCTCCAAGAGGCAAGACCACTGTTTCCGATGTGGGAAGCAAGGACACTTCCGTTTCAACTGCCCCACGAACCCAGGAGCAGCATCTTCGGCAGCTTCCACGCCAGCACCACAGTATGCGGGGCGAGGAAAAGCCCCGATGTTGTCGGCCCCCAGATTTCCGGCACCTCGATCAGCAGGGGAAGGGCCACCACAATCTGGAGGCAGGGTCTATTCGATGGCCTACCAGCAGGCAGACCCATCCGAGGACGTCGTGGCAGGTATTACTCTCTTTTCAGTTTACCGTGCTAGAACCCTTTTCGATACTGGAGCAACCCTCTCGTTTATGTCTTGTGATTTTGCACTGACTCATGGTTTTGAGGAGAGACCCTTACCTAGTTTTTTTGTCTGTCCAAACCGCGGGGGGACCCTTGGAGGCCCGCAACTTCGTTCCTTCCTGCCCAATAAGGTTGGGGAGGCTCCCTTGCCCCTGGGATTTGGTAGTTATTCCATTGAAGGAGTATGATGTAGTACTTGGGATGGATTGACTCACGTGGTATCAAGCAGGATCGGTACGGTCGCGCGACTCTTGTCCTTGATGGTCGAGCCAACCCTATTAGAGAAATCCTGGAAGGTCAGAAGACAGGCGCACAGATACAGCCTATACGAGACAAGACCCCCCGGACCACGCGAGCGACTTTTCGGCGAGTGCGAACGACACAGTACGTTTCGAGGGCGGAATTGCGTGCCCGAGCTGCCAGAGTTGAAGAAAAAGATACTGTCAAAGACGCACTGCGCTCCCTGTGCGGCGCATCCATGTGACACGAAGATGTACGAGGACCTTGAGCAGAATTCTTTTGTTTTGTGAACTAACCAAAGGGGGATGTAACACAGTTCGCTGCTCGCTATTTCGATGGTTAACGAGTAGAGTTCGAACATCAGCGCCAGCGGGGAAAACTACAATCTCTACCTGTACCAGAGTGGAAATGGGAGTGAATCAGCATGGAATCCGTCACGGGTTTGTCTGCATCGCATCAAGGGCACGAGGCAGTTTGAGTCACAGTGGATCGACTGACGAAGTCGACTCTTTTCTCACCCATCCGTACGATGTGGACTAGAGACACTCGGCTGGTGTCGAACCGTTGGCAAAGTCTACAACGAGCCCTAGGGACTAAACCACACTTCAGCACGGCGTTGCACCCCCAGACCGACGGACAGTCCGAGCAAGTGAACTAGGCCCTCGAAGATGTGCTCCGAGCCTGCGTACGTGATTTGGGTGGTGGATGGTCACTACTTTTGAGCCTAGAGAGGACCTGAGCTTCGACGGAACACCAGTGCGGATCTTAGCACGAGAGGACAAAAAGGATTGCGCAACCGGACGATCCCCTATGTGAAGGTGCTGAGGAGCAACCAGGAAGAACGTGCAGCAACTTGGGAACTGGAGTCAAAGATGAGGGAGTGCTAACCAGATTTATTCGTTGCGGACCAGGGTTAAGTTTCGAGGACGAAACTTTTTTTTAGTGGTGAGTGATGTAGAGTCCTGTCGTTCCAATCCCTTTGTATACCTCCTTTTTATGACGGGATTGTTGGAAAAACTTTTCACTGTGTTTTCTGCAATGGACTAGCCTGGACCGCGAGTATTTTTCTGCGATGGAGCTCAAAAAACGGAGGACGGCAAAGCGAGCGGATTCGGATTCCGATGTACGGATCTCCCGGAATGGGGGTCAAAGCGTTTGCCTTTGAGTGGTGCATCGGAATCCGTGCTAAGTGGCTGGCACGCTTTTCAAGGTGATCGGACGGGATCCTTCTACGAACGGACTTTTCATTTTTTTATGTCACTGGATTATTTTATTTATTTTGTAGTACCTCGACCCTCCGGCTTTCCGTTTTCGGTCCTAGTTGAATCTTTTCAGTTGTTAGGGGGGGTTGAAATTCGAGAATTTCTGGGCAGATCGTCGGGGCTCGTGGGTATTTTTAGGTGTTAGAGCTCGCGAAATGGAGAACGGTGGCGCGATCGAATTCGAATTCTGACCCCGGGATCTCCCAGAATAAATTTTGGAAAGTTGCTAGCTGTTTCGGGTGCATCAGAAGGCGTGCGGACGATCGGCATGCTTTTCGAGGTAAATTGGACCACTGGTCCGCACCCGATCGATTTTATTCTTGAGTTGGGGATTTTGG
This sequence comes from Tillandsia leiboldiana, assembly GCA_029204045.2. NCBI lineage: Eukaryota > Viridiplantae > Streptophyta > Magnoliopsida > Poales > Bromeliaceae > Tillandsia > Tillandsia leiboldiana. The sequence continues at coordinate 38,260,594 of CM055070.1, read as the reverse complement.
GTTCTTTCCCACTTCTCTTTGGTCGTGCGTTAGGTCTTTTTGAGTGGGAGCGGAAAACCCTAATCCACTTTTTCTCTCTTTCCAAGAAGGCGGCGTAGGGATCCAGGCGGAGAGACACGGAGAGGGAAGGAGAACGGCTCCCTTCCGCGGTTGTGATCGAGCAAGGAGGCGAGGAGGGGACATTATTTTTCTTACTCCTCCAACGAATCAAGGTGAGTGGTTCATATTTTCGGGTTTTTCCGTTGTGGGGTTTTCTTGTCGTTGTCGCGTGCGATGCGAGGTTGATAACGGGAAGCCGTCGCCGCCGTTGTCAAACGGGGGGCTGCCGCCCCCGTTATCGTGTTCTCGGGGTCGTCGCCGCAGTCGCCGTGGTCGCGGGGTCGCAACCGGAGCCGCGAAGGGCGAAAACAGGGACTTACTGTTCATCCCGTACGGCTGGCCCTCACGCGGTCCACCGGACCGGCGTGCACCCGGCGCACGTGTCCGCGGCCCGAAGGCGCGTACCCGGCGCACGGGCGCGTGCGCCAACCCGCATCCGCACCGCGCGGTCCACCGGGCTGGCGTGCACCCGGCGCACGTGCCCGCAGCCCGAATGCGCGGACCCGGTGCACGGGCGCGTGCGCCAGCCCGGCCCGCAAGCGCGGTCCACGCATAGGCGCGCACCCGGCATTGCCGCCGCGACCGGGGACCCGTGAGCCCGGTGCGCGCTCAACCCGTGCACCGGCCCGGCCCTTTCCTCCTGGTGCACGCTCTCGGGGTGAACCCGGTCTGCGCCGCCGCCTCCTCTGCGTCGTGGACCCGGTCCACGCCTGGACCCGTGCACCAGACTTCAGAAAAAGAGTTCAGAAGCTCCGTTTGTGGCCCGTTTCGCCCCGTTTTTCAATGTTTTTGACCACGACGAGGTTTTTAACATTATTACTTACTGTAGCTTTTTCGGGCACAGGGTGGGAGTGTTTTTAGCGGGAGTTCCGCACACCTTCTCCTTCGCGTTTCAGGTGGGTACCCCTTAGAATCTCTTTATGTGCAGTTTCATTGTTGCTAGGTTATTTTGTTAAGGGGTTTGGTGGGTGTTGTGGACCTCCGGATTTACGGCTGTCGCGGTAGAAGACCGGGCGGGCAGTTCGCCCTCCCCGAACAACGGTAGGGTTGTTCAGGGCACACTAGCGTTGGTGGACGGTGATCGACGTGACCTTTCAGAATTGGGAAGGTGGGTTCCTCGTTCGACAATCCAGGAGTCGGAAGTGAGGATAATTGGTAAGAGTAAAGTTCGACATGTGGAGTATTGTTAACTCCGGTAAAGGTTTGTATTTTATTATCTTTATAGTTATGGCGACTGTGGGTCGTTGTGGAGACTCTTCCATTGTCTTGGTTTCCAGAATTATGGGAAAAGGTGTAAGATCGTAGTAAGTGCATGTTTACATTCGCTAACCCCCGTTTATGCTTATGTTTTTATTATCACTACGTTTATGGCGACTAAGGGTCGCTGTGCTCGACGATACATCATGTTCTGGGAGATGGCCGAGGCATGTGCTCGGTCTGGTTTACCGAGGTTGGTGCTCGGTCTGGTCGGCCGAGGTTGGTGCTCGGTCGAGGCTCGAGATTGCTACACGCATACCGGCGGTTTGGCCACCGCGAGGGTGTGTTTTTCCGGAAAAGTGGTACGTTGACCCGTGTACCCCATGTGATGGTGACGTAATGGGGGCCCCCGTGGGTGGGGGGTGTGAGCGGTGATGCCGAGGGGGGTGCTTGGCGGCCGAGGCAGGTGCTCGGCAGGGGTTTCCGAGGCAGGTGCTCGGCAGGGGTTTCCGAGGCAGGTGCTCGGCAGGGGTTTCCGAGGCAGGTGCTCGGTGTGGTTGCCGGGGGAGGTGCCCGGTTTGGTTTGCACAGGGTTCTTCACTGTTGGTTGCACGTTGAGGAGGGTAGTTGCTTTGGTTTTTACCGTGGTCTGCCTTACTTTAGCCCTTATTGCTTTTATTATTATTATTTCTGGTCACTGACTTCCCACTCCGTGACAGGTTCGTCCAGGGGCGAGTGCTAGGACGTTGGTGAGGCCGCGTGAGCGATCTTCTGGCCCTTAGAGGCTACATATACTATTTTCTTTACCTCCTTTGTTCATTTCATTACGCATTGTAGCTAGTTGTGGATCGCGATACCCCCGTGGGATCGATGTGGATGTTGGGCTATTCGATAACTCTTTTGGATGGGTGTTTTGTGCTTACTTCTTGGCTTGGCCGCTTTCAAACTACAAACGAGGAAAAAGGAAACTGTTGTGAAAACTGTTTTAAAAATATGGGTCCCGTGTGGGCACCGCTTTCAAATTCTGTGGATTTATGTGATTTCGAAATTAGTTTTATTAAACCTGGTGCCGGGTGGGCACCGATTTCAAATTCTGTGGATTTATGTTGTTTCGAAAATAGTTTTATTAAAACCTGATGTCGAGTGGGCATCGCTTTCAAAACCCTGTGGTTTTATCCTTTCGAAAATAGCCGACCTCTTTATTACTTGCGGAAATTGATTGTATGTTGTTGAGAATGGTTGTATATGATTGGCAATCGGTCTAGTGTGGTTAAAGGCATGGTTATGTGAACTTTGTAATCAGGACGCCGTGCATATACAAAGGAGACTCTGCCCGTTTGCAGAGTGAATTTGTATATGCGACGGGTCTGGGCACGCACCGGGGAAGATTGGTTTCAAAAAAAAAATATATATATGGAAAATTTTGGGAGCATCGGTGGCTACCCTTCCGTGCGTAAAAACCCCCGGGTCGTGACAGTTCTGTAGAAAACCGAATATCAAATATTTTCGTATCTTTGGGAGTCGATGTTACATTTTGCGTGATCGCAAAAATCTTGAAAAATTCGACTCTCGAAGTGACGAAGGGATCTTCATGGGTGATTCTACAAATAGTAGAGCATATCGGGTATTTAACCTCGAATCTAAAACGATGGTAGAATCTATTAATGTTAAAGTAGATGAAGCTTTTCATTTCGCATCTGATAAATCTACCCCTGATATGTCTCTTGATGATGATACTCCTGTAAATGCATCTTCTCATAATAATTACTTCGATAAAGTTGATGCATCTAATGGTTCTTCTAGTTTATCTGAAATGCAGGAATCATCACACGCACCTCCGAGTACTCCGTTACCTCAAACGCTACGTATCTCCAAGGATCATCCAGAGTCGAACATTATTGGAGACCCACAAGAAGGAGTCAGGACTCGGAGACAGTTGGTTTGTGGAGTCGCATGTTATGTCTCCATGATAGAACCAAAGAAAGTCGATGAAGCTCGTCAGGATGACTACTGGATTGAAGCAATGCAGGAAGAGCTCCATTAGTTCGAAAGAAACAAAGTCTGAGAACTAACGAAGCCACCGAAGCAACACAACGTGATTGGTACTAAGTGGATTTTCAAGAATAAGAAAAACGAAGATGGTACCATTATCAGGAACAAAGCACGCCTAATTGCTCAGGGCTATTCACAAATTGAAAGAATAGACTTTGATGAGACATTCGCCCCGGTAGCTCGACTCGAGTCGATTCGTATTTTGTTCGCAATTGCTTGTCATTTTAAAATCAAACTCTTTCAAATGGACATTAAGAGCGCCTTTTTAAATAGGTTTTTGAACGAGGAAGTTTATGTGGCTCAACCGAAAGGTTTCATTGACCATAAACTACCTGACCATGTTTTTCGTTTGAAAAAGGCTCTTTACGGTGTAAAACAAGCACCGCGAGCGTGGTACGAAAGGTTGACAAAGTACCTTTTGGAGAAGGGCTATACTCGAGGGGGAGCAGATCGGACTCTCTTTGTGAAGCATTATCAGGATAACTTCATTGTGGCACAAATCTATGTCGATGACATTATATTTGGTGCAACAAGGGACAATGATGCTTCTAAATTCGCAGAAACCATGGAAAGCAAATTTGAGATGTCTATGATGGGCGAACTGACATACTTTCTTGGATTGCAAGTGAAACAAAATGAAGAAGGCATCCATCTGTGCCAATCCAAGTATGCAAAGGAGTTGGTCAAGAAGTTTGGATTAGAAAACTCTAAAGACTTTCCGACTCCTATGGGAACTAGCAATAAGGGATTAGGAAGTGATTCTCTTAGTGAAAGTGTAGACAAGAAGCTTTATCGCAGCATGATTGGAAGTCTACTCTACCTCACGGCTAGTCGCCCAGACATATCCTTTAGTGTTGGAATGTCACGCCCCGGCGTCGAAACTGCGACCCGGGCTCGCCAACAGATCCGCCGCCCATACGGGAAGCCCGTATAGACGAAGCGACTAACCTGCAAAAGAGCATCTATACTATGCAGATATCAGAGCTGAAAGTAAAACTGCTAGAAATAAAAACTATATACAACACAAGTCCTCACCGAAAGTACAAAAGTCACTCGAGCAGTAGAAAATAAATACAACTCTATACCTCACTACAAAGTTCTCTCAACAGGAACTCTCAAAAGTAATAAGGGTACATCTACTCTCTGGACGACGACTGGTGGGGAACTATCTCGCGACTCCCTTACCTCGATCAGAAGAAGCAGCAACAGGAGCAGCAGGAACCGGAGTAGAAGTCCCTGTGGGAAAATACACCACGACGGGTGTGAGAACTACGTCCCAAGTAGTTCTCAGTGGGTGCCGCCAACAAGCCCGACGGTCTGCCCACTAAGTCTACTAGAGGCATAAAGTAACAATATAAAACTGAAATGAAAGGCTGGAAAAGTAACTCAACAGCTACTATGCCTCTATCTAGATGCTCAAGAAAAGGGACAGATGAAACATGATGCATCTACTAACACACACAGTATCTCACCAAATCTCAACTGACTGCCTCAAAGGGTCCAGTCAAACCTGCGCCCACCTACTGCCGCACATCCTCAACAGGACGGGTCTACCGTAGGGTGTCCGTGACTGCCACTAACTGGGCCAGTCAGAGGGACGGCGTCGACAAGTCGCGATAGCAAGTAACAGGCCCAACTCCGGAGTGGCTCTCGAGGGGAGCGACCCCACCGAGGAAAGTATCCGCGTATCTCAGTCGAGCACAAATATGGCTCATGCAGGCTGTAGTCCAAACCACGATCAACAAGATCGACCAACAACACCAAGCTGGAAGTCACACAGCTGGGGCCACCGTCCACCAGACGGCTCCCACAAAAGAACACTAAACTCTCCAGAAAGACCGACACCATAAGGGTTCGGAAACCCGATAGACCGGTGCTAAGAACCCTATCAAACAAGAACAGACTCTAGGCTCCGACTATCGAAGTTCCCGATCCCTTATAGTTCGGGAAGGCAATAATCACAATACAACACGCGGAAGACACCAACAGGGCCCGAAAGTCCCGGGGGACCTACACCTACAACCCTATCAAACAAGAACAGGTTCCAGGCTCGGCCCCCGTGGCTTTCGTCCCGACAGAGGAACGACCCCTAGAACCCAGACCACTCGAATCCTTTCGAGTGGGGAGATTTACCGGAAAAGGTGACATTTGTTATTGAAAATTAATTTGATCTGGAAGAAATCCATATTTAATGATTTTAGTTCTTTTTAGAAAAACAGTTAGAAAACAAGTGTTTTACCCAAACCCCGAAGGGCTGATGCCTTTGTCCAATCAAACAAGAACAGACTCCAGCGGCCCTTCGATGCTTGGAAGAAAATATTGGTAGACTAAAATCATGTATATGTCAAAAAGAGTTCTGGGTTCTAGGTCCGGCTAACACTAGTAAACTACTGCCACTAACACAGTGGCGACGACCCAAACAGGGGAAAACAAGATCTCTCGGGTCCACCATTTACCCCAAACGGTTCCCGATACAGACAAGCGAACCACTACATCTACCAGACTCCACTCTGCTCCCAAGCACGAGTGCAATGCATCCCACACTATAGAGAAGTCCGACCGCTCGGCCCACTATCCGGGCGAGGATAACACTAAGTCCAGGAATGAAACACAAAGTGTGGATGTCTAAGCATAAATAACCCTAGCCCAAGTGAGGGTTTTCTACTGGTCTGGTTACACATGCAACATATGACGGGGGTGCTAGGTCAGGTTCCAATATAACAAATATTTAACATGATAGTAGGAAGCAAGAGATCACAAGATCGACAGATAAAACAAGGATCAACAATTCCTACACTCTAGCATGCTACCCAAGTCCAATCACTATCATGCATGATTCTATATCAATAGAATTAGAGTACAATCCATAGATCTTGAAAGCAAGCCACCCACCTGAAAACGCTAACTGTCCGGAGCCGTACAGCTGAGAAAACCAGGAAAATAACCACTCAAGGTCCAACAGGTCCAGCACAGCCCACAATCCCTCCTGGTACAACATAAGGCTACAGTTACACTTTAAATCCAATAAAATCCAGGTTTTACAAATCTGCTGGGAACAGTCCACTTACTGCGAAATTTTCACCTGTAAAACGAACTCCAAAAATTCTGATAAAAATACCACGGTGATCCTCGCGTCGATAGCTTCGAAACGGGTACCTGCACGTCCAATTCCGAGCACCGTAGGCCAAGTTACAAATTCCACAGTATCGGCGCGCACAATCCCAAAACCATTCAACTGTAAACTCTTGTACAGATAAAAGGAACAGTGTATACCTTCGGGAAGGTCTCCAAAAATTCCAAGAAAAATCCACGATGATCCTCGCGTCGAGTAGATGAAAAAAGTCTATAAGCACGTCTTGATCCGAGACTCGTGCGCGAAGATCTCCTCCAAAGAAGGTGCTGCCCTCACCAAAAATCTCACAGCAAAAAGGGTCCCAATGAGCACGAGAAAACACCTCGAAAAACGTGAAATCTGAAAATGTCCGAGAAACCCAAAATCGTAGCCTCACCTGTTACGAATCCAGCAGCGAAGAAATCGCTCGAAAAGATCGTCGGAGTAGACCAGGGGAGCTAAAACACTGCTGCTGCGCCGAAGAAGAACACAGGAACCACCACGTCGCGCCGCGCCGTAAAATAGAGAACCTCGGGATGCGTGCTCATAAAATCCCAAAACTTTGCAGGTGGATCCAGAGCTTGAAGATGAAGAATTCTTCTTAAGGTTGCTCGGGCAGAGGAGGCTCGAAAAGAGGAGAAAAGGGGAGAAGAAAGAGGCTCGGGCTGCTATTTAAAGGCCCCAAAAACAAATGAAGAAATACCAAAGATGTCCCAAGATTCGGGCTGCTACAGTGCAGCCCGGCCCAGATTCGGGCGGCTACAGTGCGGCACAGCCCGAATTCGGGCGGCTACAGTGCAGCCCGGCCCGGCCGGTTTCGGGCGCGCACAGTGCGGCCCGGCCCGGCCCAGCCCGCACACGGGATCCGGCCGGACGCTTGCTTGGTCCGACCCGCGCCGGCGCCCGCCACGTGTCCCCCGAACACGCCGCAGCCGTGCAAGCCGCCACGGGGAGCGCCACGTGTCCCTGCCCGCGTCAACGCGGCAGGTGGCGCCCGCGAATCAGCGGGCGCCACGTGGCACCTCCCGCGTCGCCCGCGCCTGCCCCGCGTACGGCCACCTGCCCCGCGCGCTGCGTGGACCGCGCGCTCATGCGCCCGCCAACCGGGTGCCGCCACGTGGCGCGCCCCCGGTCCACGCCTCCCCGCGCACTCCCGCAGACCGAGCGCACCAGAGCCGCCCAATCAGGCGCTGCCACGTGGACACCTGCCGGTCCACGCGCCTCCCGGTGCACCCCGGTCCAAACCCCAGTGCTCCGTGGACCCAGCTGCGTGCGCCGGCCAATCAGGGCCTGCCACGTGGCTCCCCCGCCGGTCCACGGCTCCCCCATGCACCAGAAATCCAGTAAATTTTCCGGGAGTCCGTTTTTGGGCATCCGGACTCAGAATTTGGCAAACAAAAAGCCATTTTCAAGCGTTTTTCCGCGCTGAATCCATTTCCGCTGTCTATTTGGCCTAATTCTTTTTCAAAATTTCGGCAAACCCAGCCGAAAGCCAACACAGCTAATAAAACCTTACAGGGTCCATCAGTGGCATCCCATTGATGCACCATGGGCCAGATACACCAACAACAGGTGTTCTAACAGTGGATCCATCGGAAAAAGCTGCATGGGGTTCGGGGGTCCTACATCCTCCCCCACTAAAAGGAAGTTTCGTCCCCGAAACAAAAACACGCCACAACAATAAAACCAAAACAATCAAAACTACCAAGAACGCAACACTAAACTAACAAGAAAGATACGGCTCCACCAGCAGGAAAGACATCAACTCCAACCCTCAATTTAGAAAACAGCTGAAATTAGCGAAAAGTCCGAAAATTTTGAAAAATCAGTGCCTTCGCCCCAATCAAACAAGAACAGGTTCGGGCACTGTCTCCATTTCTGGAGCAATCTTTCGAAGTTTTCGTCCTGCTCGTAAATTTCAGTACAAGGTGAGAAAAGGAGGAAAAGTGTTGGTGTCATTCCTACTGTGGCCACAAAAGGAAGCTATCACTAACCGAGACTCCTAAGGACATAACCACTAGTCCTAACATCACGTCTGCTCCCGAGGTGGCGTCTGTCCACAGTCGCTGAAGCCCATGCGGTTGGAAGGATACGCCGACAATCCGAGAAAACGAACCCTCCAGTCCAACCCGCAGAAGGATAACTACTTTCATTCCATCATCAGTCGTAGCACAGCACCGCAACAATCAGCCCAACCTGGGTGCTCAATCCAAGTCCTGGAGCTGTCGTTGAATCATCACATCAGCAAGTGAAGTCCCAAGTCTCAACTGCACTGATCATACACCGCGATCCTCCTCTACTCATAGGATACTGGGAAGAATCCAATAGCTAAAACATGTAGCAGAAATTCCTAACCCATACCCATGCAAAGATGCCGATGCAGATACTCAACTAATAAAGCAGAAGAATGCAGCGGTAACAAAATGCTCAACTCAGCTAGCTGAAATAAAATCATACCTGCCGCAGCACGATCCGCTGCCGGGGTGTCCTCCAACAGGGCTGCATAAACCCGTCCACTGGGTGCTGCAGGTCGTCGTCCCGCCTGTCCCGACGTCGTGGCCCACTCTGTCCGCTGGTGTGCCGGAGGGGTTCCCGCTGCATGGATGGGCAAGGGGGGTGCTGTCGCAATCGGCCGCACTGACAAAATGGCCTGGGGGCAAGCTGCGCGGAAATGTCCCAACTCTCCACAGAGGAAACACCGCCCCTGTCTCTGATCACACTGCGATGGTGGATGAGGCCCGCCACAGATGACACACCGCTCCTGCCGCTGCTGCCGATACCACTGATGCTGCTGCTGCTGGGGCTCACCAGATCTCCGGCGCCTACGAAACCCACGACCCTCAGGATGAGATCGTGGAGGTCTCGGAGGTCCCTGCCCGCTCGTCTGCCCCTCATCACCCGGTGCTGGGCGCTTCGCCCCAGGAATCACTACGGGGGCTAGAGCCACCTCTGACATCACTGCCTCTCCAGACTCAATATATAACGCCTGCTCCATCGATGCCTCCAAAGTCTGTAATCTGCGTGAGCGAACAAGCTGATAAATATCCCGGCGCAGCCCCCGCTCGAACATGTAGATCCGGTGAGACTCGTCCCTGGCCACGTGAGGCATACTAGCCAACAGCTGATTGTATTCGGCTATGTATGCATTCACGGGCCGATCTCCCTGGCGGAGATTTCTCAGCTGCTCCTCCAATCTCTGGCGAACACTCTCAGGAAAGAAGGCCCCCAACAGAAGTCTGCGGAACTCCGCCCAGGGAAGAATCTGCGTCCCAGGCGGACCAGCAGGCCGCACACGCCGCCACCAAGCCTCGGCGTTGCCCTCCAAGTAGTGTGTAGCCAAAAAGACTCGAAATCGATCATTAACGAACAAACTCTCAAAATGACGCTCCATGGCCGTGATCCAAGACTCTGCCTCCCACGGCTCAGCACTCATACCAGAAAAACGGGGTGGATCAAACCGGCGGAATCTCATCAACAGATCCACCACCGCACTCTGCTCAACCAAAGTCAAAGGTCCCATCGATCCAGGCGGTGGTATGCTAGAAACCGGCTCGACAGGAATAGCCGGCGCTGACGGGACCACAGGGGGCGCCACAGCTGGCGAAGAAGGCACAGGCGAACACACAGGGGGTGCTACCACAGGCTGCGTCCTCTGCTCTAAAAGAAGCATCATCCGACCAAAGGCCTCCTCCTGGCGCCGAGAAGCCTCCTCCTGGCGCTGCACCGCCTCAGACAACTGGGCCAACTGAGCCCGAAGCTCCTGCACCTCACTCTGCTGACCCTGTGCTGGCTCCTCCTGCCCAGGCTCATCGGAGGGAAAAGGCTGAGAACGCGTCTGCACCCCGCGTCGGGGAGGCATCGTGCCCACCTGCAACACACATGGAAACATCAGGACAGTACCAAACAACACACGACCCAATCCAGCGAAAGTCTAGGACATGTCATCCATTCCCTAGCATTATGTTGTCTGCAGCCAACATAATCGCTTAGGAGAATAAACATGCCAGTCACTCATCCCATCCCTTGGGAGAGGTAAAAACTCAATCAGGACTCTCGCTAACAGTCACGACTCTCACGTAGTCATCCTAATGTCCAACCACAAGCCTAGGGTTTCTAAGTCCACAATGACCTACAACCTAGGCTCTGATACCACCTAATCTGTCACGCCCCGGCGTCGAAACTGCGACCCGGGCTCGCCAACAGATCCGCCGCCCATACGGGAAGCCCGTATAGACGAAGCGACTAACCTGCAAAAGAGCATCTATACTATGCAGATATCAGAGCTGAAAGTAAAACTGCTAGAAATAAAAACTATATACAACACAAGTCCTCACCGAAAGTACAAAAGTCACTCGAGCAGTAGAAAATAAATACAACTCTATACCTCACTACAAAGTTCTCTCAACAGGAACTCTCAAAAGTAATAAGGGTACATCTACTCTCTGGACGACGACTGGTGGGGAACTATCTCGCGACTCCCTTACCTCGATCAGAAGAAGCAGCAACAGGAGCAGCAGGAACCGGAGTAGAAGTCCCTGTGGGAAAATACACCACGACGGGTGTGAGAACTACGTCCCAAGTAGTTCTCAGTGGGTGCCGCCAACAAGCCCGACGGTCTGCCCACTAAGTCTACTAGAGGCATAAAGTAACAATATAAAACTGAAATGAAAGGCTGGAAAAGTAACTCAACAGCTACTATGCCTCTATCTAGATGCTCAAGAAAAGGGACAGATGAAACATGATGCATCTACTAACACACACAGTATCTCACCAAATCTCAACTGACTGCCTCAAAGGGTCCAGTCAAACCTGCGCCCACCTACTGCCGCACATCCTCAACAGGACGGGTCTACCGTAGGGTGTCCGTGACTGCCACTAACTGGGCCAGTCAGAGGGACGGCGTCGACAAGTCGCGATAGCAAGTAACAGGCCCAACTCCGGAGTGGCTCTCGAGGGGAGCGACCCCACCGAGGAAAGTATCCGCGTATCTCAGTCGAGCACAAATATGGCTCATGCAGGCTGTAGTCCAAACCACGATCAACAAGATCGACCAACAACACCAAGCTGGAAGTCACACAGCTGGGGCCACCGTCCACCAGACGGCTCCCACAAAAGAACACTAAACTCTCCAGAAAGACCGACACCATAAGGGTTCGGAAACCCGATAGACCGGTGCTAAGAACCCTATCAAACAAGAACAGACTCTAGGCTCCGACTATCGAAGTTCCCGATCCCTTATAGTTCGGGAAGGCAATAATCACAATACAACACGCGGAAGACACCAACAGGGCCCGAAAGTCCCGGGGGACCTACACCTACAACCCTATCAAACAAGAACAGGTTCCAGGCTCGGCCCCCGTGGCTTTCGTCCCGACAGAGGAACGACCCCTAGAACCCAGACCACTCGAATCCTTTCGAGTGGGGAGATTTACCGGAAAAGGTGACATTTGTTATTGAAAATTAATTTGATCTGGAAGAAATCCATATTTAATGATTTTAGTTCTTTTTAGAAAAACAGTTAGAAAACAAGTGTTTTACCCAAACCCCGAAGGGCTGATGCCTTTGTCCAATCAAACAAGAACAGACTCCAGCGGCCCTTCGATGCTTGGAAGAAAATATTGGTAGACTAAAATCATGTATATGTCAAAAAGAGTTCTGGGTTCTAGGTCCGGCTAACACTAGTAAACTACTGCCACTAACACAGTGGCGACGACCCAAACAGGGGAAAACAAGATCTCTCGGGTCCACCATTTACCCCAAACGGTTCCCGATACAGACAAGCGAACCACTACATCTACCAGACTCCACTCTGCTCCCAAGCACGAGTGCAATGCATCCCACACTATAGAGAAGTCCGACCGCTCGGCCCACTATCCGGGCGAGGATAACACTAAGTCCAGGAATGAAACACAAAGTGTGGATGTCTAAGCATAAATAACCCTAGCCCAAGTGAGGGTTTTCTACTGGTCTGGTTACACATGCAACATATGACGGGGGTGCTAGGTCAGGTTCCAATATAACAAATATTTAACATGATAGTAGGAAGCAAGAGATCACAAGATCGACAGATAAAACAAGGATCAACAATTCCTACACTCTAGCATGCTACCCAAGTCCAATCACTATCATGCATGATTCTATATCAATAGAATTAGAGTACAATCCATAGATCTTGAAAGCAAGCCACCCACCTGAAAACGCTAACTGTCCGGAGCCGTACAGCTGAGAAAACCAGGAAAATAACCACTCAAGGTCCAACAGGTCCAGCACAGCCCACAATCCCTCCTGGTACAACATAAGGCTACAGTTACACTTTAAATCCAATAAAATCCAGGTTTTACAAATCTGCTGGGAACAGTCCACTTACTGCGAAATTTTCACCTGTAAAACGAACTCCAAAAATTCTGATAAAAATACCACGGTGATCCTCGCGTCGATAGCTTCGAAACGGGTACCTGCACGTCCAATTCCGAGCACCGTAGGCCAAGTTACAAATTCCACAGTATCGGCGCGCACAATCCCAAAACCATTCAACTGTAAACTCTTGTACAGATAAAAGGAACAGTGTATACCTTCGGGAAGGTCTCCAAAAATTCCAAGAAAAATCCACGATGATCCTCGCGTCGAGTAGATGAAAAAAGTCTATAAGCACGTCTTGATCCGAGACTCGTGCGCGAAGATCTCCTCCAAAGAAGGTGCTGCCCTCACCAAAAATCTCACAGCAAAAAGGGTCCCAATGAGCACGAGAAAACACCTCGAAAAACGTGAAATCTGAAAATGTCTGAGAAACCCAAAATCGTAGCCTCACCTGTTACGAATCCAGCAGCGAAGAAATCGCTCGAAAAGATCGTCGGAGTAGACCAGGGGAGCTAAAACACTGCTGCTGCGCCGAAGAAGAACACAGGAACCACCACGTCGCGCCGCGCCGTAAAATAGAGAACCTCGGGATGCGTGCTCATAAAATCCCAAAACTTTGCAGGTGGATCCAGAGCTTGAAGATGAAGAATTCTTCTTAAGGTTGCTCGGGCAGAGGAGGCTCGAAAAGAGGAGAAAAGGGGAGAAGAAAGAGGCTCGGGCTGCTATTTAAAGGCCCCAAAAACAAATGAAGAAATACCAAAGATGTCCCAAGATTCGGGCTGCTACAGTGCAGCCCGGCCCAGATTCGGGCGGCTACAGTGCGGCACAGCCCGAATTCGGGCGGCTACAGTGCAGCCCGGCCCGGCCGGTTTCGGGCGCGCACAGTGCGGCCCGGCCCGGCCCAGCCCGCACACGGGATCCGGCCGGACGCTTGCTTGGTCCGACCCGCGCCGGCGCCCGCCACGTGTCCCCCGAACACGCCGCAGCCGTGCAAGCCGCCACGGGGAGCGCCACGTGTCCCTGCCCGCGTCAACGCGGCAGGTGGCGCCCGCGAATCAGCGGGCGCCACGTGGCACCTCCCGCGTCGCCCGCGCCTGCCCCGCGTACGGCCACCTGCCCCGCGCGCTGCGTGGACCGCGCGCTCATGCGCCCGCCAACCGGGTGCCGCCACGTGGCGCGCCCCCGGTCCACGCCTCCCCGCGCACTCCCGCAGACCGAGCGCACCAGAGCCGCCCAATCAGGCGCTGCCACGTGGACACCTGCCGGTCCACGCGCCTCCCGGTGCACCCCGGTCCAAACCCCAGTGCTCCGTGGACCCAGCTGCGTGCGCCGGCCAATCAGGGCCTGCCACGTGGCTCCCCCGCCGGTCCACGGCTCCCCCATGCACCAGAAATCCAGTAAATTTTCCGGGAGTCCGTTTTTGGGCATCCGGACTCAGAATTTGGCAAACAAAAAGCCATTTTCAAGCGTTTTTCCGCGCTGAATCCATTTCCGCTGTCTATTTGGCCTAATTCTTTTTCAAAATTTCGGCAAACCCAGCCGAAAGCCAACACAGCTAATAAAACCTTACAGGGTCCATCAGTGGCATCCCATTGATGCACCATGGGCCAGATACACCAACAACAGGTGTTCTAACAGTGGATCCATCGGAAAAAGCTGCATGGGGTTCGGGGGTCCTACATGGAATCTGCGCGAGATATCAATCAGCACCAAAGGAGGTTCACCTGAAAGCGGTGAAAAGGATCATCCGGTACGTCAAAGGAACCGTGAATTTCGGAATTTGGTATCCTATGGGAACAACTCTTGACATAATAGGATATTCAGATGCCGATTGGGCAGGATCTGTGGATGATCGGAAAAGTACGAGTGGTGCATGTTTTTATCTTGGCCATTGCCTTGTTGCATGGTATAGTAAAAAGCAAAACTGCATTGCACTCTCGACTGCCGAAGCGGAATATATTTCAGCGGGTAGTTGTTCAACCCAACTCATTTGGATGAAAAGCGTGTTGAGCGACTTCCGAATTTCAGCAACTTCGGTAACTATTGTTTGTGACAACACAAGTGCTATAAATATTTCTAAAAATCCTGTGTTGCACTCAAGAACAAAACACATTGAACTTAGATATCATTTTCTAAGAGAGCTAGTTGAATCGAGTATTCTTCAAATTTCTTATATTTCAACTGAAGATCAATTAGCTGACTTTTTAACAAAACCTTTGGATCAAAAATGGTTTATTCATTTGCGTAAAGCAATAGGAATGCTTTCTTTGAAATAACTCTTTTTGAAACCTTTGCTTAGGTTAGGTTTTGTTTTGTGTTTTTGTTCCTTATCTATGTTTATACATAGAACATTAATTGAGCATTAGTATAATTGACTTTATTTGCATCCTTTCATATATTTAGAAATTTATTATGCTTTGGATATCATGATAATTCATTTGATGCAATGATCATTTATATCAATTTAGTTCATTTTAAATTGATCAAAGTCAATTTCTCTCTCAAATGATCTCTTGGTATAGTTGTTATCTTATTTGACAATTGAGTTAAGTATGAACACGAGATCAGTTTTTGGTTGAATACCGTATATCTTAAATAATTGATAGCCAATTAAGGGGGAGTTTATTAAAATATTTATGCTCAAAAGATGTGGAAAGAGTTACATCCCAATGAGGAGTGTGAAAACTACCACCACATGGAGGAAAGAGCTACCACCTCGGTCGTCCGAGTACTGTGTGCAGCTACCACATGTATACCAAGCATGATTTTTCTTGATGATTAGATAAAATGCTTTTTTGGAATACTTGACTCTGTCGAATTCCAAGGTTGGTATAAGGTTGGTATTTTTATTGAAAGATGCTCAAAGAGCCACTCCTTACAATAAATTGACTAGATATATTATCTAACTTATTTGGGATTTCAAACATCTATCGATCTTGGTGCTTCATTTTCTTTGCAAGATTAATGATTTGATAAACGCATTACTCATAAGATCGTGATGGATGTTTTTGATAATGTTCAACTTTAAAGGATTCAATTTTTATAAATTTTCCTTTCATTACTTGGATATTGTTGATAGATTTAGCATAATCTATTTTCTTTTGATATGAAACGATGACTTTTGTTTAAAGTTGACATGCAAAAGTGCTTACATACTTTTTCTGGATTTTCTGAAATTTTTCTAAATTTCTCTGAAGAAAAAGTTGGAGCCGATCCGGACTGGAAAATCCGTTCCGGATCCCGAACGCAGTGTTTCTCTGCGGGTAGCCGATCCGGACTGGATTCTTGCGCCGTTCCGGACCGCGGCTAGGGTTTTATAAGAAACAAAAGGGTTTTGATTTCTTTTTACTACAAACTTTTGTTTTCAAGTCTCCAGAGTTTCTCTCACTAGAGAACAACCAATTTGGAGACCTTTCAACTCGAGTTCTTTGGATTCAAGTAAGTTTTTATGATCAAAACATAGGTTTTTCACAGTTTTTCTCAAGTTTCTCAAAACGTGCATGAAAATCTTGTATCTTTTTCATTTTTTATTAGTTTATGGTCAAATTTCTTTTGAAATAAGAACTCTTAGTAGATTAGTTTTGGTTATATGCTAGGTATTCTTCTGATTAACGGGTTTTTAGGCTTCGATTTCTGAAAATTCGGTTTTAGGGCATATAATGAGAATTTTTGAAAATCATGGGATTGATCTATTTTTTAAATTTTTTTTGCAAAACTAATTTGATTCCTAGTCTCTCTACACGATAATGATTGTTTGGGTACAATTTTTTAAATTTTTGAAAATAAACAAAATTTTTTTTTCGTGTTCTTGAGTTCTTGCTCGCAGGTTTTTCAACTTCTTAAGCACTAGCAACAATGGTGTTTTCATGGATAATTGTTCTTCTGGTTGCTATGGTGCACACAAGAGCAACGAACAAGCCTAAGAGGGCTAAGAAAACTCGGGATGATTCCGAGACGGAATCTGAGACAGAATCCATTGACTGGGATGAGCTTTTGGTAGAAGGCGCTGCACCTACTGCTTCAAAGGGGAAAGCCCCTGCAGCAACTTCGAAGGCAAAGACACCGCCTATCGCCGCTGAGAAGGGGAAAGGCCTAATGGATTCAAGTCAAGCTAAGACAAAGAGAAAGAGCGTTGCCCGAAAGAGAGGGAGTGCTCGGGGTATCTCTATTGAAGAGCCACTCGCAAGCAAGCCTCCTCCACAAGACTTTATCAGTTCTAAGAGAATCAAGGATTTCGAGAACAGAGAATGCATTGGCGAAAGACATGTAAATGTCAAAGCCCTCAAGGAGCGCTCTCCACTATTTGGAACTCTTTTTGATCAAACGGGACTTGCACCTATTTGCAATTTCCCGGACAATCTTGGATATTGTCTCCACCTTGTAAGAATGTTTTATCAGAATTCATCAAAGTTGGTTGATCTTGAGGACGGACCACGAGAATTTCTAACAACAGTTAGAAATGTTAAGATCAAGATTACACCTCAATTAATTGGAGAGGTGTTAGGAATGAAGGCCCGGGTTGATGGAGCTCATTACCTAAAGGGTCATACTTTTAGCAATACAACCTGGAGAGTGGTTGTCAATGGGATTTGTCTCCCAGATACTCAGTCGACGGGGAACTCAATTCTTTCTAAAGAACTTCGACCTGAGTACAGATATTTGAACTTTATAGTTTGCTACAACATTTTGCCAAACATGCAAACAAAAGTTCTGAGATGGGATAGGATGTTGTTTCTTTACCTTCTTGGAAACCCCACAGCAGCCATGGGATCTAATTTCAACATTCCCTATCTCATCTGGTCGAGGATGGCGAGGTATGTGGAACATGCCCATCCTACAGAGCGACTTCCCTTCCCAATTATCATTATGCGAATTTTGAAGAAATTTAAAGTCGATATTTCATCGTCGGCATACATGCATAGCTTGGGAACTATCAACGATACAACTATTGTGAAGTCCCTCTCACAAAGACAGGATGAGCCTCCAACACCTCCTCGCGGACAGAGACCCTCAACATCAACAGCAGCAGCAAAAACAGCAGCAACAGCTTCAACACCACCTGCACCAGCTTCAACTTCAGGGGATGATGCCTCTGTTACCTCAATTTACCGGGAGCAACAACGACTTTCTTCAGAACAAGAATGAATGTCTAACGAATTCGTTGCAATGAAAGCCGACATAGGAGATCTAAAGAAGGAACAGATGTCTATGAACAAGATATTGAAAAAGATATTTCAAAAACTCGGCTGTACCAGTTCTGAAGATTCAGAATAATCATTCTTTGTTGTTCTAACATTTTTTTTTTGTTTTGCAGGTTTTTAGTTCTAGTTCTTACTATTTTCGAACTTTTAACTCCCTTTTATTTTTATAATTTTGGCTTTGTTTAGTGACAAAAAGGGGGAGAGAGATTTGAATTGGTTAAACACTAACAATGGTCTATGTGAGAACTTGTGTGGAACATTGAAACTTGCAAGGTAAGTATCAAAACAACTTTTGATTTTGTACTGTGAATGAATGCATGCCTCGACTAACTATTTGACTAACTATTTGGGCATGTAATATTACTAACAAGTTGTTTGATTACTAACATCCGTATGACATTTGGAATTTAATGCTTAGTCGATATGTCTATCTCTGATTGGTATTTTAATACATATCTGATTTTGTAAATGTCATGGTGAGTATAAACTTCATCTCTCTGTTTGTTTTTTTGAATGCTAAAATTCTTGAGGTATTTAATGATTTCTTTTGTCAAGAATTATTTCTTTTGCAGAGAGTACAAACGTCTAAGTCTAGAGTTTGTTCTAGGAGTTTAACTCATGTATTTTGTTTATTTGGATATCCATTGTAATTTTTTTGTTGTATGGTGATAGCAACAAAAATATCTTTTTGAATTTTCTTAAGTGGATTTATGTTTTGTCACGAAACCGCCAAAGGGGGAGATTGTTAAGGATTTTGTTTTGTCGTATTTCGTGAAATGGTTAAGTCTTCAAGATTGAAGATGAAGATGGTTGAATCATATACCTCAATCTCAAGAAAGAAGAATTCAAAAGGATCAGGTAAGTTTAACTAAACAATCTTGGTGATCCGAATACTTCTTATAATGTAGAAACACTTGGATGGGTTTTTAATCGCATAAAAATTAAAAACTGGACATGTTATATGTTCAGGATCCAGATCAGAGTACTACAGTCCGGACCCCGAACATAGGTTAGTTCATGCGCAAATCCAGTCCGGAACACACCTGTTTCAGTCCGGACCCCGAACGTGGAATTTGCAGAAACTGCATGAACAGTCCGGACCGTGGTTACTTCAGTCCGGACCCCGAATGTTGTTTTCTGGAAAAGTTCTGTTTATTGACGACAGTCCGGATCACACTTATTCCAGTCCGGACTGTCGACCCGAAAATTTCCAGATAAGGTTAGTTTTTGATTCTTATCCTCTTCCAATGGTTTCTAACCTATAAGTAAACCCTAATTCTGTCTTTTAGGGTAATCCACGATAAGTTTTATACTCCGGGAAATGACGAAAAAATATTAACCGAGAAAAACTTATAAATCCACATATAGAGAAGAAAGGAAATAACTAGATTTAATTCTATGTTTCTTCATCTATATTAATTAATTTGATTCTAGGTTTTCATACTCAGATTTTGAATAGAATCAAATTAATGAATACTTAGATGGCATTTTCGATCTATCTTTGATCTAAGTATTCGGCGGATCATCACCACCAACAAAACAACGATTTTCCCCAAAATCGGCGCGTGGATTCGCGTGGCCTTGTGGATTCAATGTGCTACCGCTCTCATGGATTCGGAGCGAGGTACGTTTGTGTGATCGAGACGTACTACCTGGTGGAGATCGTGGATTCGGTCAGACGTCGTGGACTCGACGTTGGACGCCGTGGATTCGGCGTTGGACGCAAATCGTGGATTCGAGGCGCGTTGCGGAGCGAGCGGAGAAGATCAACTCGGAGCGTATGGAAAAAGGTTGAGTCGTGTGTGAGTACGTTATATCACCTTTGTACGTGTTTAATCTTAGTTGATTTCACCGTGTTATCGGTCCCGTGGTTCTTTACTCCTGTGATGGAGTTTTCCACGTAAAAATCTTGCGTATTTATTTTTCATTTCCGCATTGGGTTTTATTACGCAAATATTTTTGAGTGTTTATCGTTTACACCTATTCACCCCCTCTCTAGGTTGTTTTTTCCCTATTTAGATCCTTATTAGACATAACCCAACAGGGGATCCCCCGACGACATGGCTGACGAAGAGTCGTGCTTCTTCTTCAGCTGTGCAATCGGTTGGTGCTGCGATGAAGGTCCCGTACTTAGAAAAACGATCCACCACCACCAGTATGGACCCACGCTCCCCTACCTTTGGCAAGGCAGAGATGAAGTCCATGGAGATGCTCTCCCACGGACGGTTCGGAATAGGCAACGTTTCGAGGAGGCCGCCAGGTCGCTGGTGTTCAACCTTGTCCTGTTGACACACCAAGCAAGTTCGCACGTAGGCCTCAACGTCTTCGTGCATTCATGGCCAGTAGTAAGCGGCCTCGAGCAGTGCCAAAGTCCGCTTATGACCTGGATGACCTGCCCACTTGGAGTCATGACACTCCTTATGAGCTCGCGGCGAAGGTTGCCCCACTTGGGCACAAACACCCGCCGCCCTTTGGTGAGGAATAACCCGTCACTGAGCCAAAACCTTCGCGTTTTGCCCTCCTTGAGAAGTTGCACAAGGTTATGAGCGATAGGGTCCTCGTTGGTTCCTGCGCGAAGTCGATCGTGGAGTGTCCCGCGAAGTTGCCACACAGCCATTAGTTCAGCCTTGCGGCTGAGTGCATCGGCCACATGATTCTCCTTCCCGGGCTTGTACTGCATCACCATGTCGAACTCCGCCAAGAAATTCTGCCACCTTGGTTGCTTAGCCGACAGCTTCTTCTGCGACTGGAAGTAGCTTGTGGCGACGTTGTCGGTGCGCACCACAAACCTGCTCCCGAGCAAATAATGCCGGCAGGTCCGCAAACAATGCACGACGGCGGTCATCTCCTTCTCTTGGACAGTGTACCGTCGCTCGGTGTCGTTGAGTTTGCGACTCTCATAGGCAATTGGGTGTCCATCCTGCGCGAGAACACCGCCAATGGTAAAATCCGAGGCATCGGTGTGTACCTCAAAGGTGCGACTACAGTCAGGTAGTCGCAGCACCGGATCCTCTGTCACCGCCCGCTTTAGGTCCTCGAATGCCTCCACGCATTGAGGGGTCCAATCCCACGAGTGGTTCTTCTTCAAGAGATCCGGTAGGGGGGCTGCTCTCGCAAAGTAGCCTGCAATAAAACGCCAATAGTAGTTGACGAGCTCAAGAAATGACCGCAACTCCGGTATGGTTGTTGGTGTCTCCCATTCACAAATGGCTCGCACTTTCCGTTGATCCATGCGGAGTTTTGTCCCTGGCCTATCCAGTGGCCAAGGAAGTGTACCTCTTCCTTCGCGAAGCTATATTTCTCCTTCTTGACGAACAACTGGTTCTCCCGCAACACTTGGAAGATGGTTCGTAAGTGTTCGATGTGCTCCTCCAAGGTGTTGTTGTATACCACGATGTCGTCGAGGTACACGACCACAAAGCGATCGAGATAGGGATGGAACAGCTTGTTCATGAGGGTGCGAAAGGTCGCTAGCGCTTTCGTCAGGCCGAACGGCATGATAAGGAACTCATAGGACCCGTACCTTGTCACGCACGTGGTCTTTTCCTCATCTCCTTCCGCAATATGCACTTGGTAGTACCTGGAGCGAAGATCAAATTTGGTGAAGAATTTTGCTCCGCCCAATTGATCAAAGAGATCTGTAACCAAAGGGACAGGGTACTTGTTTTTAATAGTTACCTTGTTGAGCGCCCTGTAGTCTATACAAAGCCGTAAGCTTCCATCGCTCTTCCGCTGAAACAAAACTGGTGCTCCATAGGGTGCTTTTGACGGTCGAACAAAGCCTGCATCGAGGAGTTCCTTCAATTGCTTTTACAACTCCTGGAGCTCTGGCGGGGCCATTCGGTATGGCGCTTTTGCTTGCTGTTTGGCTCCTGGATCGAGCTCGATAGCATGATCCACCTCCTGCCTAGGTGGAAGTTGCTTTGGCAATTTCTTGGGCATGACATCCTGGAATTCTGCCAAAACTGCAGGAATCTCCGTCGAAAGGCCCTCCTCCTCGAGGCCCTCGTCGCTTACCTCGCGGGTTGCCGCAAGGTAAGTCATCTCACCACGGTTCACACCCCTTCGCAACTGCAAAGCAGAGAGGGTCTGGGTGTTTACCGTTTTATCCTGGCTCGCTAGGACAATGCACAGGGTTGTCTCCTCCATGATGCTTAATGCTCCAAGGTGTGGCATCGGAACCGCCTTTGACGAAGCCAAGAAGTCCATACCCAGTATGACTTGGAAGTCGTCGATAGGTGAAGTTTGCAGTGCCCTTCCAAGGTCCTACTGCAATTGCCACGCCTTTAGCTACCCCTACCACAGGTTGTGCCTTCGAGTTGATGATCTTGATTTTACTTGTGTGGTGACCCGGATCTCTGCAGGGCTTCTCTAGTGTGATCAGCAGCTTCTGGAGGCCTATGTGGCGTGTCGACGGTGTTGGCGCACCAATTGGACACAAGTGGTGGACTACGGGTGTTAAATGGACTACGTGGGTAATTGGTTGACCCCGTCGGATGTCTAGAAGTGGTTTCATGCGAAACGGATATCAAAATTGGACTCAGCGCGAAGTTTGGACAAAAGAACACCTTTTCGAATGCCTTCGGTAATTTTTAGAAATGGAATTTGGCAAAACGGACAGCGGATTTGGATTCAACGCGCGAAAACGATGAAAATGGACTATTCACTTGTATTTTTTGAAGCCCGGATGACACGCACGGATTTCGAGGCACTTGGCACTGTTCCGGCGGCGGAGCGGGCGCGGGCAGCGCGCGGGCAGCCGCGGTGTTGCGAGGTTAGGAGTGCCACGTGGAGGCTTCCTAGTGGTGTGCTTTGGATGCGTGGCAGCAGGCGGTTGGTCGGTGCAGTGGACTCGGTCCACGGAGCGGGTGCGGCCGGCCTGGGGGCGCATGCGTACAGAGGGTGCAGGCGGCGGCGCAGGCGCACGTGGGCGCGCGTTGACCGCATTTCCCGCGCGAGGGCACACCACGCGTCGGCGGCAGGGTGGACCACGCGGCGCCAGGCGGGTGGAGGATTTGGCTGTTTGCTGTTTGATGGTGACGTGGCGCAATCAGGTGAATCCGGGCGCTGGATTGACGACTGCGGATTGGATTATTGTTTGCGCCCGAATGATTCGGGCGCCCGGAAAATGTACCAGGATGTGTATTTTGGACCCGGATTTCAGCCTATAAATAGGCTTTGAGGGCCTTTTGTGCGGGTTTTGGAGTTTTTCTGGAGTTCCCCTTTGCTGCAGGGGCCTTCTACACTGTGTCATCTACTCTCCTTTGGATCTTGGGCATTTTTGGAGACTGCGGCTTCGGCGTTATCTGCGACGCGACGCACATCGACGCACCTTGGATTTTTGGCTATTACCGTCGCTCTTCAGTCCGCGAGGCACACCGGATCACCCGGATGGAATTTTGAGCCGATTTTTGCGGTAGCGCGTTCACGAGAGGTAAGGCTTCATTTTCCGTTGATCACTTCTCCTCGTTTCGAGTTTTAGGCACTGCTCCCGAGGTGTTTCTGTGACCCTTTTTCTGCTGTGAGACTTTGGACAGCGGAGGCTTGTCAATTTTCTATCTCGACCTACGAGCATCGGAATGAGGCGTTTAAGGACTCGATTGACATCTACTCTTCGAGAGGAACATGCTCGTATTTTTATTGGATTTTTCTGAGGACTCTCCAAAGGTGAGATTTAAGCTTCTTTGGGGTTGTATCCCGCAGTTTTGCAGCATTGCGGATTACCGGCGCCCCGCATTATTTAATTTGTATCTTGGCCTACAGGTGTCGGAACGGGGCGTATAAATACTCATTTTGGGGTTACTCGTCACGAGGATCGCAACCGTGATTTTTCTGGGATTTTTGGAGCACTGCTTGGAGGTGAGAAATGCCCTTCTTTGTGCTGTTTGGGAAAAACAGCAATGCTGTTGGTGTACATTGTGGGGTATGATTAGTGAATTGTGTTGTGATGTTGTTTGTTGTGGTGTTGCATGTTGGGGTGATGTTGTTTGGAGCCGAGGCTTGCGCGGCATGTACCGAGGATGCGGGTTTTAGCAGATTATGTTAGCAAGCGGCCACGCTCTTCACCGACTTCAGCTTTGCCTGCGGAAAGCGTTTCAGGTGGGTTGCTTCATCTCCAGAACCGGTGGACGGTTCTCTAATTTCTTATATTAGAATGCATGCATGTTTAGGGTACAATGTATGTTATTGTGAGGTAAGCTAGGAAGGATGATTGTATACGGGAATTGCAAGATTAATATTTATGATGATGAATAGTAAATGCTTACCTAAGGGATTTACCCTATGTGATTGTTAGCATGCTTGTTTAATTGTACAATATTTAGCATCGAGATGGAAGCTTGAGGAATGGCCTAGATCATGCAGATTGATATGCTTTAATAGTGATCTTTTAGCATGCCAGGTTGCACATAGTCTTTTATGATATGATTACTCGATGGAGTAGGGGGCTATATCTATGTGCGGGTATTATTCTGATCATTCTTTTGATGGACCCTGGATTGTGGACAGGTGTAGTTCTTTAGGGATTCTGGCATGTTGTTTATTCCTAGTGGACCTATTATATGCTTTACTCCCTTTCATTTCCTTGAGGACATTTGCATGCTTGTATGGACATCTAGTTAGGCCATCTTTTACTGCTACACTACTTTTTAGAACTTGACTTAGGAGAAACCATGTTATTCCTTTCTCCTTCCTTGTTAGTCAGGCAGTCTGTGTTGCTCGGGTGCGAGCAAGGGTTTGGGTTAGTATAGCCGGGACATTGGTGTCAGGGATGGGTTGTGCTGGATTGTGGCTGGCAGGGTTCTGCGGTGACCGCGGACTTTGGGCGGTCGACCGGAGGTCGGTTTTAGATTTTGGTTTGTGGGGCATTACGGCAACCGCGGATATTGGGCGGTTGACCGGATAGTTATTTATGTATCAGATTTCTCTTGTGGACGGAGTTTCCCACTTATTGAGTACTTTTGCATCTGATTGAGGACCGGGGTTTTCTTTAGTGGTTGAGCTTTCCCACTTTGATCAGAGTCATGATACAGTCCTGCTGATTTATACTACTATTATACTTATTACTCAGGCACTTTACTCGTGTGGGTCGCTCCCCTCGAGTGCCACTCCGGAGTGTGCGTTATACATACTTTGAGTCATTGAGACTCCTATCCCCTATCGGTGTTATGCGTTGGCCAGCATACCCGATTTGGCAGGCACAACAGGCAGTACCAGTTCTTACTGGTTTATTGATTGGGGTTATTACAGGCATTTACTTTATTGTTGCACTCGTGTCAGGGGGACTGAGTGGAGTATAGTAGCTGTGTTAGACTAGTGCTAGTGTTGTTGGGAGCCGTTTGGTTTGACGGTGGTCCCGTGTCGTTGTGAGTACCTTGACCGTTGTGTGAGAGGTTGAGCATCTTGAGTCTATCCGTTCTGAGAGAGAGAGCGTGGATTTCGACTATAGCCTGTATGAGCCACTACTCGATAGCGAGTTAGTCCGTTTGGACACCCTACGTAATTCCTGCCCGGCAGTGGGAGGTGGTTGTAGGTGGGCGCAGGTTTGACTGGACCAGATGTGGCAGTCAGCTCGATTGGGTCGATTGTGCACTTCATGTGCTACTGGTGGTATATCCTTCATTGGTTCTCCCCTTTTGAGCATTTAGATAGAGGCATGGTAGCTGTTGAGTGTCTCCAGCTTTCTTGTTCAGTTTTTACTACATTGGTTATCTTATGCCTCTAGTGGACTTGGTGGGCAGATCGTCGGGCCTGGCGGTGGTACCCACTGAGAACTCCCTTTTTGGTGCAGTTCTCACACCCATTGGGGGTTTTCCCCCTCCCTTTCTTTTCTCTCCTTCTTTTGCAGAGTCTTAGCGGGTGTTGCTGATTCTGCAGTTGTTGATCGAGGCGAGGGAGTCGCGAGCTAGATCCCTACCCGTCGTTGGAGAGTAGCGGTACCCCTTCAGAGGAGATCTTCAGTAGATTAGTTATTTTATTTCCTCTTTTGAGAGACTGATGTAGTGAGGATATGATATGTATTGAGAGCCTGTACACTGATGTATTTATTGGAGATACCTCCCTGTTGAGTTCTGGGTTTTGTATCTGAGGATATTGTATGATTATGATTTTTGGGAGATGGACATTATTGTATTATTTCCAGTTGTACAGTGGTTGATTTTAGTTTTACAGCAGATTTTCATTTATAGCTCTGATATCTGTTAGCTGTAGTACCTTTTCTTGCAGGTTGGACGCTTCGCCTGTGCGGGGTGTTGCATAGGCGGCGGATCTGTTGGTGAGCCCGGGTCGCAGTTTCGACCCCGGGGCGTGACAACTTGTGTCCTTCTCGAGAGAAAGGCCTAATCGCTTGGCCTCCACCTCCGCGACAAAGTTATGAGTGGCTCCCATGTCGACCAGCGCTCGTGTGGCTCTGCTGTTGAGGACCACATCGATGTACAGGAGTCCCTTGTTGAGGGGTTTGGTGTTGCTTGCCAACCCCTGAACCGCATTGACGAGCCTAAGAGCGCCCATCTTCGTTGGTTCGCTGCTGCCCTCACCCTGCTCAGTTTGGACAACATTTACCTGTTTTTTCTTTGGTCAGTCTTTCGCCCAATGGTTCTCGCCACAAATGTAGCACATCAGTTTCTTGGATGGCGTCGCAGGTCCTTTGTCGCGACCCTTGTGCTCCTTTGGGTCGCGGCGTTCTCCCCCACCCTTAGCCTTGCTCACTTTGGGTGTCCTACCGCGAGACGAAACCGCCTTCTCATACTCAGGCAGCTTCTCCGCTAAGGCGATTGCAGAGCCCACATCTTGCACGTTGCGCCCCACAAGTTCTTTATTCGCCCATAGTTGGAGTCCGTCAAGAAAGAAGAATAGACGATCTTCTTCCGCCATGTTGGTGATGGACAACATCAACTTGGAGTACTCCTTGACATACTTCTTCAGAGTCCCGATATGCTTGAGTCGTCGAAGTTGTCTCCTCGCAAGATATTCGACGTGCTCGGGATAGAACTGCGCCTTAAGCTCGCGCACAAAGTCCTCCCAAGTCTTCAATTCGCATTGGCCCATCTCGGCCTCTGCGAATCGCCGACGCCACCACAGCATCGCATCGTTAGTGAGGTACATGGATGCAGCTTGGACTTTTTCCTCCTCTTCGTCTAGCTGCAGCGCCTTGATGTAGCGCTCCATGTGCCATAGAAAGTTGTCGATTTCTTTTTCGTCACGCGTTCCCCTAAAAGATTGAGGCTCGGGGACACGTACCTTTGAAGCATACTCCCTGTGAGGTTCAGGATCACGCCCCACCGCATTCTCAAGGATTGTCACCCGTGACTTGAGGTCCACGACCTCATCAACCCGGGCAACAAGATTCTCGATCAGGGTATTTCACTCCACATCTCGACGAGTAATGGTCTCCTGAAGCTTTTGAAGTTCGGAGCGAAAGGTTGTCATTGCAGTAGAAACACTTTCCTCGATTCTGCGAATGTCATCAACAAACATTTCAAAAGTTTCAGCCAAATCAGAATATCGTTCACCCATTTTTGCCACGACATCCTCCAATAACGCGAGGTGGTCCTCCAAAGGAGAGTCATCCCTCGTGATGGCCCGCCGCTCTTTGCTCCTGCCTCGCCTGGATTGCTTTGGAGGTTCAGTCGCAGCGTCGGTGATGCCAACATCTGATGTTGACATGGTTCCTAGCTCGAATCGGCTCTGATACCAACTGTCACGGACTTAAGCTTTTCGCTTAGCAAAAGTTCGTGTGGCGCCCGCCTTCCTGCTCAAAGAGGGCAAGCCTTGCTCTCTGTTTGCTAGCCCGGACCTTCGCGCCCTACGACTAAATGCAAAAATAGAGAAAAGAGAAAGGAGTAGTGGTTCCGAAGAAAAACTAAGTACTCTCTTTACTTAGAAAATAACAACTACAAGATACAACTCTCTCTTGTTGTTTTGGCCTTAGCCAACTCCCTTATTTATAGGCTCATGTACATAACTCACCCACTAAGCCTACATTTAAGACACCCACTAATGTTTACATTAAATACCCACTAAGCCCACTTACAATCTTGTGGGTTATGCATGACTCTTGGCATCCCTTGACATTAATGGTAGTGATGGTATTGATGAAGGAGGTTGCAAGTCTCTTTACTTTTCCACAAATGATGTTGAAGTTGGGACTCCTTATTAAGCCCACTTTGGTTTGGGCTAGGAACTTAGACTGAAATTTTCTAAGTCCCTAACAATAAGCTCATTATCATGCATGAAATTTTAATTAGCACATCAATGAGCAAAATTAGAGACTTTTTTTTTTCTTTTGAAAAAAAAAGTGCTAAATCAACAACCCACTTTGAATTGTAATTTTTTAATTTTTCTCAACTCTCTTTTTTCTATTTGTTTTATCATTTTTTTATGCTATAATCCAAAGAGAGGTAAATTAACAAATGCATTTCTAGTATAGAAATATTTATTGCTTTGTACCATGTGAGTATGAAGTATTATTCTTAGTGGTTGCACATACTAAGATTGATTCGTAGTTCTCTGTCACACGCCAGAATTTAAAAGCGTTATATATATATATATATATATATATATATATATATATATATATATATATATATATATATATATATATATATATATATATATATATATATATATATATATCAAAGTTGAAAACATCAATTTTCAGGACATGAGCAAATCCGTCACGTACATAAAAACTTTTCGATCTAAACGGATAGAGTCTCTTCTATATACGCACGGTTAGGCAATGTAAAATTAATACAAATCAGAGTTACTAAACATAAGTTATTCATGATCTTAAGCAACTGAACTATAATCACATAACCCAATCATATCCATAATCACCAACCATCCACAATGAACTTGTTGAGGCGAAAACTCTCGTCACTTAAGAAAGCGACACGTGGCGTTTACCATCGGACGAAAACATCAGCCGACGAGAAGATGAGTCAGAGGCAGAAAACTCGAGCGTCAATCAAGGCCGGTCACAGCCGCATAAAGGTGCAGCACGCGACATATGCTATCAGTTAAAGGCAGCAGCCGATAGGAAAAGTAGCCGACGGGAAGACTATCACTTCATCTGGGAGCGACTTCGGCCGAAGACGAAACATCACTCCACCTCAATCAGGCGATGGAGAAGACGAAACCAGGGTTACCTTTCGTTTGCTCGAGCCGAAAGAGGAAAGACTTTGAAAGGAAGGAGCGCGAGGTTTAAACGTGAATCTCGTAACAAACTCTAAAA
The DNA here is from genome assembly GCA_029204045.2 of Tillandsia leiboldiana. NCBI lineage: Eukaryota > Viridiplantae > Streptophyta > Magnoliopsida > Poales > Bromeliaceae > Tillandsia > Tillandsia leiboldiana. Next base: position 38,231,343 of record CM055070.1, on the reverse strand, counting down.
CGGTAAGTGGCGTCCAGCATTGGAAAGCACCGAGAATCATGCTTCGGTGCGATAACAAGGGAATGAACCTGGATGGAAAAACGATTATTATCCTATTTGAGAAATTTTAGATTCGAAAGGAAGTGGTTGAGGGATTCACAATGAGTTCCCCGAAATCACGCCGGCAATTCAAAATCAGCACTTGTAACATGGTTTGGAAAGTGTATAAATACCCGAACCATCGAAGAAAAAGGGATTCGGCAACCTCGTAAGCTCGTGACCACCCCTGTTTTTTCATATCTTTATTGCTTTCCTAGGAGTAGGTTAATTGTAATCTTTACCGTTTTTCTTAGGGGTAGATTAATTGTAATTGGCTATCAGTTCCTTCTGTAACCCCACTCCACTCAATACAATTTTCACCCCACAATCGGTTCCTTAGACTTTTGTGTTTATCATATCTATGCCTCTCTCTCTATCTCCACATTCCGATTCGGCTATTCTAAACCGAATGGTCGCAAAAGTTACCAGAGGAGAATCCGGCCGTGCAGATCCTTCCTCGACTCGATTGCTTGATCCATTTTGGCATGTGGCGCATCACATCTATGAGGATCACGGGGCCAATCGCGGACCGCCATTTTTGGCCCCAACAGAACTAAAATAGTGTAATGATATCTCTAACTTTTAGAGTAAATGAGTCTTGATCATAGTAAGTAAATCCGACGTAGAAAAATAAAGATAATGGCCAGCAATCTAGCTAGCAATAGGGGTCGAATGCTGAGTATAGAATGCTCAATTATCTGACATTCTAGGTCATGTCGTCGCTGATCAAAGTAAGAATTTTTGTCTCGTGATTCTAAACATGACCGGAGAGTCCTCCGTCATGTCTAATCCAATCATTGGCTCTCATCGATGTCACTACAATAGGTAATGTTCTAATGTAAACGCACACACAGCATCCTCAGAAGTGCCCTCACGATGTTCGTCGGATGGTTATTGTCCAAAACGGGTTTCTACTTTGGACGAATTCTCAAACCAACTCTCATAGACCCGCAGTATATTCTTGGAGGTTTGAATTGTGCATTCCAACATACAAACTTCGTTATCCCGCTAGGACGATGTTAGTGAATATGTTGTAGTAGCAATGATTTTATTTTCGATAATTGAAATAAAGTTCACTTTTTCGGAAATTAATTTGGCCGTGTTTTTCGTGGGTATAATTTTGGTGCGAAGGCTGTCTCGTTGTCGGGCTCGTCGAATGATGTAACGACCTGGTCCACTAGCAATAATAATTCGTTGGGCCCAAATCACAGCCCAAAATGCTGGACTAGCCCAAATCACAGCCCAAAATGCTTAAACCCAGTTATTATTACTAGTATCCATGTCTCTTATATATCCAATCACATTCTCAATCACATTCGATGTGGGACTATTGGGGTGTCAACAACTCCCCCCGTTTAGGTCTGACGTCCTCGTTAGCCCAAACATACACACACAGCAACCTAAGATCACCAGGCGATGTGAGACTTGTCTCGCTAGCCCTGCCATCTAAATCCAAGCTCAGCCGAGACTCGTTACACACTTCCAGCTGGTTATTGGCTCTGATACCAAATTTAACGACCCGATCCACTAGCAATAATAATTCGTTTGGCCCAAACCACAGTCCAAAATGCTTAAGCTCAGTTATTATTACTAGTGTCCATGTTTCTTATATACCCAATTAGAATCTCAATCACATTCGATGTGGGACTATTGATATGGAACTATTGGGGTGTCTCAATAGGGCACGTAAGATACTTAAGAGACCAATCATATCAACTTTGTAGATTTATGTGCTCCATAGATATTCACACACACTATTTAAATCCTGTACACCCCAAATAGGGTGTATATTCTACACCCATCCCATCCTAGGGTGGATATTTTTTCACTCATCCCATCGATGGGACGAGTGAAATGCACCCCACCCCAGAATGGAGTGGGTGTAAGATGTACACCCCAATTGGGGTGTACATCTAGCATTTTCCTTAAATCAATTATGGCCCAAAAGTTGTGAGTATATTATTTCTCATATCATAGATGTATTTTAGGAATTGAAATTATAAAAATACTTCCTGCATCTAAGTTTGCGAGTAGGATGATCCAAAAGCATCAACCAAATTAATGTGTAACGATAATTGGAATACCAGCAGAGACACGGAACCCATGTTGCCTAAGCAATCAAAATCAGAGAGCAACTTCATGGAGAACAAAGCTTTTAAACTCGGCATTGCAGAGGTGACCCAGTGTTTGTGAAATTTTGTAACTAATTATATATGCATTAAGATCAATTGGCCTTTAAAATTTTATATCTATTATTTTTTAAGATTGCTAAGATAATTTTAAAGGTTATTAATTTGAAACTTGTATAAGTGCCAATTAGGAGGAAAAACTAATAAAATTTAAATTACGCACGTGGCTGATTTAAATAAATTGAAAGTTTAATTTATATATTTGATTTTGTTAATTCTATATGTATATATGCATAGAAAGCACAATCTATAATGTTAGACATAATCTACACTTATTTTAATATTTAGAAATCAACTTTTATAATTTTCGATATATGCT
>CM055070.1:38151257-38226257 GCA_029204045.2 Tillandsia leiboldiana | reverse complement strand
GAGGGCAATTTAAAAATAAAATTATTTATTTTTATTTGATTTTGATTTTAATTTTATCTAATTTTTATATTTTTCTTCAATCAACTATTTAAAACAATCAAAATGAAATTTTAATTTGTTTTAATACCTCATAAAAGGTGAGGGCAAAAATGTTATTTTAACTAAATACTACTCTCTATTCTTTTTATTCTCCATTATTATACCAAACACAATTTTTCTTATCCAGGAATCCAACCAAACACTTTTCTACACTAGTTTCAGCTAGTTCCCAATTTTATATTTATTGCTGGAATAGTTAGTTCTCTCTTATCCCACTACTAAACAAAGCCTATAGAGTCCATATATACATAAAGAGAGATGCTAGGTGTACACCCCTTTAGGGGTGTACATCCTACACCCCACCCCATCCTGGGGTGGGTATTATTCCACTCGTCACATCGAGTGACGAGTGGAATTCACCCCACCCCAGGATGGGGTGGGGTGTAAGATATACACCCCTAAAGGGGTGTATACTTATATATACCTTTTTACTTTTAGATATGCTAAAACTGTTTGGAAATATCTAAAATGATTCGTACAACACAAGTGTACAAAATGACTAGAGTTATATACAATTTTATCAGGCTGTGCCCGAATTATCGGTTGTCGATACAGCATCGTATCGGCAGAATGCTGGAGAGATAGTTGAGAAATATCTCAACCGCTTTAAGACGGCAAGGAACCGATGCTTCGTCAGGATGCCGGGGGCCGAATTCACAAAAATTGCATTTAATGGCCTCCATTTCAAGACCCGCAACCATTTTGAGGGTCGCCATTTTTCCAATCTTTTCGATTTGGGAGTCCGGGTCGCTCAATACAAGTAATTCAAGAATAATAATAAAGATGTGTTGTCACGGCCCGAGTTCGAAAAATAGAGTCTAATTTTTTTTTTTTTTTTTTTCAATCGGAGTTTAAAACCAGCCAGGGCACGACAGATCGCCACATGTATAGAAAATTTTCAATCCCCATTGGATTGAGCCTTTTCTATACATGCACGGCTTAGCATTTGCAGTCAATATCAGAGTAGTCTAAACTACAAACTTTTAAAGATGATTAAATATTTACAACAACTTATTATAATAACTTTACAATTAAATTACATGATTTACAATTTATAAAATTACCGCGGCTGTCCACGGGTCAAAGCTATCTCGATAACCTTACCAACACGTCCCGACATCCCAGCACCCAACCGACCTGAAAAAATGGTCACCCAGGGGGTGTGAGATAAATCGACAGTGTATCCCAGTGGGCACGACGAGCCGAGAAATAGCAAATCGTACCTACTGGCATATAATAACTAGCGGATAGTAAGATGTCATGATAGGTAAGCATAATATAGATCATGGTGCGGATAATCAAAATGATAGGCAAAGCAGATATAGATCATATTAGGAGCATGCTAATATAAGTACTGAATAAAACTGAGCAATCATAATATATGAAGGAAAGCATGCTGAACAGGCAATTATGCATCAATGATAGAACCAACAATTACCCAATTATAGCCACCATATTGGTCAAATAGACCTCAGGGAAAATGCCTAATCTGGCACCAACCTAGCTGACATACCCCGGCACCCTCGGGCACTAACCTGGGAGTCAACACTCCGGCACCATTGGGCACTAACCTGGGGGTCACGGGTCCATCACCATACCACTTTACTGGTAAAGAACATACACATGGGGCGCGACCACCCCGCTGATGTTCGTGAAGTACAGCAGTGCGGGTGATCATCATGCGAATGCTCAAGCTCACGGTCAACAGACCGGGTAATCGGCAACAAGCCGGAAATCCCAACAGGGATGCAATAACTGGAAGCCAAAACTGATCTTAACTCATGCAATACTGAATGCAAGATATAATAAATGTCCAATCACACATGGCATATGTCCAGGAATAATCGAGATATAATGATCAGCATGATAATATATAAATGCTAGCTAATGACCAATCAGGCATGGCAAAAGTCCAAGATATACTGAGAAGCATAAACTGATAGCGAGCTAATAATCGATCAGGCATAGCAATAAAACTGATAATGATCAAGCAAAAAGGAGCAGGCTCAATAATGAAAACTAGGCTACCACAAGAACAGGGGTCCGACCAATTACGATACCCCAGAGGGCCGAGATGATAAAGCCCTGACCGAAGATAAACCCACCTGTCTGCACGCGAACGATTGACTCCAACATAATGTTTGAAGACTAGAGTCAGACTGTGCCAACCTGAATCACAAATGCTGATCAGGGAACAACTCACACATACCCAACCATAGACTCACAAAAGCCTCTAATTGCTAGAACTTTAATTTCTGCTTGTGCAAACAGCCAAGCAACTTGAGCATCATGCTCAGAACATCTCAGGGACTCTAGGGCTCACTCAAGTGCAGCCTAGTTGCTGCTGGATCAACAAATCCATGTCCCTAGCTCTCTAATGGCCATGAATGCTCCACATTTTGATCCACTCAGTCAAAATTGCAACTGAAGTGAGCATCAAGCTCAGGGGATTATGTGGAGTCAATTGCTCACTTACTGGATGGCCACAAATGGCCAAAACCAAATTCGAGCTCTTTCAGGCATTTCTTCAAACACTTGGTGGGCATTAATAGTTAACATGCAACCCACCATCTCCAAAATAGCAACCTTGGCAAACTCGGATCTAGGAGGTTCTAACTTGGTTGGAAAGCATCACAAGGCAGCAGCAGCATTTCTCATTCAAGCTCGGGCATCTTTGCACCCTCGGTTGGCCGAAAACAAAAAGAAGAAGATGAAGCTTCGAGCACCATGGGCCAACAATGGTGATTTTCCATTTACGGGTTCTGGGCCACATGCAACAGCACCTATAGGTGCTTCTCGACCCCAAGAAGCTCCTTGGACCTATGCCCGATGATAGGACATTGCGGCGGAGCAAGCTCGGCCCGAGCTTCCACCATTAATGGTGAAACTCCAGAAACTCCACCAGGGCTTCATGGGCCCCATGCAAAAGCATGGATGGACTCATCTTGGTCCCAGGAAGCTTCTCGGTCAAGTAGCCGGCGGTGGGGAGCGACGTCGGCGCCGGAGCAAAGAGCTCGGCCGAAGCACAATAACCCGAAAAGTAGGTTTTAGTTCTGCGACGCGCACACTTAGCCAAACCCCACCAAATTTTGTGGAGATGATCTACAGGTCCTACAGTTCAAGCCCATAATTTTTATTCGGCATTTGAGCCAACGGTTGCGGCGCACGACAGCGACGGAGCTATTTAGGGTTCCGGCGGTGATATTTCTCCCGCCGGCAACCGGGGACATCCCTAAAGCTGGGATTTATCATGGGGCATGCTTAGAACCTACAGAGACTACTTCCATGGTCTCGGGTGCTAAAAACCAAAGGAGGAAGAGAACCTACCTCGCCGGAGTTGGTGAAGACAAGGATGAAGCCGGTTCTTTCCCCGCGTTGTGCAGCCTCCAAACTCCCTCGAGCTCACTCTCAGGAAGTAGGAGAACTCCTCAGCAAAGTCAGGGACCAACTTGAAATCTTTTGGGTGCACTCCTCATTCTTTTCTCCCGAGCTCGGCCAAGGATGAAGGAATGTGTCTCCTCGGCCACCCCCGTACCTTGGGACTTGTTTGGAGTATGCAGATGAGTGAGGGGAGCCCAATAACTAAATCTGACCCCTCGTGCTCCCTCCAAAGAAGACCAAAAGCCAACTTACCTTTAATGCTTAACTTTGAGCATTTTACAAATAACCCCTTGCATAGCTCACCTCTAACACTTAGCTCCCATCCGTGAATCACAAATGCGATAAGAACCCTTACCTAAAAGCCTCTCACCATTTGACTCATAAAATATTAAGGTTTAGTGAAATTACCCGATTTTTTGGCGTATTTTGCGCATTTAGAGACGCACGGGTCATCAAACGCGAATTCCTTCAGTGCCATTGCGTTTAGAACATCGAAATTAGCTAGAATCGATTACTTATACTGCTATGTTCGGAATTCAGACAGTGAATCGGCCGACGTTTGGTCGAGAGGGGACCGAAATCAGGGGTTACTATTCACAACTTAAGTCGTGGGCCCCGCTTCTTCTTCGCTGTTTTGCGGAAGATCCGACCGTCGGATCGGAAATAGGTGAATATCAATCTTACCTGTTTCGACGAGACGGTCGCACTGGTAATGTCACGCCCCGGGTGTAAACCAGAATCCGGGCCCGTCTATAGATCCGCCGTGCACACGGTATTTCTCGCGTACACGAAGCGTCGGTAACCTGCTAAGATATAAGAGATAATAATGAAAGAGCATAAAATCAGAGCTGAACTAAAAACTACAATATCTCAGACCAAAACTGGAAATAAAGTAAAGAACGACTGTAAATAAATACAAGTACTCTCCCAGCTCACCACAAATATACAACCAGCTGGCTAAAGCCAGACCCAAAAGAGAGTACAATAAAAACCGTCTGAGAAGATAGGGGTACAACAAAAGTCCAGCCAGCTACTGTCGGGTGGACTCTCTATCTAGTCTGCCATCCTCTTACCTCGATCAGTCGCTGACGACCCAGCAACTCCCGCAGAAGACTCTGCAAAACAAAGGGAGAAGCAAAGAAAAAGACGATGGGGGTGAGAACTACTATAGAAACAGTAGCCTCCCCTAGTGGGTTAAGCCTCAACTCTGACATGCCCACTAGGTCTACCAGAGGCACAAGAAAAGGAGAGGTGGTAAGCTAAGTATATAACTGCTGATGAAAAAGCTACCACTAATATGCCTCTAAATGCAATAACGAAAAGAGTAACTGAATGCATGCATCAGTAAAACTATCTGTCTAAATAGACCCGATCGAAGGACCAGAAACCACTGGTACTGCCTGCTCAAACTGTCTCAAGTATCTACTCGCAAATCGGTACTCACTGACCGATATAGAAGGTCTGGCTCTCACCGGCCAATAACCAATATCTGGCACTCACTGACCGATGTGTCAATCGCCTACTCCGGAGTGGCACTCGAGGGGAGCCACCCACACGAGTAAAGTAACTCTGTCATCAATATCACAAGTATCTCTGTATCGAGTATCACTGTAAAGCAGGACTGGATCATGACAATGATCAAAGTGAGGAAAAACCCTCTACTAAAGATAACCCGAACCCCAAATCAATGCGATAATAATCAATAAGTGGGAAACTCCATCCACTAGAGAAATCCTATCCCCAATCTGATGCATAAGTAAACATCCGGTCAACCGCCCAATGTCCGCGGTTGCCGCAATAACCCGAAACCTCAATCTAGTATGACGAACCCACTCAACAACCCGGCTACACTATCCTACAACCCTGCTCAACCCGAGCAATACCCCAAATATCACAATGAAAGGAGAAGAAGTGACAACATGGTTTCTCCTAAGTCAAATCCCAAAGATAGTGTAGCAGTAAATAGTGGCCTATCTAGATGTCCATACAAGCATGCAAATGTCCTCATCTAGAATAGAAGGAAAAAGCGCCCACCAATGCGCTCAAATATCATAAATCGCAATGTCCCAATATACTAATCTATTTCACATGAATAATTATGACATAACAACGAGCTCAAACATTAATATCTCAAAGTGATGATCCCCTTTTTTGCATAATCGCTAAGTACTAACATACAACTGCTCATGCTATTACAGATAAATGCTTACTTTAACAGGAGTGATTATGGCATAATGATCATGTTCCAATACCATTGTCTCAATTACATGGATAGGCTATCAATTATGTGGTCCCTTTTTGCATGCAAGGTTTATCAATATTTGATCAACATTTTCTAACATCGGGTTATTCTGATATTCCTAGTGAGCATACCAAAAGAGAGGGATACAACAACCACCCACCTCAATTGCTAAATCCAAGTCCCAAAGTGCTCACGCCCAAGAATACATCGCCTGCCGCAACAACTGCAAAAATACCAACCGGTACCCGATTAAACAAACAATCAACCATTGTCCCAAAATCAGTCAAGAAGAGACTCTATTTTCACCTATAGGAGGGACTCCAAAAAAATCCAACAAAAATACCGCTGCGATCGTCGCGACGAGCCCTTCGAAATGAGTACCTGCACGTCCCAAACCGAGTTTTGTAGGTCAAGTTACAAAATCGACAAGGTCACCACCTCAAAAATCCCAAGTATAAAATCTGTAGAACTTTGCCCTGAAAAAGTGGGATTTTCACCTTTGGGGAACACTCAGAAAATTCCAAGAAAAATACGAGGACGTTCCTTACGATGTGTAGATAAAAATCGAGTATTGGCACGCCTCAATCCGCTGTCCGAGCGCGAAGATATCCACGAAATACTCCGGTGCTGTCCAAAAGCCACACAGCAAACAGGGGGGTCAAAGGTGCCTCGGGAACCATGCCAAAAGTTCGAAACGGAGCAAAGTGATCAACACGAAAATCGAAGCCTTACTCTCGTGAACGCGCTGCAAAAATCGTCGAAAACGATGGTCGGAGTAAACCAAGGGAGCCTGCGCACCGAAACGCGACGAAGGGGATCACTGGTGAAGGAAAGTCGCACTGCGCCGAAATGCCGCAAACCTCGAAGTGCGTGCCACCAAAAAATTCTGAAACTTCCTCAGAAGATAGAGCACAAGATGATGTTCATCTTTGCTTCAGGGCTCAGCAGGAGATGAGCTCGGAAAATGCCCCAAATCGCAGGCCAAAGGGGGCTATTTATAGCCAAAACCCAACAAATCCAATAATACCCATCAAGTCCCTGGTTTCGGGCACCCGATTAAATCGGGTTGCTACAGTAACGGGCCCGGCCCGTTACTGTGCGCGCCGCAAACAGCCTCGGCCCGCCACGCGGCCCAACCGCGGCCCACGCGCCCGGTGCAAGTGCGCCCGCCTATCACGGCGCGCCACGTGGCGCCGCGGTCCATGGGGGGAACCGTGGGCCGCGGTTCACGCCGGGCCACCCGGGTCCGTGCGCCCGCCAATGGGCGTGCTCCACGTGGCCACGCGGGGTCCACGGTGCGCCGCGCCCCGCGCCCGGTCGCGCGTGCGTTGACCCACCAATCACAGCGCGCCACGTGGTACCTCCAACACTCCCTGCGCCCGGTGCACGCAACTGATGCACCCGCCGAACCCGAAGCCGCCACGTGTCCAATACTCCGGTGCACGCGGGCGCGCATGCGCGCCTGCCCGCGCCTGCCCGCGAGCATGCGCGCCTGCCCGCACGCTTGCGCGCCTGCCCGTGCCTGCCCGCGCCTGCCCGCGGCCGCACTCCGCCGCTGCGCCGCCGTGCTCCGCCTCCCGCCGGTGCCCGCCGGTCGCCGGAGTTACTGTTCCGGCATGAACAGTAACTAATGCCGCAAAAATCAAGTAAATAGCCCATTTTCATCATTTTCGCGCGTTGAATCCAAATCTGCTGTCCGTTTTGCCAAATTCCGCTTCTAAAACTTGTCAAAGGCATCCGGAAGGGTATTCTTAATCCAAATTTCGCGCTGGATACAATCCTGAGGTCCGATTCGCGCGCAAACACCTCCAACACACATCAAAGGCCTCCGAAAGCTGCTAAACACACTGCGGAAGCTCCGTTGACCCAACAGTAATCCTCTTGTGGAAATTCGGGTCCTCACAGGTAATCTCAGATTTTCGAGAAAAGACTCCGATCAAAAATCAATATTTCAGGGTCCTATTTACTCTATTAATATTACATCTTTGTCAATTAAACAATTCAGGAAATTATTTAAATTTTAAAATTTAGTTTCAAAATCATGATTACTACAAGTGCGGTCGAAATAGAACCGCGGAAAAGACTAGAGGAAATCGAAGGAGCATAATGTCTCCTTCATTGAACAAGGCTCGGATCAAGGGGAGCCGAGCGGATCCAGTGAAGACGAGTCTTCGGTTGAGGAGGCTGAAGTGTACGCTGTCACGCCCCGGGTGGAAACCAGAACCCGGGCTCGCCAACAGATCCGCCGTGCACACGGAATTTCCCATGTACACGAAGTGTCGGTAACCTGCTCAGATATAAAATGTACAAAAAGAGCATAATACAGAGCTGAAATAGAAGAACCACATAGTATCTCAGACTGGAAATAAAATAAAGCTGAAATAAATACAATAATCTCCCAGCTTACCAAAATAATACAACCAGCTGGCTAAAGCCAGACCCAAAAATGAAAGGGGAAAATACTATAGTCTGAGTGGAGGGTACAACATCTATCAAACAGCAACTCTCAGCCTCACAGGAGATCTAACTACTCAGCGATCCCCTTACCTCGATCAGCTGCAGATGGCCCAGCAGCTCCCGTAGACGACTCTGCAAAACAAAGGGAAAGAGACAGAAAACAACGATGGGGGTGAGAACTACTAGATAAACCAGTAGCCTCCCCCTAGTGGGTAAATCCTCAACTCTGACGGACCCACTAGGACTACTAGAGGCAAAAAGGAAAGAACAGTGGTATGCTGGAAAGGCTGCTGAAAGAGGGAACTACCACTACTATGCCTCTAAATGCAGTGCCAAAAGATAACTGTATGTATGCAACTAAAAGACTAACCGCCCAAAGAAACCCAATCAAAGGGCTAGGAAGTACTGGCACTGCCTGCTTTCTCATCACTCGCAACTCACCAACTCTGTCATCACTCACAACTCACCAACTGACCGGCACCGTCACGGTCAAAAGCCTACTCCGGAGTGGCACTCGAGGGAGCGACCCACACGAGTACAGTATCTCTGTATCAAGCATCTCTGTAACCAATGTCTCACAATAGCAGGACTGGATCATGACTATGATCAAAGTGGGAAAAATCCATCCACTAAAGTAACCCTGATCCCCAATCAGATGCAATAGTAATCAACAAGTGGGAAACACCATCCACTAGAGAAATCTGATACCCAATCTGATGCAATAGTGAACATCCGGTCAACCGCCTAATGTCCGCGGTCGCCGCAACACCCTACAAGTCCAAAATCTGATAAAGTAATCAACATCTGGCTAACCGCCTAATGTCCGCGGTTACCACAATGCCCCACAATCTATAATCGAGTCAAACCCGTCCCTGACTCGATGACCTCGACTACACTATCCCAAAACCCTGCTCAAACCGAGCCACATGCGTCTGAATAATAAGGAGAACAACGAAACATGGTTTCTCCTAAGTCAAGTCCCAATATGATAGTGTAGCAATGAATAGTGGCCTAACTAGATGTCCATACAAGCATGCAATTGTCCTCTTTTAAAATTATAGAAAAAAGTCTAATATTTATTTTAGAAAGATTAATCTTAATATACCATGATAAATCATTTGCATGCGAGGATAGGATATAGCATTTGTCCCAACAATAGTGTCCCAATTATCATAAATGAGCTGTCATATACTTTGTGGGGTCTACTCATGCAAATCATGATTGGAATGCCGATTATCAATTTTGAAATAGGGAATCTCTAATACTCCTAGTGAGTTAGTCAAAAATGAGGTAAGCAAATCCCACCCACCTCGAACAGTGTGCTCAACACCCAAAGAAGCTCCACGCTGCCCACAGTCCTCACGATCCACTAACCACAGCTAACCGTGTCTCACTGCACTAAAACAACTCATACAGTGTAAATACTAACACTTAAAAATCCACACTTGCTGTTTTTCAAACAACACGGAAAACGATGCATTTCACCTCTATTCTGAGCTCCAAAAATCCCAGAAAATTCACAGTTACGTTCCTCGTGAAGAGTAGGCCGAAAACGACTACTTATACGCCTTGATCCGATGCTCCTAGGCAAAGATATAAATCGGAGAAGTCGGTGCTGTCCAGAACATACCACAGCAAAAGGGGGGTCAGAGGTGCCTCGGAAACCGTACCAAAAGTGCGAAATGAGGTAAAGTGATCAACACGGAAAACGAAGCCTCACCTCTTAGGAACATGTTGTCGCAGAAATCGTCCAAAAATTCCTCCTGGTTTGCTCACAGCAATTTTCCGACTGAACTATGACGGAAACGGGCCGAAAAAGGGGAAACGTCGAAGCGCGCCGCATCGCAGATAACTCACTGTCGGCAACTCCAAAAAATTCAAAAACTTCTAGAGGAGATGGAGGACAGAGAGAGGAACAACTTTCATTAAGGTCACCAGCTCATTTTCTCTCTCTAGAATTTGGAATTTGCAGAGAGAGAGGGAGGGGTTTATATAATGGGCCAAATCCTATTCGGGCTCCACACCAAATCCGGGCCCAGAACAGGAAACACCAAAACCCTCCACTCAGGTTGCGCCGCGTGTGCCAGAACACGAAACAGCCATGAAAGGGCAAATCATAAATCGCCACGTGTCACCCGCCGCCCACGTGTTCCACGCGCCCGGCGCACGTGGGCGGCTCTGAGCCCGCCACTGAACAGTGGCCACGTGTCACACGTGGTCCACGGGGCGCACGAGCCCGGTCCACGCGCCGGATCCTGTCGGCCAATCGGGCGATGCCACGTGTCAAGCCACCACCGCCTCCTTTGACGCCGTCCAGCCAATCAGGGGCTACCACGTGGCCTTGTGTCACGCCCCGGCGTCGAAACTGCGACCCGGGCTCGCCAACAGATCCGCCGCCCATACGGTGAACCCCGTATAGACGAAGCGTCAAACCTGCAAAAGATAGATACTAAACTATCCAGATATCAGAGCTGAAAATAACCTGCTAGAAATAAAATAAATTAATACAAAGTCCTCACCAAAGTACAAGTCACTCAACTCTGAAAGAAAAGTACAACTCTATACCTCACTACAAGGTCTCTCAACAAGAAACTCTCAAAATAATAAGGGTACATCTACTCTCTGTACGACGACTGGTAGGGATCTAGCTCGCGACTCCCTCACCTCGATCTGAAGAAGCAGCAACAGGAGCAGCAGGAACAGGAGTAGAAGTCCCTGTGGGAAAATACACCACGACGGGTGTGAGAACTACGTCCCAAGTAGTTCTCAGTGGGTGCCGCCAACAAGCCCAACGGTCTGCCCACTAAGTCTACTAGAGGCATAAAGTAACAAATACAGTGCTGTAAGGAAAGCTGGGAAAAGTAAACTCTACAGCTACTATGCCTCTATCTAGATGCTCAAAGAGTGGAACAGAAAGAACATGATGCCACAACTAACTCTCATCTCTGATCACCCAATCTGAACTGACTGCCTCCTCCGGTCCAGTCTGTTACGGAATTTGAGTTGGCGTAGTTTCGTGAAAGTCTCAAGTCTTGAAGATTGAAGGTGAAGAAAGTTGGATCTTTTAACTCAATCTCAAGAAAGAAGAATTCAAAAGGATCAGGTATGTTTAACTAAAGATTTTGTGTGATCCGAATACTTCTTGTAGTGTAGAAACACTTGGAAGAATCTTTCATTGCATAAAAATAAAAAACTGGACTTGGGACATGCTCAGGATCCGGATCAGGTTGTTCGATCCGGATCCCGAAGGTGGTTCGTTCATACACCAGTTCAATCCGGATCGTAGCTCCTCTTGATCCGGATCCCGAACACTGAGTTTACCATCTTCCTTGAACGATCCGGATCAGGCTTCGCAATCCGGATCCCGAACGTTGATGTTTGGTAAACTGTATGAACGATCCGGATCAAGCACTTCGATCCGGATCCCGAACCTTCATTTTTCTGGAACTACCTGACTCGTTACGACGATCCGGATCACAGCTAATCCGATCCGGATCGCCGTCCGTAAAATTTCCAGAAATGTTAGGTTTTTAATTCTTATCTCCTTCCTAGGGTTTCTAACCTATAAATAGACCCTATGAACTCTTTTTCTAGAGAGGCCGATAATCCAGATAGCCGTCATTTTCATATATCATCGTATACGGCTCTAGATCCACATATAGAGAAGAAAGGAAATCATTAGAGAATACTCTATGTTTCTTCATCTATATTGATTAGTTTGATTCTAGGTTTTCATACTCACATCTTGAGTTGAATCAAACTAATGAATACTTAGATGGTATTTCCGATCTATCTTTGATCTAAGTATTCGGCGGATCATCACCACCAAAAACAACGATTTACCCCAAAAATCGGCGCGTGGATTCGCGTGTCCTTGTGGATTCAAGGTTCAACCGCTCTCGTAGATTCGGAGCGAGGCACGTTCGTGGATTCGAAGGGTGCTATTGGGTGAAGACCGTGGATTCGGTCGGACGTCGTGGATTCGACGTTGGACGCCGTGGATTCGGCGTTGGGCGCAGATCGTGGATTCGAGAAGCGTCGCGGAGCGAGCAGAGAAGATCCTCTAGGAGCGTATGGAAAAGGTTGAGTCGTAAGTGTGTACGGTAAATCACCTTGTACGTGTTTTAATTCTAGTGGATTTCTGCCGTGTTATCGGTCCCGTGGTTTTTTACTCCGGTGATGGAGTTTTCCACGTAAAAATCTTGCGAGTTATTTTTTATTTCCGCATTGGGTTTTTATCGCAACGATTTTTGAGTGTTTATACGTTTACACCTATTCACCCCCCTCTAGGTGTTTTTCCCCTATTTAGATCCTTATTGCATATAACCCAACAAGTGGTATCAGAGCGGGAATAGGGTTGTAAACAATGGTTGAAGGTGGAAACATCAACCGACCCCCGTTCTTCGATGGAACAAATTATGCGTACTGGAAAGTGCGGATGAAAGCCTTTTTAATTTCCATCGACGAACGGGTGTGGCAATCAATTGAATTAGGATGGTCTAATCCAACTGAATTTATTGGTGATGTTCGCACCTTAAAACCTAGGTCGAAATGGACCAAGGAAGAGTTAGATTCATCTTCTTACAATGGCAAGGGAATTAATGCTATTTTTAATGCCTTATCTCAAACTGAGTTCTCTCGCGTCTCAGTATGTGAGACTGTGAAAGAAATCTGGGATGTTCTTCAGGTTACACATGAGGGAACTAACCTCGTGAAGATTCAGAAACTGCAATTGCTTACGAGCAAGTTTGACTCTATCTTGATGGCAGAAAATGAATCTTTCACGGACTACTATACACGATTGCAAGACATCGTAAACTCGTGTGCTAACCTGGGAGAGAAGATTCCAGAATTTAAGATTGTAAGAAAGATCTTAAGAACTCTTCCTGAACGATTTCGCCCAAAAGTTACTGCCATTGAAACTATTAAACACCCGGACGAAATACGTGTAGAAGAATTAGTTGGTTCATTACAAACATATGAAATGACGTTTACTACTAACAATTCTTCTGGAAAGGCATCCACTTCTAAGTCTTCAGGTTATGCGTTGAAAACAACTAAGGAAGAAGACGCGGATACATCCTCCTCAGACGATGACGAGAACCTTTCTATGGAGGAATTTGAGAAGCAGCTCGCTCTCTTGACAAGGAAGTTTCGCCGCAACTTTCGAAGGGGTAATTCAAGTAAATCTCCATCCTTCGGAAAGTCGAATAAAGGCAAGGGTACTTCAAGTTACAAGTCAAGAAAGCAAGAGAACTTCTCAAAGGATAAGAAAAGTTCAGAGGGACAACTTCAATGCTTCAAATGTCGAGGCTACGGCCACATTGCAACGGAGTGTCCCAACAAGTATCCGGCAAAGAAGAAGGCGATGCAAGTCGTCACTTGGGATGAAAACTCAACGTCAAATGAGTCGTCTTCAAGTGATGAAGAAAAGAGCTCCACGGCATTCCACGCGTCCATATCTTCTCCCTTCATGTGCTTTATGGCAAGTACATCCGAGTCGTTGTCCAACTCCACTGTTGAAAAGATTGCAACGGACAACGAATCGGATGATTCGGAAGGTGAAGATTTTGCTTTAGCCTATCACAGACCTTTACGGGATTCAAAGAAACCGGCTAAGCAAAACAAGGGGTTGAGAGGGAGATTGCAGGATCTCGAAGAAGAAGTAAAAAGGGTAACTTCTCTCTCGACCGATCTTGAAGTGGAAAGGGATAACCTGATAAAAGCAAATGTTTCCCTTCAAGAGTCCAATGAGCAACTCGAGAAGAATTATATAGATATGGTGAACAAAGCGAACTACTTCTTGAAGCTCTACGGCGAGGCCCGACGGGAAAAATTGGAAATGACAGAGACCATTTGCCAACTCAAGGATGACTTACAGCAATTTTCTTCTGGAAGGAGTAAGTTGGATAAACTTCTTGGTCTTGGTCAAACAAACAAGTTCGGCCTCGGATACACTCAAACTGGAAACAGTCCAAGTTCGAGTGGGACAGTTTTTGTGCCTCAGTCGGTATCTCCTCCTCCGACACCAGAATTCAAGACAAACAACGACAATAAACCTACTTCACCCTTTTCGGAATCGTCAAGCACAAAGGTATGTTTTCGTTGTAATTATGCAGGGCACATTGAAAGAAATTGCAAGATTGAAGCTCAAAGATCAAATCAACCACATCTTGCAACTGCTACCAATAAGTTCACTCCCCGGAATTCAAAGAAGGATTTTTCAAAAGAAAAGAACGTTGGTAGTACTCCAAACAAGACGTTGACAAAAGAAAAAGATCAATCAGACAAAACGTCTTCATCAAGGAAAATTTCTCAACCATTGCCGACATACTCCAAAACTCAAAAGGTTTGGGTATGCAAAGGTGAAATCCTTCCTTGTCTTTAATCGTTCTACGATTAAATGTTGTGTAGTTTATGTAGACTATTTTTTTTCTTTCTCTCTTTCTTTTGGCCAACTCGTCAACCATCTTTGGGAGGTAAATGGTATATTTTCTTGATGATTGATGATTTCTCTCGGTATTCTTGGGTAGCATTTTTAAAAGAGAAAGCTGATACTTTTGATTCTTTTCACGAGATTTGCCTTCGTATTATGATTGAAAAGAATGAAAAGATCATTCGTGTTAGAAGTGATAGAGGCAGAGAATTCATTAATTCTAAATTCATTGACTTTTGTACTTCAAACGGTATTAAGCATGAATTCTCTGCACCCTATACACCTCAACAGAATGGTGTTGTTGAGCGCAAAAACAGGGTTGTTCAAGAGATGGCGCGTGTGATGCTTCATAGCCGGAATTTACCGCTACATTTTTGGGCTGAAGCTGTGAACACCGCTGTCTATGTCATTAATCGAGTGTTTTTGCGCCCGGGAACGTTAAATACACCATATGAACTATGGTGTGGTAGAAAACCCAATATCAATTATTTTCGCATCTTCGGGAGTCGGTGTTACATTTTACGTGACCGTGAAAATCTTGGAAAGTTTGACTCACGAAGTGACGAAGGGATTTTCTTGGGGTATTCTACCAATAGTAGAGCATATCGAGTATTTAACTTAGAATCTAAGACGATCGTAGAATCTATAAATGTTAAAGTAGATGAAGTTTTTCACTTTGCATCTGAAAAAACTACCCTCGATATCTCTCTAGATGATGATTCTCCTGCCGTTGCATCTTCTCATAATAATACTTCCAATATTAATGATGCATCTAATGGTTCTTCAAGTTTATCTAATGTGCAGGAATCATCTCATATATCTCCGAGTACTCCGTTTCAACAAACGCTACGAATCTCCAAGGATCATCCGGAATCGAATATTATTGGAGATCCACAAGAAGGAGTTAGAACTCGGAGGCAGTTGGTTTGTGGATTCGCTTGCTATGTATCTTTAATCGAACCAAAGAACATAGATGAAGCTCTTCAGGATGACTACTGGATTAAAGCAATGCAGGAAGAGCTCCATCAATTTGAGCGAAACAAAGTCTGGGAATTAACGAAGCCTCCAAAGCAACATAATGTGATAGGTACCAAATGGATCTTCAAGAACAAGAAAAATGAGGATGGTACTATCATCAGGAACAAGGCACGATTAGTTGCTCAAGGCTACTCTCAAGTAGAAGGTATAGACTTTGATGAAACATTCGCCCCTGTAGCTAGACTCGAGTCCATTCGTATACTATTTGCTATTGCTTGTCATTTTAAAATCAAATTATTTCAAATGGACGTTAAGAGCGCATTTCTAAATGGGTTTTTAAATGAGGAAGTTTATGTGGCTCAACCGAAAGGTTTTGAAGATCATAAACAACCTAACCATGTTTTTCGTTTGAAAAAGGCTCTTTACGGTCTGAAACAAGCACCGCGAGCATGGTACGAAAGGTTGACAAAGCACCTTTTGGGGAAGGGCTACACTCGAGGGGGAGCTGATAGGACTCTCTTTGTGAAGCATTATCAAAGCAATTTCATTGTAGCACAAATCTATGTCGATGACATTGTATTTGGCGCAACAAGAGATAATGATGCTTCTAAATTCGCGGAGACCATGGAAAGCGAATTTGAGATGTCCATGATGGGCGAATTGACTTATTTCCTTGGATTGCAAATTAAACAAAATGATGAAGGTATTCACTTGAGTCAATCCAAGTATGCAATGGAGTTGGTTAAAAAGTTTGATCTTGAAAATTCGAAGGATTTTCCGACTCCAATGGGAACTAGCCACAAGGGACTTGGAAGTGAATCACAAAGTGAGAATGTAGACGAGAAACTGTATCGAAGTATGATTGGAAGTCTACTTTACCTCACGGCTAGTCGCCCGGATATATCTTTTGGTGTTGGGATCTGCGCGAGATATCAATCAGCACCAAAGGAGGTTCACCTGAAAGCGGTGAAAAGGATCATCCGGTATATCAAAGGATCAATTAATTTCGGAATTTGGTATCCTATGGGAACAAGTTTGGATATTGTTGGATACTCAGATGCCGATTGGGCAGGATCAGTGGATGATCGGAAAAGCACGAGTGGTGCATGCTTCTATCTTGGCCATTGCCTTGTTGCATGGCACAGTAAAAAGCAGAATTGCATAGCACTCTCGACTACCGAAGCGGAATACATTTCAGCTGGAAGTTGCTCAACTCAACTCATTTGGATGAAAAGCGTATTGAGCGACTTCCGCATTTCAGCATCTTCGGTAACAATTCTTTGTGACAACACAAGTGCAATTAACATTTCTAAAAACCCTGTGTTGCACTCTAGAACAAAACATATTGAACTTAGATATCATTTTCTTAGAGAGCTAGTTGAATCAAATACTCTTCAACTTTCATATATTTCAACTGCGGATCAATTAGCTGACATTTTAACAAAACCTTTGGATCAAAAACGTTTTATTCATTTACGAAAAGCAATTGGAATGCTTTCCTTGAAATAAACTTCTTTTTGAAACCTTTGCTTAGGATAGGTTTTGTTTGTTTTGTTGTTTTGTTCATTATCTATGTTTGTACATAGAACATTAATTGAGCATAGATCATAATTGACTTTAATTGCATCTTTTCGCACATTTAGAAATTTATTATGCTTTTGCCATCATAATATTTCCCTGTTGCAATGATCATTTATGTTAATTAAATCATCTTCTGAGTGATCAAAGTCAATTTCTCTCTCAATGATCTCTTGGTATAGTCATTATCTTATTTGACTGCTTAGTCGAGTATGAAATCGAGATCAATTTTTGGTTGAATACTTTATATCTTAAATAATTGATAGCCAATTGAGGGGGAGTCAAAGAAAAGTAAAATGCTCAAAAGATGTGGAAAGAGTTACATCCCAATGAGGAGTGTGAAAACTACCACCACATGGAGGAAAGAGCTACCACCTCGGTCGTCCGAGTATTGTGTGCAGCTACCACATGTATACCAAGCATGGTTGTTCAAATTTTGATTAAGTAAAATGCATGTTGAAATACTTGACTCCGTCAAATTTCAAGGTTGGTATAAGGTGGGTTTTTAAAGAAAGATGCTCAAAGAGCCACTCTCTTCAACAGATTGTCTAGATACATTATCTACTATATTTGGGATTTCAAACATCTATTGATCTTTGTATTTCATTTTCTTTACTGAATTGATGATTTGATAAAGGCATTACTCATAAGATCAAGTTAGATGTGATTGAAGGTGTTCAACTTTAAGGGATTTAATTTTTGTAAATTCTCGTTTCATTTTTGGATATTATTGATAGATTTGGCATAATCTAATTCTTGTTGTATGAAACGATGTTTTCTTGTTTAAAGTTGATACACATTTGTGCTTACAATCTTTTTCTGGTTTTTCTTGAATTTCTCTGAAATTTTCTAAAGAAAAAGTTGGAGCCGATCCGGATCGGGCAAGATGATCCGGATCCCGAACGCAGGTATTCTTCTGCGGGCTGACGATCCGGATTGGACCTGCCGATCCGGATCCCGAACGCAGTTTCTCACTGCGGGTAGCCGATCCGGATCGCAAGCATGGTCTGATCCGGATCGCGGCTAGGGTTTTATAAAGAACAAAATGGTTTTGATTTCTTTTACTCCAATCTTTTGTTCCAAAGTTTCCAGAGCTTCTCTCTCTAGATTTCACCCTTCTTGGAAGCTTTCAAACTCAAGTTCTTCAACTCCAAGTAAGTTTTATTGATCAAAATCTCGGGTTTTCACCGTTTTTCTCTTTTCCTCCTCAAACGTGATGAAATTCTTGGATCAATTTTGTTTGTTGATGGTTTTTGATCAAATTTCTTTTGAAATAAGAACTCTGGGTAGATTAGTTTTGATTATATGCCAGATATTCTCCTGATTAACGGATTTTTAGGCTTCGATTTCTAAAATTTCGGTTTTAGAGCATATAATAAGGATTTTCGAAAATCATGCAATTGATCTATTTTTAAAAGTCCTTTTGCAAAACTAATTTGATTCTTAGTCTCTCTACATGATTATGATTGTTTGGGTACAATTTTTCAAATCTTTGAAAATTAACAATTTTTTCATGTGTTCTTGAGTTGTTGTTCACAAGATTTTAAATCTTTTAAGCACTTGCACCAATGGCGTTCGCATGGATAATCTTCCTTTTGGTAGCAATGGTAGGACCTAGTGCGTCTTCTATAAAAAGAGAACAAGATGACTCAAATCAAGAAGAGACAAAGAAAGTTTGTCAAAATGATTCAGAATCAGATGAAGAAGACTGGGAAGAGATTTGTGAACAAGCACAAAAAGCTATTGACAAAGAAGATAGGTTGTATTTGAAGAACAAGAAGCTGATGAAATCTTCCTCAACAACCAAGCAGTATACTAGGCGAAAGAATTCGAGGGAAACTGGATTTCAGATTGATAGACCCCTAACCAGAGCTCGCTCTCTCCCTAGAGAATCTCCATGGACTGAAGGTCAAGATGCACCGTCTGGATCTATACTACATCCTTCAACGTCCTGGAGACACACGACAAAAGCGAATGTAAGGTCCTCAATTCGACAAGAACAGCGAAGATCATCTGCTGAACAAGACAGTGTATCTACAAATCTCAAACAGATTATCTCTGAGCAACATAAGATGAAAAGAAAGGTCTCCACAATGTCAAAAATGCTTCAAGCGATTTTGAAGAAGTTGGATTGTACCAATCCCACTAGTTCTGATTCAGACTGACTTAACTTTCTTTCTAATCTTTTTGTGCAGGTCTTTCAGTTTTTAGGACTCACTCTTAGTTCTAGTTCTTATTTTTAGAAACAAATTTTTGAAACTTCTTGACTCTCCTTAAAGTTTTTGTGATTTTGGCTTTGTTTGTGACAAAAAGGGGGAGAGAGTTTAGAGAGAACTTGAACAAAGAACTTGAACAATGATGATGTGAATGTGTGAACATCAAGGTAAGTGAACATCAAGGGAACTTGAACAATGAACTTGAACAATGTGAATGTGTGAACATCGAGGTAAGTATAACCTCAACTTGAAAGGTAAGTAGAACTTCAACTTTTGGTTTTCATTTGGTTGAATGCATGCCTCGACTAACTATTCAATTAACTATTTGGGCATGTAATATTCGAGGTAAGTATAACCTCAACTTGAAAGGTAAGTAGAACTTCAACTTTTGGTTTTCATTTGGTTGAATGCATGCCTCGACTAACTATTCAACTATCTATTTGGGCATGTAAATATAACTAACAACTTGATGTTCACTAACATGACATTTGGTTTTTGATTGCATAGAAGATATGTTGGTTTTTGACTATGATTCTTTTACATATCTGAATTCTCAAATGTCATGATGATCAGATAAACTCTATCTCTGTACTAGGTTTTGAATGCTAAATATTCTTGAGGTATCTAACGATTTCTTTTTGTCAAGAATGATTTCTTTGTGCAGAGAGTACAGATGTCTAAGTCTAGAGTCTGTTTTAGGAGTTTATCTCATGTTTTTAAATTTCGGATCTCCATTGTAAATTTTTGTTGTATGGTGATAGCAACAAAAATATCTTTTTGAATTTTCTTTAGTGGATCTGTGTTTTGTCACGAAACCGCCAAAGGGGGAGATTGTTACGGAATTTGAGTTGGCGTAGTTTCGTGAAAGTCTCAAGTCTTGAAGATTGAAGATGAAGAAAGTTGGATCTTTTAACTCAATCTCAAGAAAGAAGAATTCAAAAGGATTAGGTATGTTTAACTAAAGATTTTGTGTGATCCGAATACTTCTTGTAGTGTAGAAACACTTGAAAGAATCTTTCATTGCATAAAAATCAAAAACTGGACTTGGGACATGCTCAGGATCCGGATCAGGTTGTTCGATCCGGATCCCGAAGGTGGTTCGTTCATACACCAGTTCAATCCGGATCGTAGCTCCTCTTGATCCGGATCCCGAACACTGAGTTTACCATCTTCCTTGAACGATCCGGATCAGGCTTCGCAATCCGGATCCCGAACGTTGATGTTTGGTAAACTGTATGAACGATCCGGATCAAGCACTTCGATCCGGATCCCGAACCTTCGTTTTTCTGGAACTACCTGACTCGTTATGACGATCCGGATCACAGCTAATCCGATACGGATCGCCGTCCGTAAAATTTCCAGAAATGTTAGGTTTTTGATTCTTATCTCCTTCCTAGGGTTTCCAACCTATAAATAGACCCTATGAACTCTTTTTCTAGAGAGGTCGATAATCCAGATAGCCGTCATTTTCATATATCATCGTATACGGCTCTAGATCCACATATAGAGAAGAAAGGAAATTATTAGAGAATACTCTATGTTTCTTCATCTATATTGATTAGTTTGATTCTAGGTTTTCATACTCACATCTTGAGTTGAATCAAACTAATGAATACTTAGATGGTATTTCCGATCTATCTTTGATCTAAGTATTCGGCGGATCATCACCACCAAAAACAACGATTTACCCCAAAAATCGGCGCGTGGATTCGCGTGTCCTTGTGGATTCAAGGTTCAACCGCTCTCGTGGATTCGGAGCGAGGCACGTTCGTGGATTCGAAGGGTGCTATTGGGTGAAGACCGTGGATTCGGTCGGACGTCGTGGATTCGACGTTGGACGCCGTGGATTCGGCGTTGGGCGCAGATCGTGGATTCGAGAAGCGTCGCGGAGCGAGCGGAGAAGATCCTCTAGGAGTGTATGGAAAAGGTTGAGTCGTAAGTGTGTACGGTAAATCACCTTGTACGTGTTTTAATTCTAGTGGATTTCTGCCGTGTTATCGGTCCCGTGGTTTTTTACTCCGGTGATGGAGTTTTCCACGTAAAAATCTTGCGAGTTATTTTTTATTTCCGCATTGGGTTTTTATCGCAACGATTTTTGAGTGTTTATACGTTTACACCTATTCACCCCCCTCTAGGTATTTTTCCCCTATTTAGATCCTTATTGCATATAACCCAACACAGTCAAACCTGCGCCAACCTACTGGCGTTACGTCCCGGAGGAGCGGACTTATGTAGGACGTCCATGACTGCCAACACCAGCTGTGAGGTCCCGGAATCCCCCGCGTAGGGTTGCTGGTTGTTGGGCAGCGTTCTGTCGCCGTTGGGGGCGTTGGTGCGCGTGTTGGGGGCCCAGAAATGGATTTGTGATGCAATTTGGGATTTGCTTGCATCATTGGAGACCCCGTGGGAAGTTGGAGGACCCGTCGGGTGTTTAGAAGTGATTTCGCGCGATTCATATGTCAAAATTAGACTCCGGGTGAAGTCCGGATAAAAGTTTACCTCTCCGGTCGCCTTCGGGAATTTTTAGAGTTGGAATTGGGCAAATCGGACTTTAAAAATGGACCCGGCGCGAAAATCGGATCGAGTGGGCATTCGGCAAATTTTCGGGTGAGAATTTGGAGAAATGGACATCGTTTTTGGATTCAGCGCGCGAAATCGCTAAGAATGGACTATTTACTTGTTTGTTTTGGAGCCCGGCAGGCGTGCGCGTTGTTCGAGACAACGCGGCACGCAAACCGAGGCTTTGGCGTGGCACGAGTCCCGAGACAGGACGGCACGAGGCTCGAGGACGCGCAGCAGGCTCGTCAGGTGCGCAGGGAGGCGCGCCTCCTGCGCGGGCCACGTGGGGGCCGCCAGGTGGCGGACCCCTGTTGGCGCCCGCGCGGGTGCGGGGGAGTGCGCCCGTGTCACGGGCGCGTGTCCCGCGCCTGTGGGCAGCGCGGTGTCACGCGCCCGTGTGGCGCGTGCCTTGCCGCGCCCGCGTGGCGCGCGGTGACGCGGCCACGTGGCAGGCGCGCGCCTGCCTGGACCTGGAGCACCCGCCTGGGTGTTGTGGACCGGCGGTGCGCCGTGGACCGGGGGCTGTGGACCATCCCTCCTTTCCTCTTCTTCTTCTTTCTCCCCCGCACGCCACCTTCTTCCTTTTCTTTTCCTTTCTTCTTCAACCGAGCGAGAGGGGGGTTTGAGGGAGGAGATGGTGGGTTGTGTGGCGTGGCGTCGTGGGCCTCGTGGAGCGTGCGAAGTTCGCCGGCGGAGCGTTTCGGCGACGGCGGCGCTAACGGGTGGGTCCCGTGCGTTGGTTTTTCTGTATTTTTGTACAGTTTTTGGAGCGTTCTTTTAGACTGTAACTGACCCTCTTGCTCCTTTCTGTGTTGGGCACCGTGCACCGTTTTGCGTGCGGACTCCGGCACCGTGCACCGTTTTGCGTGCGGACTCCGGCACCGTGCACCGTTTTGCGCGCGGACTCCGTTTTGCGTGCGGATCCTGGCACCGTGCACCGTTTTGCGTTCGGACTCCGGCACCGTGCACCGTTTTGCGTGCACACTCCGTTTTGTGTGCAGATCCTGGCACCGTGCACCGTTTTGCATGCGGACTCCGGCACCGTGCACCGTTTTGCGTGCGGACTCCGTTTTGCGTGCGGATCCTAGCACCGTGCACCGTTTTGCGTGCGGACTCCGGCAGCGGACATCGTTTTGCGTGCGGACTCCGTTTGGCGTGCGGATTCCGGCACCGTGCTCCGTTTTGCGTGCGGACTCCGGCAGCGGACTTCGTTTTGCGTGGGGATCGCGTGGAGGCCAATTGCAAGTGTCTACGAGCAATTGGTGGCAAATCGAGGTGGGTGGCCTTATCTCCAAGTTTTATGGAATGTACATTAATTCTATTAATGTAGGACTATGCATGATAGTTTATTTCCTTGTGTAGCATTCTAGATTGTTGGAATGGCTATCCCTTTATTATCGGTTAATGTGGTTATCTTGGAA
Source organism: Tillandsia leiboldiana (assembly GCA_029204045.2). Taxonomy (NCBI): domain Eukaryota; kingdom Viridiplantae; phylum Streptophyta; class Magnoliopsida; order Poales; family Bromeliaceae; genus Tillandsia; species Tillandsia leiboldiana. Next base: position 38,202,890 of record CM055070.1, on the reverse strand, counting down.
CTTGACCTAGCACCCCCGTCATATGTTGTATGTGTAACCAGACTAGTAGAAAACCCTCACTTGGGCTAGGGTTACTTATGCTTAGACATCCACACTGTTCCTTCATCCCTGGACATAGTGTTTTCTCGCCCGGGTAGTGGGCCGAGAGGTCGGGACTTGCTTTTAGTGTGGGATGCTTTTGCACTCTTGCTTGGGAGCAGAGTGGAGTCTGGTAGTTGTAGCTGGGTTGCTTATTTGTGCCGGGAGCCGTTTGGGTAAACGGTAGTCCCGGGAGGTCTTGTTTCCCTGTTGTGCCGTCGTGGAGGGAGCCGTTGCGCAGACGGCAGTCCCGGGCCGTCGAGTATCTTCCGGTCCGCCTTGTTGGGAACCGTTGGGGTTGACGGTGGTCCCAGGTCGTTGAGTGTTGTCCGACCTGTTTTGTTACCCTGAGTTGTGGGTCGTTCCTGGCTGTGGAGTATCTCCAGCCAGTGAGCCTTGTGCTGCGAGCCGTTGGCGAGGCTAGTGTCTCGTGTTTCGAGTTAGCCGAGCAGCTGAGTCGTCGAGAGTTCTCCGACTGTTGTGCGAGGTATTTGGGGATCCTGAGTCCTACCGTTCTGAGAGTGAGCGTGGATTTTGACTAGCCTGCTTATGCCAATTTGTGATACTCTATGCCGCGCCGTTTTCCTCAGTTGGAGTCGCGTCCCTAAGATGCCGCTGTGGATACGATGGGCCTGTTGAGGCAGTTTTGCGCGAGGGGTGATTTAGTCGGGCAGGACGCCCCACGTAAATCCCGTCCTCATGGGGATGCGTGGTAGTGGGCAGGCGCGTTCCTAGTCGACAGGCGCAGGCTTGACTGGACCCTATGAGGCAGTCAGTTCGATTGGGTCTATTGAGCACCTTGGGTGCGAGTGGTCTCTATTACTTTCATCTGTTCCACTTTTTGAGTATCTAGATAGAGGTATGGTAGCTGTAGAGTAGCTCCAGCTTTTCTTGTTCAGATTTCGTTGCACTGTTATCTTTTACCTCTAGTAGACTTAGTGGGCAGACCGTTGGACTTGTTGACGGCACCCACTGAGAACTACTGTGGGAAGTAGTTCTCACACCCGTCGTGGTGTCTTTTTCCCCACGAACTTCTTCTCCTGTTTCTGTTGCTCCAGTTGCTGATCCTTCTGACCGAGGCGAGGGAGTCGCGAGCTAGTTCCCTACCCGTCGTTGGAGTGTAGCGGTACCCCCCTTCAGAGGAGAGCTTCAGTAGATTAGTTTACCTCTTTTTCCTCTGTTGAGTGACCTTTGTTGTGAGGTATAGAGTTGTACTTTATTTTACAGTTTGAGAGACTGATGTAGTGAGGATATTTGTATCGAGGGCTTGTACACTGATGTACTTATTGGAGATATCTCCCTTTTGAGTTCTGTATCAGAGGATTTTGTATATGATAGTATTTGGGGAGATGGATATTGTATTATTTTCAGTTGTACAGTGTTTGGACTTCAGTTTTTAGTAGTCTACTTTCAGCTCTGATATCTGTATACTGTAGTTGTTTCTTTCTGCAGGTTAGACGCTTCGTCTGTACGGCAGTTTCCGTACAGATGGCGGATCTGTTGGCGAGCCCGGGTGGCAGTTTCCACCCCGGGGCGTGACAGATTAGAGTGGTATCAGAGGCTAGGTTGTAGGTCGTGATGGACTTAGAAACCCTAGGCTTGCGGTTGGACATTAGGATGACTACGTGAGAGTCATGACTTCTAGCGAGAGTCTTGATTGAGTTTTTACCTCTCCCAAGAGATGGGATGAGTGTTTGCCATGTTTACTTTCCCAAGCGATTATGTTGGCCGCGACAACATAATACTATGGAGTGGATGACATGTCTTAGACTTTCGCTGGATTGGGTTGTATGGTTGTTGTGTCCTGACATTTGTTGTTTTGCAGTGGGTTACGATACCCCTGAGACATCGTGTTGTGAAAAGGACACACCCCGCCCTGGCTGAGTTACCAGGAGAGCATTTTTCCTGGCTGAGTTACCAGGAGAGCGTTTTCCCTGGCTGAGTTACCAGGAGGGCATTTTTCCTGGCTGAGTTACCAGGAGGGCATTTTCCCTGGCTGAGTTACCAGGAGGGCATTTTCCCTGGCTGAGTTACCAGGAGGGCATTTTCCCTGGCTGAGTCACCAGGAGGGCGTTTTCTCTGGCTGAGATACCAGGAGAGCGTTTTTCCTGGCTGAGTTACCAGGAGAGCGTTTTCCCTGGCTGAGTTACCAGGAGAGCGTTTTCCCTGGCTGAGTTACCAGGAGAGCGTTTTCCCTGGCTGAGTTACCAGGAGAGCGTTTTCCCTGGCTGAGTTACCAGGAGGGCGTTTTCCCTGGCTGAGTTACCAGGAGGGCGTTTTCCCTGGCTGAGTTACCAGGAGGGCATTTTCCCTGGCTGAGTTACCAGGAGGGCATTTTCCTTGGCTGAGTCACCAGGAGGGCATTTTCCCTGGCTGAGTCTTGGCTGAGTTACCAGGAGGGCATTTTCCCTGGCTGAGTCACCAGGAGGGCATTTTCCCTGGCTGAGTCACCAGGAGGGCATTTTCCCTGGCTGAGTCACTAGGAGGGCATTTTCCCTGGCTGAGTTACCAGGAGGGCATTTTCCCTGGCTGAGTTACCAGGAGGGCATTTTCTCTGGCTGAATTACCAGGAGGGCGTTTTCACTGGCCGAGTTACCAGATGGATAATTATCACTGGCCGAGTTACCAGATGGATAATTATCACTGGCCGAGTTACCAGATGGATAATTATCGCTGGCCGAGTTACCAGATGGATAATTATCACTGGCCGAGTTACCAGATGGATAATTATCGCTGGCCGAGTTACCAGATGGATAATTATCGCTGGCCGAGTTACCAGATGGATAATTATCACTGGCCGAGTTACCAGATGGATAATTATCGCTGGCCGAGTTACCAGATGGATAATTATCGCTGGCCGAGTTACCAGATGGATAATTATCACTGGCCGAGTTACCAGATGGATAATTATCGCTGGCCGAGTTACCAGATGGATAATTATCGCTGGCCGAGTTACCAGATGGATAATTATCACTGGCTGAGTTACCAGATGGATACTTTCCACTGGCCGAGCAACCAGATGGATGCATTGCCCCTGGCCGAGTTACCAGGTGGCCACATGTAGGTTTTTATAGGATCCACAAGGATCTAAATAGGTACTATCAAACAACTAGAGGGGGGGGTGAATAGGTGTAATACTTACAAACTCAATCTCAGTGCAAAATAAAAACCAATGCGGAAAATAAAAACAGCACACCGAGATTTACGTGGAAACTCCAATCCAGGAGAAAAACCACGGGACCAACACGCAATAACAATCCACTAAGAATAGAAGAATAACAAGGTGATTACCGACTCCACGGACTCAACCCCTCCTTCAGCTTCTTCGGACCTTGCGCTGAACGGTTGGATGTCCACGCAATAACAATCCTCTAAGAAAAGAAGAATAACAAGGTGTCAACCCCTCCTTCAATTTCTTCGGACCTCGCGCTCCACCGATTGCACGTCCACTGCACACGTTCGAATCCACGAACGCCACTCGAATCCACGAGCACATGTTTCAAATCCACGAAACGCCTTCAACACATCGAATCCACGATGTCACGCCGAATCCACGACGCAAATAGTCGATATAGAATATAGGCTTCGATGGTGATCCTTTGCTTAGATTATCATGAAGGAACCGTAGAAGAAATTTCTAAGCAAAGACTAGATCAATTCGACGAAAGATAGATCATGGAAGAACCGTCGAATTGACCTAATAGAGGCGAAAGAGAAGAACGGTAAAAACCAGCCTCTAGGGTTGCTCACGAGTGTTTCTGAATTGATTCGTCTTGGTCACCCTCGTTTAGAAACCCTAAGTATCTATTTATAACCCTTGGAAAAAGATAAAAGTCGGTTTAGGAAATTTATCCCGATGGGGCATTGTGTACCGGTACCAAATATCACGTTCCGGTACGCAATGGTGCAAACCACAGATTTTTCTATTGTGTTCCGGTACGCGAGTCCGTGTTCCGGTACGCAGTGCAATTTACAGAAAATTCTGTGTCGGGTTAGAGGAACTTCAAGTGTGGTTCCGGTACGTAATGTAAAAACTGATTTTTCCAAGATAAGCTTTATCCAAATCAAACCAAGTACCGGAAACCAAACTTAAAATAGATTGTAAGTTAAATCCAAGTTCCTAAAACCAAGTCTAAACCGGTTTTCACTAAGTTCCTGATTCCAATGGTTATAAATGAACTTAAATCACCATGGTTTAATTAACCATACCTGAGTGTTATCTTGAGCTCATGTTGAATCTTCAATGAGTCTTCGAAAGCCGATTTGACAATTTGTTCCCTTTAAGACTCCGACTCAAACTCACGAAATGTGCCAACACAAAATGCCGTAACAATCTCCCCCTTTGGCAATTTTGTGACAAAACCCAAAAATACATAAAGTCGCTCAAGTCACTCATCTTAAACCAAAAAGACGAAACTCAATGTTATCACCAAAACATTGATTTTCTTTGCGTGAAAGATCCAATAAATACAAAATACATTTGAACCAAACAGTCCTAGAACATACTCTATGACTTAGGACTTGGAGTCTTAAAGTGATGTAATTCCTGCAAAACAAAACTCCAAACAAAATCAAACGTTAGTCGTTAGAAGTTAAAATCCTACATTTGATTCGTCTTCCATTTGGTTCTTTTGTTTTTCCAGCTTTTGTTTTGTGGCTCTTTCAATCTGTTCTTTATCTCCCCCTATCTTAAGCATCCATGTTCTCCATGTTCTCCCCCTGTCTTGAGCATCTATATCCTCCCCCTTTGTGATGCAATCATTATTTTCTGTCTCCCCCTTTTTTTGATATGTCCATCATTTCCGTTATATCCGTTCTCCCCCTTTTTGTCACAAATTGTCAAACGGTTAATATAAACAAAAAGTAAAAATACTAGGAGGATAAGTTCTTAGTTACAAGATGATTAGAGTTCTTGTTCATCACAACGTGAAAGGAAACTGAAAACCAAAAAAAACAAGAAGGAAAAGAGATCACTCATCCTCATTTGAATCATCATCATGTGATGTTGGTCCAGGCGATGTACTCGGTGCAGTTGCTCCAGTGACCACATCATCATGTTTGCACCCAAGGATATCGAAGATTTTCTTTAAACCATCCTCAAGTTTCTTGAAGCCTTGCTCCATCCTTTGCTCCATCCTTTGCTTTAATGAACGAACATCCCGATGCAAGGTTTGAAGAGTTATGACCTCATCTGGTTCAGGAGATTCTTGACGAGGTGGTGCACTCACTGTCGCTTCACTTGCATAGGCTTTTGTATGCCCAAAAGTCTTCAAAGTGCTGATTGACTTGGCTAAAGTGATTCCATCAATTGCCCCCAAGCCATAATCATATTTGGCACAAGAAATGTCAACTCTGTGATCTTCCAGAATACTAGTAATCAAGATTGGATACGGTAGAAGGTCACGTTGCCTTGATCCTTCAATGACATGTACCATTTGCTGCCAAATGAGGAATGGAATGTTTGTGTTAATTCCATTTGCACTTTCCGGGTGACCGAGGACAAAGAGAAGTAACAATCGATCCCATCGAATCCTTTTGGTCCCCAGTGTGGGCAATAGGTTGTAGCATACAATCAAGGACAAAATATGATACTCTGGTTTTAGGTCCTTTGATTCAACATATGATCTGTTCGAGCGCGTCCCTGTCTTGCAAATAGAGTCCACAACCATATCCCAATGGGTATCATGTTGGAAATTACCCTCAGTGTAATAAAGACCAGAAGTGTCAACAGCTAATCCAAGGTTTGCACCAATTACTGCTGGAGTAATGTCAAACTTGACGTCTCTAACTGTTGTTTCAAAGACGAAAGCTCCGGATTCATGGTCTTTTTGAAGTATGTTACCTCGCATGTAAAACTCCCTGATGATCTCCACACAAAAGCCCATCTTAGGTTGAACTCTGCCAAGTGGCCGAATATGGCTTCGTTCCAAAAGCCTTGCAAAGTCTGGCACCTCACGACATAGCTCGTTAAAGTTCACGTGTCGCTCTCCAATGCATGTGCGGTTCGCAAATCTGGCACGGCGTTTTGCACTCACATGTGGTTCACTTTCATCAACATTTGATCTCCGTTGAGAGCGCTCGCGTATTACCGGTCCACCGGTACTTCTACGCGGAGGAGAATCCGCACCCTTCTTTTTCCTTGAAGCCAAAGGTGCTTTCCCCTTTTCTTGAACTGATTCCTCTTCATATTCTGAGGAATGTTCAGAATCTGAGCTAGTTGAATCCTCGTTGCGTGATCGCTTGGTAGCCTTTTTCTTTCCTGAACCGCGACCACGTCCACTTCCAGTGGCCATCAAAACCACTAATGCAAGAAGCCATGAAAATGCCATTTCCTACAAAGAACACAATGCACTATGATTTGATCGCATAGGAAGGCTTAAACATGTCCAAGAAACATTCTAAACAAGTTACAATTGATGTTTCATCATTTAAAAATCATTTACATTAAAAGCCCTAATTCTCAATTTTTTTTATGCTAAGAACATATGAAAAAGTTAGATTCAATCAAATAAGCATGCAAACATGAATCTAATTAGATAGAAAGCAACCATATATGTTCTAAACATGAATTAAGAGTGATTTAAGCAAGAGATTTCATTTAGAGTAAGGATCAACTCAAAAATCCCAAAATAAAACATCAAAACCTAAAAACTAGGGTTTTGAAACAAAAGTAAACAAGATTAATGAAGAAACTTACAAATCAAAGCAACAAATCACTTGATCTTGATGAGAAACCCCTTAGAGATGTTTTAGAGAGAGAGAGGGAGGGTTTTGAAGTGGGAGAGATGAAATAAAACAATGTAGTCTCGGAATATAAGGAATCCCAGATCGCGTACCGGTACCAGAAGCCGCGTACCGGTACGCAGTGTAAAAGCCGAAAAACCATCGTTCGGGATCCGGATTGTCAGGCAGGGGGATCCGGATCCGCAATGTAGTTCCGGTACTAAAAATGTAGTACCGGTACGCAAGTGAAAAACCAGAAAACATCACATTCGGGATCCGGATTGGATTTTCTAATCCGGATTGAATTTTCAGGTACTAAAAAGAAGGTACCGGAACAACAGAGCCAAAAAGCAAAAATTTCTTGAAACAAATCCAAATTTTAGGAACTCTTCAAATACCGATTTGTATTCCATCAAGAAATCAATTTAAGTGCTTTAAACAGTGAATTCACATAGATGTCATTCAATCCAATTAATTTCACAAAATTAAAAAGATTTACTCCAAAATCATGAAAAATAAAGGTAAAACATTATAAACTGTTTTTCATGTTATATTCATCAAACACAAGTCATCAAAAATAATCTTGAGATCCAAAGTCTATCAAGATGTAACGGATTTACAAAGATGACATACGGAGATTTCCAAACGACATCAATCTTGAATTCTACCCTTTCAAATTGAGATAATCACTAAAATACCTAAGGGTGGCTCTTTGAGCATCTTTCAACTATCCCACCTTATACCAACCAGGAGATTGTTCAAAATATAAGAGTTTTGCATATTAATCTCCAAATGCTTCAACTAAAGATTTTCTCATAAAATACTATCAAGCATCCATAACATGTGGTGGCTTCACACACAAACCGGACGACCGGGGTGGCAGCTCTTTCCTACATGTGGTGGTAGTTTTCACACTCCTTTTGGATGTAACTCTTTCCACATCTTTTAAAAAATCATTTATTTACCCTTGTAAGAAAACAATCTCTTACGTGAAAGAATTAAATCCCAAATTTCAATCAATCGGTTGTCTCACGTTTATCACAATGAATTCACACAACCGAGATAGATTAAGCATCTAAAGATCACACATGATTTCTAAAATTTGATGCTTATAAGATCAAAAACTCCTATAATGAAGTATCTTCAAGATTATGATTATGGAGTAAAGTTGATAATCCAAATAAAATTAAATTGGAGTGATTGAAAGTGAAAACCCTTTTCATTCAATGCACTTGTTCGATAAAAAAAAACTTTTGTCTTAAAAGAAACAAAACATAAAAACGAAGAGCATTGAAAACATGTAATGCAGAGATTCAGAAAAATATTAAGGGAAAACCAATCAAAGCATTACATACAGTCATAAGCTAATTAGAACTTAAGACAAGGAAAGATATCACCTTTCCGAATCCAAAATCGCTGGATTTTGGGTTGTCTTGATTCGTTGTGGCCGGGGGTTGTCCGCTTTGACTGTTGATCCACCTTAGGTCTTTGCCTCGCAGTGATCCACTTGAATGATTGATGTTGTGGCTCGGACCTTTGGTGGGTTGAGTGAACTCCTTTGACTTGATGTGTCTTTTGATTCCGTTGAGTTCGCTCCGTAGATGAAGTTGCCGAAGAATTCTTCTTTCTCTTTTTCGGGCAATTCTTCACCAAATGACCTTCAAGTCCACATAGGTGACAAGTTCTTCCTTTCAATTTAGTTGTGGAACTTGAAGCCTTCACAGTTTGGTTCTTTTTGAATCCCAAACCAACCTTGCTTGTTTGACCTAATCGGGACATACATTCAAGTTTCTTGGAACCGGTTGAAATCCTTTGTATGTCGGATTTAAGTTGATGAACTTGCTTGGTCAATGCTTGGTTGGTGACATGAATTTCCTCAAACTGCTTTTCAAGAAAATCAATCTTGTTAATATGGGAATTAACGACCGTTTCCGATTGATTTATCTTTTCTTGGAGGATTTTATTATTATTCAATAAAAGCTCTCGTTCCTCCTCGAGATCATGAAGTTTGATCTTTAAAGCATGATTCTCGTCTTGATTTTCAAGTCGTTGCTTTCTCAACTTCTTGATATGTTTGGCCATCTTCTTAGATTCCGCAAGAAGTTGTTGATATGCCTCAACGAGTTCTTCCTCGTCCGACTCCCCCTCACTTGATGACTCTCCGCCGGTTGTTGATGTTTCATACAAAATCAAAGGAGTAGAGTTAGTGACTAATGATGATAAACAATTATTAGAAGAGGGAAAATGAGAGGCATGTAAATTAACGACTTTTTCCTCTTTACTTGAGGTCGATTCATTAGAAGTAGAATCGTCCCAAGTTTTCACTTGCAAAGCCTTCTTTTTATATAATTTCGGAGTAGGACAATCCGTTGAAATATGGCCGTAGCCTTTGCATCTATAACATCGGATTTCCCCTTCGAATTCATCTTTTTCCTTAGAAGGTTTTGCAAGGCTTTTGAGGTTAGAGGATTTAGAACCCGATGATCCTTTAGATGGTTTCGTGGATGAAGATCCATCGGTTCGATTCTTCCAAAATTTCCGACGAAATTTCTTTGTGATCCGCGCCAATTGTTCTTCAAAATCGGCAAAAGAGATTTCATCGTCGGAACTCAATTCGCTATCTTCTTTCTTTGTGGATTTGAATGCAATACCTGTAAGCTTAGAAGAAGACTGGAAGAAACTTGATTAGTAGGAAAAGTCAATTCATAAGTTTGCAAAGCACCTACTAATTCCTCAACACTCATCTCATCCGGATGACTAACGGTTTCAATGGTGGTAACCTTTGCCCTAAACCGTTCCGGAAGAGTCCGAAGTATCTTTCTTACAATTTTCGACTCCGGGATCTTTTCTCCTAAATTAGCACATGTATTAATTACATCTTGAAGTCTAGTGTAATAATCTGTAAACAATTTATGCTCTTCCATATGAATAGAGTCAAATTGACTTGTAAGCATCTGGAGCTTTTGAATTTTTACAAGATTAGTACCCTCATGTGTAATTTTGAGAATATCCCAAATTTCCTTCGCGGTTTCACACGCGGAAATTCTTGTAAATTCAGTCGAGGAAAGAGAATTAAATAAAGCGTTCATACCTTTCCCATTGTAAGAAGATCTTTCAAATTCCTCTTTGGACCATCTAGAGCGAGGTTTTGGGGTAGTAGAATTTCCTACTTCCTTAACAGGATGCACCCAACCGCATTCCACGGATTGCCATACTCGCTCATCAATTGCGATGAGAAAAGCTCTCATCCGCACTTTCCAATAAGCATAATTAGTCCCATCAAAAAGAGGAGGTCTATAAATAATACCACTTTCACCCATCATGATAGATAAACCTAAAACCCGCTCTGATACCACTTGTAGGTTTTTATAGGATCCACAAGGATCTAAATAGGTACTATCAAACAACTAGAGGGGGGGGGGGGTGAATAGGTGTAATACTTACAAACTCAATCTCAGTGCAAAATAAAAACCAATGCGGAAAATAAAAATAGCACACCGAGATTTACGTGGAAACTCCAATCCAGGAGAAAAACCACGGGACCAACACGCAATAACAATCCACTAAGAATAGAAGAATAACAAGGTGATTACCGACTCCACGAACTCAACCCCTCCTTCAGCTTCTTCGGACCTTGCGCTGAACGGTTGGATGTCCACGCAATAACAATCCTCTAAGAAAAGAAGAATAACAAGGTGTCAACCCCTCCTTCAATTTCTTCGGACCTCGCGCTCCACCGATTGCACGTCCACTGCACACGTTCGAATCCACGAACGCCACTCGAATCCACGAGCACACGTTTCGAATCCACGAAACGCCTTCAACACATCGAATCCACGATGTCACGCCGAATCCACGACGCAAATAGCCGATATAGAATATAGGCTTCGATGGTGATCCTTTGCTTAGATTATCATGAAGGAACCGTAGAAGAAATTTCTAAGCAAAGACTAGATCAATTCGACGAAAGATAGATCATGGAAGAACCGTCGAATTGACCTAATAGAGGCGAAAGAGAAGAACGGTAAAAACCAGCCTCTAGGGTTGCTCACGAGTGTTTCTGAATTGATTCGTCTTGGTCACCCTCGTTTAGAAACCCTAAGTATCTATTTATAACCCTTGGAAAAAGATAAAAGTCGGTTTAGGAAATTTATCCCGATGGGGCATTGTGTACCGGTACCAAATATCACGTTCCGGTACGCAATGGTGCAAACCACATATTTTTCTATTGTGTTCCGGTACGCGAGTCCGTGTTCCGGTACGCAGTGCAATTTACAGAAAATTCTGTGTCGGGTTAGAGGAACTTCAAGTGTGGTTCCGGTACGTAATGTAAAAACTGATTTTTCCAAGATAAGCTTTATCCAAATCAAACCAAGTACCGGAAACCAAACTTAAAATAGATTGTAAGTTAAATCCAAGTTCCTAAAACCAAGTCTAAACCGGTTTTCACTAAGTTCCTGATTCCAATGGTTATAAATGAACTTAAATCACCATGGTTTAATTAACCATACCTGAGTGTTATCTTGAGCTCATGTTGAATCTTCAATGAGTCTTCGAAAGCCGATTTGACAATTTGTTCCCTTTAAGACTCCGACTCAAACTCACGAAATGTGCCAACACAAAATGCCGTAACACCACATGCCCTGGCCGAGTTACCAGGAGGACATTTTTCCCTGGCCGAATTACCAGGAGGATACTTTCCACTGGCCGAGCTACCAGAGGCGATGCCGCCCAGTGAGAGGCGATGCCGCCCAGTGAGTGGCGATGCCGCCCAGTGAGTGGCGATGCCGCCCAGTGAGAGGCGATGCCGCCCAGTGAGGGGCGATGCCGCCCAGTGAGTGGCGATGCCGCCCAATGAGTGGCGATGCCGCCTAGTACGTGGCGAAGGTTTGGCCTGTTGAGGCGATTTTCACCTCCGGCCGAGTTACCAGGTGGTTATTTTAGTGAGATCGAGATGATCTGACAGGACGCCGAGATTTGATGGCGTCGAGTTCGTCCTGATGGACTACCGGGAGCGTCTCCAGCCGTGAGTTGCTTGTTGACATAGTTTCCCGCTTTAAACGAGAGGGACCGAATCCCTGAATGGTAAAGGAGCGAAAACTTCGATAGACTGAGCCTAGAGTCTGTTCTTGTTTGATTGGGGTTCTAGGCACCGGTCTATCGGGATTTTTGGATCTTTGCCGCGTCAGTCGGTTCTTCTCGCCTATAAGTGGGGTGTTGCTGCGAGTTGAGTCGTTGAGGGTTCTCCGACATAGCTGTGAGAATGCTAGGGCATTTGCATTGATGTATGGGCTAGAGATAGGACCTTTAGCTTGTGCTCGTGAGGTTCAGATACCTGATCACGTGTTGCACATAGATGGGAGTTATTGGTCATGCCCAGTGCAGTTGGGGCCCTGGTTTTTGCCTGTTGATCTTTTGGCCCTTCCTCAGCTCCGGGTTTTCGAGGTAGTGTTGGGTATAGGGCTGTGAAGATCTGAGGCCTTGATGCTTGAGTATACCACGCCGTTGATACACGGTGGTGATGCCACGCCGTTGATACACGGTGGTGATGCCACGCCGTTGATACACGGCAGTGATGCCACACCGTTGATACACGGTGGTGATGCCACACCGTTGATACACGGTGGTGATGCCACGCCGTTGGCGCACGGCAGTGAGGCCACGCCGTTGATACACGGTGGTGATACCACACCGTTGATACACGGTGGTGATGCCACGCCGTTGATACACGGTGGTGATGCCACGTCGTTGATACACGGTGGTGATGCCACGCCGTTGATACACGGCAGTGATGCCACACCGTTGATACACGGTGGTGATGCCACACCGTTGATACACGGTGGTGATGCCACGCCGTTGGCGCACGGCAGTGAGGCCACGCCGTTGGTACACGGCAGTAATGCCACGCCGTGGGTGCACGGCAGTGATGCCACGTTGTAGGTACACAACGGTGAGAGTCTTTTGGGATGTTTCGGACTTTTGACCGCGAGTTTGGGCATCAGCTTTATGATCGCCTTGTGGGCCAGTTTTCAGTCCCGTTCACCGACGGTTTGGTCCCCGTCAGGGTGTTCTTTATTAGTTGAGGGATCGACTTCGGCCCGTGGGTCCGTTGGGGTTATGATAGCATGTTGAGCGACCAACTGTGGCACGAGATTGTGCCTTTTGAGGATCCCTTTTGAGGGTAGCCTGCAGTTGTGTTGTCCACTCGAGTGGTTTCGGATCGGGAGGTAACCGAGTGTAGACCCCAACTTATTGGTTTTCCCTTCCTTATTGGACGAGTCTGCGGGTGTGCTTCGGGCGTTGAGGGTGGCACCATGTTGTAGTTTGGTGCGTACTACACTTGTGGTTATTTCAGTTTTCCCCCAGCCTTTTAGCGGAGCCCTTGGTTTTTCACGTCTCAGCTCAGTAGTGATGTGATTTATTTTTTTCCTCGCCCGTGATTTACTTGCCCCTTTGAGATATGTGATTATTGGAGTACGAGGGACGCCCGTTGCAATTTCTGGCTCGAGAGATGAGAGAATTGCACATCGGGTCATACCGTACTTGTTGTTGTTGTTGCGGAGTGATCACGAGGAGCGAGTGGGGGAGCTGGAGGTGTATTGTTAGATACCTAGCCGTGGTATTCTTGACTCCTGATAGGCTTGATCTAGTTTCGAGGACGAAACTTTCTTTTAGTGGGGGAGGATGTGAGGTCCCGGAATCCCCCGCGTAGGGTTGCTGGTTGTTGGGCAGCTTTCGGTCGCCGTTGGGGGCGTTGGTGCGCGTGTTGGGGGCCCAGAAATGGATTTGTGATGCAATTTGGGATTTGCTTGCATCATTGGAGACCCCGTGGGAAGTTGGAGGACCCGTCGGGTGTTTAGAAGTGATTTCGCGCGATTCAGATGTCAAAATTAGACTCCGGGTGAAGTCCGGATAAAAGTTTACCTCTCCGGTCGCCTTCGGGAATTTTTAGAGTTGGAATTGGGCAAATCGGACTTTAAAAATGGACCCGGCGCGAAAATCGGATCGAGTGGGCATTCGGCAAATTTTTGGGTGAGAATTTGGAGAAATGGACATCGTTTTTGGATTCAGCGCGCGAAATCGCTAAGAATGGACTATTTACTTGTTTGTTTTGGAGCCCGGCAGGCGTGCGCGTTGTTCGAGACAACGCGGCACGCAAACCGAGGCTTTGGCGCGGCACGAGTCCCGAGACAGGACGGCACGAGGCTCGAGGACGCGCAGCAGGCGCGTCAGGTGAGCAGGGAGGCGCGCCTCCTGCGCGGGCCACGTGGGGGCCGCCAGGTGGCGGACCCCTGTTGGCGCCCGCGCGGGTGCGGGGGAGTGCGCCCGTGTCACGGGCGCGTGTCCCGCGCCTGTGGGCAGCGCGGTGTCACGCGCCCGTGTGGCGCATGCCTTGCCGCGCCCGCGAGGCGCGCGGTGACGCGGCCACATGGCGGGCGCGCGCCTGCCTGGACCTGGAGCACCCGCCTGGGTGTTGTGGACCGGCGGTGCGCCGTGGACCGGGGGCTGTGGACCATCCCTCCTTTCCTCTTCTTCTTCTTTCTCCCCCGCACGCCACCTTCTTCCTTTTCTTTTCCTTTCTTCTTCAACCGAGCGAGAGGGGAGTTTGAGGGAGGAGATGGTGGGTTGTGTGGCGTGGCGTCGTGGGCCTCGTGGAGCGTGCGAAGTTCGCCGGCGGAGCGTTTCGGCGACGGCGGCGCTAACGGGTGGGTCCCGTGCGTTGGTTTTTCTGTATTTTTGTACAGTTTTTGGAGCGTTCTTTTAGACTGTAACTGACCCTCTTGCTCCTTTCTGTGTTGGGCACCGTGCACCGTTTTGCGTGCGGACTCCGGCACCGTGCACCGTTTTGCGTGCGAACTCCGGCACCGTGCACCGTTTTGCGTGCGGACTCCGTTTTGCGTGCGGATCCTGGCACCGTGCTCCGTTTTGCGTGCGGACTCTGGCACCGTGCACTATTTTGCGTGCGGACTCCGTTTTGCGTGCGGATCCTGGCACCGTGCACCGTTTTGCGTGCGAACTCCGGCACCGTGCATCGTTTTGCGTGCGGACTCCGTTTTGCGTGCGGATCCTGGCACCGTGCACTGTTTTGCGTGCAGACTCCGGCAGCTGACATCGTTTTGCGTGTGGACTCTGTTTGGCGTGCGGATTCCGGCACCGTGCTCCGTTTTACGTGCGGACTCCGGCAGCGTACTTCGTTTTGCGTGGGGATCGCGTGGAGGCCAATTGCAAGTGTCTACGAGTAATTGGTGGCAAATCGAGGTGGGTGGCCTTATCTCCAAGTTTTATGGAATGTACATTAATTCTATTAATGTAGGACTATGCATGATAGTTTATTTCCTTGTGTAGCATGCTAGATTGTTGGAATGGCTATCCCTTTATTATCGGTTAATGTGGTTATCTTGGAACTTGACCTAGCACCCCCGTCATATGTTGTATGTGTAACCAGACTAGTAAAAAACCCTCACTTGGGCTAGGGTTACTTATGCTTAGACATCCACACTGTTCCTTCATCCCTGGACATAGTGTTTTCTCGCCCGGGTAGTGGGCCGAGAGGTCGGGACTTGCTTTTAGTGTGGGATGCTTTTGCACTCTTGCTTGGGAGCAGAGTGGAGTCTGGTAGTTGTAGCTGGGTTGCTTATCTGTGCCGGGAGCCGTTTGGGTAAACGGTAGTCCCGGGAGGTCTTGTTTCCCTGTTGTGCCGTCGTGGAGGGAGCCGTTGCGCAGACGGCAGTCCCGGGCCGTCGAGTATCTTCCGGTCCGCCTTGTTGGGAACCGTTGGGGTTGACGGTGGTCCCAGGTCGTTGAGTGTTGTCCGACCTGTTTTGTTACCCTGAGTTGTGGGTCGTTCCTGGCTGTGGAGTATCTCCAGCCAGTGAGCCTTGTGCTGCGAGCCGTTGGCGAGGCTAGTGTCTCGTGTTTCGAGTTAGCCGAGCAGCTGAGTCGTCGAGAGTTCTCCGACTGTTGTGCGAGGTATTTGGGGATCCTGAGTCCTACCGTTCTGAGAGTGAGCGTGGATTTTGACTAGCCTGCTTATGCCAATTTGTGATACTCTATGCCGCGTCGTTTACCTCAGTTGGAGTCGCGTCCCTGAGATGCCGCTGTGGATACGATGGGCCTGTTGAGGCAGTTTTGCGCGAGGGGTGAGTTAGTCGGGCAGGACGCCCCACGTAAATCCCATCCTCATGGGGATGCGTGGTAGTGGGCAGGCGCGTTCCTAGTCGACAGGCGCAGGCTTGACTGGACCCTATGAGGCAGTCAGTTCGATTGGGTCTATTGACCACCTTGGGTGCGAGTGGTCTCTTTTACTTTCGTCTGTTCCACTTTTTGAGTATCTAGATAGAGGTATGGTAGCTGTAGAGTAGCTCCAGCTTTTCTTGTTCAGATTTCATTGCACTGTTATCTTTTACCTCTAGTAGACTTAGTGGGCAGACCGTTGGGCTTGTTGACGGCACCCACTGAGAACTACTGTGGGAAGTAGTTCTCACACCCGTCGTGGTGTCTTTTTCCCCAGAAACTTCTTCTCCTGTTTCTGTTGCTCCAGTTGCTGATCCTTCTGACCGAGGCGAGGGAGTCGCGAGCTAGTTCCCTACCCGTCGTTGGAGTGTAGCGGTACCCCCCTTCAGAGGAGAGCTTCAGTAGATTAGTTTACCTCTTTTTCCTCTGTTGAGTGACCTTTGTTGTGAGGTATAGAGTTGTACTTTATTTTACAGTTTGAGAGACTGATGTAGTGAGGATATTTGTATCGAGGGCTTGTACACTGATGTACTTATTGGAGATATCTCCCTTTTGAGTTCTGTATCAGAGGATTTTGTATATGATAGTATTTGGGGAGATGGATATTGTATTATTTTCAGTTGTACAGTGTTTGGACTTCAGTTTTTAGTAGTCTACTTTCAGCTCTGATATCTGTATACTGTAGTTGTTTCTTTCTGCAGGTTAGACGCTTCGTCTGTACGGCAGTTTCGGTACAGATGGCGGATCTGTTGGCGAGCCCGGGTGGCAGTTTCCACCCCGGGGCGTGACACCAGCACAGTCAGAGGGACAAATGCAACGACAAGTCGCGATAGAAAAGCTCAATCTCACGCCGGTAAAACAACCCGGTCTCGCCTACTCCGGAGTGGCACTCGAGGGGAGCGACCCGCTCGAGTAAAAAGTAACCCATCTCAAGTATCTCTGTAAAGTATCTCTGTCAAGCTCAAATGTGGCTCATGCAGGCTATGATCCACGATCAAACAGATCGGTAACTCCAAGCTCAAAGCACAACTCAGTCGGAAAAAGAACCTCGACTCAAACAGGAATAGCCCAAAACACTCTCACAGCTATGTCGGAGAACCCTCAACGACTCAATCTGATAAATGCACGACCATGGCTGAGTCAGGAAACCTCCATGACTCGATCTGCCATAACCCCAAGATCCTCAAAGCTAGGTGGGAGAACCACCTCCACCACTAAATCAGAAAAACAACCTCTAGATCACACTCTACCAACTCATAGCACAAAGTCGCATCCACTGCGAGAAACTGCCTCAACAGGCCAACATCGAATCCACTACGAACAACTGCCTCAACAGACCAACATCGCATCCACTGACACGAGGAAGGGTCCGGGAACCCCGAAAGACTAGAACCTACAATCCAAATCAAACAAGAACAGGCTCTAGGCATAGCCTCTCGTTGTTCTCGTCCCAAGAAGAAGGCAGACCTTAGAACCCAGACCACTCGAATCATCTCGGGTGGTTAATTTATAGGAAAAGGTGACATTTCTTACTGAAGCCCTTTGATCTGTAAGAAATCCATATTTAATGATTTTTAGTTCTTTTTAGGAAAACAGTTGAAACCAAGTTTTATATCCAAGCCTCGAAGGGCTAATGCCTTCGTCCAATCAAACAAAAACAGACTCCGGCGACCCTACGATGCTTGGAAGAAACCATTTGGTTGACAAAAATCATATGTGTGTCCAAAAAGGTTCTGGGTTTAAGGTCCTGCTAACACTGATATACCGCTGCCACTAACACAGCGGCGACAGATAAAGCAAGAGAATAAAACATCTCGGGACCGCCGTCTACCCAAACGGCTCCCGCTACGGATGAACAACCAACTACATCTACCAGACTCCACTCTGCTCCCAAGCACGAGTGTAACATGCATCCCACACTAAAAGATAACTCCTGACCACTCGGCCCACTACCCGGGCGAGGAAGAACACTATGTCCAGGAAAGTAGAAGTGTGGATGTCTAAAGCAGAAATAACCCTAGCCCAAGTGAGGGTTTTCTACTAGTCTGGTTACACATGCAACATATGACGGGGTGCTAGGTCAAGTTCCAAGATAACAATAATCAACAGCTTGTAGGGAAGGACAATAAACACATGATCATCTAACAGCATCAGGAACATCAATTCCTAAATTCTGGCATGCTATACAAAATACATCTACAACATGCAAGTCCCTACACTGATAGAATTAATGTACAGTCCATAGGTCATGAAGACGAGGCCACCCACCTGAAAATGCTAACTGTCCGGAGTTCCACAGCTGAAAACACCAGAAGCAACAACCTCCACTAATCCTCAACACCAACGGGTTCACAAACATCCGCAAATACTCCTGGGTACAACAAAAGGTCCAAGGTTACACTTTATTCCACAAAATAACCAAGTACAAAAATCTGCAGAAGACAGTCCTGAAGATCTGAAATTTCCACCTGCATAAAGTGCCCTGAAAATTCCGATAAAAATACTGCTGCGATCCTCGCGTCGATACCTTCGAAACGGGTACCTGCACGTCCAATTCGGAGCCCCGTAGGCCAAGTTACAAATTTCACAGTACAGGTGCGCAAACACTCACAACCATACAACTGTAAACTCAAACACAGACAAGAGAGGAATAGTATACCTTCGGGCAAGCCTTAGAAAAATCCCGGAAAAATACAATGATAATCCTTGCGATGAGTAGATCCAAAAAGTGTATAGGCTCGTCTCGATCCGACACTCGGGTGCGGAGATAAAATTCCGGCAAGCCTCCGCTGTCCAGAAATCCACCAGCAAAATAGTGGCTCAGAAATGCCTCATAAACCATGCCAAGAACTCAGAATCAATCAAGGTGATCAACACGGAAATCGAAGGCGTACCTCTCGTGATTCCAACGGTGCAGAAATCGTCCAAAAATACTGACGGAGTAGCTCTGTGGACCTCTCAGATCGAACTGCGACGATAACGGGCCTCCGATGAAAGATCGCCACACTGCGCTCCGATGCCGAAGTCGTCGACGCCGCGGCTTCCAAAAAATCCGGGCCTCCGCCAGAAGATGCGCAGCACAAAGTTCTACAACTTTCCTAAAGGGGCCATGGGCAGGGGAGCTCAGGAAAGGGGACAAAAAGCCCCAGCAAGCCGGCTATTTATAGGCCCAGCCCGAAATCTGCATCTTTGGACTTTTGGCCCAAAAATTCGGGCGCCCGGTACTTCCGGGCTGCTACAGTAACGGGCCCGGCCCGTTACTGTTCACGCCCGGAAACCTCCCAGGCCTCCACGTAGCCCCCCGAACAGGCGACAGCCAAAAGGGCCAACCGCGTTGCGCCACGTGGACGAAGCAGAGGCTGACGCGTGGCACCCACGAGCGGGAAGCGCGGGTCAACGCGCCCACGCCACGCCCCACGTGCACCCACGCCGCGCCCCACGTGCGCCCACGCGTGCCTGTCAGGCACGCGGCCCGAGGTACCAGCTCCCCACCCGTGGACCGAGCGCACAACGCCCAACCAACCACCAAGCGACACGTGGCCAACCCTCGGTCCACCGTACACCCCGCCAAACCCGTGGACCGCGCCTACAGCGCCCGCCAACCGGGAGGCGCCACGTGGCCCGCGCCCGGTGCACGACTCCCGCGGTGGACCGCGCGCCTCAGCCGCCGGCAACCGCCGCGCTCCGCCGCCCGCCGCCGCCGCCGGCGCCTCTCCGGCCGCCGGAACAGTACCAAAACCTCGAAATGCGTGCTTTCGCATCCGGACTCCGAAAAATACAAGTAAATAGTCCATCTTGATCGTTTTCGCGTGCTGAATCCAAATCCGAAGTCCGATCGGTCAAATTCCACTCCTAAAATTTCCCAAAAATTCCCGGAAAAGTAAACTTGATCCATTTTTCATGTCGGGTCAAATCCTTGGTTCCAATAAGCGCGCAAAAACCTCAATCACCCACAATGGGCCTCTAGCAAGCAATCATGCTCAAATTACTCCAGAAATCCAATAACTTGGGCCCGACACGGGCACAAACACCTCCCGAAGACACTAACCAACAATAACCCATAAGCAGAGATTCGGGTCCTCACATCCTCCCCCACTAAAAGAAAGTTTCGTCCTCGAAACAAACACGGCTCAAAAGGGAGTTCAAAGCCAAGGGTAAGCATCCAACAACACAGTCTCCAACTCCCCAGTCGCTACTCACTCCCCGTGATTACTCCTCAACAAAATAATAATCAGTACGGCATGGCCCGGTTACGCAATTCTCTCATCACACGAGCCAGAATTTGCAACGGACGTCCCTCGTACTCCCACACCCACAAATCTCAGCTGGAGTGAGTCAATCACGGGCGAGGGGTCCAAAGCAAAACACCTTAGAGACTCAACCAGAAGCCATGTTTACCTCAACAGTCCACACCGCGCCAGCTGTGGAATCATTAAACTCAACCCCGAAAAGCTATCCGGCTCCAGGTATCCGCCACCACAGTGGCCCTGTCGGGGTGATACAGAATGCTCAACAATAATCTACTGTAACTCCAAAGCCACTATGGGAGGCATCACTGTAACACGCAAATCCATCTCCCATCACTGGCGATGCTACATATTTTTAAGAAAACTGTTTTGAAAAGTCCACACCCCGAAGAGCATTGTCCTCGTCCTATCAAACAAGAACAGACTCAGGCGACACTACGAAGCTTGGGTTTCCAAACCTCGCAGAGCAATTGCCTTTGTCCTATCAAACAAGAACAGACTCCGGTGACCCTACGAAGCTCGGTAAAAACATCAGTTTAACAAATCTATGTGCTCAGCAGTGTATCATTTGATCGACAGGACAAACAGGCTTACTCATCAACCATGGAAATGTTCTAAGATAAGATATAAATACCAGAGGCACTAAGAATAATCATGTAAGGCAGAATAGAACTGATAACAGGCGTAGCTCAACATCTAACAACCAATCAGACAGACTAACCCCTTATGCAACTAAACACATGTTTTTAAGAAAACCTTTGAAAACAATGGGTCCCAAACCTCGTAGAGCGTTGCCCTTGTCCTATCAAACACGAACAGACTCAGGCTACCCTACAAGGCTTGGTAAAAATATTTATTTTAGAAGATCATGTATTTAGCAGCATAACAGGCGAACAACAAGGAAGCAAGCTCAACTATCAGATGACCAAACAGGCATGGCAATATGTAGAGCAATAATATAACCACTGGAAACAACTAATCAGCAGATATGGTAAAGATCACTAAAGAAGATCATAATCAGGCATAAAGCAGGTATAACGTAGCAAATAACTGAATCAAAGGAATGGCAGGCTCAAGCATTGGTAGATCAATATAATAATCAAGCATAGGAGTGCAACTACGAAATGGCCAATCAGTCAAAGCAACTAACAG
This sequence comes from Tillandsia leiboldiana, assembly GCA_029204045.2. Taxonomy (NCBI): domain Eukaryota; kingdom Viridiplantae; phylum Streptophyta; class Magnoliopsida; order Poales; family Bromeliaceae; genus Tillandsia; species Tillandsia leiboldiana. The sequence goes on along the minus strand of CM055070.1, from coordinate 38,181,456 downwards.
TAATATATATTGCAACCAAAGGCAGACAGGCTCAAGATAAACTAGGTTACCAAAAACAGGAGTCCAACCAATACCGTACACCGAGGGCCGAAATGATAAAGCCCGGACCGAAGATAAACCCACCTGATATAACGCAGGCGGCTAAACTGAACCAACTGTACGCTCAGCACACCAGATGCTACCGAATAACCCTGAATGTGAATTAAGGTTCAGGAATCAACTTACTAACCAGTATATGATGTGACTTTTGCATCTAAACCCCTAGGGCTTTTAAATTTTCACTTTTAGTTCCAGTTTGGGCACTGTTTTCGCTCGTTCTTTCAAGTGGAGATTCATTTTAACATTCCGTCACTTCCAACAGGTTACTTATGTCTTGCTGGACACCGTGCTCACTCATTTGTGGCAGCACGGGTCCCGAGGCAAATTTTGGCCCATAAACTATGCTCTTTTGAGCCAAAATGCAAATTTATTTCTTCGAGACTTCAAACAGAAATTCTAACGAGAGCATCGCGTCCAGTGACCCCAAATTAGCTAGGAATGCACTGTCGCGACTTCGCCAACACTTTAAAATAGGGTTTTGTTCCAACATTACTGTTTTATGTTGATTTCACTATATCTTTTAATCTAAACTTCAAACCAGCAAACTTTGTATATCAAAGTTGGTCTGGGCACTGCCAAGACCTCAGTGCTCACCCTGGTTGAGGCCCAGGTGGGCTGGTTCAAGCAGAACCAAGGTTAGGCTTACCCTCTAGTTCACAATGCACCAAACTTTAATCCACTCAGAATCACTTTGATCTGAAGTGAGCACAAAGCTCAGGGTGCTGTTTGGAGCAAGTTTCATATACAAAGTTTTGTCAATTTCCATTTTATAGTTCTTTGAGGCATTTAATCAAGCAGCTGGTATGCACAACACACACACACATACTCAAGCACAAATTGAAGTTGGGTACTCTGCTTATACTGCCCCAGCTCCAATATTTCTTGGAAGGAAGTGATCCTCCAGGCTGCAGGAGTTTTTCCCAGCATCTTGGAGCAACCCAAAGCCTCGGGTGGCCAAGATCCAAGGTTGAAGAAGATGGAGAAAAACCTTGATTTTCGTGATGCTTCACACAGAGGTTCTGGGGCTTATATAAATGCACCAGTAGGTGCTACTCACCCCTCTGAAACTTTCCATGCATGCGGCTGGCCCCGGGGTGCGGCGGCGGCGGCGGGGAGCAAAGCTCGGTTTGGAGCTTCACCCCGTTAATGGCGGATTTTGATAGAAGCATTATGAAGCTCTCTAACTTGCATGGATAGACTCCTTGTGGTCCCAGCAAGCTTCCCGACCAACTCTCCCCGGCCGGAGATGGCCTGAGCGCCGGCGGCCGCAACTTGGTGCAAATTCGAACCCAACTCGGCCGCGCCTTCCTCGGCTTGCATGGGAGCCATGCAACAGCATGGTTGGGATCCTCTTGGTCCCAGCAAGGATTCTGGGCAGGTGGCCGGCGTCGGAGAGGCCCGCCGGCGTCGGAGAGGCCCGCCGGCGTCGGAGAGGCCCGCCGGCGCCGGAGCACGAGGCTCGGCCAACACACAAGAAACCCGAAAATTAGGGCATTAAAGTTCTCCCAATTTACTCAACAATACTCCACCAAACTTTGCAGGTTTCTTTCATATATTCTACAGTCCAACCCCTCCATTTTACTTTTCATCTTTGTTCACTGGTTGCCAAGAAAAATCAAGGCGGAGCTCAACCTAGGTTTCCGGCGACCTTTTGTGGCCGCCGGCCAACCGTGCTGCATGGGGGCTCGGGGATTTGCTGGGATGATGCTTAGGGCCTAGGAAACCGACTGCACGTGGTCTAGAGGGCTAACATACACTGGTTCGAAACCCTCACCTTGGCCGAGCTCGGGGAAGAAGGAGGAAGCCGGATCTCGGTCCCACTTGCACGTGCGGCCACGGCAACTTCCAGCAGGGTCCTTCAAGCACCAGGGACTCCTCAGACACCTCCCAATCCAACCTTGAAGAGGTCTGGTCCAACTTCACACTTCGTCGGAGAGAGAGGAGAAAAAGAAGATGGCTGCGGCGGCGCTCGGCGGCGGCCGGGGTCGGGTTCACCAGAGTTTGGTTGCGGCCTCACAGTGGAGCTCTCAGAAGAAGGTTGGGCTATCCCTATGGCTTTGGTTTGTCTCTGCTTTAAGAACTCAAGAGAAGTTCCTATTTATAGGTTTCTCAACCCCAACTCCGGTGACCCGAGCGGCCGGGGGTTTCAGCAGCCGAGGGGCCGCGTTGTTTATGGTCTGAAGATGCTGGTGGAGCTTCAGTTACCGAAGAGGAAGAGGCAGGGATTCGGGATTACTCCAACACGTGTGCATGTGTTAATTGCACATTTGCACAAAACCCCTTCAACTAACAGTATTTGGACATAAGTCCTTAACAAAAGTTAGTCCTTTTACTGTCAAGTCCCTCATCTGTAAGCCGCATATTCTTCGGAGCAGAAAATTACGGGTTTTTCTGCAAAATACTGCACTTTTCGCGCATTTCGATGTAATCCGATCGCCGTTTTGTGAAACAGACTTTGCCACGACGTCCGGCTCGTCGAGACCTGTCAGGTAGCATGTTTGTTTGGTTTGTTCGACGCTCGGATTAAAAGTCGTTCCATAAAGTTCGTCGAATTATCGCGCGTGGCACGCACTTTGATGCACCCGGGTCGCCAAACGCGAAATCCGTCAGTGCCATCGCGCTCAGAATGTCGAAAATAGCTAGGTTCCATTACTCATACCTCTAGGTTAAAACTCTAGATAATGGTTCAGTCATTAGTGATCTCGAGGAACTAAAAATCGAGAGTTACTATTCACTTTAAGTCGCGGGGCCCGCTTTTTGATTTCTGATTTCTGGAAGATCCGACCGTCGGATCGAAAACATATGAATATGAAACTTCTATGTTTCGACAAGACGATCGCAATGGTGATCTCGGATTTTCCAGATCAGACCCCGATCAAAAGTCGATATCTCTGGGCCCACTATTGACCCACTATCTCTCCACTTTTGCCAAAATTACCAATTCCATAAATTCCAAAGGTAATTATAAAGTCTTTAATTTTCTAGATTACTACATTTAGTCCTCACCCCGATGGGGTTCGAGTGAAAATGGTTTTTAGTAAGAAATGTCACATTTTCCTATAAACTTCCTCACCCGGGAGGATTCAAGTGATCTGGGTTCTAAGGGTTGTTCCTTCTTTGGGTCGAGAACAACGAGAGGCTATGCCTAGAGCCTATTCTTGTTTGATTTGGATTGTAGGTTTTAGTCTTTCGGGGTTTTCGGACCCTTCATTGTTGTCGGCTGTGGAGTATACCCAGCTAGTGAGTTTGAATGTTGAGTTGATGTCCTGTTGTGGGAGACGTCGGGTTGACGGTGGTCCCGACTGTTAAGTATTTTCAGCTAGTGAGTTAGAGATGTGATGTTGGTTATTGTCGATCTTGTTGATCGTGGATTTGGATTATAGCCTGCATGAGCCATATTGAGCTCGACAGAGATGCGCGGATACTTTCCTCGGTAGGGTCGCGCCCCTCGAGTGCCGCTCCGGAGCTGGGCCTGTTACTTTGCTATCGCAACTTGTCGATGCAGTCCCTCTGGCTGGGCCAGTTTTGGCAATCACGGACGCCCTACGTAAGTCCAGTCCTCCGTGGATGTAATGGCAGTAGGTAGGTGCAAGTTTGACTGGACCCCATGTGGCAGTCACTGTGATTGGGTTGATTGAGTATATTGGGTTAGAGTCGATGCATCATTTTCATCTGTGTCACCCTTTGAGCATTGTAGATAGAGACATGATAGCTGTAGATTTCTTTCCAGCTTATTTTTACATTATATCAGTTTTCATGTTATCTTATGACTCTAGTAGACTTAGTGGGCAGACCGTCGGGCTTGGTGGCGGTACCCACTGAGAACTACGTGGCGGTGTAGTTCTCACACCCGCTGTGGTGACAGGTTTTTCCGAGGTTGCTGTTCCGACTTCTGTTTGAGCGAAGACAGCAGTTCGAGGTGAGGGGGTCATGAGCTAGTTCCCTACCCGTCCTTGGAGTATAGTGGTACCCTTTTTGGAGCTTTGTAGTACAGTCTGCTGGATTCCAGTAGATAGTTACTTTTGAGAGTTTTATTTTTGAAAGACTTATGTATTGTGAGGTTCAGATCTGTACTATTTAGAGTTGTACATTTATGTTTCAGTAGTTTACTTTACAGCTCTGATATTTGTATAGTCGTAGTTTTATCTTTTGCAGGTTAGACGCTTCGTCCATACGGGGCTTTCCGTATTGGCGGCGGATTTGTTGGAGGGCCCGGGTCGCAGTTTCGACCCTGGGGCGTGACATTACTATTCATAGTTACTATTCACTTAGGTCATGGGCCCTACTTCGTTCTTTGCCGTTTTTGAGACGATCCGACCGTCAAATCGAAATCAGTATTGTGCTGTAGTGTCTCGACTTTTTAGGGTAGATCTTCTGCACTTGCATGTATTCTTTCTGTGTTAGAGCTCGGAAAACGGAGAATGACAAAGCGATCGGATCTGAAATTCGACTTACGGATCTTCCGGAATGAGGGTTTCAGTGTTAGCGGGTCCATAAAGGGTAAGTTCTGACATCCTAGGAACCCGCTACGTGCTATTGGTGCATCAGGATCCGTGCTAACGGTTACGGAACGGTTCGAAGGATCGGCATGCTTATCGAGGAATGGTCTAAAAATATCTTTAAAATATCGAATATTGGGATTTTCGTACGTACAAAGATAAATAAATAAATAAAATATTTATAAAAAGATTTTAATATCCTAAATACCGTATAACCCTAATTTTAGAAAAGATCACTTTTTCTTCCTTTTTTCTCGCCGTGCGTGCCGAAGACCGAGACCGGAAGCGTCACCAATACCGAGGAGCGCATCCAGAAACACCACCGTCTGCGGAGATCGGGATCGCGTTGTCTTCTCTATTAGAGCAGGGTTAGTTAGTTTTCTTTAGTCTTCGTTTTATGGATCTCGTCTTTCGGTTATCGGTAAATTAGTTTGTGTTTTGGGTTTCATTCTTGATTGACATTCGTTGAAGTTTTCGGTTGGTTTCATTCTTGATTGACAATCGTTGAGGTTTTCGGTTGGTTTCGTTCTTGGGTTTTGTTCGAGTAGGTTTTTGGTTGAGTTTTTGGGTTTTCGGCTGGATTGCTTAAGGATAGTCGACGGTGGCTCCGCCGCCGCTCGATGCCCTAGCCGAGCCGCCGCCGCTCGATGCCCTAGCCGAGCCTCCGCTCGAAGCCCTAGCCGAGCCGCTGCCGCTCCGACGCCTTAGCCGAGCCGCCGCAACCGCCGCCGCTCGACACCCTAGCCGAGCCGCCACCACCGCCGTGCGCTGCCACCCGCAGGCCGTCGCCTGTGCGCTGCCCGCGCGCCATAGGGGTCGCGCCGCGCGCGCAGTCAGGCGGGCCGCTGCCAGGTGCTGCAGCAGGCGTGCTGCCCGGCGCTGCGCCCGCACGCAGCTAGACGCACTGCCACGTGCTACCGCCCGCGCGCAGCAAACGCGCTGCCCAGCGCTGCCGCCCGAGCGCAGCTAGGCGCGCCGCTAGGTGCTGCCGCCCGAGCACAGCAGGCGCGCTGCCAGGCGCTGCCGCCTGTGTTGCCGCGAGGCACGCCGCCAGGTGCACCACCGGCACCAGCCACGCGCTGTTAGGGCACGTCTCACAGGGCCACGTCCTGCCAGGCCACCGTCGCTGGATGCCCTAGCCGCCACCGCCGCTGGATGCCCCAGCCGCCGCTGTCGCAGGATGCCCTAGCCGCGCGCGCTGCTGATTGCGCCCACACACTCTTCTTGCGCCGCGCGCGCTACTGATTGCGCCCACACACGCTGCTTGCGCCGCGCACGCTGTTGCGCCCGCGCGCGCTGCTGATTGCGCCCGCGCGTACTGTTGCGCCCGCGCGCGTTGCTGCTTTCGCCTGTGCGCTGTGCCGTTGCCAGCCTCGCGCAGCGCCGCTGTCAGGCTGCACCAAAAGGCTACCCGGGGCCGCGCCGCGCGCTACTGTCAGGCCATCGCCCGCGCGCCCTTGTAGCCTCCGCCTCCCCGCAACCTGCACCGCCGCGCATCCTGCGCAGCCAATGTCCGCGCGGCAGCCCGCGCGGGTCAAGCCGCTGCCGTCAATAGCTTGGTTTGACGGTTTTACTTGGCGTATTCGTCGACGGTTTTTGGCTTGACGGTTTTTGGTTTGATGGTTTTACTTGGCGTATTCGTCGACGGTTTTTGTCTTGACGGTTTTTGGTTTGACGGTTTTACTTGGCGTATTCGTCGACGGTTTTTGTCTTGACGATTTTTGGTTTGACGGTTGTACTTGGCGGTTTTTGGGTTTGACGGTGCAGTCCGCTGACGATGCAGTCCGCGCGACAGTGCAGTCCGCTGCGCGTAGTTGTTTTCGTGTTTTTGTCCGATGAAGCCTCCGTTCGGTTGTTTTTCATCGCGGACTTCGTCAAGGCAACGATTGGAACCCGTTTTTTCATCAAGTGCCTCGTCGACAGTCGGACCGCGGCGGACGTACGGTTTTTGCAACCGGAGGGATTTTTGGACACAGAGTCTTTCGTCGGTTTCTGTTTTGGAGATAGAAGGGGTTTTGGGTACAGTAGTCGAGACCACTAAATTTGCCAGTTTGGGGGGTAAATTGTTGACTGGTGTTTTGGATATTTTATTAGGCCCACGGGGGGGTGTTGTTTGCTTTGGAGGGTCGCGGGCGCAGTCGTTTATCTTCGTTTCAGGTGGGTACCTTCTTCTTGCATTTTGGTTGTGGTCTCATATGCAATGCGTAAGAGTAAAGTAGATGTGCTAATGAATCTTGACTAACCCTTTTTTTTGTATGAGTATCCCTATTATCACACATTGACTTCGGTCACTATACTCATGGTTGCTTACACGCACACCAGCGATTTGGCCACCGCAATGGTGTACTTTTTCGGAAAGGTGGTACATTGGCCCGTGTACCCCACAAGGTGACATAGTGAGGATCTCTCGCGGTTACTTAAGGTGCTGCACAAGTGTCGTGGAGGGGTTGGAGGTAACAAGGTGCGAGCAAGGTGTTTTCTTCTGCATGCACTATTTCAGCAAGGTGTTTTCTTTCGCATGCACTGTTTCGAGTTACAGGGGGGTTACTGTTGATCCATGCGGGAGAGTGTGGATGCTCTGGTTTTCGGTTTGCTTTATTTCTAGTATTTTTAGCATTTTGCATATCTTACTTTTATCTCTTACTCTTTGTGTCGCTGACTTCCCACACGGTGACAGGTTCGGTCAGAGGGGGGATCCGGGACGACAGTGAGGTTGCGACTAGAGGACTGTAGCCTCGTTCTGTAGCTAGTGACCTTTTCCTTTTTTCCTTTGATTAGTTCGGTTAGTTAGTGAGCTTGTGGTTTCTTTTTTTGTGGATGTTGGAATCTTGTGATGAACGGTTTCCTTTATTTTTCTCTTGGTTCGACCATTTTCAAATAAAGAAAAGATTTGCGAAAATAATTTTGAAAAGAATAGGTACCGTGTGGGCACTGTTTTACAAACCCATGGATTTATCCTTTCAAAATGTAGGTGGCCGTCTTGGTTATTGCGCTTGGTTGTACTTTTCCCTCTACTTAACTTCTTGACTTGTGTGGTTAAAGTGTGAATTGTGTTGGTAACGCCATGCACATACAAAGGAGACTCTGTCCATTTGAGGGGTGAATTTGTATGTGTGGCGGGTCTGGGCACGTACCGGAGGGTGGGAATGTTTCAAAAAAAAAAAAAAAATACACGTTTTCCGCTTATTTAAACCCCCAGGGCATGACATGTGCTCGCCGCCACCAAGCCTCGGCATTGTGCTCCAAAAAGTTTGTCGCCAGAAGAACCTGAAACCGCTCCTCGACAAAAAGGGTCTCAAAAAGTTGCTCCATAGCCATGATCCAAGACTCTGCCTCCCACGGCTCCAAACTCCGCCCAGAGAAACGAGGTGGGTCGAGTTGGTGGAACCTCATCAAGCAATCAACAACCTCCCGCTGCTCCGCTGTCCCACTGGCCTGGACGGCTATCTACTGGTAACTGGCGCAATAGAGGCTACCGGTGTCGCTAGTGCCACAGGGGGTGCCGCAATCGATGAAGAAGGTGCAGGGGAACTCTCCGGGGGTGCTGGAACCGGCTGCGCCCTCTGCTCAAGCATGCGCATCATCTCGTCCACGGTCTCCGACTTCTGGGCTATCCGAGCCTGAAGCTCCTATAACTCTCTTTGCTGGCCCTGCCCGGACTCCTCCTGCTCAGGCTCATCGGAGGATGAAGGCTGAGAACGCGTCAGTATCCTGCGCCGCGGAGGCATCGCTCTCACCTGCGACAAAAAGGAGAAGATCAGAACCAAAACAACACTCGACCCAATCTAGCGAAAGTCTAAGGCATGTCACCCTTCCTGTAGCACTATGTTGTTTGCAGACAACATAGCCGCTTACAGGGAGAAAACATGTCAATCACTCATCCCAACCCTTGGGAGAGTTAGGAAACTCAATCAGGACTCGCTAATAATCACGACTCTCACGTGAGTCATCCTAGGATCCAACCACAAGCCTAGGATTCCTAAGTCTACAATGACCTACATCCTAGGCTCTGATACCACTCTAATCTGTCACGCCTCGAGGTCGAAATTGCAATCCAGGCCCGCCAACAGATCTGCCGCCCATACGGAAAGCCCCGTATAGACGAAGCGACTAACCTGCAAAAGAGCATACTAACCACTATACAGATATCAGAGCGAAAAAGTAAACTGCAGAAATAAATAAATACAACTCTAAATAGTACATGTCAAGTCCTCACAATACAAATGTCTCTCCAAAATAAAGCTCTCAAGTAAAATAAATACAAGATACCTCCAAACCACTGACAGTACTAAAACATCTTTAAAAGGCGTACATCTACTCTCTCGCTGAAAACGGGTAGGGATCTAACTCGCGACTCCCTTACCTTAGTCAGATGGAGCGGCAACTGGAGCAGCAGGAAATGGAGAAGAAGTCCCTCGAAAAAGGTCACCAACAGCAGGTGTGAGAACTACAACCAACAGTAGTTCTCAGTGGGTACTGCCACCAAGCCCGACGGTCTGCCCACTAAGTCTACTAGAGGCATAAAGTAACAAATGCAGTACTATAAAGGAAAGGTTGGAAATAACTCTACAGCTACTATGCCTCTATCTAAATGCTCAAAGGGTGATACAGATGAAACATGGTGCATCTACTATCTCTCAAAAAAGTAATCACCCAATCTACACTGACTACCACATAGGGTCCAGTCAAACCTGCGCACTCCTACTGCCATTACATCCACGGAGGACTAGACTTACACAGGGCATCCGTGACTGCCCAAAAAGGGCCCAGCCAGAAGGACTGTGTCGACAAGTGGCGATAGCAAAGTAACAGGTCCAGCTCCGGAGCGGCACTCGGGGGGCGCGACCCCACCGAGGAAAGTATCCGCGCATCTCTGTCGAGCTCAATATGGCTCATGTAGGCTATAATCCAAATCCACGATCAACAAGATTGATAGTACCCAAATTACATCTCTAACTCACTGGTTGGACATACTCGACAGCCAGGACCCACCGTCGACTCAGATGGCTCCCAAGACTAGCACTGATCTAACCACAGCTACCAGACTCCGCTTGGCCCCCAGACACGAGTGTAACATGCATCCCACAACCTCCCAACTACTCGGCCCACTACCCGGGCGAGGAACACTCTAAGTCCAAGGAAAACGAATAAATGTGTGGGAGTGTCTAAAACATAAATAAACTAGCCCAAGTTTGGGTTTTCTACTAGTCTGGTTGAAACATGCAATATATGATTGGGTGCTAGGTCAAAGTTCCAATAATGGTATTTATTTTAACTGAACGTAAAAAGGGAATATTAACCAACATGATCTCAATATCAACAAAAGGAAAAATCATCTCTCACCAACATGCTTTCTATCACATCTCACAAACATGCATGCTCACTATCATATAGAATTAGAGAACCGTTCACCGATTTTGGAGACGAAAGCAACCCACCTGAATGCACACGTCGATCCAAAGTCTAAATAAGCCAACACTGAACGGGGATACTCCTCAGGTTCCCACGATCCCAACGAGCCCAAAAACACCAGAAAACTCCTCTCGGCCGCTGAGATACAGACCAAACACCACGGTAAGCAAAAGTCCCCAAAATTCCAACTCTGCAGAAAATTAGTCCAGACGAAGTCAAAATATCACCTTTTATATGATCTTCAAAAATTCCAATAAAAATATATCTGCGATCCTCACGAAGCGTAGATGTCGATCGAGTCCTCACGGGCTGAAATCCGATAACCGAGCACCGAGATAAAAATCAAACAAGCTCCGCTGTCCAGAAAAACCAGCAGCAAGAAAGGGGTTCAAAGATGCACCAAAAACCCCAATAAAAACTCAAAACTGAGAGGAGTAAAACATACAAAAATCGAAGATCTACCTCTCATGAAAATGATGCCGCAAAAATAGGCCAAAAACTCCTTTGGGTCCGCCCAGGGGAGCCCGCGGACAAAACATCGACGGGAAAGATCGGTATCGAAGACATGTCGAAGCTCACGATGTCGAGGAGGAGGCTAATGAGACGACTTCCAAAAAACCTCCGGGATGCCAAAAATTGAAGAACACTCGAAGACTAAGCTCCATGTAGAAGAATGGCTCAAGAAAGCTCAGAAAAAGTCCTCAAATGGAGGCAGGAGTGGGCTATTTATAGCCGAAATCCAAGAAAAATGGATTTCGAATTCGGGCCCAGATTTCGGGCGCCCGAATGCAACAGGGAGCGCCCGAAAGATACGTGGCAGCCATCTAGGCCGCCACCGCGCAGCGCACGGAAGCACGGGATCACGCCACGTGTCCCGCGGGGTCTACTCTGGGGTTCACGGGGCGCGGTCCGCGTCGGGGACGCCGGGTCAATGCGCCCGCCAATAGGGGCTCGCCACGCATCCTGGCGCGGTCCAGGGTGCGCCGTGCCCAGTGCGATTGGCGCCTCGACTCCCGCACCGCCACCCGGCCAATGGGAGCCCGCCACGCGTCCGTTGCGCCCCACTCGCTGGTCCCGATGCACGCCAAGTGGGCCGTGGACCGGCCCACTTGAAAATTCAGCCCGTTAGGCCCATTTTGCCCGAAAATAGCCGATTTTCAATATTTTTGCGTGCTGAGTCCGTTTTTGGCATCCGTTTGACACACAACGGACTTGATATACCAAAAATAGGTGTTTTCTCACCGCCGACTACCCAATCAAGTTGCACGGGGATTCCGGGACTCCACACCGCTGCCGAGTATCAAGCTCAGCGGGCTGAGCAGGAGAGGGCGATGGAGAGCCTCCCCAATCGGTAGCCGATATTTACAACTTCATCGGCCGATCGTATCAAGGGGAAACTAATATGGGTGGCTTCATGAGATACCTCTTAATATCATCGAAGGCCGCTTAGTGTTTCACGGCCCACACGAACTCGTCCTGATCTCTTAGCCGTAGTAAAGGGCTAAATGCCTCTACTCTTCCGACTAGGTTAGAAATGAATCGCCATAGGTAGTTAATCTTTCCCAAGAGGGATTGCAATTCTTTCTTCGTCTTCGGTGCGGGCATTTCTATAATCGCCTTTTTCTTGTTTTGATCAACCTCGAATGTAACGACCCGGCCCACTAGCAATAATAACTCGTTGGACCAAAATCACAGCCTAAAATGCTTAAGCCCAGTTATTATTACTAGTGTCCATGTCTTATATATACCCAAACACATCCATACTCCCATCCGATGTGGGACTATTGGGGTGTTACAGACTCCCCCCATTTTAGGGCTGACGTTCTCGTCAGCCCAAACACACACACAACAGCCCATGATCACCAAGCGATGTGAGACTTGCCTCGCTAGCCCTGTCATCTAGACCCAGGCTCAGCCGAGACTCATCTCACACTTCTGGCTGGTTATTGGCTCTGATACCAAATGTAACGACCCGGCCCACTAGCAATAATAACTTGTTGGGTCGAAACCACAACCCAAAATGCTTAAGCCCAGTTATTATTACTAGTGTTCATGTCTTATATATACCCAAACATATCCATACTCCCATCCGATGTGGGACTATTTGGGTGTCACAGATGCCCCCTCTGATGCACCAGGAAACTGAAGAAATTTCCGGCCGAAATACCGAACGCGCATTTTGGCGGGTTCATTTTTAGACATACTTTCTCATCCGTTCGAAAGCCAGTCTTAAATCGGCCCATTGATTAGTTTTAGATTTTGATTTACGACGATGTTGTCGATATAGACTTCTATCGACTTACCGATCATATCGTGAAACATTAGATTCATCGCTCTTTGGTATGTTGCCCCGGCATTCTTTAAGTCGAAGGGCATTACCAACCATTCAAAGGTTCTGATCAAACTCGGGAATCTAAAAGCCTTTTTAGACACATCGTCTTCGGCTATCATTATCTGATTGTAGCTAGTGTGACCATCCATGAAAGACAAGATTTCATGGTCGGCGCCGGCATCTATTATATCGGGCTATCGGCATGGGATATTCATCCTTTGGAGTAGCCAGATTGAAGTTTCTAAAATCTATACAAATCCCTAGTTTCCCATTCTTTTTCTTAACGGGAACTATATTTGCAAGCCATTCCACATAACGAGCCAGTCTAATAAATTCGGTTTTCAAAAGATTTTCTATTTCATCTTTTATTTTTAATACAATACTCGGCTCAAACCTACGAGCCGGTTGCTTGAAAGGCCTAAATCCCTTTTTAATAGGGAGCCTATGTTCTACAATTTCTTGGCCAAGTCCCGGCATTTCTTCGTAGCTCCAAGCAAAGCAGTCTTGGTAGCGCTTGAGTAAACCGACGAGCTATTCTTTTTGCTCTGCCGAGAGTTTCGAGCAGATGTAAGTCGGGCGCTTTTGCTCATCCGACCCTAGATTGACTTCAACCAGGGGTCTTGTACTTTTAACGTCTTTTAACCATTCTTAATAGGCGAATCCTCGAGGTAGTCCCCCATTATTTCTTCCTCGGCCCTCTCGACCAAGTCCTCGGCCAATGGTGAAGTAGCCGAGGTTGTTTCCTCGTTGGCTTCTTGTGCTGGCTCTTTCTACTGAGGCCTTGTGGTGGCCTCGTCTATTAGCCCCCACGTGCCATTTGATCCAGGATGGGGCCCATCACCTGCCGTCATTCAGCTGGTCTCGCTGAGGAGTTTTACCTCCTCAGTCACTCGGACAAATGAGATCTGGTCTAGGTCCTCATCGGCCCAATTCACATGGCCGATTGATTCTATGCGATCTCCCCCACTTTGTCTTCCACCCACTGGAAGAGCTTTTCGTCGAGTGTGGAGGGTATGCATTCATTAGCATGAATCCAGTCATGCTCGAGTAGTAGGTTGTTGTGGCTCACAACATCCATTACAATGAAAGCGGTCCTCAGGGTCTTGGAGCCGATTGTTATTTCGATCGTCAGGACCTCTTTCGCTGCCTGACCACCTCTGGCGAAGTCGGTCATTGTGGTGTTGGTCGGCTTGAGCTCCTCTTCGCTCTTGCCGGTCTTTTTCAAGAAGGATGTGGGCATGATGTTGACCATTGCCCCGCCATCCACCATCACGCGACCTACCAGCCGCCCTTCTACTGAGGACTGTATATACAATGATCTTACGAATCGAGTCTGGAAGGCCGATGGCTTCTCAAATACCACCACCTCGGCCTCCACCTTGCGCTCGGTCAGCTGGAGCTCTGCTACGGGCAAGCCCTCGTCGTTAGAGGTTTGCTCGTGAGCGTCTTTTGGGGACGCTATCGCCTTGAATGACATCGGCAGGGCATAGACCATGTTGATCCCCGCCGCGTCTTCATCGACCGACATGGCGTCGGTACGTGCCTTCTTCTCTTCGGCCTCCAATTTGGTCGAAGATGGGGTTGGGACCTCTTCCTCATCGTCCCTTGGTGGCCACCTCTCGCGTCTAGCCCCCTGCCTAGGTTTCACTTGGAGGCTACCTTGGCTTCCAGTTCCTCTGGCGCTTCAAGGTTGCGTCTCACTGTAGCCTCTAGCGCTTTCAGGCGAGCGTCCAACTCCCGCTGGACGTCTTCGTCTTTCGTCTTGGCCACCACCGATTGAAGTAGTGGCGACTTTCCTTGAGGCGGCGCAGTAGAGCCTCCCGCCTCATGATCATGTCGCATTGACGCAGCTGGAAACCGATGCGTGGGTCGTTCCTACCTCAGGTTTGGCCACGGCCACTGGGTCATCATATTCTAGTTCCTGGCGTTGACTTGCATTCTCTACTACCAACGCTTCTGTGTCTTGGTTATGAACGGCCCCTGCCACCGAGCTGGTCCCTTGGAGGTGAATCATTGTTCGACTGACACGTTCGCAGGTGGGTCCACCTTCCTAAGGTGCTCCCTGAGGATTTCCATTCTTTGCCATGGCTTGGGTTATGGCTGGATTCTGAGCTCCTCCACCAGCTGGACGCCCAGGGCATCGACTTCCCTCTCGGTGAGCCAAGGGAATTCTGCGTCAGGAATCAAGGGGGTTTCTCATGCCCCCGGCGTCATGCCTCCGTGGTAAAGAGGTCTTTGCTTCGCCCCCCACTAAGGGAGGTCGGTTGTCCTCTTCGTGGCCCCATCGGGCCGAGTCTCTGGTGTGGCCCGATCCAATACAAGCGTTACGAAGGCCCGTATGTATGTTCTTCTTCGGCCTGTTGGCCGAAGGCTCTTCGAGGTGCCCCCAGGACCCGGCTCTCCTCATAGCCAAGGTGGGGGCACTACTGTTGTGGCAGGGCCCGTGGCTCTTCATGGCCCGCTAGTGCCGGCCTTGTCCTCTCTTGGCCATAGAATTCGCGCAAAACCTTCTAGATGGGAAGGTTTTGCCTGTCTTTCTTATCCTCCTCTTCGGAGGATTGATCGTTAGATACTTCAGCCGAAAGTAGGTCCGGCCTATGGTCATAGTGGTTTGCGCCTTTGCTCGGGCCAATGAAGGCGAACCATCTCTTCACCTCCTCAGGCATGTCGAGGAGGAACACGTCCCAGTCTTCATTGGTCATTTTGACTTTGCAGTGGATGCAGAGCCAAAGCATGTTTTACGTCGAATTCTCTCTCTCGGGGAGCTCAGGCCCCTGCGTCGACTTCTTCCCTTTCGCATCAACCATATTTACCTGAGGAGAAAAAGAGTAAGTATCAATCTCCATATCTTTCTTAGTTTCTTGGTCAGCAAAAATGATCCGACCCTCAGTAATTTCATTTTGAATTTGTTATTTAAAGGCGATACATTCGCCTGTTATGTGGCTCCATGAATGGTGTCTCTTGCAATACTTTCGCCGCTTGAGCTCCTCATACGGAGGGATCGACTCGCCCTCCTGGAGCTTGATTCGACCGTCTTTGTGCAACTGATCAAAAATTTGATCGGTCTTGGACGTGTCGAAGGTGAAGGCGTTAAATGATGCACGAGCCTTGAACTCTCGGGTCTTGCTTGGCTTAAGCATTTGACATGTATAAGGCTCATGGCCCGATATCATTTCGACCACGTACACTTCGGCCTCCTCAACCGAAGACTCGTCTTCACTGGATCCGCTCGGCTCCCCTTGATCCGAGCCTTGTTCAATGAAGGAGACATTATGCTCCTTCGATTTCCTCTAGTCTTTTCCGCGGTTCTATTTCGACCGCACTTGTAGTAATCGTGATTTTGAAACTAAATTTTAAAGTTTAAATAATTTCCTGAATTGTTTAATTGGCAAAGATGTAATATTAATAGAGTAAATAGGAACTTGAAATATCAATTTTTGATCAGAGTCTATTCTCGAAAATCTGAGATTACCAGTGTGACCGTCTCGTCGAAACAGGTAAGATTGATATTCACCTATTTCCGATCCGACGGTCGGATCTTCCGCAAAACAGCGAAGAAGACGCGGGGCCCACAACTTAAGCTGTGAATAGTAACCCCTGATTTCGGTCCCCTCTCGACCAAACGTCGGCCGATTCACTGTCTGAAGTCCGAACATAGCAGTATAAGTAGTCGATTCTAGCTAATTTCGATGTTCTGAACTCAATGGCACTGATGGAATTCACGTTTGATGACCCGTGCGTCTCCAAATGCGCAAAATACGCCAAAAAATCGGGTAATTTCACTAAAACCTTAATATTTTATGAGTCAAATGGTGAGAGGCTTTTAGGTAAGGGTTCTTATCGCATTTGTGATTCACGGATGGGAGTTAAGTGTTAGAGGTGAGCTATGCAAGGGGTTATTTGTAAAATGCTCAAAGTTATGCATTAAAGGTAAGTTGGCTTTTGGTCTTCTTTGGAGGGAGCACGAGGGATCAGATTTAGTTATTGGGCTCCCCTCACTCATCTGCATACTCCAAACAAGTCCCAAGGTACGGGGGTGGCCGAGGAGACACATTCCTTCATCCTTGGCCGAGCTCGGGAGAAAAGAATGAGGAGTGCACCCAAAAGATTTCAAGTTGGTCCCTGACTTTTCTGAGGAGTTCTCCTGCTTCCTGAGAGTGAGCTCGAGGGAGTTTGGAGGCTGCACAACGCGGGGAAAGAACCGGCTTCATCCTTGTCTTCACCAACTCCGGCGAGGTAGGTTCTCTTCCTCCATTGGTTTTTAGCACCCGAGACCATGGAAGTAGTCTCTGTAGGTTCTAAGCATGCCCCATGACAAATTCCAGCTTTCGGGATGTTCCCGGTTGCCGGCGGGAGAAATATCACCGTCGGAACGCTAAATAGCTCCGCCGCTGTAGTGCGCCGCAACCGTTGGCTCAAACGCCGAATAAAAATTATGGGCTTGGACTGTAGGACCAGTAGATCATCTCCACAAAATTTGGTGGGGTTTGGTTAAGTGTGCGCGTCGCAGAACTAAACCCTACTTTTCTGGTAATTGTGCTTCGGCCCAGCTCTTTGCTCCGGCGCCGATGTCGCTCCCCACCGCCGGCTACTTGACCGAGAAGCTTCCTGGGACCAAGATGAGTCCATTCTATGCTTTTGCATGGGGCCCATAAAGCCCGGGTGGAGTTCCACCATTAATGGTGGAAGCTCGGGCCGAGCTTGCTCCGCCGTTGTCACGCCCCGGGGTCGAAACTGCGACCCCGGGCTCGCCAACAGATCCGCCACCTATGCCAAACCCGCATAGGCGAAGCGTCCTACCTGCAAGAAAAGTACTACAGCTGAACAGATATCAGAGCTATAAATAAAAATCTGCTGTATAACAAAAATCAACCACTGTACAACTAAAACTAATGCAACAATGTCCAACTCCCAAAAAGATAATCGTACAATAACCTCAAATACAAACTCTGGACTCAACAGGGAGGTAATCCTGAATAAATAAATGATACATCAGTGTATAGACTCTCAGTACAAGTCAGATCCTCACAATACAACAGCCTCTCAAAGAGAAAAATAAAAAAAAAAATACTAATCTACCGAGTGTACTGAAGATCTCCTCTGAAAGGGGTACCGCTACTCTCCAAAGATAGGTAGGGATCTAGCTCGCGACTCCCTCGCCTCGAACAGCAACCGCAGAATCAGCAACACCCGCTAAGACTCTGCAAAACAAAGGAGAGAAGGGACAAAAAGGGGGGAAAAACTCCCAACGGGTGTGAGAACTACACCAAAAAGGGAGTTCTCAGTGGGTATCGCCACCAGGCCCGACGATCTGCCCACCAAGTCTACTAGAGGCAAAACATAACCAATGCAGTAAAACTGAAAGAAGAAGCTGGAGACACGCTACAGCTACCATGCCTCTATCTAAATGCTCAAGTGGGGAAACTCTGATAAAGATATGCAACACTCGCACACGGGGTGCTCAATCGACCTAATCGAGCTGACTGCCACATCGGGTCCAGTCAAACCTGCGCCCACCTACAACCACCTCCCACTGCCGGGCAGGAATTATGTAGGGTGTCCAAACGGACTAACTCGCTATCGAGTAGTGGCTCATGCAGGCTATAGTCAAAATCCACGCTCTCTCTCAGAACGGATAGACTCAATCAAGGTCGCCAAACCTCACACTCCATGGTCAAAGTACTCACAACGACACGGGACCACCGTCAAACCAAACGGCTCCCAACGACACTAGCACTGGTCTAAACACAGCTACAAGACTGCACTCGACCCCCTGACACGAGTGCAACAATTAAATTACCTGACCGAACAAACCCAATCGAATGAACCGGTATAAAAACCCGGTACTGCCTGCTCTGTCATCAATCTCACGAACTCAGTATCTCCACTGTCCAAATAACCGGAACCCAACACGGTCTGACCAGAACCCAACACGGTCTAAAGCCTACTCCGGAGTGGCACTCGAGGGGAGCGACCCGCACGAGTAAAGTATCACTGTAACAAGTATCACTGTAACAAGTATCACCGTATAGCAGGACTGGATCACGACTCTGATCAAGTAGGAAAACCCGTCCACTAAAGGGAAACCCGATCCCTAATCTGATGCAACAGTAAACAAATTAGTGGAAAACTCCATCCACTAGAGAAAACTGATACCCAATCTGGTGCATAGATAAGCATCCGGTCAACCGCCCAATATCCGCGGTTGCCGCAAAGCCCCACAACTAATCAAACATGTCCCCGACACAAAGTCCCGACTACACTACCCAGACCCCTGCTCGAACCAGAGCAACACTAACCGCCTGACTAACAAGAAGGAGAAAGGAAAAGCATGGTTTCTCCTAAGTCAATTTCCAATAAGTAGTGTAGCAATAAAGGAGGGCCTAACTATATGTCCATACAAGTATGCATTTGTCCTAAAGAATGAATAAAGAAAATAAACCTCATGCCAAAATCATCAATGACTATACCTGTCCATAATCCCCGATCCACAATCGCTCCTCGGAGTAGAACCTGCACATAACTACATAATCCTATCCCATTGCATAAACCAGCCTCATAAAAGGTTATGTGCTAATATGGCATGATAATTATTCATATAGGGTAACCTTGCCTTAGGTAAGCTTCCACTAATCATGAACATAAATATCCGATTAATACCATTGTCATAGTATGACTAATTATCTTGTAATTCCCATAAAATCAACATTGTTAAGCTTACCGATCAATCCCAGATATTGTACCCTTCACCTGCATGCAATTCTAACATAAAGAATTAGAGAACCGTCCACCGGTTCTCGGAACAAGCACCCACCTGAAACGCATTCCGCTGGCAAAGCCGAAGTCGGTGAAGTACGCAGCCACACGAAATCCAAAATCCGCCGGAACCGCACCCTCGGTAAACAGTCGCACAAACCACTGTTCCAACAAACAACATCGAAGCCGAGAATCAATTACACCACGATCAAAACTCTCAAAACAGCACATGCTGTTTTCTACCAATCAGCAGAGAGAAGAAGCCTTTTCACCTGTATACAGACCTCCAAAAATTCCCAAAAAATTACGGTTGTGATCCTCGCGACGAGTAGCCCCAAATCGACTCTTTAAACGCCCCGTTCTGATACCTGTAGGCCAAGAAACAATTCGGACAACATTGGAAGCCATTCCCTCAAGAACACAGTTCTGCTGAAAAGATAGCAGCAAAGAAGCTTAATTCTCACCCTCGAAATGACCTCATAAAAATCCAATAAAAATACGGACGCGTTCCTCTCGAAGATTAGATATCAATTGAGTCTTTAAACACCTCATTCCGATGCTTGAACTTAGAGATAAAAATCCGACAAGCCTCCACTGTCCAAAAATCCACCAGAAAAATAGTGGCTCAGAGATGACTCGTAAACCGTGCCAATAACTCGAATCGAGACGAAATGATCAACACGAGAATCGAAGACGTACCTCTCGTGAACGCGCTGCCACAAAAATCGTCGAAAACGATGGTCAGAGTAAGCCAAGGGAGCCTGCGCACCGAAACGCGACGAAGGGGATCGCCGGTGAAGAAAAGTCGCACAGCGCCGAAATGCCACAGACCTCGAAGTGCGTGCCACCAAAAAATCTGAAACTTCCTCAGAAGATAAAGCAGAGGATGATGAAGAACTTTGCTTCAGGGCTCAGGAGCAGAAGACCTACGGAAAAGCTCCAAATTGCAGGCCAAAGGGGGCTATTTATAGTCTCCAGAAAACAAATCCCAAAATACCACCTGTGTCCCTGGTTTCGGGCGCCCGAAGTGATCGGGCTGCTACAGTACTGGAGCCGGCCCGTTACTGTGCGGGCCCAGAATCGCCACGGCCCGCCACGCGGCCCGCATCGTGGCCCACCCGCGCCCCGCGCGCCCGGTGCACGTGCGCCCGCCAATGGCGGCGCGCCACGTGGCACCGGCAGACCCTGCACCGCGCACGACGCGCGCCTGCCCCGTGCGTACGGCCACCTGCCCCCACCTGCCCCGGTCACCTGCTCCGCTCCTTGCGTGGACCGCGCGCACAACACCGCTCCAATAACAAGCCGCCACGTGTCCTTCCCTGGTGCACGCCTCGCCCGTGGACCGCGCGCCTGCCCGCGCGCCCGCGCGCCTGCCCACGCGTCTGCCCGCGCCCGCGCGCCTGCCCGCCGCCGCTCCGCCGCCTGCCCGAGCCGGCGCCGCCGCGCTCCACCGCTGCCCGCCGCCGGCCGGTCGCCGGAATCACTGTTCCGGCAGTGAACAGTAACTTTACTGTTCCAAATTCCGAAAAATGCATGTAAATAGCCCATTTTGACCGTTTTCGCGCGCTGAGTCCAAATCCGGTGTCCGATTTGCCAAATTCCATTCCTAAAAATTGCCGAAGGCATCCGGAAAGGTGTTTCTTGGTCGAAACTTTGCGCTGAGTCCAATTTTAATATCCGCTTCGTGCGAAATTACTTCTAAACATCCAACGGGGTCCTCCGATCACTTATATGATCCATTTAACACCCGAAGTCCAACACTCGTGTCCAATTTAGTGCAGAAACACCGCCGACACGCCACATAGGCCTCCAGAAGCTGCTGGTCACACTGTAGAAGCCTTGCAAAGATTCGGGTCACCACAACCTCCCCCACTAAAAGAAAGTTTCGTCCTCGAAACTAAAGCAACTCCCAAGGAGTCTCCAACAACCCAGGGTCGGTACTCAACACCACCGTCTCCAGCTCCCAAGTCGCCTACCACTCCCCGTGATTACTCCTCAGCAACAACCAGTACGGGATAGCCCGATTGCGCAATTCCCTCACCTCACCAACCGGAGTTCGCAACGGGCGTCCCTCGTACTCCAAACTCTCACATGGCTCCAAAAAAAAGCGAGTCAATCACGGGCGAGGGGTCCAAAGCATAACACTCCTGAGCTGAGACGCAGAAATACCTCAGGGACTCCAACAAAAGACTGGGGAAAACAGAACGAACAGCCAGTGCAACACGCACTAAAAACACCCTCAAGAGCCAACTCAACCAAAGCAACCCGAAACACGCCCACACAAGTACCTGCACAGGAAAGGGGCCCTAACAAGCAGGGGTTCTCACTCGGTCACTCTCAAAACCCGACCACCCGAGTGGATTGCTCAGCCACAGCCTACCATCAAAAGGGATCCTCCGGGACACAATCTCAAACCCTGTACACCACAATGGTCCCCCACACAGCGCCAGCTGTGGAATTCCAACTCAACCCCAGACAGCTTTCCTGCTCCAGGTATCCGCCAACACAGTGGCCCTATCGGGGTGATCCAGAATGCTCAAAAGTAAACCAACGGTAACTCCATCGCCACCATGGAAGGCATTGCTACAACTCGCAAGTCCATCACCCCGCACTAGCAAAGCAAAAGTCGGCGCTGATATCAGTGTCATTATCCATTAGCCATGCTCTCCTGGCACTGCCAGGTCCAAGAAGCTCCTTACCTTGACCATAAATATTGATCTCGGCCAATTCCCAGATAGTATCCATATTGGCCGGATTTTGCACCGCTGCCCCTACGGCTAGCACAAAGTGACCCAAGAAGGTAAGCTTCAGAAGCTAAAACTTGTAGTCCAACAACACGGCATACAGCTTCTTCCACCCAAGCGTTATAGCACAACTATAAGTGCTCCTCTTATTCCAGGTCACTCAGGGAGTAAATCATAATATCCTTGGGGAACACCACTCCCAATCTGTCTAAGTACAACTGGAGCACTCCATTCCTCAAATCTCGAAAGCAACAGGGCATTAATCATTCCATTTGGCCTCACTATGAGCTCATAATGCCCTACCGTGTCCCGAACGCCATCTGGCGAAACACTCAGTTGTAGGATCCCAAAATCTGTACATGCATCAGTCAACAACTACCGGAGTATAACTCCATCAAAAGGTCCTAAATAATACCCAGACCTGCCAGTGCTCAAACCACAAAAGAGCTCTCACAGTCGTGTATCAACGACGTGGCACGAGGTCAAACAAACCCTCGATCCATCAGATCCCTATACCGGTGCCATCAACTCTCCCAGCTCTTACAGATAATATCCATGAGGTGCTAATGAGGTTGGCGCGGTTTCCAGAACCACGTCAATCGCAATCTCAATCTCCCTAACTGGCGGCATAATCATCGGCTCGAGTGGACTCATACCCGGGATTTCGCAGCAATAGAAATATCCTTTAGTCCCGGTGCCGCCAAAAGCTCATCTCACACTGTCGCTACAACCCGTGTGCTCGAACAGTCTCCATATTACAAGCCTCCTTTTGTCTGCCTCGCAGAATGTCACAGTCATCACTCTCTCCGCACTTAACAATCCAGTGGTACTGTGCCAACCAATCCCAAGCACTGGGTCAAAACACCGAACTGCCACCCATACCAATAGGTTTGCCGGTATAACTCATGGTCTCAACGGCACTGGACATGATCCACAAGTCTCCTTCACATGCACAACCCGATGGTAACCTGTACCCCTAGTGCACGTGGTAACAACTCTGCCTCTAGTCCATGCCGGAATGCAAAGTGCACTAACTCCGACTGCTGTGATGAAATCACACCTGCAACAACCCGATCCACTGCCGTGGCGCCCTCCAACCAGGCGGCACAAACTCATCCACACGATGCAAGCGGTTGTCGCTCAGTCTGCCAAAAAATATCCAAACCAATCACAAAGGGAGTACGACCTCAGTCCCTGCTCACACTGCGACGACGAATAGGGTCCTCCGTAGATAACAAATCCACGCTACCGCTGCGCTACTCTGATAGAGAGGCTGATGCTGCCATCGGGGTCCACCCGATCACCGACATCTCAGAAATCCATTAATGCAACCGTCATCTGACAAAACACAACTAACTCACGCAATTCCTTATACAATTATCCTTACTAGCTCACCCCTCAATCACATATATTATACCCCAAATATGCAAGTTATCGATCACAAAGGGTAACATTCCCTCGGGTAAGCTTTACATTAACCATCCACAAGGATATCCACCATCCAGGAAAGCAAAACGAAAATGCCTCTGCCAGCCGATCTGTCCTCCATCACCTAGCGCCAAGCGCCTCCCTCCAGAACTCGCCTCTAGCGGCAGGTCCCCATCCAAAGGAACTGCAGTGCCCAGCTCCAAGCACAATGCCTACTCTATCGAGGCATCCACAATCCAAAATCTGTACAGGAGGGACCGAATAAACTGAAATGTATCCTGGCGCAATCCACTCCCAGTCTCACATATCCTATGCGCCTCGTCCCTCGAAACCTGGAGCACGCAGTTCAACAACTGCATAACTCTCTAGCACAGGGAGGCTCTCAATTGATCACTCCATCACCACCAACCACGACTCTGCCTCCAAAGGCTCCAAACTCAATCTTACGAGTCGGGGTGGTTCATTTGCCAAATCTGGCTCACTTAATCAAACATGCCCCACAGCTCCTCTGCTGTCAACTATCCACCCTGCCTCAGTGCCTTGGCACCAAACAATGGCACGGAGGGGGCTACTCACTCCATTGGCATCACAGAAATCCCTGCCGCTGAGGGTACTGCAACCTGGTGGTCTTAGGAGGAAAGCACTGTCGGGCTGCCCACTGCTCTGACATCTGTGTCACCAAAACTAGCTGCTCACCCAATCGCTGATATGCCACTAACAATCCTGTCATCTGGGTCCGGAGCTCTCTAACCTCAATCCGGGTATTCGGCCCAAAACCAACCGCTTAAGCTCAACTGCCATGACAGGATGCACAAGGGTCCCAAACCCAGCGTCGGGGAGACACCGCTCGCCACGACGAAACCACAAATCAGCACACCACAACGCTCGACCCAATCCGGCGAAAGTCTAGAGCATGTCACCCATTCCACAGCGTTATGTTGTCTGCAGCCAACATAACTACTTAGGAGAATAAACATGCCAATCACTCATCCCGTCCCTTGGGAGAGGTCTAAGACTCAATCAGGACTCTCGCTACAAATCACGACTCTCACGAAGTCATCCTAGGGTCCAACCACAAGCCTAGGGTTTCTAAGTCCACCATGACCTACAACCTAGGCTCTGATACCACTCTAATCTGTCACGCCCCGGGGTCGAAACTGCGACCCCGGGCTCGCCAACAGATCCGCCACATATGCCAAACCCGCATAGGCGAAGCGCCCTACCTGCAAGAAAAGTACTACAGCTGAACAGATATCAGAGTTATAAATAAAAATCTGCTGTATAACTAAAATCAACCACTGTACAGCTGAAAATAATGCAACAATGTCCAACTCCCAAAAAGATAATCGTACAATAAGCTCAAATACAAACTCCGGACTCAACAGGGAGGTAATCCTGAATAAATAAATGATACATCAGTGTACAGACTCTCAGTACAAGTCAGATCCTCACAATACAACAGCCTCTCAAACAGAAAAATAAAAAAAAAACACTAATCTACCGAGTGTACTAAAGATCTCCTCTGAAAGGGGTACCGCTACTCTCCAAAGATAGGTAGGGATCTAGCTCGCGACTCCCTCGCCTCGAACAGCAACCGCAGAATCAGCAACACCCGCTAAGACTCTGCAAAACAAAGGAGAGAAGGGACAAAAAGGGGGGAAAACCCCCAACGGGTGTGAGAACTATACCAAAAAGGGAGTTCTCAGTGGGTATCGCCACCAGGCCCGACGATCTGCCCACCAAGTCTACTAGAGGCAAAACATAACCAATGCAGTAAAACTGAAAGAAGAAGCTGGAGACACGCTACAGCTACCATGCCTCTATCTAAATGCTCAAGTGGGGAAACTCTGATAAAGATATGCAACACTCGCACACGGGGTGCTCAATCGACCCAATCGAGCTGACTGCCACATCGGGTCCAGTCAAACCTACGCCCACCTACAACCACCTCCCACTGCCGGGCAGGAATTACGTAGGGTGTCCAAACGGACTAACTCGCTATCGAGTAGTGGCTCATGCAGGCTATAGTCAAAATCCACGCAATCTCTCAGAACGGATAGACTCAATCAAGGTCGCCAAACCTCACACTCTATGGTCAAAGTACTCACAACGACACGGGACCACCGTCAAACCAAACGGCTCCCAACGACACTAGCACTGGTCTAAACACAGCTACAAGACTGCACTCGGCCCCCTGACACGAGTGCAACAATAAAAGTACCTGACCGAACAAACCCAATTGAATGAACCGGTATAAAAACCAGGTACTACCTGCTCTGTCATCAATCTCACGAACTCAGTATCTCCACTGTCCAAATGACCGGAACCCAACACGGTCTGACCGGAACCCAACACGGTCTAAAGCCTACTCCGGAGTGGCACTCGAGGGGAGCGACCCGCACGAGTAAAGTATCACTGTAACAAGTATCACTGTAACAAGTATCACCGTATAGCAGGACTAGATCACGACTCTGATCAAGTGGGAAAACCCGTCCACTAAAGGGAAACCCGATCCCTAATCTGGTGCAACAGTAAATAAATAAGTGGGAAACTCCATCCACTAGAGAAAACTGATACCCAATCTGGTGCATAGATAAGCATCCGGTCAACCGCCCAATATCCGCGGTTGCCGCAAAGCCCCACAAATAATCAAACATGTCCCCGACACAAAGTTCCGACTACACTACCCTGACCCCTGCTCAAACCCGAGCAACACTAACCACCTGACTAACAAGAAGGAGAAAGGAAAAGCATGGTTTCTCCTAAGTCAAGTTCCAATAAGTAGTGTAGCAATAAAGGGAGGCCTAACTATATGTCCATACATGCATGCATTTGTCCTCAAGAATGAATAAAGAAAATAAACCTCATGCCAAAATCATCAATGACTATACCTGTCCATAATCCCCGATCCACAATCGCTCCTTAGAGTAGAACCTGCACATAACTACATAATCCTATCCCATTGCATAAACCAGCCTCATAAAAGGTTGTGTGCTAACATGGCATGATAATTATTCATATAGGGTAACCTTGCCTTAGGTAAGCTTCCACTAATCATGAACATAAATATCCGATTAATACCATTGTCATAGTATGACTAATTATCTTGTAATTCCCATAAAATCAACATTGTTAAGCTTACCGATCAAATCCAGATATTGTACCCTTCACATGCATGCAATTCTAATGCATGCAATTCTAACATAAAGAATTAGAGAACCGTCCACCGGTTCTCGGAACAAGCACCCACCTGAAACGCATTCCGCAGGCAAAGCCGAAGTCGGTGAAGTACGCAGCCACACGAAATCCAAAATCCGCCGGAACCGCACCCTCGGTAAACAGTCGCACAAACCACTGTTCCAACAAACAACATCGAAGCCGAGAATCAATTACACCACGATCAAAACTCTCAAAACAGCACATGCTGTTTTCTACCAATCAGCAGAGAGAAGAAGCCTTTTCACCTGTATACAGACCTCCAAAAAATCCCAAAAAAATTACGGTTGCGATCCTCGCGACGAGTAGCCCCAAATCGACTCTTTAAACGCCCCGTTCTGATAGCTGTAGACCAAGAAACAATTCGGACAACATTGGAAGCCATTCCCTCAAGAACACAGTTCTGCTGAAAAGATAGCAGCAAAGAAGCTTAATTCTCACCCTCGAAATGACCTCATAAAAATCCAGTAAAAATACGGGCGCATTTCTCTCGAAGAGTAGATATCAATCGAGTCTTTAAACACCTCATTCCGATGCTCGAGCATAGAGATAAAAATCCGACAAGCCTCCGCTGTCAAAAAATCCACCAGCAAAACAGTGGCTCAGAGATACCTCATAAACCGTGCCAATAACTCGAATTGAGATGAAATGATCAACAAGAGAATCGAAGACGTACCTCTCGTGAATGCGCTACCGCAAAAATCGTCAAAAACGATGGTCAGAGTAAGCCAAGGGAGCCTGCGCACCGAAACGCGACGAAGGGGATCGCCGGTGAAGAAAAGTCGCACAGCGCCGAATTGCCGCATACCTCGAAGTGCGTGCCACCAAAAAATTTGAAACATCCTCGGAAGATAGAGCAGAGGATGATGAAGAACTTTACTTCAGGGTTTAGGAGCAAAAGACCTCCGAAAAAGCTCCGAATCGCAGGCCAAAGGGGGCTATTTATAGTCTCCAGAAAACAAATCCCAAAATACCACCTGTGTCCCTGGTTTCGGGCGCCCGAAGTGATCGGGCTGCTACAGTACTGGGCCCGGCCCGTTACTGTGCGGGCCCGGAATCGCCACGGCCCGCCACGCGGCCCGCATCGTGTCCCACCCCCGCCCCGCTCGCCCGGTGCACGTGCTCCCGCCAATGGCGGCCCGCCACGTGGCACCGGCAGACCCTTCACCGCGCACGACGCGCGCCTGCCCCGCGCGTACGGCCACCTGCCCCCACCTGCCCCGGTCACCTGCTCCGCTCCTTGCGTGGACCGCGCGCACAACACCGCTCCAATAACAAGCCGCCACGTGTCCTTCCCTGGTGCACGCCTCGCCCATGGACCGCGCGCCTGCCCGCGCGCCCGCGCGTCTGCCCGCGCCCGCGCGCCTGCCCGCCGCCGCTCCGCCGCCTGCCCGAGCCCGCGCCGCCGCGCTCCGCCGCTGCCTACCGCCGGCCGGTCGCCGGAATCACTGTTCCGGCAGTGAACAGCAACTTTACTGTTCCAAATTCTGAAAAATGCATGTAAATAGCCCATTTTGACCGTTTTCGCGTGCTGAGTCCAAATCCGGTGTCCGATTTGCCAAATTCCATTCCTAAAAATTACCAAAGGCATCCGGAAAGGTGTTTCTTGGTCCAAACTTCGCGCTGAGTCCAATTTTAATATCCGCTTCGCGCGAAATTACTTCTAAACATCCAACGGGGTCCTCCGATCACTTATATGATCCATTTAACTCCCGAAGTCCAACACTTGTGTCCAATTTAGTGCAGAAACACCGCCGACACGCCACATAGGCCTCCAGAAGCTGCTGGTCACACTGTAGAAGCCTTGCAAAGATTCGGGTCACCACAGCCGTCGTGTTCTATCATCGGGCATGGGTCCAAGGAGCTTCTTGGGGTCGAGAAGCACCTGTAGGAGCTGTTGCATGTGGCCCAGAACCCGTAAATGGAAAATCACCATTGTTGGCCCATGGTGCTCGAAGCTTCATCTTCTTCTTTTTGTTTTCGGCCAACCGAGGGTGCAAAGATGCCTGAGCTTGAATGAGAAATGCTGCTGCTGCCTTGTGTTGCTTTCCAACCAAGTTAGAACCTCCCAGATCCGAGTTTGCCAAGGTTGCTGTTTTGGAGATGGTGGGTTGCATGTTAACTATTAATGCCCACCAAGTGTTTGAAGAAATGCCTGAAAGAGCTCGAATTTGGTTTTGGCCATTTGTGACTATCCAACAAGTGAGCAATTAACTCCACATAATCCCCTGACCTTGATGCTCACTTCAGTTGCAATTTTGACTGAGTGGATCAAAGTGTGGAGCATTCATGGCCATTAGAGAGCTAGGGACATGGATCTGTTGATCCAGCAGCAACTAGGCTGCACTTGAGTGAGCCCTAGAGTCCCTGAGATCTTCTGAGCATGATGCTCAAGTTGCTTAGCTGTTTGCACAAGCAGAAATTAAAGTTCTAGCAATTAGAGGCTTTTGTGAGTCTATGGTTGGGTATGTGTGAGTTGTTCCCTTATCAGCATTTGTGATTCAGGTTGGCACAGTCTGACTCTAGTCTTCGAGCATTCTGTTGGAGTCAATCGTTCGCCTGCAGACAGGTGGGTTTATCTTCGGTCCGGGCTTTATCATCTCGGCCCTCTGGGGTATCGTAATTGGTCGGACCCCTGTTCTTGTGGTAGCCTAGTTTTCATTATTGAGCCTGCTCCTTTTTGCTTGATCATTATCAGTTTTATTGCTATGCCTGATCGATTATTAGCTCGCTATCAGTTTATGCTTCTCAGTATATCTTGGACTTTTGCCATGCCTGATTGGTCATTAGCTAGAATTTATATATTATCATGCTGATCATTATATCTCGATTATTCCTGGACATATGCCATGTGTGATTGGACATTTATTATATCTTGCATTTAGTATTGCATGAGTTGAGATCAGTTTTGGCTTCCAGTTATTGCATCCCTGTTGGGATTTCTGCCTTGTTGCCGATTATCCGGTCTGTGGACTGTGAGCTTGAGCATTCGCATGATGATCGCCCGCACTACTGTACTTCACGAACATCAGCGGGGTCGCGCCCCATGTGTATGTTCTTTACCAGTAAAGTGGTCTGGTGATGGACCCGTGACCCCCAGGTTAGTGCCCAATGGTGCCGGAGTCTTGACTCCCAGGGTAGTGCCCGAGGGTGCCGAGGTATGTCAGCCAGGTTGGTGCCAGGTTAGACATTTTCCCTGAGGTCTATTTGACAAATATGGTGGCTATAATTGGGTAATTGTTGGTTCTATCATTGATACATAATTGCCTGTTCAGCATGCTTTCCTTCATATATTATGATTGCTCAGTTTTATTCAGTACTTATATCAGCATGCTCCTAATATGATCTATATCTGCTTTGCCTATCATTTTGATTATCCGCACCATGATCTATATTATGCTTACCTATCATGTCATCTTACTATCCGCTAGTTATTGTATGCCAGTAAGTACGATTTGCTATTTCTCGGCTCGTCGTGCCCACTAGGATACACTGTCGATGTATCTCACACCCCCTGGGTGATCATTTTTTCAGGTCGGTTGGGTGCTGGGATGTCGGGGCGTGTTGGTAACGTTATCGAGATAGCTTTGACCCGTGGACAGCCGCGGTAATTTTATAAATTGTAAATCATGTAATTTAATTGTAAAGTTATTATAATAAGTTGTTGTAAATATTTAATCATCTTTAGAAGTTTGTAGTTTAGACTACTCTGA
>CM055070.1:38138757-38143757 GCA_029204045.2 Tillandsia leiboldiana | reverse complement strand
AAGCACATGGAAATATAAAATCTATGCTTCAATCACAAGAATATCAAGTACCCAATCAATGCCAATATTGGTCACGGGGACCTCAGGCTCATACCACTATCTGCACCTATCCCACTGACATAACCCCGCACCCATAGGTGCTATCTGGGGCTCACGGGTCCTTCCTCTAGACCACTTTACCGGTAAAGAACAATAGCCACGGGGAGCGACCCCGGCAATGTTCGTGAAGTACAGCGATGCGTGGCAAGTCGTACTGATCAATCTCACGGTCTAGTGACCGAGTAGTCGGCCACATGCCGAGATCCCATCAGGGAATCATCTATCATATCGATCAGAATCTATCATGCATATCGGAACATCAAGTAGTATCTATCAATCATGCATATCGGAACGTCGAGTAGTATCTATCAATCATGCATATCGGAACATCGAGTAGTATCTATCAATCATGCATATCGGAACGTCGAGTAGTATCTATCAATCAGGATCAATCAATCATGCATATCGAGATATCAACAATATATCGGCTAACAGGAATCAACAAGTATCATCTAATCATGCAGATCTATGTACTGAAAAAAACTGATGAACAGATATATGTATATGATATGTCTCATGTAGATCAAGGTCTATCAGAAATGATCATCTAGCAAATAGATCCAGTCATCGGGACTAATCGTAACAGATAATGTCAAGCACAGGTGTATATGACAATCCAGAGGAATCAATGTCTATCGGGAAGATCATGTGATATATAGATGAAGTCATCATGGGTCATATAGATCAAATCAATAAGCTAATAAACAGGTATATGAAATCATAGTGCGTCTCAGTCGATCAAGATCTATCAGGAGTAGTCATAGAGCATGTAGATGTAAGCATCAGGGGTATATGACAGGTCTAAGGAAATCCATATCACTCAGAAGGATCATGTAGATAAAATCAATAGGCTAGTCAATAACAGGTGTCCGACTGGACTAAAGCAACCAGAGGGCCGAAGAGATAAAGCCCGGACCGAAGATAACCCACCTGAATGTAGGCCGATCCAACGACTCCAACAGAAGGCTCATGGGCCGGAGTCAGACTGCAAGGACCTGGATCATGAATACTAATCAGGGACATCCATAAACTGTTCTTTTACAACGAAGTACGCGAAACTCGCGCCGAAAGCCGTTAAACCGACGATTTTGCCGGTTCTCGGACCGATAACCAATTTTCGCTCAACAGGAGCCGTTGGATTCCTAACGAAAAGCTTAGGAATCATGTACACACTGCCCTAGACAGCACGCATTGCTACAATTGCATTTTGACCCCTAGGGTTTCCAAAAATCGCACTTTTATAGCTTTTTGAGAGCCGTTTTCGCTCGTTCTCTTAACTGGAAAATCATTTTTTACGAACCGTCACTTCCAGCAGGTGACATTTAACTTGATGAACACCGTGCTCACCAATTTGCGGCAGCACGGAACCCGAGGAAAACTTCGGGCCATAATATACTCCTCTAACCCAGCCTAAATGCATTTTTGTTTTCTCCGGCTTATCAAAACCCATTTCTAACACGAGCATCGCGTCCAGTGACCCCAAATTAGCCAGGGACACACTCTCGCGGCTTCGCAAACAGCCCCAAATGCTACTACGGGCAACTATTCGCATAAGCTTAGTTTTTAATACAACTTTAAATCCATTCAACAACAACCAAAATGTTATATATCAAAGTGTCTCTGGACAGTGCCAGGACACCAGGGCTCACCCTATTTCAGTCCAAAACTGATGGATCAACCAGATCCAAGTCCCCTCGCTCTCTAGTGGACAACATTGCTCCACACACCAATCCACACAGCCAAGATTGGATCTGAAGTGAGCATCAAGCTCAGGGGAGTGTGTGTAACAACTTTCATATTTTGATCATGGCCAGAATCTGAACTTAGAATCATTGGGACATTTCATCGAGCATCTAATGGGCATCATTTATATACAAACAACTAACTCTTGCCCGAGCCCATGTTCAGCAAGAAGGCAAATCCTGGGGCTAATAAGATGGAAGGAAAGCTAGAGCACAAGGTTTAGGGATTACCTGGGTGGTTCCCCGGCAACCGGAGGCGGCGGCGGCCGAAGGTGCAAGCTCGGGCAACCTTGGGTGCAAACAATGGAAACTTTACTTCTACCACTCATGGTCCACATTCACCTATATGGGAAGTTTAATAGGAACTATTAGAGCATACCTGGGTCAAATCCCGGCGGCGGAAAGCGCCGGCGACGCGCGGTGGCCGAAGTTGCAAGCTCGGGTGCAATAAGTGGTGCAACTCCGGTGCGCACAAATCCCACGTTAGGATTTACATGCAAGTGCATGAGAGGCTTCACAGAGACTAATGGAACATACCTGGGCCGCTATCCCATTTGACGGAGCTCCGGCGATCGCCGGAGATCGAAATCATCAAAGCTCGGTGAGATGGTCACCTCTAATGGCGGATTCCGGCCGGCGAGGCCTGGGCCGGCGGCAAGATGGACCAAAATGTTCCTCTCGGTGTCCTGATGCTTGCTTACGTGATGGCCGGCAGCATGGGTGCACGGCGGCGCCGGACGGAGGAATTCCGGCGAAGTCTCAAATAGTTCGGATCTAGGGCTTTGTCATGCGGCGCTGATCCTTGTCCGATCAACCCCAAACTTTAGGGAAAGCTTGCAGTCGCCCAGAGGAGCAAGATCAACGGTTCTGATCTTGAGTACAACGGTCCGATGGGTCCCGAGATCAAGATCGGCTTTAACCGCAATATTCCGGTGACACAGCACCCCCGCCGGCAAACGGAGGCACGGCGACGATCCGGACTACACAGGGGAAGTCTCCTCGATGTCAGGGATACCATACACAAGTCCAAAATCCATTTAAACAAAATCCTATCAATAACTTACCTCGTCGGAAAGCTTAGAGGAGGAGGTGGTGGCCGCGGCGGCGCACGGCGGCGGCCGGTTCCGAGGGACCCTTGGCCCGGTTGCGGCCCCACGAGGGAGTCCTCAGACGTGGACTGGATGGACCTAGCACCCTCTCGATCACCTTCCTCAACAGAACCCGAGATCAGAGATGTTCTTGATCTTCTCTTCTCCGGCGACGGGGAGCGGCGGCCGGTGCGGGGGCTCCGTGAGGTGCGGCAGAGAGAGTGGAGAAGGTGGAGTGTGCGGCTAGGTCAGGGCTACGGGTCTAGGGTTAAAAGGAAAACCTAGCATAGTGTGGTGTTTAAATAGTGGCATTTAGCACAATTGCATTTTAACCCCTTAACCTTATGACATTTAGAGCTGGGTCCTTTACAGCATGTTCATGCTTGCATCTTAGACCCTCACCACGGAGGTGGCACCGCAAAACGAGACATGAAATACTAGGGTTTATTGTGGCAAATACCACATTTTTCGCTTAGTTCACGCTGTTCGAGGCGTTCTGGTCGTCGAAACGAAAAATGGACTTCCGCTACGACGTCCGGCTCGACGAAACCTATCAGGTAGTGATTTTGTTCGCTAAAATTTAGCTCCCATAATTTTTAATTCCATCTTATACTGTACCGAAACACAGTTATTCGCGCTTTTCGAGGCTCTAGGGCCGTCAAACGGAATTCCGTCAGCGCCATTGCGTCCAGAACGACGAAAAACCGTTCAAAAGACTACCTGGATCACTTTGTTCGGGAATCCGAACAGTAAATTAGTTAACGTTACATTCGTCGAGTCCACCGAAAATTAAGATTACTGGTTCACTCTACAGTGCCAACTTAGTGATACTGTGCGCAGAGGGCACTGTTACATTGGTCGCGAGCTCGTCCACTTCTTTACTGAATTCTGGAAGATCCGACCGTCAGATCGAAAAGTGCTGAATATAAATCTCGCTCAGTTCGGCGAGACGATCGCAACGGTCACTCAGATTTCCAAAAATCATGTCCGGATTGAAAAAATAGCCTTTTTTATCTCGTAAATCGTGCAACTCGCCCCCTGGTCAATTGGCTAAATAAATCAACTAAGGGTCTTTTGAATTCGAAAACGACTATAATTCTACTATTAATCTATTTATTAAAATAAAATATTTCGATTTTCTACATCACTTACAACTTAAAAGAAGTTTCGTCCCTGAAACTTACAACTTAAAAAAAGTTTGTTCCCGAAGCTTAAACTTAACTAAACCACTATTTAAGCCTCTAACAGGTTCGCAGTAGTGACAATCAATCACAAAATATCGGCAACTCTCAGGCTACTCTTTAGACCCAATCTGATACTCCCCATTACAGGGTAGAGTATTTTCTCATTTCTTTCGACAGTACGTTGTCTGCAGCCAACGTGCTTACCAAAAGAAAAGCGAAACACCATAGATCTGTCGCCAACAACTAGTTGGGGGCACAACCTATATCTGAAGGTACGTCACATACCTCCCATCACAGTCTCTATGTCGTGACATAACATCTACGAGGGTCACTACCATCTCGTGGTCATGAATGTCACCCTGACAACTCACGAGAATCTGGAACCACATTCCAACATCACTGACACCACACTAGCATTGTCGCATAGGTCAAAATTTAAATCCACCCACCAAACCAGGATTACCAACGGGCACGTAGGCACTGAACTAAACACGAAACATTGAAGGATCAACAAGGTTATCAATCTCTGGCAAACTGTAAGGCTGGTGCAATACAAGCAGTCTTCTGCTGCTGTGCCATCAGCTAGACGATTACACAAGAACGGTGGTCTAACATTTAACCACTGTAACTAATCCGGCCCTTTGGCTCCACTGAAACATCAAGCCCACGGCCGAAACCATGACCGCGGCTAACCCTTTTACTAACAACGATCCCAAAAATGCGAACACTAAACACACTTGAGCTCTAATCCATTTTGCCAAAAACCCGCGCTCTCTCGTTGAACACAAGTCTCCTAGGGTTCGTTCCTAGCCAATACAAACTTTAGCTATCGTATTCCTAATTGCTCCTGATAAACCATCTAATGCGTCACGCCCCGAGTTTGAAAA
>CM055070.1:38008086-38138657 GCA_029204045.2 Tillandsia leiboldiana | reverse complement strand
GCCTACAACTTGCTGGTTCTTCTGTGGCTGCTCCGCGACGGGAAGGCAGTGGCGCTCGGCAACTGTGGGAGATGGTGGAGGCACGTCGGTTACAAGAGGAGAGGGCGGCAGAGGTGTCTAGTTTAGGGTTTCCAAGGATCCCCGTAACGTATATATTGCATAAATGCACATTTGCAAAGAGGTCCCTCACACTCGCTATTTGGACTAAAGTCCTTTAGTAAAATACTCCTCTTACAGTTTAGTCCCTCACCTGTAAGTGGCACATTTTTCGAGCATAAATATTGGGCTTTTCTGTAAAATACAGTATTTTTCGCCGTATTTCACGCTTTTCGAGACGTTCCGTTCGTCGAAACGAAAAATGGACTTCGCCATGACGTCCGGGCTCGACGAGACCTATCAGGTAGCGATTTCTGATTTTCGAGAAACGTCCGGATAAAATCTCGGTCCATAAAATACAGTTTCGGAATATAGTTATCGCGCTTTTTCGAGGCTTTGGGGTCGTCAAACGGAAATTCCGTCAGCGCCATTGCGTCCAGAATGATGAAACCGTTCAAATCGACTACTTGAAGTGCTATGATCGGTTTTCCAGACGGCGATTTGGCGAACGTTAGCGCGTAGGGGTATTTGCATTTGGGGTTTACTGTTCATGTACAGTACCAATGCACTGTGCACTTAAGTCGCGGGTCCCGCCCCTTCTTCGTCGATTTCTGGGAGATCCGACCGTCGGATCTAACTTGCTTAATATGGTTTTCACTCGGTTCGCGACGAGACGGTCGTACTGGTGATCTCGGATTTTCGAGATTAGGCTCGGATTGAAAGGCGACATTTTAGCCTCATAACTGTGCAATTTACACTGCAGGAAAAAGGGGGTCACTTATGATTCAAAGTTTCAACTTGACTTTTATTCTTTTTCCTTTTATTTATTTATAATAAAATTCAAGTTTCTACATCTCTACCACCTAAAAAGAAGTTTCGTCCCCGAAACTTAATACAACTAAGAGTCAAATACATGGGGAAAGCGCTCCTACATGGCTGATTCACGTTCTCACGTGGCTTCGCGCTTTTCATGGTTCTCCTATTGTACCTTGACATAGGGAATCGGTCTACTTCTCAGCTTTTTTTTTTTTTTTTTCATCGAGCCAGGATCTTCAGAGGTGTCTCAGTAAGGATGTCCTTCCTTAATTCACTGTCATCTGGAACACACCAACGGCCCCTGAATCGGATAGAGCCATCGGCGTGCAGCTGGTAATTCGTCAGTCTGTCCCAGTGGTATCAGTTCTCGAATCTCTGGAAGGAGGGGTCCGACTGCTGTCCCTCCTTTATGCGATCAAGCAGGGTAGGCTGCACTACCATCCCTAAAAGTCGAGCGGTAGACCTCGAAGGAATGATCTCCAAGTCTAGACGCTGGAACTCAGAAATCAAGCGGTCCTGATCAGTGATCATTAGCAGCTCTGAGGACACGTGCTTTCGGCTCAAAGCATCCGCTACTACATTGGCCCGACCTGGGTGGTATTGGATAGTGAGATCATAGTCCTTTAGCAGTTCGAGCCATCCACAAAGACTTAACAGACTTGATTTTGACATGTTGCCAAATTTTAAGGCTTAACTGCTTTAAATTTCAAGTTCCATTAACTAGGGTTCTCGTAGAGATGCTACACGCCCAGCCAAGGCTACACCACACAAGCACGCTTAACCTCGGAGTTCTGATGGGATCCGGTGCTTTAGTGCTGGTATGATCGCATCCGATGTGGCAACCAAACCTCATACTCTTTTCTGGTTTCACATAACTTACAGTTTGTGCAGGCAGAACTCAACGGTCTTACTCATTTAGGCTGACTATCGAGGTCGAACACTGACAAAAGGCCACTAGATTCACTTTCTTAAGTGAAATCCCACAAGGTAGAGAATCTCTTCTTACACTTTATATCGTTTGTGGCAAAATTTTCACCACCAGCTGCTAGAACTAAACCTCAGACTACCAAGGACGGACAACTGCCGGTTAAATATCACACGATCAGTCTCTTAGCATCATAAAACATGGCAACCCAGGTCACCATTCATAAAGCTTAAAATATCGATCTGGACATGTTGTCCACTCTTTGGGCTTAACCCATATATTCTATTATCAACTGGATTGCAAAATCTGACGAGATCAACGTGGTTAGTGACCACAAGTTAGGACGATTATCCACATTAATGACAAATATCACCTGTCCACTATGTATACGACTATCTGAGACCTACCTAAGGTCCGATATGGTCTGGAATATCAATACTGCATCTACACCTCGTCGTCCTAAGACAAACTTGGAACTAAAATTTAAGTAAGCAGACAAATAGACCCAATCATGATATTCCCCTTTAGAGGGTGGGGTATTTCCTCAGCTCTTTCGACAGTACGTTGTCTGCAGCCAACGTGCTTATCAAAAGAAAGGCGAAATACTATAGATCTGTCGCCAACATCAAGTTGGGGACAACTCCCACCGGAGTCAACAGAAGTATAGCTCATACCTCCCGACACAAATCTCTATGCCGATACTATAAACCTATATCAACGGTCTCTACCACCTCGTGGTCATGACTTCGACCCCAAATCAGTTCACACACAATGTGCGAATCAACTACAAATCGGATTCTTTTAGGATAAAGTCAAATTCCTCAAGCTATAATCATTACTCTGTATATTAGGCTTTCCAGTCATATTCTCACCACGGTAGTAGCCACAACATCTAAAATTGTTGCATACTCATAGGAGTAACTAAGACTCCACTAAACTCGTACCAAAAGGCAGGGTCTGAATCTGAATCTAACTCAAACCAGGGTTTCATCGGGTCCATAGATCACAATCAACCATGTCTGCGCCAAAAGCGCTCACTGCTACCACCACTCTCTATCGAAGTAATTGTGAATCCCAATTTATTTTTACAATGATCAGGGTATGGGACACAATTCAATAAAGTCTAATACTTGCTGAGTGTCGTCAGAATCCTTCCATCCAAAGCAACAAGATTGCTAACTCTAGGCATCCCGATAACTATATTCGGGAATCTCCGGTAATAGCAGCCACAACATAGTTTTGACAACCACGGCTGCGACAAAAGTACTATATCCAATGACGCGAGGACAACTGGGTGATCACTAACTTCTCCAAAAACCTGGACTAGTGGTGGGGCCAGTGCAACAACAGCAACTATCTGCTGCTGAGCCATCTGCTGGACTAACCCAGCAAAAATGCGGGTGAACTGATCCTCTAACAGCTGTCAAAAAAAATCCGAGCCCTCAGGCTCCACTGATATTTCAAACCCATGGCTCGTACCACGACCGCAGCTAACACTGCACCCACTATGACCACTAAGCCCAGAGCGCGTGCGAACACCGCTCATAGTCACACCAAAAGTTAGGAAAACGTCTCATAAGTGTGAAAGTACACCTGAGCTCCTAACCGCTAGACAAATACCCGCGCTCTCACGTCATAAGTCATCCTAGGGTTCATCCTAACCAGATCCTAATCAATTTTTCTAGATACCGTGTACCTATTGCTCTGATACCATCTAATCTGTCACGCCCTGAGTTTTAAAAAAATCAGGTCTGAAATTTTTTTTTTGAATAAATCAGAGTTTGCAAAACAGGCGTAACAGACCGCCACATATATAGGAAATCCCCTATCCACCGGGATAGTGTCTTTCCTATACATGCACGGCTAGGCTAATCCAATCAATCAGAGAGTAAATCATATCTCACTAAACTATGCTAATCATCAGGAATAATCCGAAACATCAAAATATCAACAATCTAAAATATTCACATAAACTGGAACTGAAATATCATAATGAAAGTCAGCTACAAATCGTAGGGGATCTCAATCCTCGATCTATTTCATCAGGGGACAGCTCTATTGTGACAGGCTCTCTGGATCGTCCCGACATCCCACTACCCGAACGACCTAAAAAACAGTCACCCGAGGGTGTGAGACACACCGGAGTGTATCCCAGTGGGCACGACGAGCCGAGAAATAGCTAATCGTACCTACTGGGTACAATAATCTGCGGATAGTATAAATCACAGGGTAAAGCTGAATAAAACAGATAAGATCTACTGTTAATCAACAAAAATCCACAGATAACTGAATAGGCTGAGAAATAGTGCTGGGAACTGGATATGACTATAATCATCAAGCATAAGAGAGCTGCAGATAAATGGTGCTGGAAATCAGAGTATGGCTATAATAATCAAACATAAGAACTGCAGACAGATAAATGCTAGAAATCCGGGTATAGCTATAATAGTTAAGCATAAAAAGAACTGCAGATAATAATGCTAGAGATCTGGACAAACTGAAATAATCAAGCATAAGGAATCTGCAGGCAATAAGTGCTGGAAAATCAGGGTATAACTGTAATAATCAAGCATAAGGAATCTGCAGATAATGAATGCTGGAAATCAACATAACTGAACATCAATGGTACAAAGTAAGAATCATGCGTCAAAGACAGAAACCCAAGTACCCAATCATGCGCCACTCTTGGTCTCACAGGACCTCAGGCAAAGCCACTGTTCGGCACCCCATCCGCTGACATAACCTGCACTTACGGACGCCAAGCAGTCCTGGTGCAAAAGGGCTCACGGGTCTTATCTCAAGACCACTTTACCGGCAAAGAACAAGCTCCACGGGAGCGACCCCGGCCATGTTCGTGAAGTACAGCAGTGCATGGCAAATCATAATGCTCAATCTCACGGTCTAGTGACCGAGTAGTCGGCAACATGCCGAGATCCCAGCAGGGAATCATCTGTCTATATCTCTCAATCAGGATCAATCGATCATGCATATCAACAATATATCAATAACCATCTCAATGACAGGACTCAACGAGTATAATCAAATCATGCATATCTGAATAAAGCAGTATGACAAATGACATGGAACTAGCAGGAATAATCGATCATGACCTCTATATATCAGGATATGAAAGCTGACAAGCAGATGTGTATAAATATAGAGTGTCTAAGGGATCAGTGTCTATCTCGAAAATCATGCGATGTATAGGTGCAATCATCAGGACTAATCATGTAATCCGGAATACAAGGAGTATATACCCGAATAATAGCATATCAAACATGCACAATACTATGAATCAAGATGTCTGTATATATCAATCAATCATGGGTCTGTCATGCCTAACTGGAATATCAAAGCAAGTAACAACAGGCATGATCAGACCACAGGAATCTACTGTACTGAGACATATGAGCTGCTGAACCGGAAAGAAATCCAAGTAATATCTGAATATAAATCAGTATAACGATCGACAGGAATCAATACGCAAACTCAGATCATGCAAGTCTATGTATCAAAATATAAAAGCTGATGAGCAGGTATACGTGATATGTCTAAGGTGATCCAAGTCTATCAGGAAGATCATATGGCATATAGATCAAATCATCAGGACTAAACAAAAACAGGTGTCCGACTGGACTAAAGCAACCAGAGGGCCGAATAGATAAAGCCCGGACCGAAGATAACCCACCTGGATGTAGGCAGATCCTCGAACTCCCGCTCAGCTAATGGGAGGCTGGTGCTGAACAACTGGGCCCTGAACATATAACTGGGATCAATAACAGACTCACACAAACCCATCCCGACAATACCATAACGTCCTGTCGCTATCACGGAAAACTTAGCCGAAACTAGGCTTAAACCGAGATTCCCGAAAATCCACTGAACCTCCAATCATGACCCGCCAACGTTCTAAAAATATCCAAACACTGCCAAACCACAACTAACGACTCTAAACATCATCAACTCGATATTCGGGCAAACAGGGGTAAAACCAAAATTTTCGGTGTCCAATTGTTGCCACAAACACTCGCACAACTCACGGGAAGCCCAATTCGGCTTCGGAGTTTTCCGACAGAAAACTAAAGTCACTGGACCAGCCAGGACAGTGTCGGGAATAACCAGAGGCAACAATTGATGACAAGAAATTCAAATTGAAACACGAACTCGCACCGTAATTCGTCAAACCGACAATTTTGCCGATTTACGAAACAAGATCAGTTTCCCGCTCAACTAGAGTCCACAGAACTTTAATAAAAAGCTTAGAGGGTGCGTAAATATTGTCTAAGGACAGCCATGAAGTCACATTTGCGACTTGGTCCACAATAGTTCTTAAAATTGCATAATTACTTCACTCGAATCACCGTTTCAGTCCGTTCTTTAAATCCGGGTAACCAAAATTAGCGCCGTAAATTTCAGCGCGTCTGTTTTGACGAGACGGAACCCATGCTCACAGACTTGGGTCGACAAGAAGTCCAATTTTCAGAATTGTCCCATAATTACATAGGCTCAAACACAACCTTGCTAGATTAAACTATACGCATGACCAAATCATGAAACAACTGAAGCATGGTGCTTAGGGTGGTCAGAGAATGATGGTGCTCACCTGAAATGAGTCGGAAAACGGCCGGATAGTTGGCCGGAGCAACACCACCAATGAAGCCAAGCTCGGATTGGCCCAACTTGGAACAGACCCTGTTCGACCCTGGAACAAGGTGGAGCATGGCATTCAGTAACCTCCCATATGAAGCTTGGTCCAAGGCCGAGCCACAGCCGGCGGCCGGAGACGGCGGCGGCCGGAGAAATACCAACCAAAGCCCGTTTCCAACTAATTAAGCCAACTTAGTTAACAGAGGCCTATAAACCAAACCAACTTGATGGAACTAATAAATAAGGTGTTTAGGACTTACCTGCATGGTTGGCCGGCGACCCGGAGCGGCGTCGGCGGCCGGCGATGGCTCATGTTGCCATACGGGTGCAACTACAGAGGGAGGAAACCACGCGTAAAAAATTCCATGCAAATGCATGGGAGGCATCAAAAGACCCCAAGAAACGCACCTGGGTCGTTTTCCCACCGCGCGGAGCCCCGGCGATCGCCGGCGGCGGAGCTCGGCCAAGATGATGGCCTTTAATGGCGGATTTCTTGGCGGAGCACGAGAGCCGTTCTAACTTGGACCAAAGTGTTGCTCTCGACTCCCCGATGCTTCCTGTGGTGGTGGCCGGCGGCTTGGGTGCACGGCGGCGCCGGACGGCGAAGATCGGCCGCGGTGCAAGAATGCTCGGTTCTAGGGCAAGCCGGATCTTCGCGGATCCTCAACCGATCAACTCCAGACTTCATGGAGAGCTCACAGTTGTAAAGCGGAAGAGGTTCAACGGTGCTGATCTTCATCTCGACGGTTGGATCCATCCCGCGCTCAATATCGGCCAAAAACCGACTTCCGGCAAGGAGTGGTTCCCGCCGGCGGTCGGGACGACGGCGACGGCTCAAAATTCACAGGTAAGGTCCTATCGATGTCAGGAACACGTAGATACACTCTTGGGCCATTTAAAAACACAAAGATTTCATCCCTTACCTCGCCGGAGAGAGGAAGAAGAAAGAAAAACTCCGCGGTGGCGCGCGACGGCGGCGACCGTCGGGGAACCCTTGGCTTGGTCGCGGCCACCCCGAGGATCACTTCGGTTGAAACTTGAGCCCTCAGAATCTCCCAGATGTCACTCCAACTCCACAATCCGAGATGCCTACAACTTGCATGGTTCTTCTTTGGCTGCTCCGGCGACGGGAAGGCAGTGGCGCTCGGCAACTGTGGGAGATGGTGGAGGCACGTCGGTTACAAGAGGAGAGGGCGGCAGAGGGTGGCTAGGTTTAGGGTTTCCAAGGATCACCCGTAACGTATATATTGCATAAATGCACATTTGCAAAGAGGTCCCTCCACACTCGCTATTTGGACTAAAGTCCTTTAGTAAAAATACTCCTCTTACAGTTTAGTCCCTCACCTGTAAGTGGCACATTT
Source organism: Tillandsia leiboldiana (assembly GCA_029204045.2). Classification (NCBI taxonomy): domain Eukaryota; kingdom Viridiplantae; phylum Streptophyta; class Magnoliopsida; order Poales; family Bromeliaceae; genus Tillandsia; species Tillandsia leiboldiana. The sequence continues at coordinate 38,130,812 of CM055070.1, read as the reverse complement.
TTCGGAGCATAAATATTGGGCTTTTCTGTAAAATACAGTATTTTTCGCCGTATTTCACGCTTTTCGAGACGTTCCGTTCGTCGAAACGAAAAATGGACTTCGCCATGACGTCCGGCTCGACGAGACCTATCAGGTAGCGATTTCTGATTTTCGAGAAACTGTCCGGATAAAATCTCGGTCCATAAAATACAGTTTCGGAATATAGTTATCGCGCTTTTCGAGGCTTTGGGGTCGTCAAACGGAAATTCCGTCAGCGCCATTGCGTCCAGAATGATGAAACCGTTCAAATCGACTACTTGAAGTGCTATGATCGGTTTCCAGACGGCGATTTGGCGAACGTTAGCGCGTAGGGGTATTTGCATTTGGGGTTTACTGTTCATGTACAGTACCAATGCACTGTGCACTTAAGTCGCGGGTCCCGCCCGCTTCTTCGTCGATTTCTGGGAGATCCGACCGTCGGATCTAAACTTGCTTAATATGGTTTTCACTCGGTTCGACGAGACGGTCGTACTGGTGATCTCGGATTTTCGAGATTAGGCTCGGATTGAAAGGCGACATTTTAGCCTCATAACTGTGCAATTTACACTGCAGGAAAAAGGGGGTCACTTATGATTCAAAGTTTCAACTTGACTTTTATTCTTTTTCCTTTTATTTATTTATAATAAAATTCAAGTTTCTACAGCGGACGCAGGCACGGCGGCGGGCAGGCGCGGGCAGCGCGGAGCGCGCGGGCAGGCGCGCGGGCAGGTGCGCGGTCCACAGCGCCTGCGTGCACCGGAGGTTGGACACCTGTCGGCCTGCTGTTGGCGCGGTGTTGTGCACTCGGTGCACCGAGCTGGTGTGCTCGCCTCGGGGCGCGTGCCCGACACTGTGCATAGGCGGCGCTGGCGCACGCACGTGGGCGCGTCAGGCGCGCGTTGACCGGGGAGCCGCCACGTTTCGACCTCTCGTTGGGCCACGTGTCGCCCGCTGGGTGGCCCCGCACGGCTGTCCGCTGTGTTGTGGGCGACGTGGAGGCCCGTGGAGGTTTCGGGCCTGCACAGTGTTGGGCCGGGCCCAACACTGTAGCAGCCCGGAACTTCCGGGCGCCCGGAAAATGGGAATCATCCGTTATTATTTGATTTGTTTTCTTGGCCTATTTAAACGGTCCGAGCTGCTTCTTCCTCCTCTTTTCTTCCACTTCCGAGCTTCAAACCGACGGGAGGTCTCCAGCAAAGTTGTTCCCCTCGCTGTGTAGCTTCCATCTGCAGAGTTGGGGATTTTTGGGGGCACGCTTTCCGAGATTCTCATTTTCTTGGCGCGGCGCGATGCTCTTTCTTCGGTGCTTCTTCCGTCTCTCTTCCGTGCACGAGCTCCCCCGGCCTACTCCGACCATCTTTTTGAGCGATTTCTTCGCCGTTGGATTCGCAACAGGTGAGGCTACGATTTTGGTTTCTCGCACATTTTCTGGTTTCATGTTTTTCGAGGAGTTCTACCTTGCTCTCTGAGGACCTTGTTTGCTGTGTGGATTTTTTAGGGCAGCAGATTGATGGGATTTTATCTCCGCAACCGGGCATCGGATTGAGACGCTCTTATAGACTTTTTTCATCTACTCGACGCAAGGATCATCGTGGATTTTTCTTGGAATTTTTGGAGACCTTCCCAGAGTTATACACTTTTCCTTTTATCTGTACAAGAGTTTACAGTTGAATGGTTTTGGGATTTTGCGCACCGATACTGTGGAATTTGTAACTTGGCCTACGTTGCTCGGAATTGGGCGTGCAGGTACTTGTTTCGAAGCTATCGACACGAGGATCGCAGGGATATTTTATTTGGAATTTTTCAAGCAAATTCAGCAGGTGAAATAATCGCATCTTTGCGGCTGTATTTTCAGTGTTGTAATTCTTGGCAGATTTTGGAATTAAAGTATAACTGTAGCCTTATGTTGTACGCAGGAGGGATTGTGGACTGGGCAGGACCTGTTGGACATAGAGTTGTTATTTTTCCTGGTTTTCTCAGCTGTACGACTCCGGACAGTTAGCGTCTTCAGGTGGGTGGCTTGCTTTCAGGACCTATGGACTGTGCTCTAATTCTATTTATATAGAATCATGCATGATAGTGTTTGGACTGGGTAGCATGCTTGAATGTGAATGCTAATATTCCTTGTAATTATCTAATGATCTCTTCTGCTTCCTTCTACCTGTTAAATATTTATTATCTTGGAACCTGACCTAGCACCCCCGTCATATGTTGCATGTGTAACCAGACCAGTAGAAAACCCTCACTTGGGCTAGGGTTATTTATGTTTAGACATCCACACTGTTCTTTCATTCCTGGACTTAGTGTTATCCTAGCCCGGGTAGTGGGCCGAGCGGTCGGGACTTTCTTTTAGTGTGGGATGCATTTGCACTCGTGCTTGGGAGCAGAGTGGAGTCTGGTGGATGTAGTGGGTCGCTTTTCTGTGCCGGGAGCCGTTTGGATAAACGGTAGTCCCGGGAGGTCTTCTATCCCTGTTTGTGCTGTCGCCACTGTGTTAGTGGCAGTTGTGTGCTTGTGTTAGCTGGACCTAGAACCCAGAACCTTTTTGACATACACATGATTTTTAGTCTATCTATGTTTTTCTTCCAAGCTTCGAAGGGCCGCTGGAGTCTGTTCTTGTTTGATTGGACAAAGACATCAGCCCTTCGGGGCTTGGGTAAAACACTTATTTTTCTAACTGTTTTTCTAAAGAGAACTAAAATCATTAAATATGGATTTCTTCTAGATCAAATGACTTTCAACAGCAAATGTCACCTTTTTCTTGTAAATCTCCCCACTCGAAAGGATTCGAGTGATTCGGGTTCTAGGGGCCGTTCCTTTGTCGGGACGAAAGCCACGGGGGCCGAGCCTGGAACCTGTTCTTGTTTGATAGGGTTGTAGGTGTAGGTCTCCCGGGACTTTCGGGCCCTGTTGGTGTATTCTGCGTGTCGTACCGAGGTTTTGCTTTCCCGAACTATAAGGGGATCGGGAACTTCGATAGGCGGAGCCTAGAGTCTGTTCTTGTTTGATAGGGTTCTTAGCACCGGTCTATCGGGTTTCCGAACCCTTATGGTGTCGGTCTTTCCTGTGAGTTTAGTGTTCTGTTGTGGGAGCCGTCTGGTGGACGGTGGCCCCAGCTGTGTGGTTTTCCAGCCTGCGGTTGAGAGTTGGTGTTGTGGGTCGATCTTGTTGATCGTGGTTTGGACTATAGCCTGCATGAGCCATATTTGAGCTCGACAGAGATACGCGGATACTTTCCTCGGTGGGGTCGCTCCCCTCGAGAGCCACTCCGGAGTTGGGCCTGTTACTTGCTATCGCGACTTGTCGACGCCGTCCCTCTGACTGGGCCAGTTAGTGGCAGTCACGGACACCCTACGGTAGACCCGTCCTGTTGAGGATGTGCGGCAGTAGGTGGGCGCAGGTTTGACTGGACCCTTTGAGGCAGTCAGTTTAGATTTGGTGAGTTTACTGGGTGTGTTAGTAGATGCATCATGTTCCATCTGTTCCTTTTTCTTGAGCATCTAGATAGAGGCATAGTAGCTGTAGAGTTACTTTTCCAGCCATTTCATTTCAGTATTATATTGTTACTTTATGCCTCTAGTAGACTTAGTGGGCAGACCGTCGGGCTTGTTGGCGGCACCCACTGAGAACTACTTGGGACGTAGTTGTAAGAATTCGAATTTTTGTAAATAATTAAATAAATGAAATCGATAGAAGTCAAGTTGAATTTGGATCATAAATGGCTCAGATAGCGACAGTGCCCCTTTTCTGTAGTGTAATTTGCACAATTAATGGGCCAGTAATATCACCTTTCAATCCGAGCCTGATCTCGAAGATCCGAGACCACGAGTGAGACCGTCTCGTCGAACTGAGTGAAAACCATATTGAACTTGTTCAGATCTGACGGTCGGATCTCCCAGAAATCGGCGTTGAAGCCGGCGGGACCCGCGACTTAAGTCGCGGGTACAAGTGAACAGTAAGCCCTATTTTCGAGTCCCCTTCGCGCCAACGTTGGCCAATCTACTATCTGGACTCCTAATATAGTGGTTCGAGTAGTCAATTCCAGCTATTTTCGATGTTCTGAACGCAATGGCGCAGTCGAAAATTTTGTTTGACGACTTTGGAATCTCAAAAAGCGCGAAAACTGTATTTTGACATAGTTATTATGGACCGAGAATTTTATCCGGGCAGTTTCGCGAAAATCAGAGATCGCTACCTGGTAGGTCTCTTCGAGCCGGACGTCATGGCGCAGTCCATTTTCCGTTTCGGCGACCGGATCACCTCGAAATACGTGAAATAGGGCGAAAAATGGGATATTTACACTTAAAACCCTATTAAACTTGCCTCGATTTGCGTGCCACTTCTGGGAGAAGGAGCTAAGTGCAAATATGGGCTGCTGTAAGGGACCTAACCCTGAATACTAGAACTAGAGGGTCTTATTTGGAATTGTGCAAATCCTATATATATAGGTGCCCTCTCGAGCTAGGGTTTTCCAAGAAACCCTAGAGCTCACTAGCCGCCGCCACCCTCTCCAACAACCTCCTCCCCTCTGCCTCACTTCCCGGACCACCCCGCACCGGCCGCCGCCTCGCCATTGCCGGAAAGGAAAGATCAGGAATCATCTTGATCTCTCGGGTTGTGGGAGGGAGGTGCTGCGAAGGACCCTGGTCGACCCAGCCTCTGCCTGTGGAGTCCCTCGTGAAGCCGCGTCCGAGCCCGAGTGGAGCCGGCCCCGGCCGCCGCTGTGCGCCGCCGCGGCAAGCTTCCTCATCCTTGATCTTTCCGGCGAAGGTAAGCTCTCGGGACCTTCTCGTTATTTTGGCACAGGACCCTACCAATGGGTTTCTGACATCAAGGAAACCCCCCCGGTACAGGCCCAGCTGCGGCCGCCGTCTCGATCGCCGGCGGGAGCAACCCCGCCGGATTATTGTTCTTGTGACCGATCTCCAGCGCCACCGCCATCCGACTGGTCAGCGCGAGATCAGAGCCGTGGAATCGGGTCCTCTTGGTGACTGAAACATCCCCACGAAGTCCCATCGCGATCGGACGAGGATCGGGCCCGCGCACGAGTGCCCTAGAAACGGGCTTTTCTTCACAAGGCCCGATCGCCGCCGTCCGGCGCCGCCGCGGCCATCCGTCGCCGGCCAACCCTGCACCAAGCCTCACGACATCAGGACAGACCTTTTGGTCCATCTCGCACCGGCCCGGAGGGACATCGCCGGAATCCGCCATTAACGGCTGTTGAAGCTTCTCCGACCTCGCCGGCGCCGCCTTGCCGTCGCTCCTAGACGCTGGAAAACCGATTGGGTAAGCTCCTCTGACTCTTGGGAGCTCTCCCATCCGGTTGCATGCAAGGTTTAGCGTCGGCATCCTCATCTACAGGATTGCACCCGAGATTTGCCTCGACTTGACCGCCGGCGATCCCCGGCGCTCCGGGACTCCGGCAACCACTCAGGTGAGGTCTACAGACCCTAAGCAAGCTCTCCATGAATTTATTTTAACCCAGATCACCCCTCTGTGTTGGGTCTTAATTCTTGCACCCGAGCCTTGTCATTCGGGCTCATCTCCGGCCGCCGCCGCCTCCGGCCGCCGGGGCTCGACCCCGCATGGACCCGAGACCTCCTGGGGACCTCTTCTAACTGATGCTCACCTTGGTTCCAGGTCTGAGCCACTGTTGTTCCAAGAACACCAAACCGAGCCTTGATCCAAACTTGGGTGTTGCTCCGGCCAACTTTCCGGCCAACTTCCGGCGCGCCAAAGGTGAGCCCTCCACTCCTTTTTCCATGCTGAACATGATGCTCCAGTTACTGATCAATATGATCAAGTATATGTTGAGTTTTAACATAGTTGCAAATTAGACTTTAAATGTTATGGGCCAACTTTGATTTCGGGATCCGTGTTAGTCCAAACTTGTGAGCACGGGCTCCGTCTCGACGTAATGATCACGCTGAAACTTACGGCGTCAATTTTGGACCCCCGGATTGCAAGAACGAGTCGAAACGGATAATAAAATAGGATAATAATGCAAATTAAAATATACTATGGACCTAATTGCAAATTAAACACAGATGCTGACTTTAGACAGTGTTTTCACACCACTAGACACTTTGTTAGAGTCCCGTGGACTCTCGCTAATCGGAAATCGGATTTTGATCGATAAATCGGCGATATTCTCCCGTTTAAGCTTTTCGTTGCTGTCGGATCGTCGGGAAGGATTTGCGTGAGTCTACTACTGACCAGATCTTCTGATACAGGGCCCAGTTGTTCAGCACCAGCCTCCCACTAGCTGTGCGGGAGTTCGAGGATCTGCCTTCATCCAGGTGGGTTAGCTTCGGCCCGGGCTAGCTTTTTGGCCCTCTGGTTGCTTTAGTCCAGTCGGACCCCTGTTTTTGACTTCCCCGCTGATTATATGACCTATCTTGACATATCATGGTGTCACTGTTGACATTGACCTGATTAGACCTGTGATTGAGATTTCTTGTCACGATCAGCCGATTAACATATACATACTCCCTGATTATTCCTGACTGATCCTGATTGATTGAGATATAGATTTGCATGATTAGATGATACCTGTTGATTCCTGTCATTGAGATATTTCTTGATATACGTCGATATGCATGATTGATTGATCCTGATTGATAGACACTACTCGATATGCATGATTGATTGATCCTGATTGATAGACACTACTCGATATGCATGATTGATTGATCCTGATTGATAGACACTACTCGATATGCATGATTGATTGATCCTGATTGATAGACACTACTCGATATACATGATTGATTGATTCCGATGGATAGATATAGACAGATGATTCCCTGTTGGGATTTTGGCGTGTGCCGACTACTCGGTCACTAGACCGTGAGATTGATCATTGTGACTTGCCATGCACTGCTGTACTTCACGAACATTGCCGGGGTCGCTCCCCGTGGCTATTGTTCTTTACCGGTAAAGTGGTCTGGAGGAAGGACCCGTGAGCCCCAGATAGCACATATGGGTGCGGGGTTATGTCAGTGGGATAGGTGCAGAGAGTGGTATGAGCCTGAGGTCCCCGTGACCAATAATGGCATTGGTTGGGTGCTTGATATTCTTGTGATTGATGCATAGATCATATACTCCCATGTTCTAGCATGCTTTTCAGTACCTATTCCTGTTCTGTTATGTTGGATTGGTTCTGGTATTTTTCGTACTTGTATATGTACTGTCACTTGATTATGCTTCATGCCAGTTCATTTCATATGCCAGCTTATGATTGATTACTTGCCTAGTTAGCTTATCTATGGATTTTGATTATGAGTGGACGTTTATGTTTTCCAGCATGTATGATCTACAGTTTTATGATTGATTCCAGTATACTTACCTGCAGTTCTTATTCTGATTACTAGTAGACCTCTATGCTTTCCAGCTTTTCCTGTTGACTCTTACTATCCGCAGATTTTAGTACCCAGTAGGTACGATTAGCTGAAGCTCGGCTCGTCGTGCCCACTGGGATGCACTCCGGTGTATCTCACACCCTCGGGTGACTGTTGTAGGTCCGTCGGGTGGTGAGATGTCGGGACGATCCAGTGAGCCGATTACGATAGAGCTGTCCCCATGAGCATTATATATCGACGACTTCGGCAGACATTTACTTTCCGCATTTCATTCCAGTTTATCGTGATTTAGACATTTAAAACTGATGATGTAATAACTTAATTTTGATTATTCCTGCTGAGTAGATTAGATTAGTTGCTGATATATCTGTTGATCTCTGATGATGATTTTTAGCCGTGCATGTATAGGGGAGTCTTTGTCCTTGGGATAGAGAGTCTTCTATACGTGTGGCGGTCTGTTGCGCCCAGTTTGCAAACTCTGATTTCAAAAAAAAAAAAATTTTCAGACCTGATTTTTAAAACTCGGGGCGTGACAGTAGTTCTCACACCCGTCGTGGTGTTTTTCCCACAGGGACTTCTACTCCTGATCCTGCTGCTCCTGTTGCTGCTTCTTCTGATCGAGGTAAGGGAGTCGCGAGTTAGTTCCCTACCAGTCATCGTCCAGAGAGTAGATGTACCCCGTACTCTTGAGAGTTCTTGCTGAGAGACTTTGTAGTGAGGTATAGAGTTGTACTTTTATTTTACTGCTTGAGCGATTTATGTATTTTTTGGTGAGGGCTTTGTGTTGTATATTTTCTTTTTTTAGCAGTTTACTTTTCAGCTCTGATATCTGTATAGCATAGTTGATCTTTTGCAGGTTAGTCGCTTCGTCTATACGGGGCTTCCCGTATGGGCGGCGGATCTGTTGGCGAGCCCGGGCCGCAGTTTCGATGCCGGGGCGTGACAGATTAGGTGGTATCAGAGCCTAGGTTGTAGGTCATTGTGGACTTAGAAACCCTAGGCTTGTGGTTGGACATTAGGATGACTACGTGAGAGTCGTGACTGTTAGCGAGAGTCCTGATTGAGTTTGATATCTCTCCCAAGGGACGGGATGAGTGATTGGCATGTTTATTCTCCTAAGCGATTATGTTGGCTGCAGACAACATAATGCTAGGGAATGGATGACATGTCTTAGACTTTCGCTGGATTGGGTCGAGTGTTGTTTGGTACTGTCCTAATGGTTGCTTGTGTGTTGCAGGTAGGCACGATGCCTCCCCGACGCAGGGTGCAGACGCGTTCTCAGCCTTTCCTCTCCGATGAGCCCGAGCAGGAGGACTCGGGGCAGGGACAGCAGAGGGAGGTTCTGGAGCTCCGTGCCCAGGTGGCACAGTTGTCTGAGGCGGTGCGGCGCCAGGAGGAGACATCTCAGCGCCGGGAGGAGGCTTTACAGCGCCAGGAGGAGGCTTCTCAGCGCCAGGAGGAGGCTTCTCGGCGCCAGGAGGAGGCCTTTGGTCGGATGATGCTTCTTTTAGAGCAGAGGACGCAGCCAGTGGTAGCACCCCCTGAGTGTTCGCCTGTGCCTTCTTCACCAGCTATGGCGCCCCCTGTGGTTCCGTCAGCGTAGGCTATCCCTGTCGAGCCGGTTTCTTGCATACCACCGCCAGGGTCGACGGGACCTTTGACTTCGGCTGAGCAGAGTGCGGTGGTGGATCTGTTGATGAGGTTCTGCCGGTTTGATCCACCCCGTTTTTCTGGTATGAGTGCTGAGCCGTGGGAGGCAGAGTCTTGGATCACGGCCATGGAGCGTCATTTTGAGAGTTTGTTTGTTGAGGATCGATTTCGGGTCTTCTTGGCTACACACTTCTTGGAGAGCAACGCCGAGGCTTGGTGGCGGCGTGTGCGGCCTGTTGGTCCGCCTGGGACGCAGATTCTTCCTTGGGCGGAGTTCCGCAGACTTCTTCTAGGGGCCTTCTTTCCTGAGAGTGTTCGCCAGAGATTGGAGGAGCGGCTGAGAAATCTCCGCCAGGGAGATCGGCCCGTGAATGCATACATAGCCAAATTCAATCAGCTATTGGCTAGTATGCCTCACGCGGCCAGGGACGAGTCTCACCGGATCTACATGTTTGAGCGGGGGCTGCGCCGGGACATTTATCAGCTTGTTCGCTCCCACAGATTGCAGACTTTAGAGGCTTCGATGGAGCAGGCCCTCTATGTGGAGCACGGAGAGACGGTTTTGGTCGGGGTGGCCCCAGCTTCCGTAGAGATTTCGGGGGCGAAGCGCCCAGCACTGGATGATGAGGGTCAGACGAGCCGGCAGGGACCTCCGAGACCTCCACGATCTCATCCTGAGGGTCGTGGGTTTCGTAGGCGTCAGAGATCAGGTGGGCCGCCGCAGCTGCAGCAGTATCGGCAGCAGCGACAGGAGCGGTGTGTCATCTGTGGCGGGCCTCATCCACCGTCGCAGTGTGATCAGAGACAGGGGCGGTGTTTCCTCTGTGGAGAGTTGGGACATTTCCGCGCAGCTTGCCCCCATGCCATTTTGTCAGTGCGGCCTATTGCGACAGCACCTCCTTTGTCTATTCTTGCAGCGGAAGCCCCTCCGGCACACCGTCAGGCAGAGTGGGCCACGACGTCGGGACAGACGGGACGACGATCTGCAGCACCCAGTGGACGGGTTTATGCAGCCCTGGTGGAGGACACCCCGGCAGCAGATCGTGTCGCGGCAGGTATGATTTTATTTCAGTTAGCTGAGTTGAGTTTTTCGATACCGCTGCATCCTTCTGCATTATTAGTAGAGCATCTGCATCAGCATCTTTGCATGGGTATGGGTTAGAAGTTTTGCTACATGTTTTAGCGTTTGGATTCTTCCTTGTATCCCGCTAGTAGAGGAGGATCGCGGTATTTGATCAGTGCAGTTGAGACTTGGAACTTTACCTGCTGATGTGATGATTCAAGGACAGCTCCAGAACTTGGATTGAGCACACCAGTTGGACTGGTTGGTGCGGTGCCGTGCTACGACTGATAATGGAATGAGAGCAGTTACCCTTCTGCGAGTTGGACAGGAGGAGTTCATTTTCTCGGATTGCCGGCGTATCCTTCCAGCAGCATTGGCTTCAGCGGCATTGGACAGACGCCACCCCGGGAGCAGATGTGAGGTTTAGGACTAGTGGTTGTGTCCTTTGAAGTCTCGTTGGTGGTAGCATTCATTTGTAGCCACAGCAGGAACGACACCAACACTTCCCTCCCTTTTCTCGCCTTTGTACTGAAATTTACGAACAGGACGAAAACTTCGAAAGATTGCTCTAGCAATGGAGACAGTGCCCGAACCTGTTCTTGTTTGATTGGGGCGAAGGCACTGATCTTTCAAAATTTTTGGACTTTTCGCTAATTTCAGATGTTTTCTCGATCGAGGGTTGGGGTTGATGACTTTCCTGCTGGTGGAGCCGTACCTTTCTTGCTAGTTTAGTGTTTGCGTCTTTGGTTGATTTGATTGTTTTAATTTTGTTGTGGGTTGTTTTAGTTTCGGGGGCGAAACTTCCTTTTAGTGGGGGAGGATGTGAGGACCTGGTTTCCCCGCGGGGGAGTTTTCTGTTTGTTTGGCAGCTTTCGAAGGCTTGTGTGGTGTGTTGGTGGTGTTTGTGCGCAATTTGGACACAAGTGGTGGACTTCGGGCTTAATAATGGATCACGGGAGTATTTGGAGGACCCGTCGAGTGTTTAGAAGTGATTTCGCGCGACACGGATGTCAAATTTGGACTCAGGGCGAAGTTTGGTTAAAAGATCACCTCGCCGGATGCCTTCGGAATTTTTTTAGAGATGGAATTTGGTAAATTGGATTTTTGAAATGGACCCGGCACGAAAATCGGATCAAGTGGGCTATCCGGGGGCCTTCGGCAAATTTTCGGATGAGAATTTGGAGAATCGGACATCGGATTTGGATTCAGCGCGCGAAAACGGTGAAAATGGACTATTTATTTGCTTTTTTCGGAGCCCGGATGTCGCGCACGGTTTTTGAGGCAGCTTGGTACTGTTCCGGCCGGCGGCGGGCGGCGGCGGCGGCGGAGCGCGGCGGCGCGGACGCAGGCACGGCGGCGGGCAGGCGCGGGCAGGCGCGCAGCGCGCGGGCAGGCGCGCGGGCAGGTGCGCGGTCCACAGCGCCTGCGTGCACCGGAGGTTGGACACCTGTCGGCCTGCTGTTGGCGCGGTGTTGTGCACTCGGTGCACCGAGCTGGTGCGCTCGCCTCGGGGCGCGTGCCCGACACTGTGCGCAGGCGGCGCTGGCGCACGCACGTGGGCGCGTCAGGCGCGCGTTGACCGGGGAGCCGCCACGTTTCGACCTCTCGTTGGGCCACGTGTCGCCCGCTGGGTGGCCCCGCACGGCTGTCCGCTGTGTTGTGGGCGACGTGGAGGCCCGTGGAGGTTTCGGGCCTGCACAGTGTTGGGCCGGGCCCAACACTCTAGCAGCCCGGAACTTCCGGGCGCCCGGAAAATGGGACTCATCCGTCATTATTTGATTTGTTTTCTTGGCCTATTTAAACGGTCCGAGCTGCTTCTTCCTCCTCTTTTCTTCCGCTTCCGAGCTTCAAACCGACGGGAGGTCTTCAGCAAAGTTGTTCCCCTCGCTGTGTAGCTTCCATCTGCAGAGTTTGGGGATTTTTAGGGGCACGCTTTTCGAGATTCTTATTTTCTTGGCGCGGCGCGACGCTCTTTCTTCGGTGCTTCTTCATTCGCTCTTCGGTACACGAGCTCCCCCGGCCTACTCCGACCATCTTTTTGAGCGATTTCTTCGCTGTTGGATTCGCAACAGGTGAGGCTATGATTTTGGTTTCTCGCACATTTTCTGGTTTAGCATTTTTCGAGGAGTTCTACCTTGCTCTCTGAGGACCTTGTTTGCTGTGTGGATTTTTGAGGGCAGCAGATTGATGGGATTTTATCTCCGCAACCGGGCATCGGATTGAGACGCTCTTATAGACTTTTTTCATCTACTCGACGCAAGGATCATCGTGGATTTTTCTTGGAATTTTTGGAGACCTTCCCAGAGGTATACACTTTTCCTTTTATCTGTACAAGAGTTTACAGTTGAATGGTTTTGGGATTTTGCGCACCGATACTGTGGAATTTGTAACTTGGCCTACGATGCTCGGAATTGGGCGTGCAGGTACTTGTTTCGAAGCTATCGACACGAGGATCGCAGGGATATTTTATTTGGAATTTTTCGAGCAAATTCAGCAGGTGAAATAATTGCATCTTTGCGGCTGTATTTTCAGTGTTGTAATTCTTGGCAGATTTTGGAATTAAAGTATAACTGTAGCCTTATGTTGTACCCAGGAGGGATTGTGGACTGGGCAGGACCTGTTGGACATAGAGTTGTTATTTTTCCTGGTTTTCTCAGCTGTACGACTCCGGACAGTTAGCGTCTTCAGGTGGGTGGCTTGCTTTCAGGACCTATGGACTGTGCTCTAATTCTATTGATATAGAATCATGCATGATAGTGTTTGGACTAGGTAGCATGCTTGAATGTGAATGCTAATATTCCTTGTAATTATATAATGATCTCTTCTGCTTCCTTCTACCTGTTAAATATTTATTATCTTGGAACCTGACATAGCACCCCCGCCATATGTTGCATGTGTAACCAGACCAGTAGAAAACCCTCACTTGGGCTAGGGTTATTTATGTTTAGATATCCACACTGTTCTTTCATTCCTGGACTTAGTGTTATCCTCGCCCGGGTAGTGGGCCGAGCGGTCGGGACTTTCTTTTAGTGTGGGATGCATTTGCACTCGTGCTTGGGAGCAGAGTGGAGTCTGGTTGATGTAGTGGGTCGCTTTTCTGTGCCGGGAGCCGTTTGGATAAACGGTAGTCCCGGGAGGTCTTCTATCCCTGTTTGTGCTGTCGCCACTGTGTTAGTGGCAGTTGTGTGCTTGTGTTAGCTGGACCTAGAACCCAGAACCTTTTTGACATACACATGATTTTTAGTCTATCTATGTTTTTCTTCCAAGCTTCGAAGGGCCGCTGGAGTCTGTTCTTGTTTGATTGGACAAAATCAGCCCTTCGGGGCTTGGGTAAAACACTTATTTTTCTAACTGTTTTTCTAAAGAGAACTAAAATCATTAAATATGGATTTCTTCTAGATCAAATGACTTTCAACAACAAATGTCACCTTTTTCTTGTAAATCTCCCCACTCGAAAGGATTCAAGTGATCCGGGTTCTAGGGGCCGTTCCTTTGTCGGGACGAAAGCCACGGGGGCCGAGCCTGGAACCTGTTCTTGTTTGATAGGGTTGTAGGTGTAGGTCTCCCGGGACTTTCGGGCCCTGTTGGTGTATTCTGCGTGTCGTACCGAGGTTTTGCTTTCCCGAACTATAAGGGGATCGGGAACTTCGATAGGCGGAGCCTAGAGTATGTTCTTGTTTGATAGGGTTCTTAGCACCGGTCTATCGGGTTTCCGAACCCTTATGGTGTCGGTCTTTCCTGTGAGTTTAGTGTTCTGTTGTGGGAGCCGTCTGGTGGACGGTGGCCCCAGCTGTGTGGTTTTCCAGCCTGCGGTTGAGAGTTGGTGTTGTGGGTCGATCTTGTTGATCGTGGTTTGGACTATAGCCTGCATGAGCCATATTTGAGCTCGACAGAGATACGCGGATACTTTCCTCGGTGGGGTCGCTCCCCTCGAGAGCCACTCCGGAGTTGGGCCTGTTACTTGCTATCGCGACTTGTCGACGCCGTCCCTCTGACTGGGCCAGTTAGTGGCAGTCACGGACACCCTACGGTAGACCCGTCCTGTTGAGGATGTGCGGCAGTAGGTGGGCGCAGGTTTGACTGGACCCTTTGAGGCAGTCAGTTTAGATTTGGTGAGTTTACTGGGTGTGTTAGTAGATGCATCATGTTCCATCTGTTCCTTTTTCTTGAGCATCTAGATAGAGGCATAGTAGCTGTAGAGTTACTTTTCCAGCCATTTCATTTCAGTATTATATTGTTACTTTATGCCTCTAGTAGACTTAGTGGGCAGACCGTCGGGCTTGTTGGCGGCACCCACTGAGAACTACTTGGGACGTAGTTCTCACACCCGTCGTGGTGTTTTTCCCACAGGGACTTCTACTCCTGATCCTGCTGCTCCTGTTGCTGCTTCTTCTGATCGAGGTAAGGGAGTCGCGAGTTAGTTCCCTACCAGTCATCGTCCAGAGAGTAGATGTACCCCGTACTCTTGAGAGTTCTTGCTGAGAGACTTTGTAGTGAGGTATAGAGTTGTACTTTTATTTTACTGCTTGAGCGATTTATGTATTTTTTGGTGAGGGCTTTTTGTTGTATATTTTCTTTTTTTAGCAGTTTACTTTTCAGCTCTGATATCTGTATAGCATAGTTGATCTTTTGCAGGTTAGTCGCTTTGTCTATACGGGGCTTCCCGTATGGGCGGCGGATCTGTTGGCGAGCCCGGGTCGCAGTTTCGACGCCGGGGCGTGACAACATGTGACGCCCCCAATAGTCCCACATCGGATGTGGATGGAATTGTGATTGAATTTATATGAGACATGGGCACTAGTAATAATAACTGGGCTTAAGTATTTTGGGCTGTGGTTTGGGCCCAACGAGTTATTATTGCTAGTGGGCCAGGTTGTTACATTTGGTATTAGAGCCAATAACCAGCCGGAAGTGTGTGGCGAGTCTCGGCTGAGTCTGGATCTAGATGACAGGGCTAGCGAGACGATTCTCACATCGCCTGGTGATCTTGGGCTGCTGTGTGTGTGTTTGGGCTGGTATCAGAGACAACTACGATCATGATACTATAACTGAAAATACTAGCACTGGGCCACTACGGCCAATAGCATGGGACAACTCTACCGCGACAGCTCACTGGATCGTCCCAATCTCCAGCACCCGACTGACCTGAAAAAGGTCACCCAGGGGGTGTGAGATACACTCTACATGTATCCCAGTGGGCACGACGGGCCGAGAAATAGCAAGTCGTACCTACCGGATACAATAATAAGCGGATAGTAAGAGCAAGAAATACTGAAGCTGAAAGGTAAGATGCAGATATAAAATCTAAGCATGCTGTAACTGGTAAATCAGACAAGCAAGAGCTAATCATGCTATAGAGCAGAGCTAGTATGATAATCAATACTATCAATGCTGTAAACAGGGAATGCTAATAATCACGGAAGGGAAGCAGGGTACTCATGATTGTAATCGATCATGCTTTAACTGATAAATCTGGTAAGCAGGAAATGATCATGCTATAAACAAAGCTAGTATATAACAATGCTGTAAACTGAAAGTGCTGAATAATAATAACTGTAAGTACCCAATCAGTGCCGTCATCAGTCACGAGGACCTAGACCAATGCCAAAGCTGGCACGTTCGGCTGACATATAACCCGGCACCATCGGTGCACTCAGGGGCACACGTGTTGCCACTCTCGTCTACTATGTGCAGCCTGGGGCTCACGGGTCGCCACTATCGACCACTTTACCGGTAAAGAACGCGTTGTGGGGGATCAATCCCACTGCGTACGTGAAATGAGCAGCTAGTGCTATGGCGATCATAAGGCTGATGCTCAAGTTCACAGTCAAAGAAATTGAACAATCGGCAATGAGCTTGATAATCCCTGTCGGGATGCTGAAAGCTGTAATAATCACGGATGCTGAGTAAATGAATCTGAGCAACAGGAGCTGAATATCTGAGCTGTAACTGAAACTGAATAGCAGAACTGTACTCCTATTCTATCATGCATTATAGAATAGGAAATGCTGATATAACTAGGCTGATAACCAAACAGACATGGTATATGTCAAGCTGTATATCACTATACATACTAAGTGCTGAGAATGAAAGCATATAGACAGCTCAACTGTAAGATCAACGCAACATAGCTGTAATGACTGAATGCTGGAATGAAAGCAAATAGAAAGGCTCAAGCATAGGTTCAAGGCTACACCAAAAACAGGGGTCCGACCTACCACGGCACCCCATAGGGCCAACCTGATAAAGCCCGGACCGAAGATAAACCCACCTCAATGTAGATGATCACGGTAGCTGCTGGATGGCTCGCAAGCAGCCCAAGATCACCAGGCGATGTGAGAATCGTCTCGCTAGCCCTGTCATCTAGACCCAGACTCAGCCGAGACTCGCCACACACTTCCGGCTGGTTATTTGCTCTAATACCAAATGTAACAACCTGGCCCACTAGCAATAATAACTCGTTGGGCCCAAACCACAGCCCAAAATACTTAAGCCCAGTTATTTTTACTAGTGTTCATGTCTCATATAAATCCAATCACAATTCCATCCACATCCGATGTGGGACTATTGGGGGCGTCACATTACAAGACTCCTATCATTACTTTATGAAGGATATTTATTTTCGGCCGTTCATTTTTGTGCCCACTTGATGGATAAGAAAAAATATCGAAAAAGTATAAAATTTAATTTCTAAATAATTTAAATCCTTTAGATCATATTTAACGATACCGATCGTCGTTTTGAAAGCTCCATCAACGAAAACAAATGGGTGGCAACAGAGCCATTTTATGATCGATAACATTCCAGCTCAATTCTATATACATTAATATATATATATATATATATATATATATATATATATATATATATATATATATATATATATATATATAATTGAGCTCCTATTATTTTAAAAGTATCAAGTCATTGGTGCCGGTAGGTTTTAGCCTTTTGATGAAAAGATGTATGGCTAGGATGATAGTAGTCCTATTGGGTTACGTGAGTGGTTGTTAAAATAGAATGATTTAAGAATTCAAATTAGTTAAAGGGGTATATCTAACCGTTAGATCTACCCCTTTGACTAATTTTATATTTTAGATCATTCTATTCCACCAACCACTCACTTAACTCAAAGAACTTATTATTATCCTAACGACACATCTTTTCATCTAAGAACTAAAAACTACAAACACCAATGACATGGTACTTTTAAAATCATATATAGTGGCTCAATTATATATATATATATATATATATATATATATATATATATATATATATATATATATATATATATATATATATATATATATATATAGGGTTAATTACATACATGTCCCTCCAAATATGTCGAATTGCAAATATATCCCTGCAAAATTCAACTTTTCATATTTATCCCTTCAAAAATTCAAAGTTCTTCAAATATGCCCCTCTGGTTAATCCCCGTTTGGAATCTGTTTATTTTTTAACAGATTCGATGTGAAATAACTTTTTTGCCCCCTTATAAATATATCCCTCTAAAAGCAATACCATTACACTTGTTGCAAAAAATGCCCCTCTCCAAAAATCATAAAATTCTATCATCAAAATAATCCTTTTTTTCCTTTTTTTTTTTTTTTTTTTTTTTTTTTTTTTTTTTTTTTTTTTTTTTTTTTTTTTTTTTTTTTTTACAGGTATAATATGGAAAGGGTAAATATATAAATTCAATTTTTAATCTAACCTAGGGTTAAATCAATTTTCTTAACAGAAATGGACGGTAGGGGCATATTTGAATAACGGTAGATTTTTGAAGGGATAAATATGAAAAGTTGAATTTTGCAGGGATATATTTGCAATTCGATATATTTAGAGGGATATGTATGCAATTAACCCATATATATATATATATATATATATATATATATATATATATATATATATATATATATATATATATATATCTTAGTCAATCGAATTTTAAACAATAAAATAAAAAAGTATATGAATTCTTAATCATTTAATTAGATATCTAATTTCAAATTTTACATAGTACTGACCGTCCCTAGCGTAAATGGTCTGTAAAAAATTTGATAGCTGATATATGAGATTTCAAGCTTAAACCCTAATCACTTCACATATTATATTAATTTTTTTTTTTTAAAATAAATAAATAAAACGAAAAACATGCAACCTTTCTTTCTAAAAAAATTAAAATAAAATGAAATTTGTATATAGTAATTAGTAGTTTTATGCTTTTGCACTTTAATAAGCGAAAGCATAAAACATTAATGGCCAGAAAAAAGTATCACCAAATATCTTTATAATATAGTAAAAATTGATGCTTCAAAAAATATGAACTCTTTATTATATCAAACTAATTTATTAAATAATAAATTTTATTATTATTTTATTTTTTTTTATTTTTTAAAACGAAAGAATTTTAAAAAATTCTGACTCTTTAAAGTATCAGAATATATTTTACCGACACTTGGTATAAGCGTCGGCCTATACGCAGAGACTTTATTTTGCTAACATTTTAATCGACACATTCAAATACTACACTAAACTATATTAAGACACTTTTAAATATAAATAAATATAAAAAAAATATTCTTAGATATTATTATTATTTTTTTATAGTGGTTAAATATAATTTTACATAGAAATACACGTTAATTAAATATTTGACTGGTTTCATTGATATTTTCTGTGCCTCTTGATATGGAGGAGAGGAATGCCGGTCAAACTGTAAGAAAAGTTCGTTGGACATTAAAGAAAGGAAAATGCTAGATGTACACCCCAAATGGGATGTACATCTTACACCCACCCCATCCTAGAGTGAGTGAATTTTACTCGTCACATCGATGTGACGAGTAAATGAATACACATCGTAAGATGGAGTGAGTGTACACTCGTCACATCGATGTGACGAGTGAATGAATACACATCGCAAGATAGAATGGGTGTAAAATGTACACCCCATTTGGGGTGTACACCTAGCACTTCTCTTAAAGATTCAATGCATATTTGTATTGATGTTTAAGAAAAGATTCAACGTCTCAAAGAAGTATAAGTTTTTATTAGTTGTTAGATGTAAGTATTTATTAGTTTGTCAGGCGTGACATTTCATAGAATTATGCATTAATTAAAGATGTGACTCGCTTCCTTAGCTTGATACTTTTTTTGTTGCTCTTGAAATTACAAAAAAAAATTTGTTTTCAAGAACTTTTTTTTTTTTTTTATACCAATAATACTTTAAAACATCATAATATAATTTAATATTATAATTAAAGGTATAGATTACAACGTCGACAAATAAAAAATTATTAGGTATATATAATGACGCTTATATCAAGCATCGATAAAAAATATTCTGATGCTTTAAAATTTGATATTTTAAAACGTCAAAAAATTAAAAATAATAATAAAATTTATTATTTAATAAATTAATTTAATATAATAAAAAATTTAATTGACAATATTTTTTGAAATGTTTGTATTTATTATATTATAAAAATATTTAAAAACGCTTTTAATTGTTGTCTAAAAAACATCTTTATATTTTTATATTGAATTTTTTTTTTATAGTATGAGAAGGAGAATTTTCTGTCAGTGTTTTTGAAAAAAATTTCTAATATCCAATCAAATGTCCAACGGGAGAAATATGCTCTTTACGAAAAATTTCTAATATCCAATCTAATATCCAATGAAATGTTCTCACATTGTATAAAAGTGAAAATTTTAATATTTTTATGCATCACGTTTATATTTATGTTCATGTGTAATTATTATATTATTTTTTATTGGACGTTTTATCGGTTTGGTACCATGTTGTTATTTTTCATTAGACTTTTTTTTTTAAAAAAAATTGTTATAATATGACTAATTTAGTTGATATTATTTTTTATTGAAATTTTTTTATTATTTTCTGTTTGGTACGATAATATTTTTTTTGTGGGATTCTTTTTTTTTTTCTATTTAGTTAGTACAATATGGCTAATTTTTTTCTCTTTTCTATTTAATTAGTACAATATGGCTAATTTAGAATATATTTTGTATTATAATTTTACCAAGAAAAAATTCTGGTTGATGAAGCAGGTCGAGTATTAAGTTTTGGTTGACAGAAATTCGGAGTATTAAATTTTGCAAATACCGAAAAGGAATAGAATTCCTATACATGAGCTATGTATGGTGTTGTAAGTTATAGCGCAATGGTACGTAGAAACGGATTGCTTGAATTCTAATAAGAATATTCGGTAAATAAAACTTTTGGTAAAATATATAAACTTTTCTGCTGCATATATGTTTGGTATTTTGGTAAAAAGTATGAACTTAATCTGTAAATAAATTTATTTGAATTTTGAATTTACTAGACAATCTTATATTATGTTTGGTTTAACATATTTTCATCTGAAATTAATAGTATTATTTTATTTTTCTGATAACATATATTTTAACTAAAATAAATATTTTGTTATTTGATGAATATTCTACAATTATTGTAAGAGAAATACTCTGTTACTTTTTATAATAAATAATAAAAATATTCTTAATTCTTGATCGAGAAGAAATAAAAAAGTAATTTTATTTATTAACAGGTTAACATGTAACTTTATAAAAAAGGCGTTTTCGTAATTAAACAACACAAAATAACATATATATATATATATATATATATTAATTAAAATACTTTATACTAATTTAGTCATTAATTTAAAATATTTTAGAATTACAATTTAAGTATTAATTTAAAGAGTTTAACTTAAAAAATTATAAAATTACAATTTAGACATTAATTTAAAGAGATTTAGAATTACAATTTAATCATTAATTAATTTAAAAAGTTTTAGAATTATAATTTAGGCATTAATTTAAAAAATTTTAGAATTATGATTTATGCATTAATTTAAAGAGTTTAAATTAAAAAAGTTTATAACTAAAATTTAGGCATTAATTTAAAGAGTTTAAATTAAAAAATTTTAGAATTACAATTTAGACATTAATTGTCACGCCCCGAGATTTAAAATTCAGTCTAAATTTTTTTTTTTTGAAATCAGAGTTGCAAAACTGGGCGCGAACAGATCGCCACATGTATAGAAAATCCTCTATCTAAACGGACAGAGTCTCCCCTATACATGCACGACTAGACAAGTACAATATCGCACATTCAGAGTTAAGTACTTAAATATAAACTAAACAACATAATTAACCTCAACATAATAACTTAAACCCAAACACGTCAGTTCTAATCAACTATATAAGTCATACAATCTCAACATCAAGTAAACTATCATGATCATATAAAACAAAACCAAACTACTACGATGTCATAAGATCATAAGTAAACTGCTAGATAGTCACCAAGGGGACACCTCTATCGTGACTGCCTCACTGGATCGTCCCAACATCCCACCACCCGACGGACGTGAAAAACAGTCACCGAGGGGGTGTGAGATACATCGACAGTGTATGTCACGCCCCGAGTGTAAACCAGAACCCGGGCTCGTCAACAGATCCGCCGTGCACATAGAATTTTCCATGTACACGAAGCGTCAGTAACCTGCTCAGATATAAGATATACAATAAAAGAGCATAATACAGAGCCGAACAAAAAAGAACTACATAATATCTCAGACTGAAAATAAAATAAAGCTGTAATAAATACAATACACTCCCAGCTCACCAAAATAATACACCCAGCTGGCCAAAGCCAGACCCAAAATAAAAGTAAACTACTACAGTCTTAATAAAATGGGTACAATATCTGTCTAGCAGCAGCTCTCAGCCTCACAGGAGATCTATCTACTCAGCGATCCCCTTACCGCGATCAGCTGCCGATGGCCCAGCAGCTCCCGCAGAAGACTCTGCAAAACAAAGGAAAGAAAGAGAGGAAAACAACAATGGGGGTGAGAACCACTAGTAAACCAGTAGCCTGCCCCTGTGGGTAAAGCCTCAAACTCCGACGTACCTACTAAGTCTACCAGAGGCAAAGGGAAAGGAAAAGTAGTAAGCAATAAGACTGTCGAAAAAGAAAACTACCACTACTATGCCTCTAAATGCAGTCCCGTAAAGTATGACTGTATGTATGCATCAGTAACCGCATCTGTCCAAATAAACCCAATCTAGCCACTAGTAAAAAAACTGGTACCGCCTGCTGCCGCTATCATCATCGTGCAGCCTGATCCGCGCCAAAGTGATAGCAATGAGTCAATGTCGTTCGGTACCTTTTTTGGTACACCGCACGCTCCGGAGTAGCACTCGAGGGGAGCTTCCCACACGAGGAAAGTAACGATGTCATAAGTATCATAAAGGCAGGACTGGATCATGACTATGATCAAAGTGGAAAACCCATCCACTAATGAAACCCCGATCCCAATCTGATGCAAAGATAAACCTCCGGTCAACCGCCTAATGTCTGCGGTTGCCGCAATACCCCACAATATAATCAAGTACAACCTGTCCCAGACTCAAGTCCCGACTACACTATCCCAAACCCCTGCTCGAACCCGAGCAACATGAATCAAAATTCTAAATGGAAAGGAGAAAAGGAACAATCATGGTTTCTCCTAAGTCAAGTCCCAACATGATAGTGTAGCAATAAATAGTGGCCTATCTAGATGTCCATACAAGCATGCAAATGTCCTCATGAAAGATAAAAGAAAATGTATCAAATAGTAGCTCCACATAGATATAACCATCATGTCAAAATCATTAACCGACTACGCATGTCTATAATCCCTGATCCATAATAAATCCTCAAAGTGATACCCGCACATAAATATGTCATCTTGTCCCAACGAATAATCCGTTTAATCAACTTTCATAAAAGTCTATGTGCTAATATGGCAGGTTAATCATTACCATTAAAAAATCCCCACAATATAGGCCAATGATTAATCAGGATCATTTATTAAAGCATGATTTCCAATGGGGTGCCAAATAAATTAGGGGTCTCTCTAATAGTTCTAGTGTGTAAATCGCAGTAAGAGATAAGCAACAACCACCCACCTAGCACGCAAATCCAAATCTATAAAACTCCCCAACTGAAAAAGGGATCCTCGCTGTTCAATAACTGTCCCCGCAATCTTAGAATCTGCGAAACACTGCAAGATATCCGAACACAGCATTAATGGGCCTTCCCCGGGAACAGCGTTTGCTGTTTTGCAAAACAGCATAGAAAAAGGGGGGTTTTCACCTCTGTATGGTTCTCCAAAAAATCCAGAAAAAATACCGTTCCGTTCCTTGCGACGAGTAGATCGAAATAGACTACTTATTCGCCTTGATCCGATTCTCGTAGCCCAAGATAGAAAATCAACAAACCCATGCTGTCCAGGAGTTCTATCACAGAAAGTGGGGTCAAATGATGCCTAGGGAACCATGCCAAAAAATCCAAAACGGAACAAAACAATCAACACAAAAATCGAAGCCTTACCTCTTAGGAACACGCTGTCGCAGAAATCGCCCAAAAATTCTACCTGGTTGGCGCTCGGAAAATTTCTGACTAAACTGCGACGGAAACGGGCCTGAAAATGGAAATTGTCGAAGCGCGCCGCATCGCAGAGAACTCGCAGTCGGCAACTCCAAAAATTCCGGGACTCTTTGGAGAGGTAGAGGACAGAGAGGGGAACAAGTTCTCTTCAGGTCACTATCCCTCAATCTCTCTCTAGAACTTGAAAAAACAAGAGAAAGGAGGGGGTGGTGGGCTTTTTATAGCCCACCCCAAGAATTCGGGCGCACCCCCAATTCGGGCGCTCGAATGGGCCGCAGCCCGGCCCACAGTTAGCGCCCGGATTCACCCGGGCGCGACACGTGGCCCCGAACAGGAAACAACGACGCCCGTGAATCGGGCGCCGCCGCGTGTTCCCGCCCGAATACCACACCAGCGGCGCCCGCCAATGGCAGGGCGCCGCGTGGCGCACGTCGGCGGCGCCTCGCCCGCCACGCGTGCGGCGCCCGCCAACCGACGGCCGACACGCCCCGTGTCCCGCGCCACGCGTGTCACGCCCCGAGTTTTAAAAATCAGGTCTAAAATTTTTTTTTTGAATAAATCAGAGTTTGCAAAACAGGCATAACAGATCGCCACACATATAGGAAATCCCCTATCCACAGGGATAGGGTCTCTCCTATACATGCACGGCTAGGCTAATCCAAACATCGATCAGAGAGCAATAAATATCTCAACTAACTATACTAATCATCAGGAATAATCTGAAGTATCAAAATATCATCAATCTAAAATATCTAAATAACTGGAAGCTGAAAGCTATAAATAAAAGTCAGCTACAATCACCGAAGATCTCAGACATCAATAGATCATCAGGGGGACCGCTCTATCGTGACAGCCTCACTGGATCGTCCCGACACCCCACTACCCGAACGACCTGAAAAACAGTCACCCGAGGGTGTGAGACACACCGGAGTGTATCCCAGTGGGCACGACGAGCCGAGAAATAGCTAATCGTACCTACTGGGTACTAAAATCTGCGGATAGTAATAGATCAATAGGTACAGCTGAAATAACAGATAACATCTACTGGAAGGCAATAAATCCACAGATAACCTGAACTAAGCAGATAATCAATCATAGAAACTGCAGATAAATAATGCTAGGAAATCAGGGTATAACTGTAGAAGTCAGGCATAAGGGAACTGTAGATAATAAATGCTGAAATCAGGGGATCACGGTAATAATCAAGCATAGCTGAACAGTGAAGGTACAAGGTAAATAGATAACAGATAACATCCACTGGAAAGCAATAAATCCACAGGTAAACTGAACTAGGCAGGTAATCAATCATAAGTGAAACTGCAGATGAATAATGCTAGTGAACAACATAAACAGAACAACAATGGTACAAGGTAAGAATCATGCGTCAAGAACAGAAACCCAAGTACCCAATCATGTGCCACTATTGGTTCCAGAGGACCTCAGGCAAAAGCCACCGATCCGCACCCGATCCGTTGACATACCCCTGTCGAGGGCTCACGGGTCTATCACCAGACCACTCTACCGGTAAAGAACCAGCTCCACGGGGAGCGACCCCGGCCAGGTTCGTGAAGTACAGCAGTGCATGGCAAGTCATAATGCTCAATCTCACGGTCTAGTGACCGAGTAGTCGGCAACACGCCGAGATCCCAACAGGGAATCATCTGTCTGTATCTATCAATCAGTATCAATCATGCATATCGGAATATAAAGCAATATCTCAAGTGACAGGGCTCAACGAGTATAATCAAATCATGCATATCTGAATAAAGCAGTATGACAACTGACATGGAACTAGCAGGAATAATCGATCATGACATCTATATATCAGGATATGAAAGCTGACAAGCAGATGTGTATAAATATAGTGTGTCTAAGGGATCAGTGTCTATCTCGAAAATCATGCGATGTATAGGTGCGATCATCAGGACTAATCATGTAATCCGGAATACAAGGAGTATATACCCGAATAATAGCATATCAAACATGCACAATACTAGGAATCAAGATGTCTGTATATATCAATCAATCATGGGTCTATCATGCATAACTGGAATATCAAAGCAAGTATCTCTGGATATAATGCAATACGATAATGACCGATATGCAAGTGACAACAGGCATGATCAGACCACAGGAATCTACTGTACTGAAATATATGAGCTGCTGAACCGGAAAGAAATCCAAGTAATATCTGAATATAAATCAGTATAACAATCGACAGGAATCAATACGCATACTCAGATCATGCAAGTCTATGTATCAAAATATAAAAGCTGATGAGCAGGTATACGTGATATGTCTAAGGGGATCAAAGTCTATCAGGAAGATCATATGGCATATAGATCAAATCATCAGGACTAAACAAAAACAGGTGTCCGACTGGACTAAAGCAACCAGAGGGCCGAAAAGATAAAGTCCGGACCGAAGATAACCCACCTGGATGTAGGCAGATCCTCGAACTTCCGCTCGGCTAGTGGGAGGCCGGTGCTGAACAACTGGGCCCTGAATAAGAAGCTATAGTCAGTCATCGACTCACACAACCCATCCCGACGACACTACGGTAGCGCGTCGCTAATACGGAACAATATAGCTAGTTTGCGGGACAAAATCTGTTTTCCGATCAACAAGAGTCCACGGGATTCTAACAACATGTCCAGTAAGTGTAAAAACACTGTCTAAAGGTAATCCTTGTGCCCAATATTCATTTTGATCCATAGTATACTTTAATTTTGCATAAATACACTAAGTTATTGGGCTGTTTTGACTCGTTCTGGCAATCCGCGAGTCCAAACGTCGCGCCGTAACTTTCAGCGCACTCGTTACGACAAAACCAAGACCGTGCTCACGAGTTTGGACTAACACGGATCCCGAGAACAACGTTGGCCCATAGACTGCTAAAGTCCAATTTACAACTATGTTGAAACTTAACATATACTTGATCATATTGAACAGTAACTAGAGCACCATGTTCGGCATGGATAAGGGAGTGGAGGGCTCACCTGAGGCTTGCCGGGAAGTGGCCGGAACAGTGGCCGGAGCGAGGTGGTGCACCAACCAAGGCTCGGGTGTGGGCAAATCCCCCAACTCTTGGTCAACCTGCAACCACAGGTGAGCATGGTTTAGTTCTGGGTCTCAGGGGGTGCTCGGGTCCAACCAGGTCAGGCGCCGGCGGCCGGAGGTGGCGGCGGCCGGAGTCTAGTCCGAGATAGCATAGTTCGGGTGCAACACCTTTAGTCGAGCAACAGGGCCCATTCTGTCCCAAATAAAAATCATGGGGGTCATCATATAGGTATTTAGGGTTTACCTGGGCTGTTGGCCGGAGGCCGGAGTGCCGGGGATGGCCGGAGTCCAAACCGAAGCCAAACCGGGTGCGGCTACATAGGTTCATAACTCCACGTTAGAAGTGCCATGCAAGATGATGGAGAAGCTCTCAAGATTCAGAGGAGCTCACCTGGATGGTTTCCGGTGGTTGAGGAGCGTCGGCAAGGCGGCGCCGGCGAAGCTCGGGGGAGCTTCAAGGGCTGTTAGTGGCGGTTTCCAGCGCGGTGGCTCCGGGCCGGAGAAAGATGGACCAGAAGCTCTACCCTGGTGGTGTGAGGCTCGGTACAGTGGTGGCCGGCGCCGGGAGGCCGCGGCGGCGCCGGACGGCGGCGATTGCTGAAAATGTCAAAAACTCGGTTTCTAGGGCATCGCCGATCGGGCTCGATCCTCAACGGATGATAATCAGGCTCCGTGGGAATGTTGCATTCGTACAGAGAAGCAAGATCAACGGTTCTGATCTCGCTCTTGACGGCCGGATGAAGCCCGCGCCCGCGATCGGCTAGAAAATGATAATCCGGCGATGATGGCTCCCGCCGGCGATCGGGACGGCGGTCGAGGCTCGGACATCACAGAGAGGTTCCTCTCAAGGTCAGGAGCAAGATGCAAGGGTTCAAGGGCCAATTCAAAACAATAAATTCCATAGACTCACCTTCCCGGAAAACTTGGATGGAGAGGGAGTCTCCCGCGGCGGCGCGCGGCGGCGCCGGGGGTCGGTTCCACACTGGCTCGGATGCGGCGTCACAGAGGAGTCCTCGGAGAGAGCCTTGATCGCCTAGGACCTCTCCCGGTCACCTCCCTCACCCAGCACCCGAGATCAAGGTGGATCTTGATCTCCTTCTCCGGCGATGGCGTGGCGGCGGCCGTGCGCTAGCTTCGGTTGTGAAGAGCACAGAGAGAGGGGAGTTGTTAGCATCTGGTGCAGAGGCTGCGGCTACGGGGTTTTTAAAGGATTCAATTTTGCATTGAATTCAAACTTTCGAATAGTGCCTGGTTTGCACAATTGCCAAATGACCCTCCAAACCTTGATATTTATGGCCCGGTCCTTCACAGCCCACTTCTTTCACATCTAGGTCCCTCTCCCAGCAGCAGCGCGCAAAACGACACATAAAACATAGGGGGTTATGCACAAAATACTGCGTTTTTCACTGTTTTTCCCGCATTTCGAGGCTTTTCGGTCGTCGAAACGGAAAATGGACTTCGCCATGACGTCCGGCTCGACGAGACCTATCAGGTAGCGATTTCTAATTTTCGAGAAACTACCCGTATGAAATCTCGGTCCATAAATTACTGCGCCGGAATTCCCTTTTGCGCTTTTCGAGACTTTAGGTTCTTCAAACGGAAATTCCGTCAGCGCCATTGCGTCCAGAACGACGGAGCCATTCAAATCGACTACCTAAAGTGCTTTTACTAGTTCCCGGATGGCGAATTGGCCAAAGTTAGCACTTAGGGGATTTGAAATATAGGGTTACTATTCATCTACAGACCCAAGCACTATTCACTTAAGTCGCGGGTCCCGTCCGCTTCTCCGCTGATTTCTGGAAGATCCGACTGTCGGATCTGAACTTGCTGAATATGGTTTTCGATCAGTTCGACGAGACGGTCGCACTAGTGGTCTCGGATCTTCGAGATCAGGCTCGGATTGAAAGGTGATATTTCTGACCCATTAACTGTGCAATTTACACTGCAGAAAAGGGGCACTGAGGCTACTCGTGCCATTTATGATCCAAAATCAACTTGACTTTTATTATTTTCATTTATTTAATTACAAAAATTTGAATTCTTACATCTCTCCCACCAAAAAGGAAGTTTCGTCCCTGAAACTTATAACTTAAAAAAAGTTTTATTTCCTAAGCTTACCACTTAAAGTCATATTTTATGAAATGCTTATAAAAATTTATTCGAGAGCTACTAGGTCAGTCGTCGGGTTTCCCTCCTTTGGCTCTCCATGAGGGGTCAGTCTGTCCCAGTGATATCAGCTCTCGGATCTTCTGGAAGGAGGGGTCCGACTGCTGTCCCTCCTTTATGCGATCAAGTAGGGTAGGCTGCACCACCATCGATAAAAGTCGAGCAGTCGACCCTGAAGGAACAACCTCCAAATCTAGACGCTGGAACTCAGAAATCAAGCGGTCCTGTTCCGTGATCATTAGCAGCTCTGGCGCTACATGCTTTCGACTTAAGGCATCAGCTACCACATTGGCCCGATAACTTGTTCGTTGACCGAACATACACGGTCCCTAATGTCAAAGCACCTCGTACTGTGAGGTTTGCAGTAACACTCGGGTTCACAATTCTGTTTCATCCAAACTGCTAAAAATTCTGGTTCATAAAGATACCACACAGGGTATGCGATATGAAGGGTCGACGTACCCTAATTATGATCTTTCAATTCATATTCTCATGTGGCATTCATTTCACCACCAGCTTTCAGAACTGAACCTCCGACAGTTAAAAGGCGCACAAATGCCTTAAATAGCCTAACAAATTTATCAAACCTCTGGCAACAACTATTGGTTAAACCTCAGGCGATCAGTCTCTTAGCATCATAATGCATGGCAACCCATAGTCATCTTTCGTAGCGCTTAAAATATCCGGTTTGGACATGTTGTCCCACCTTACAGCTTAACCCACTTATTTCTATTATTGAATCAGTTGCAAGATCTGGCGAGGTCAACGTGGCTATTGGCCGCGAGTTAGGACGAATGTCTACATTAATGACAAATATAATCTGTCCACTATGTACACAACTATCTGAGACCTACCTAAGGTCCGATATGGTCTGGAATATCAATACTGCAACTATAACATCGTTGTCCAAAGACAACCCTGGAACCTAAAATTTAAGTAAGCAGACAAATAGACCCAATCATGATATTCCCCTTTACAGGGTGGGGTATTTCCTCAGCTCTTTCGACAGTACGTTGTCTGCAGCCAACGTGCTTATCAAAAGAAAGGCGAAATACTATAGATCTGTCGCCAACATCAAGTTGGGGACACGACTCCCACCGGAGTCAACAGAAGGTATAGCTCATACCTCCCGACACAAATCTCTATGCCGATACTATAAACCTATATCAACTGTCTCAACCATCTCGTGGTCATGAGTGCGACTCTGGCTACTCACAAGAATCTACCGATTATCTTAAATGAATCACCCCTTGCTAACACAGCACTAGCGATGCCAATCGTAGCTCAAATATCATCAGGGGCGATCACGACCCCATAATAAGCTCACACACAACGTGCGAATCAACTACAAATCGGTTTCATCTAGGATAATAATCCAATCCCCAAGCTATTATCATCACGCTGTATATTAGACTTTCCAGTCATATCTCACCATCGTAGTAATCACAATATCTAAACTTATTGCATACTCATAGGAGTAACTAAGACTCCACTAAACTCGTACCCAAGGGTGGGGTCTGAACCTGAATCTAACTCAAGCCAGGGTTTCAATTGGGTCCAAAGATCCATCAACCATGTCTGCGCCAAAGCGCTCACTGCTACCATTTCTAACGAATTAATCATGAATCCCAACCTATTAACACTGATCAGTGTTGGGACACAACTCAACGGGGACTAATATTTGTTAAGTGTCGTCAGAGTCATTCCGTCCAAAGCAACATAATTGCTACCCTTATAGGCATCCCCATAGCTATAATCGGGGAATCTCCAGTAATAGCAGCCACAACATAGTTTTGACAACCACAGCTGCGACAAAAGTACTATATCCAATGACGCGAGGACAACTGGGGGATCACTAACTTCTCCAAAAACCTGGACTAGTGGTGGGGCCAGTGCAACAACAGCAACTATCTGATGCTGAGCCATCTGCTGGACTAACCCAGCAAAAATGCGGTGAACTGATCCTCTAACAGCTATCAAAAAAATCCGAGCCCTCAGGCTCCACTGATATTTCAAACCCATGGCTCGTACCACAACCGCAGCTAACACTGCACCTACTATGACCACTAAGCCCAGAGCGCGTGCGAACACCGCTCATAGTCACACCAACAAGTTAGGAAAACGTCTCATAAGTGTGAAAGTACACCTGAGCTCCTAACCGCTAGACAAATACCCCGCGCTCTCACGTCATAAGTCATCCTAGGGTTCATCCTAACCAGATCCTAATCAATTTTCCTAGGTACCGTGTACCTATTTCTCTGATACCATCTAATCTGTCACGCCCCGAGTTTTAAAAATCAGGTCTGAAATTTTTTTTTTGAATAAATCAGAGTTTGCAAAACAGGCGTAACAGATCGCCACACATATAGGAAATCCTCTATCCACAGGGATAGGGTCTCTCCTATACATGCACGACTTGGCTAATCCAAACATCGATCAGAGAGCAATAAATATCTCAACTAACTATACTAATCATCAGGAATAATTCGAAGTATCAAAATATCATCAATCTAAAATATCTAAATAACTGGAAGCTGAAAGCTATAAATAAAAGTCAGCTACAATCACCGAAGATCTCAGACATCAATAGATCATCAGGGGGACCGCTCTATCGTGACAGCCTCACTGGATCGTCCCGACACCCCACTACCCGAACGACCTGAAAAACAGTCACCCGAGGGTGTGAGACACACCAGAGTGTTTCCCAGTGGGCACGACGAGCCGAGAAATAGCTAATCGTACCTACTGGGTACTAAAATCTGCGGATAGTAATAGATCAATAGGTACAGCTGAAATAACAGATAACATCTACTGGAAGGCAATAAATCCACAGATAACCTGAGCTAAGCAGATAATCAATCATAGAAACTGCAGATAAATAATGCTAGGAAATCAGGGTATAACTGTAGAAGTCAGGCATAAGGGAACTGTAGATAATAAATGCTGAAATCAGGGGATCACGGTAATAATCAAGCATAGCTGAATAGTGAAGGTACAAGGTAAATAGATAACAGATAACATCCACTGGAAAGCAATAAATCCACAGGTAAACTGAACTAGGCAGGTAATCAATCATAAGTGAAACTGCAGATGAATAATGCTAGTGAACAACATAAACAGAACAACAATGGTACAAGGTAAGAATCATGCGTCAAGAACAGAAACCCAAGTACCCAATCATGTGCCACTATTGGTCCCAGAGGACCTCAGGCAAAAGCCACCGATCCGCACCCGATCCGCTGACATACCCCTGTTGAGGGCTCACGGGTCTATCACCAGACCACTCTACCGGTAAAGAACCAGCTCCACGGGGAGCGACCCCGGCCAGGTTCGTGAAGTACAGCAGTGCATGGCAAGTCATAATGCTCAATCTCACGGTCTAGTGACCGAGTAGTCGGCAACATGCCGAGATCCCAACAGGGAATCATCTGTCTGTATCTATCAATCAGTATCAATCATGCATATCGGAATATAAAGCAATATCTCAAGTGACAAGGCTCAACGAGTATAATCAAATCATGCATATCTGAATAAAGCAGTATGACAACTGACATGGAACTAGCAGGAATAATCGATCATGACATCTATATATCAGGATATGAAAGCTGACAAGCAGATGTGTATAAATATAGTGTGTCTAAGGGATCAGTGTCTATCTCGAAAATCATGCGATGTATAGGTGCGATCATCAGGACTAATCATGTAATCCGGAATACAAGGAGTATATACCCGAATAATAGCATATCAAACATGCACAATACTAGGAATCAAGATGTCTGTATATATCAATCAATCATGGGTCTATCATGCATAACTGGAATATCAAAGCAAGTATCTCTGGATATAATGCAATACGATAATGACCGATATGCAAGTGACAACAGGCATGATCAGACCACAGGAATCTACTGTACTGAAATATATGAGCTGCTGAACCGGAAAGAAATCCAAGTAATATCTGAATATAAATCAGTATAACAATCGACAGGAATCAATACGCATACTCAGATCATGCAAGTCTATGTATCAAAATATAAAAGCTGATGAGCAGGTATACGTGATATGTCTAAGGGGATCAAAGTCTATCAGGAAGATCATATGGCATATAGATCAAATCAACGGGACTAAACAAAAACAGGTGTCCGACTGGACTAAAGCAACCAGAGGGCTGAAAAGATAAAGCCCGGACCGAAGATAACCCACCTGGATGTAGGCAGATCCTCGAACTCCCGCTCGGCTAGTGGGAGGCTGGGGCTGAACAACTGGGCCCTGAATAAGAAGCTATAGTCAGTCATCGACTCACACAACCCATCCCGACGACACTACGGTAACGCGTCGCTAATACGGAACAATATAGCTAGTTTGCGGGACAAAATCCGTTTTCCGATCAACAAGAGTCCACGGGATTCTAACAACATGTCCAGTAAGTGTAAAAACACTGTCTAAAGGTAATCCTTGTGCCCAATATTCATTTTGATCCATAGTATACTTTAATTTTGCATAAATACACTAAGTTATCGGGCTGTTTCGACTCGTTCTGGCAATCCGCGAGTCCAAACGTCGCGCCGTAACTTTCAGCGCACTCGTTACGACAAAACCAAGACCGTGCTCACGAGTTTGGACTAACACGGATCCCGAGAACAACGTTGGCCCATAGTCTGCTAAAGTCCAATTTACAACTATGTTGAAACTTAACATACACTTGATCATATTGAACAGTAACTAGAGCACCATGTTCAGCATGGATAAGGGAGTGGAGGGCTCACCTGAGGCTTGCCGGGAAGTGGCCGGAACAGTGGCCGGAGCGAGGTGGTGCACCAACCAAGGCTCGGGTTTGGGCAAATCCCCCAACTCTTGGTCAACCTGCAACCACAGGTGAGCATGGTTTAGTTCTAGGTCTCAGGGGGTGCTCGGGTCCAACCAGGTCAGGCGCCGGCGGCTGGAGGTGGCGGCGGCCGGAGTCTAGTCCGAGATAGCATAGTTCGGGTGCAACACCTTTAGTCGAGCAACAGGGCCCATTCTGTCCCAAATAAAAATCATGGGGGTCATCATATAGGTATTTAGGGTTTACCTGGGCTGTTGGCCGGAGGCCGGAGTGCCGGGGATGGCCGGAGTCCAAACCGAAGCCAAACCGGGTGCGGCTACATAGGTTCATAACTCCACGTTAGAAGTGCCATGCAAGATGATGGAGAAGCTCTCAAGATTCAGAGGAGCTCACCTGGATGGTTTCCGGTGGCTGAGGAGCGTCGGCAAGGCGGCGCCGGCGAAGCTCGGGGGAGCTTCAAGGGCTGTTAATGGCGGTTTCCGGCGCGGTGGCTCCGGGCCGGAGAAAGATGGACCAGAAGCTCTGTCCTGGTGGTGTGAGGCTCGGTACAGTGGTGGCCGGCGCCGGGAGGCCGCGGCGGCGCCGGACGGCGGCGATCGCTGTAAATGTCAAAAACTCGGTTTCTAGGGCATCGCCGATCGGGCTCGATCCTCAACGGATGATAATCAGGCTCCGTGGGAATGTTGCATTCGTACAGAGAAGCAAGATCAACGGTTCTGATCTCGCTCTTGACGGCCGGATGAAGCCCGCGCCCGCGATCGGCCAGAAAATGATAATCCGGCGATGATGGCTCCCGCCGGCGATCGGGACGACGGTCGAGGCTCGGACTTCACAAAGAGGTTCCTCTCAAGGTCAGGAGCAAGATACAAGGGTTCAAGCGCCAATTCAAAACAATAAATTCCATAGACTCACCTTCCCGGAAAACTTGGATGGAGAGGGAGTCTCCCGCGGCGGCGCGCGGCGGCGCCGGGGGTCGGTTCCACACTTGCTCGGATGCGGCGTCACAGAGGAGTCCTCGGAGAGAGCCTTGATCGCCTAGGACCTCTCCCGGTCACCTCCCTCACCCAGCACCCGAGATCAAGGTGGATCTTGATCTCCTTCTCCGGCGATGGCGTGGCGGCGGCTGTGCGCTAGCTTCGGTTGTGAAGAGCACAGAGAGAGGGGAGTTGTTAGCATCTGGTGCAGAGGCTGCGGCTACGGGGTTTTTAAAGGATTCAATTTTGCATTGAATTCAAACTTTCGAATAGTGCCTGGTTTGCACAATTGCCAAATGACCCTCCAAACCTTGATATTTATGGCCCGGTCCTTCACAGCCCACTTCTTTCACATCTAGGACCCTCTCCCAGCAGCAGCGCGCAAAACGACACATAAAACATAGGGGGTTCTGCACAAAATACTGCGTTTTTCACTGTTTTTCCCGCATTTCGAGGCTTTTCGGTCGTCGAAACGGAAAATGGACTTCGCCATGACGTCCGGCTCGACGAGACCTATCAAGTAGCGATTTCTGATTTTCGAGAAACTGCCCGTATGAAATCTCGGTCCATAAATTACTGCGCCGGAATACCCTTTTGCGCTTTTCGAGACTTTAGGTTCTTCAAACGGAAATTCCGTCAGCGCCATTGCGTCCAGAACGATGGAGCCGTTCAAATCGACTACCTGAAGTGCTATTACTGGTTTCCGGATGGCGAATTGGCCAAAGTTAGCATTTAGGGGATTTGAAATATAGGGTTACTATTCATCTACAGACCCAAGCACTATTCACTTAAGTCGCGGGTCCCGTCCGCTTCTCCGCTGATTTATGGAAGATCCGACTGTCGGATCTGAACTTGCTGAATATGGTTTTCGATCAGTTCGACGAGACGGTCGCACTCGTGGTCTCGGATATTCGAGATCAGGCTCGGATTGAAAGGTGATATTTCTGACCCATTAACTGTGTAATTTACACTGCAGAAAAGGGGCACTGAGGCTACTCGTGCCATTTATGATCCAAAATCAACTTGACTTTTATTATTTTCATTTATTTAATTACAAAAATTTAAATTCTTACAACGCGTGCGTACGGCGTCGGCGCCGTGGCCCAGCGTGCACCGCGTGCTCGTGAGCCCGCGAATCCCAAGCCGCCACGTGTCCCACGTGGTTCACGTGGTCCACGCCTCCCGGTCTACGCGCCGCGTCTACCGAAATCTGTTGGCCAATCACAGCATGCCACGTGTCAAGCCGTCGCCGCACCGTCCAACCAATCAGGAGCTGCAACGTGGCACACTCAACCTTCCGTGCTCCCGGTGCACGCCTTGCCCGTGGACCATCCCGCCTGAGCGCCAGCCCGCGCCTGCCCGCGCAGCGCTCCGCCGCGCTCCGCCGTTGCGCTGCCGTGCTCCGCCGCTCGCCGGTCGCCGCCGCCGCGCCGGAGTTACTGTTCCGGCGTGAACAGTAATTTTGGCGTCGAAAACAGGTAAATAGTCCATTTTGATCGTTTTCGCGCGCTGAGTCCAAATCCGCTGTCCGTTTTGCCAAATTCTCATCCGAAATTTTGCCGAAAATTCCCGAAAAGCCAACTAAATCCGATTTTCACGCCGGGTCCATTTCTTAGGTCCGATTTCGACACTACTAGCTCCATTACACCGTGTAAGCTTCCTGTAGTCACTGTTAACGCTGCAAAAGTCTCTGCAGAAATCCGGGTCATCACGTCCTCCCCCACTAAAAAAAAGTTTCGTCCTCGAAACGAGACCAAACTAAACAACTCCAGTCTGCACCTCGAACAAATAAGGGTAGGTGTCCATCAACTCCGGCTCCAGCTCCCAAGTAGACTCGTGCTCGTCATGGTTGCTCCAAAGGATCTCCACGTAGGGAATGGCCCAACTACGCAATTCTCCCACCTCTCGATCCAGAATCCGCGGTGGGCACTCCTCATACTCTAATCCTCGCGGCACAATCGATCGTCGTGAAGTATTGAGCCCGTCCGTCCACCCCGAGCATCCTATTCAAGTTCCGCAGCCGCCTCAAAACTATCTGGTCTGCTGCCATAATCCAGGACTCAATCTACACCGGGCAGGACCAATGACACTCCTCCACGTGCAAGATGTGGTCGGGAATCTGAACCTCCCGTGCACAAGGAAACCGTCATACCCCTAACCCATGCAATGATGCAAATGCTCTACTAACAGATAAATGGGATGCTCCTATAAAGCAAAGTACGAGTCCTAATGCCAGAAGGTTAAGTGATACATGTCACCATGTGATCGGCTGCTGCAATGTCCTCCACCTGAGCGGCATAAACCCGACCGCTCTGAGCCGGTGGCCGGTGATCGGAAGGGTGGAAGGAAGGTGACCTGCTCACTGGAGCAAAAGGCTGCTGAGCTGTCATCCTCTGCTGGAATACACTAGGAGTCGAGGCTGAAGATGGTGCCGTGGAAGTCGATAGGGGGCATGAAGCTCGAACGCGACCTGACTGTCCACACCTATAACAACATCCCCATCTCTGATCACAGGTGTGAGGCAGATGAGGTCCTCCACAGAAAATACATCTGTCACGACGTCGTGGCTGCTGAAGCGGCTGCTGCTGCCGCCTCTGGGGTCCACCAGGCTCTCGTTGCTCAAAACGCCCCTGGCCATGAGACTGAGGCCGCGACGGTAGTGGCGGTCTCCAATAACTAGCCTGTCCTCCATCATCAGGTGCTGGTCGCTTCCTCCCAGAACTCCGTGCGACGAACCCGCTCCTCCTGGCAATCACTACGTCGCCCCGCTCCACCCACAGTGCATGCTCAACGGCTTCATCAAGGGTCTGTAGCCTCCGAGCGTGCACCAGTGTATAGATCTCAGGTCGAAGACCAGTCTCGAACAACTCAACATCATGCGGTCCGTCACGGGCAACGAAAGGCACACAGTTAAGCAACTGCATAAACTCCTGATAGTACGCCTGCACCGGTCTGTCTCCCTGCTGGATATTCTTCAAGTTGTCCTCCAGCTTCTGTTTCACGCTCCCAGAAAAGTACGTTCCAAGTAGCATGCGCCAGAACTCGCACCAGGGCAGCTGTCGGGTGGTATGGAACTCCGCTGGCTCCACCCGTCGCCACCAAGCGTCAGCATCCCTCTCGAGACAATGCACTGCCAAATGTACTCTGTACTTTGGGTCGATGAAGAAATCCCTAAACAACTTCTCCATCGAAGATAACCAAGCCTCCACATCCCACGGTTGCGCGTTCCGCCCCGAGAATTTAGGCCGTCCATACTGGCAGAATTTGGTGAGCTTCTCCGCGATATAGTCCTCCTGAGTAGGGGTCAAAGGGGTACCCGGAGTAGGGATCCGACGTAGGGGAGGCATCCAGCCACCAGAAAACACAATCAAAAACCCAACCACACACGACCCAATTTAGCGAAAGTCAAAGACATCCCCCTATTTCCGTAGCTTTATGTTGTCTGCAGCCAACATAACTGTCTGCAGAAACAGGATTTGTCGATCCCTCTTCACCAACTGGAAGAGTCAAATAGCCCAATCACCGACTTTCGCTTAAGATCATCACGTCTCTCACGCCCTATCATCCTAGGGTCCAACATAAGCCTAGGGTTTCGTAAGTCCCAACTGACCTATCCCTAAGCTCTGATACCATCTTAATCTGTCACGCCCCGAGTGTAAACCAGAACCCGGGCTCGTCAACAGATCCGCCGTGCACATAGAATTTTTCATGTACACGAAGCGTCGGTAACCTGCTCAGATATAAGATATACAATAAAAGAACATAATATAGAGCTGAACTAAAAAGAACTACATAATATCTCAGACTGAAAATAAAATAAAGCTGTAATAAATACAATACACTCCCAGCTCACCAAAATAATACACCCAGCTGGCCAAAGCCAGACCCAAAATAAAAGTAAACTACTACAGTCTGAGTAAAATGGGTACAATATATGTCTAGCACCAGCTCTTAGCCTAACAGGAGATCTATCGACTCAGCGATCCCCTTACCTCGATCAGCTGCCGATGGCCCAGCAGCTCCCGCAGAAGACTCTGCAAAACAAAGGAAAGAAAGAGAGGAAAACAACAATGGGGGTGAGAACCACTAGTAAACCAGTAGCCTCCCCCTGTGGGTAAAGCCTCAAACTCCGACGTACCCACTAAGTCTACCAGAGGCAAAGGGAAAGGTAAAGTAGTAAGCAATAAGATTGTCGAAAAAAGAAACTACCACTACTATGCCTCTAAATGCAGTCCCGTAAAGTATGACTGTATGTATGAATCGGTAACCGCACCTGTCCAAATAAACCCAATCTAGCCACCAGTAAAAAAACTGGTACCGCCTGCTGCCGCTATCATCATCGTGGAGCCTGATCCGCGCCAAAGTGAAAGCAATGAGTCAATGTCGTCCGGTACTATTTTGGTACC
The DNA here is from genome assembly GCA_029204045.2 of Tillandsia leiboldiana. Taxonomy (NCBI): domain Eukaryota; kingdom Viridiplantae; phylum Streptophyta; class Magnoliopsida; order Poales; family Bromeliaceae; genus Tillandsia; species Tillandsia leiboldiana. Next base: position 38,091,821 of record CM055070.1, on the reverse strand, counting down.
CCGCACGCTCCGGAGTAGCACTCGAGGAAAGCTACCCACATGAGGAAAGTAACGATGTCATAAGTATCATAAAAGCAGGACTGGATCATGACTATGATCAAAGTGGAAAACCCATCCACTAATTAAACCCCGATCCCAATCTGATGCAAAGATAAACCTCCGGTCAACCGCCTAATGTCTGCGGTTGCCGCAATACCCAACAATATAATCAAGTATAACCTGTCCCAGACTCAAGTCCCGACTACACTATCCAAACCCCTGCTCGAACCCGAGCAACATGAATCAAAATTTTAAATGGAAAGGAGAAAAGGAACAATCATGGTTTCTCCTAAGTCAAGTCCCGACATGATAGTGTAGCAATAAATAGTGCCCTATCTATATGTCCATACAAGCATGCAAATGTCCTCATGAAAGATAAAAGAAAATGTATCAAATAGTAGCTCCACATAGATATAACCATCATGTCAAAATCATTAACCGACTACGCATGTCTATAATCCCTGATCCATAATAAATCCTCAAAGTGATACCCGCACATAAATATGTCATCTTGTCCCAACGAATAATCCGTTTAATCAACTTTCATAAAAGTCTATGTGCTAATATGGCAGGTTAATCATTACCATTAAAAAATCCCCACAATATAGGCCAATGATTAATCAGGATCATTTATTAAAGCATGATTTCCAATGGGGTGCCAAATAAATTAGGGGTCTTTCTAATAGTTCTACCGAGTAAATCGCAGTAAGAGGTAAGCAACAACCACCCACCTAGCACGCAAATCCAAATCTATAAAACTCCCCAAATGAAAAAGGGATCCTCGCTGTCCAACAACTGTCCCCGCAATCTTAGAATCTACGAAACACTGCAAGATATCCGAACACAGCATTAATGGGCCTTCCCCGGGAACAGCGTTTGCTGTTTTGCAAAACAGCATAGAAAAAGGGGGGTTTTCACCTCTGTATGGTGCTCGAAAAAATCCAGAAAAAATACCGTTCCGTTCCTTGCGACGAGTAGATCGAAATCAACTACTTATTCGGCTTGATCCGATGCTCGCAGCCCAAGATAGAAAATCAACAAACTCATGCAGTCCAGGAGTTCTATCACAGAAAGTGGGGTCAAATGATGCCTCGGGTACCGTGCCAAAAAATAGAAAACGGAACAAAACAATCAACACAAAAATCGAATCCTTACCTCTTAGGAACACGCTGTCGCAGAAATCGCCCAAAAATTCTAACTGGTTGGCGCTCGGAAAATTTCTGACTGAACTGCGACGGAAACGGGCCTGAAAATGGAAATCGTTGAAGCGCGCCGCATCGCAGAGAACTCGCAGTCGGCAACTCCAAAAATTCCGGGACTCTCTGTAGAGGTAGAGGACAGAGAGGGGAACAAGTTCTCTTCAGGTCACTCTCCCTCAATCTCTCTCTTGAACTCGAAAAAACAAGAGAAATGAGGGGGTGGTGGGCTTTTTATAGCCCACCCCAAGAATTCGGACGCACCCCCAATTCGGACGCTCGAATGGGACGCAGCCCGGCCCACAGTTAGCGCCCGGATTCACCCGGGCGCGACACGTGGCCCCGAACAGGAAACAGCGGCGCCCGTGAATCGGGCGCCGCCTCGTGTTCCCGCCCGTACACCACACCAGCGGCGCCCGCCAATGGCTGGGCGCCGCGTGGCGCACGTCGGCGGCGCCTCGCCCGCCACGCGTGCGGCGCCTGCCAACCGGCGGCCGACACGCCCCGTGTCCCGCGCCACGCGTGCGTACGGCGTCGGCGCCGTGGCCCAGCGTGCACCGCGTGCTCGTGAGCCCGCGAATCCCAAGCCGCCACGTGTCCCACGTGGTTCACGTGGTCCACGCCTCCCGGTCTACGCTCCGGGTCTACCAGAATCTGTCGGCCAATCGCAGCATGCCACGTGTCAAGCCGTCGCCGCACCGTCCAACCAATTAGGAGCTGCTACGTGGCACGCTCAACCTTCCGTGCACCAGGTGCACGCCTTGCCCGTGGACCATCCCGCCTGAGCGCCTGCCCGCGCCTGCCCGCGCCGCGGTCCGCCGCGCTCCGCCGCTGCGCTGCCGTGCTCCGCCGGTCGCCGGTCGCCGCCGCCGCGCCGGAGTTACTGTTCCGGCGTGAACAGAAATTTTGGCGTCGAAATCAGGTAAATAGTCCATTTTGATCGTTTTCGCGCGCTGAGTCCAAATCCGCTGTCCGTTTTGCCAAATTCTCATCCGAAATTTTGCCGAAAATTCCCGAAAGACAACTTAATCCGATTTTCATGCCGGGTCCATTTCTTAGGTCCGATTTCGACACTACTAGCTCCATTACACCGTGTAAGCTTCCTGTAGTCACTGTTAACGCTGCAAAAGTCTCTGCAGAAATCCGGGTCATCACGTCCTCCCCCACTAAAAAAAAGTTTCGTCCTCGAAACGAGACCAAACTAAACAACTCCAGTCTGCACCTCGAACAAATAAGGGTAGGTGTCCATCAACTCCGGCTCCAGCTCCCAAGTAGACTCGTGCTCGTCATGGTTGCTCCAAAGGATCTCCACGTAGGGAATGGCCCAACTACGCAATTCTCCCACCTCTCGATCCAGAATCCGCGGTGGGCGCTCCTCGCACTCTAAACCTCGCGGCATAATCGATCGTCGTGAAGTACTGAGCCCGCCCGTCCACCCCGAGCATCCTATTCAAGTTCCGCAGCCGCCTCAAAACTATCTGGTCTGCTGGCATAATCCAGGACTCAATCTACACCGGGCAGGACCAATGACACTCCTCCACGTGCAAGATGTGGTCGGGAATCTGAACCTCCCGTGTACGTGGAAACTGTCATATCCCTAACCCATGCAATGATGCAAATGCTCTACTAACAGATAAATGGGATGCACCTATAAAGCAAAGTACGAGTCCTAATGCCAGAAGGTTAAGCGATACCTATCACCAAGTGATCGGCTGCTGCAATGTCCTCCACCTGAGCGGCATAAACCCGACCGCACTGAGCCGGTGGCCGGTGATCGGAAGGGTGGAAGGAAGGTGACCTGCTCACTGGAGCAAAAGGCTGCTGAGCTGACGTCCTCTGCTGGAATACACTAGGAGTCGAGGCTGAAGATGGTGCCGTGGAAGTCGATAGGGGGCATGAAGCTCGAACGTGACCTGACTGTCCACACCTATAACAACGTCCCCATCTCTGATCACAGGTGTGAGGCAGATGAGGTCCTCCACAGAAAATACATCTGTCACGACGTCGTGGCTGCTGATGCGGCTGCTGCTGCCGCCTCTAGGGTCCACCAGGCTCTCGTTGCTCAAAACGCCCCTGGCCATGAGACTGAGGCCGCGACGGTCGTGGCGGTCTCCAATAACTAGCCTGTCCTCCATCATTAGGTGCTGGTCGCTTCCTCCCAGAACTCTGTGCGACCAACCCGCTCCTCTTGGCAATCACTACGTCGCCCCGCTCCGCCCACAGTGCATGCTCAACGGCTTCCTCAAGGGTCTGTAGCCTCCGAGCGTGCACTAGTGTATAGATCTCAGGTCGAAGACCAGTCTCGAACAACTCAACCTCATGCGGTCCGTCACGGGCAACGAAAGGCACACAGTTAAGCAACTGCATAAACTCCTGATAGTACGCCTGCACCGGTCTGTCTCTCTGCTGGATATTCTTCAAGTTGTCCTCCAGCTTCTGTTTCACGCTCCCCAGAAAAGTACGTTCCAAGTAGCATGCGTCGGAACTCGGACCAGGGCAGCTGTCGGGTGGTATGGAAGTCCGCTGGCTCCACCCGACGCCACCAAGCGTCAGCATCCCCCTCGAGACAATGCACTGCCAAATGTACTCTGTACTTTGGGTCGATGAAGAAATCCCTAAACAGCTTCTCCATCGAAGATAACCAAGCCTCCACATCCCACAGTTGCGCGTTCCGCCCCGAGAATTTAGGCTGTCCATACTGGCAGAATTTGGTGAGCTTCTCCGCGATATATTCCTCCTGAGTAGGGGTCAAAGGGGTACCCCGAGTAGGGATCTGACGTCGGGGAGGCATCCTGCCACCAGAAAACACAATAAAAAACCCAACCACACACGACCCAATCTAGCGAAAGTCAAAGACATCCCCCTATTTCCGTAGCTTTATGTTGTCTGCAACCAACATAACTGTCCGCAGAAACAGGATTTGTCGATCCCTCTTCACCAACTGGAAGAGTCAAATAACCCAATCACCGACTTTCGCTTAAGATCATCACGTCTCTCATGCCCTATCATCCTAGGGTACAACATAAGCCTAGGGTTTCGTAAGTCCCAACTGACCTATCCCTAAGCTCCGATACCATCTTAATCTGTCACGCCTCGAGTGTGAACTAGAACCCGGGCTCGTCAACAGATCCGCCGTGCACATAGAATTTTCCATGTACACGAAGCGTCGGTAACCTGCTCAGATATAAGATATACAATAAAAGAACATAATACAGAGCTGAACTAAAAAGAACTACATAATATCTCAGACTGAAAATAAAATAAAGCTGTAATAAATACAATACACTCCCAGCTCACCAAAATAATACACCCAGCTGGCCAAAGCCAGTCCCAAAATAAAAGTAAACTACTACAGTCTGAGTAAAATGGGTACAATGTCTGTCTAGCACCAGCTCTTAGCCTAACAGGAGATCTATCTACTCAGCGATCCCCTTACCTCGATCAGCTGCCGATGGCCCAGCAGCTCCCGCAGAAGACTCTGCAAAACAAAGGAAAGAAAGAGAGGAAAACAACAATGGGGGTGAGAACCACTAGTAAACCAGTAGCCTCCCCCTGTCGGTAAAGCCTCAAACTCCGACGTACCCACTAAGTCTACCAGAGGCAAAGGGAAAGGTAAAGTAGTAAGCAATAAGATTGTCGAAAAAGGAAACTACCACTACTATGCCTCTAAATGCAGTCCCGTAAAGTATGACTGTATGTATGCATCAGTAACCGCATCTGTCCAAATAAACCCAATCTAGCCACCAGTAAAAAAACTGGTACCGCCTGCTGCCGCTATCATCATCGTGGAGCCAGATCTGCGCCAAAGTGATAGCAATGAGTCAATGTCGTCCGGTACCTTTTTGGTACCCCGCACGCTCCGGAGTGGCACTCGAGGGGAGCTACCCACATGAGGAAAGTAACGATGTCATAAGTATCATAAAAGCAGGACTGGATCATGACTATGATCAAAGTGGAAAACCCATCCACTAATGAAACCCCGATCCCAATCTGATGAAAAGATAAACCTCCGGTCAACCGCCTAATGTCTGCGGTTGCCGCAATACCCAACAATATGATCAAGTATAACTTGTCCCAGACTCAAGTCCCGACTACACTATCCAAACCCCTGCTCGAACCCGAGCAACATGAATCAAAATTCTAAATGGAAAGGAGAAAAGGAACAATCATGGTTTCTCCTAAGTCAAGTCCCAACATGATATTGTAGCAATAAATAGTGGCCTATCTACATGTCCATACAAGCATGCAAATGTCCTCATGAAAGATAAAAGAAAGTATATCAAATAGTAGCTCCACATAGATATTACCATCATGTCAAAATCATTAACCGACTACGCATGTCTATAATCCCTGATCCATAATAAATCCTCAAAGTGATACCCGCACATAAATATGTCATCTTGTCCAACGAATAATCCGTTTAATCAACTTTCATAAAAGTCTATGTGCTAATATGGCGTGTTAATCACTACCATTAAAATATCCCCACAATATAGGCCAATGATTAATCAGGATCATTTATTAAAGCATGATTTCCAACCGGGTGCCAAATAAATTAGGGGTCTCTCTAATAGTCCTAGAGAGTAAATCGCAGTAAGAGGTAAGCAACAACCACCCACCTGGCACGCAAATCCAAATCTACAAAACTCCCCAACTGAAAAAGGGATCCTCGCTGTCCAACAACTATCCCCGCAACCTTAGAATCTGCGAAACACTGCAAGATATCCGAACACAGCATTAATGGGCCTTCCTCGGAAACAGCGTTTGCTGTTTTGCAAAACAGCACAGAAAAAGGGGGGTTTTCACCTCTGTACATTGCTCCGAAAAATCCAGAAAAAATATTGTTGCGTTTCTTGCGACGAGTAGATCGAAATCGACTACTTATATGCCCTGATCCGATGATCGTTGCCCAAGATAGAAAATCAACAAGCCCATGCTGTCTTGGAGTTCTATCACAGAAAATGGGGTCAAATGATGCCTCGGCAACAATGCCAAAAATCCAAAACGGAACAAAACGATCAACACAAAAATCGAAGCCTTACCTCTTAGGAACACGCTGTCATAGAAATCGCTCAAAAATTCCTCCTGGTTGGCGCTCGAGAAATTTCTGACTGAACTGCGACGGAAACGGGCCTGAAAATGGAAATCGTCGAAGCGCGCCGCGTTGCAGAGAACTCGCAGTCGGCAACTCCAAAAATTCCGGGACTCTCTAGAGAGGTAGAGGACAGAGAGGGGAACAAGTTCTCTTCAGGTCACTCTCCCTCAATCTCTCTCTAGAACTCGGAAAAATAAGAGAAATGAGGGGGTGGTGGGCTTTTTATAGCCCATCCCAAGAATTCGGGCGCACCCCCAATTCGGGCGCCCGGATGGGCCGCAGCCCGGCCCACAGTCAGCGCCCGGATTCACCCGGGCGCTACATGTGGCCCCAAACAGGAAACAGCGGCACCGGTGAATCGGGCGCTGCCGCGTGTTCCCGCCCGAACACCACACCAGCAGCGCCCGCCAATGGCTGGGCGCCGCGTGGCGCACGTGGGCGGCGCCTCGCCCGCCACGCGGGCGGCGCCCACCAACCGGCGGCCGACACGCCCCGTGTCCCGTGCCATGCGTGCATACGGCGTCGGCGCCGTGGCCCCGCGTGCACCGCTTTTTCGTGTGCCCGTGAATCCCGAGCCGCCACGTGTCCCACGTGGTTCACGTGGTCCACGCTTCCCGGTCTACGCGCCAGGTCTACCGGAATCAGTCGGCCAATCACAGCATGCCACGTGTCAAGCCGTCGCCGCACCGTCCAACCAATCAGGAGCTGCCACGTGGCACACTCAACCTTCCGTGCTCCCGGTGCACGCCTTGCCCGTGGACCATCCCACCTGAGCGCCTGCCCGCGCCTGCCCACGCTGCCCGCGCCGCACTCCGCCGCTGCGCTGCCGTGCTCCGCTGCTCGCCGGTCGCCGCGGCCGCGCCGGAGTGACTTTTCCGGCGTGAACAGTAATTTTGGCGCCGAAAACAGGTAAATAGTCCATTTTGATCATTTTCGCACGCTGAGTCCAAATCCGCTGTCCGTTTTGTCAAATTCTCTTCCAAAATTTTGCCGAAAGTCCCCGAAAAACCAACTTAATCCGATTTTCACGTCGGGTCCATTTCTTAGGTCCGATTTCGGCACTGCTTGCTCAATTACACCGTGTAAGCTTCATGTAGTCACTTTTAACGCTGCAAAAGTCTCTGTAGAAATCCGGGTCATCACATCCTCCCCCACTAAAAAAAAGTTTCGTCCTCGAAACGAGACCAAACTAAACAACTACAGTCTGCACCTCGAACAAATAAGGGTAGGTGTCCATCAACTCCGGCTCCAGCTCCCAAGTAGACTCGCGCTCGTCATGGTTGCTCCAAAGGATCTCCACGTAGGGAATGGCCCAACTACGCAATTCTCCCACCTCTCGATCCAGAATCCACGGTGGGCGCTCCTCGCACTCTAATCCTCGCGGCACTATCGATCGTCGTGAAGTACTAAGCCCGCCCGTCCACCCCGAGCATCCTATTCAAGTTCCGCAGCCGCCTCAAAAACATCTGGTCTGCTGGCATAATCCAGGACTCAATCTACACCGGGCAGGACCAATGACACTCCTCCACGTGCAAGATGTGGTCCGGAATCTGAACCTCCCGTGCACGTGGTAACCATCATACCCGTAACCCATGCAATGATGCAAATGCTCTATTAACAGATAAATGGGATGCTCCTATAAAACAAAGTACGAGTCCTAATGCCAGAAGGTTAAGTGATACCTGTCACCACGCGATCGGCTGCTGCAATGTCCTCCACCTGAGCGGCATAAACCCGACCGCTCTGAGCCGGTGGCCGGTGATCAGAAGGGTGGAAGGAAGGTGTCCTGCTCACTGGAGCAAAAAGCTGCTGAGCTGACGTCCTCTGCTGGAATACACTAGGAGCCGAGGCTGAAGATGGTGCCGTGGAAGTCGATAGGGGGCATGAAGCTCGAATGTGACCTGACTGTCCACACCTATAACAACGTCCCCATCTCTGATCACAGGTGTGAGGCAGATGAGGTCCTCCAAAGAAAATACATCTGTCACGACGTCGTGGCTGCTGCTGCGGCTGCTGCTGCTGCCTCTGGTGTCCACGAGGCTCTCGTTGCTCAAAATGCCCCTGGCCATGAGACTGAGGCCGCGGCGGTCGTGGTGGTCTCCAAGAACTAGCCTGTCCTCCATCATCAGGTGCCGGTCGCTTCCTCCCAGAACTCTGTGCGACCCACCCTCTCCTCCTGGCAATCACTACGTCGCCCCGCTCCACCCATAGTGCATGCTCAACTGCTTCATCAAGGGTCTGTAGCCTCCGAGCGTGCACCAGGGTATAGATCTCTGGTCGAAGACCAGTCTCGAACAACTCGACCTCATGCGGTCCGTCACGGGCGACGAAATGCACGCAGTTAAGCAACTTCATAATCTCCTGATAGTACGCCTGCACCGGTCTGTCACGCTCCCAGAAAAGTACGTTCCAAGTAGCATGTGCCGGAACTCGGACCCGGGCAGCTGTCGGGTGGTCTGGAACTCCGCTGGCTCCACCCGACGCCACCAAGCGTCAGCATCCCCCTCGAGACAATGCACTGCCAAATGTACTCTGTACTTTGGGTCGATGAAGAAATCCCTAAACGGTTTCTCCATCGAAGATAACCAACCCTCCACATCCCACAGTTGCGCGTTCTGCCCCGAGAATTTAGGCGGTCTATACTGGCAGAACTTGGTGAGCTTCGCCGCGATATATTCCTCCTGAGCAGGGTTTAAAAGCTGGGCCGCTCCTCGAGCCCGACTACTCGATGATGCCTCGGGAACCATGCCAAAAATCCAAACGGAACAAAACAATCAACACAAAAATCGAAGCCTTACCTCTTAGAAACACACAGTCACAGAAATCGCCCAAAAATTCCACCTGGTTGGCGCTCGAAAAATTTCTGACTGAACTGCGACGGAAACGGGCCTGAAAATGGAAATCGTCGAAGCGCGCCGCGTCGCAGAGAACTCGCAGTCGGCAACTCCAAAAATTTCGGGACTCTCTGGAGAGGTAGAGAACAGAGAAGGGAACAAGTTCTCTTCAGGTCACTCTCCCTCAATCTCTCTCTAGAACTAGAAAAAATAAGAGAAAGGAGTGGGTGGTGGGCTTTGTATAGCCCACCCCAAGAATTCGGGCGCACCCCCAATTCGGGCGCTCGAATGGGCCGCAGCTCAGCCCACAGTCAGCGCCCGGATTCACCCGGGCGCGACTCGTGGCCCCGAACAGGAAGCTGCGGCGCCCGTGAATCGGGCGCCGCCGCGTGTTCCCGCCCGAACACCACACCAGCGGCGCCCGCCAATGGCTGGGTGCCGCGTGGCGCACATGGGCGGCGCCTCGCCCGCCACGCGGGCGGCGCCCGCCAACCGGCGGCTGACACGCCCCGTGTCCCACGCCACGCGTGCGTACGGCGTCGGTGCCGTGGCCCCGCGTGCTCGTGAGCCCGCGAATCCCAAGCCGCCACGTGTCCCACGTGGTTCATGTGGTCCACGCCTCTCGGTCTACGCGCCGGGTCTACCGGAATCTGTCGGCCAATCACAGCATGCTACGTGTCAAGCCGTCGCTGCACCGTCCAACTAATCAGGAGCTGCTACGTGGCACGCTCAACCTTCCGTGCTCCCAGTGCACGCATTGCCCGTGGACCATCCCGCCTGAGGGCCTCCCCGCGCCTGCCCGCGCCGCGCTCCGCCGGTGCGCTGCCGTGCTCCGCCGCTCGCCGGTCGCCGCCGCCGCGCCGGAGTTACTGTTCCGGCTTGAACAGTAATTTTGGCGTCGAAAGCAGGTAAATAGTCCATTTTGATCGTTTTCGCGCGCCGAGTCCAAATCCGCTGTCCGTTTTGCCAAATTCTCATCCGAAATTTTGCCGAAAGTTCCCGAAAAGCCAACTTAATCCGATTTTCAAGCCGGGTCCATTTCTTAGGTCCAATTTCGACACTACTAGCTCCATTACACCGTGTAAGCTTCCTTTAGTCACTGTTAATGCTGCAAAAGTCTCTGCAGAAATTCAGGTTATCACATCCTCCCCCACTAAAAAAAAGTTTCGTCCTCGAAATGAGACCAAACTGAACAACTCCAGTCTGCGCCTCGAACAAATAAGGGTAGGTGTCCATCAACTCCGGCTCCAGCTCCCAAGTAGACTCGTGCTCGTCATGGTTTGTAGTGGTCCAGAATTCCATGCACCTTTTCTGATGAATCCACTATTTAGAACACCTATTGTTGGTGTGTCTGGCCCATAGTGCATCAAAGGGATGCCACAGATGGACCCTTTGCGTCTTGGTTAGCTGATTTGGCCTTCGGTCGTATTTTCCAAATTTTAGAAAAGGTTTTGGGCCAATCTGAGGTTGGATTTGGATTCTGCGCGGAAAAACGCTTGAAAACGGCTATTTGCTTGTTAAATTTGGAGTCCGGATGACCAAAAACGGGCTTCCGGAAGTTTCTGGAGTTTTTCGGTGCATGGGGAAGGACCGTGGACCGGCCGGAGCCACGTGGCGGCCTGTTATTGGCTGGCCCACGCAGCTCGGTCCACGGGGAGGCGCGGCGGTGCATGGACCGCGAGCGGGGGATGCGTGGCGTGCCCGGAATGGCCGGCGCACGCGGCACGGCTCAGCGTCTTTGCGTGGCTGCAGTGGACCGGGCGCACGACACGTGGCGGCCTGCAATTGGCTGGCTCACGTGGGCGCGGTCCACGGTGTGCGCGGAGGGGCGCCTCGGGACGGCGCGCGCGCACAGTGGCGCCAGGCGGGCGGTCGGCCGCACTCGAGTGCGGCCACGTGTCGCCTCGCGTGTGGGCGGCCGTACCTACCCCCGCTGACCGCGGAGGGACACGCGGCGCGCAGCGGGCCTCCTCGCTCGGCTGTCCCCTGTTCGTGTACACGTGGCAGCCCCAGAGGGTTTCGGGCGCGTCGGACGGGAATCCTCCGACCGGACTTTCGGGCGCAGTGCGCTCGAATCCTGCGCCCGAATCCGGCCCACTTCAGTGGTGGGCTGGGCCTATAAAAAGGCTTCTTTGGGTTCTATCTCGAGTTTTTGGGCCCTTTTTCACTGTGACTTCTTCAGAAGAAATTCCCCTCTCGCAGTGCACAATCCATTGGAGGACTTTGAAGATTTTTGGAGGCACGCTTCCTGAGGTTCGTGATTTTACGGCGTGGCGCGACGCTTGTTTTCCGGCGACCCGCTTCGTCCCTTCTCAGTGTTTGGGCTCCCCCGACTCACCCCGACTTCCGATTTTGCCGATTCTCACGCCATTGGACTCACGACAGGTAGGACTTCAACTCCTGTGTTTTGAGGTTCCTCGTTTTCCGTGCTGACCTTGGAGTTTCCCGAGCTTCCATTTGACCCCCTTTTTCTTCGCGGATTTTTGGACAGCACCGCGGTGTTCTAGCCGTATCTTTTCGCACAGACGTCGGATCGAGGCGATTCAAAAGGCAATTTCCATCTACACTTCGCAAGGAATCTCCTGGATTTTTCCCTGGATTTTTGGAATATTTTCCGAAGGTGAAAGTCTCCTTTTACTGTGGTTCTTTGACACAGAATTTCTGGACAGTTTAGTTTGGGGTGTTTCCCTTGCAGAATTTGTAACTCAGCGTAGAAAACTCGGATTTGAACGTGCAGGTACTTGTTTCGACGGGTTCGTTGCGAGGATCGCGACAGTATTTTTGTTAGAATTTTTCGGGCAGATCTTGCAGGTGAAAATTTCAGAATAGTGGACTGCTGTAATTTGGGACAGATTTTGTGATGTATTGTGTGATTAATTGTTGTATGTTCTTTTGGGGAATGTTGTACAGTTTTGTGGAGGTTGTTTGGACAGAGCGTGGACATCACTTTTGGGACCAGGATTTAGCGCTCGAGGTGGGTGTTGTTGCGAATCTCTACTTTTGACTAACCCACTAGGCTTATTGGAGTGTTTTCCATGTTGGGAAGTTAATTACACCCTCTGAATGATATTTGCATGCTTATGCGAAATAGATGGGACATATGTTAGTACTTGCTTACTAATGACATTAGTGAATTAGAATGGTAATATCACTTGAGAGATAGAAGGCTCTATTAGTAACATTGTGAATGTTATGCATGATTTACTAGTACATAGGGTACTTAGACCATTGTGATGAATTGTTGCCAGCATGCTTTATTTCACGGACACTTGCATCTATCTTACCAAGTACAGGACAATTGCATGCTTGTTTGGACATTTGGTTAGGCCACTATTTACTGCTGCACTATCATACTGGGAAATGACTTAGGAGAAACCATATTTAGTTGTTCTCTTTTCTATTCAGCTGCATGTTGCTCAAGTTAGAGCAGGGGTATAGGATAGTGTAGTTGAGGCCATCGAGTCAGGGTCAGATTAGACTCGATTTGGATCGTGGGGTGTTGTGGCAACCGCGGACATTGGGCGGTTAGCCAGCTGTTGATTACCTTATCAGATTTGGATCGTGGGGTGTTGTGGCAACCGCGGACATTGTGCGGTTAGCCAGCTGTTGATTACCTTATCAGATTTGGACTTGTGGGGTGTTGCGGCGACCGCGAACATTGGGCGGTTGACCGGATGTTTTACTTATGCATCAGATTGGGTATCAGGTTTCTTAGTGGATAGAGATTTCCACTTTGATCATAGTCATGATCAAAGTCCTGCTAGACTGAGATACTTGTTACAGAGCTATTTTACTCGTGTGGGTCGCTCCCCTCGAGTGCCACTCCGGAGTGTGCGATCGGACGGTTATAGAGTTGCCGATCTGTTACTTATTTTGGGATGCGAGCCATGTGGGCCGATCCCGCGGTTTCGAGCCATGTGTGCAGATTCCGCTGAGCAGGCAATGCCAGTTTTACTGGTGGCACATGATTGGGTTATTGGGACAGATACAGTTTTCTGATGCATTCATACAGTCATCTCTTTTGATACCGCATTTAGAGGCATTGTAGTGATAGTTTTTCCTTATCAGTAGCCTTTTTAGTTTTCTACTATTTTTCCCTTTTTGCCTCTGGTAGACCTAGTGGGCACGTCAGAGTTTGAGGTTTTCCCACTAGGGGAGGCTACTATTTTATATAGTAGTTCTCACCCCCTTTGTCTCTCTTTTCTTTTTCTCCCTTTGTATTGTAGAGTCTTCTGCGGGAGTTGCAGGGCCGTCTCGGGCAGAGCGAGGCAAGCAGATAGCGGATTAGGTAGCTCATCTACCCCCGACTTCGAGTTTAGTCGTGTATCAGTTGTACCCCTTTCTTATCTCAGACAGTTGTAGTTTATTTTGGGTCTGGCTCTTGCCAGCTGTTTGTACTTTTTTGGTGAGCTGGGAGAGACACTTGTATATTTTGAGAGTTTTTACTTTGCTTTTACTTTCTAGCTGTAGTCAGAGATGTTGTAGCTTTATTTTAGCTCTGTTTATGCTCCTTTATCTATATCTCTTATATCTGAGCAGGTTACCAGCGCTTCGTGTACACGGGAAATTCTGTGTGCATGGCGGATCTGTGGACGGGCCCGGGTTCTGGTTTACACCCGGGGCGTGACAGATTAGTTGGTATCGGAGCTTAGGGATAGGTCAGTTGGGACTTAGGAAAAACCCTAGGCTTTTGGCAGACCCTAGGATGATAGGGCGTGAGTGGCGCGATATTTTGCGAAAGTCGGTGATTTTGGTCAGTTGACTATTCCAGTGAGTGAAGAGGGATCGACGTACCCGATTTCTGTTGAACAATTATGTTGGCTGCAGACAACATAAAGTTGCAGGAATAGGGAGATGTCTTTGACTTTCGCTAGATTGGGTCTTGTGGGGTTGTGTTACTGATTTTTGGTTTCCTGTGGCAGGATGTCTCCGCGTCGTCGTTCACCCACCCGGGGTACCCCCGCACCTTCCGGGGAGTCTGAGCGGGCGGTATCCGCCGAGTTGGGAGAACTGCGGGCATTGGTGACCCAGTTGGTGGCGAGGAGCTTTCATCAGGACCAGCGCCTGGAGCAGTTACTGGCGCAGCGGGGTGACTTGGCGGTTGGCGAGGGGGCCGGGGCTTCAGAGCAACGTCCAGACAGGAAACGCCCAGCCCCCGATGATGATGGATAGGCCAGTTCTGGGAGGTCATCACGACCCCCGCGGCCCCAGCCTCCGGGCCGTGGGCGTCTTGATCGACAAGGACCTGGTGGATTTCTGGGGCCACCGCAGCAGCAGTCTTTGCAGTCTCGAGCGTTGGCCCGGTGCGTTTTCTGTAGGGAGCAGCATCCATCTGATACCTGTGACTTGAGGGAGGGTCGATGCTTCCGATGTGGGCAGCCAGGCCACATCCGAGCTACGTGCCCCTTCCGGACCTTAGCGGCACCTTCTCCAGCATTGGCCCCTACCGCGTCCCAGCAGAGGTCGCGATCACGACTTCAGAGACGGCAGCAGCAGCCGCGGCAGTTACGGGACCCGGGCAGTTGTATCTTCTGTGGGGGTCAGCACTTTCCCGGTAGTTGTGATCAGCGGCAGGGACGCTGCTACCTTTGTGGCATGTTTGGACATTTCCGGGTTACGTGCCCTCTGTCGGCACGTGCAGCATCGACTTCGGCATCTGTTCCTACCACTTCCCAGCTACGACCGGGAGCTTCACCGACAGGTCTCCAGGCAGACCGAGTTTCGCCTCCACACCCTTCTGGTGAGAGACAGCCGATGTTGAGTGATCTGGGCGGCTTAGCACAGGCGGGGGATTCTGCTACGGCTGACTGTGTAGTAGCAGGTATGATTTCTTTCTGGCATTTGGATTCATGTCTTATTTGTTATACGAGCATCGCATTCTTTTTAGTAGATCTGTTGCATCATTGCATGGGTTAGAGGTAGGGCTTTTACCACGTGCACGAGAGGTTCGGTTTCCCGATTACACTTTGCACGTGGAGGAGTGTTAATGGTCCTGCCCGATGCAGATCGAGTCTTCGATTTTGCCAGCAGACCTGATGGTCCTGTATCAGCTGTGAGATTTTGTTACAGTACTTGGGATGTTTGGCTGGCTCGCTATTTCGTGGCAATTGATCGCGCCGCAAGAATGGTGACCTTTAGCGAGCCAGGCCAGGAGATGTTTGTGTAGAGGGTGCCTGAGTGCTTTCTTCGCCTCGCTAGTTTCGACTTCCCGTGTGAGGCAGATGACATGCAGTGGATGCGTGGCCTTTTTGGCTTGTGGGGTTAAGGAGCCTACGGCGGCATCGGGACCCGGGGATATCCCTATTGTCCCCGAGTTCCCGGATGTGTTTTCACTAGAGCTGACTAATATGCCGCCGGATAGGGAGATCGAGTTTTGATTGACGTAGTCCCAGGAACTACGCCAATCTCTAAGGCTCCTTACCAAATGGCACCGGCTGAGCTGCGTGAGTTAAAGGCGCAACTTCAGGATTTAATGGACAAAGGTTTTGTGAGACCAGGTGTATCGCCTTTGGGAGCGCTGGTGCTATTTGTGAAGAAGAAGGATGGGTTGCTTCGTTTGTGGGTGGATTTCAGGGAGCGTCAGTGTTCTCGAAGTTTGATCTCAAGTCAGGTTACCACCAGCCGAGGGTGAGGGTCGAGGACATCCCTAAGACGGCTTTTAGATCCCGGTGCGGGCATTATGAGTTCCCTGTTATGCTTTTTGGTTTAATCAATGCCCCTGCTACATTATGGATTTGAAGAACCGGGTATTTCAGCCGTACTTGGACCAGTTTGTCGTTGTGCTCTTTGACGACATTTTGATTTACTCCGGAGGGATATAGAGCATGAGGAGCACTTGAGGTTAGTGCTGCAACTTCTGCGAGAGAAGAAGCTGTACTCCTAGTTTAAAAAGTGCGAATTTTGGCTTCGGGAGGTTGCATTTTTGGCCACTTTGTATTAGCTGCTGAAGTGGCAGTTGACCCGACGAAGATTGATGTTGTTCGGGATTTGCCTAGACCGACGACTGTTACTCAAGTCCGCAGTTTTTTTGGGCTTAGCGGGTTATTATCGTTGGTCCGTGGAGGGCTTTGCGAAGCTCTATTCCCCTGATCAGTTTGACTAGGATGGGGATAAGGTTTGTTTGGATTGAACTGTGCCAGCTGAGCTTTGGGGAGCGGATGAGGGGTTTGGATTTGGGCACCAGTTCTGGCATTGCCTGTGAGGGGCGATGGATTCGTAATTTGTAGTGGCGCCTTTCACAGCGGTTTGAGATGTGTTTTGATTCAGCATAGTAGGGTAAGTGCTTATGCTTCACGGCAATTAAAGAATTACCCTACGCAGGATGTGGAGCTTGCGGCTGTGGTGTTCGCGTTGAAGTTGTGGCGGCATTACTTCTAAGGAGAGCACTGTGAGATTTACACTGATCATAAGAGTTTGAAGTACTTGTTTACTCAAAAGGAGCTGAATTTGAGGCAACGCCGGTGGTTGGAGTTACTAAAGGACTATTATTGGAGCATCCTTTATTATCCCGGCAAGGCCAATGTTGTAGCAAATGATTTGGATAGGAGGTCAGTGCAGAGTTTGAGCATGTCGATCACGCAGCAGGCACCGCTTGTGGAGTAGTTGAGGCGTCTACAGATTGAGATGGCATCCCCTTGGGTCTCTGCTAGACTCATGTCTATGGTCTTGCAGCCCACTCTGTTGGATAGGATTAGAGAGACACAAAGTGAGGACCCCCACTTGACGAGAATCAGATTACGACTTCAGGCAGATCAGATAGGGTATATTGCAGTGGATGGCTCGTGAGCTGGGAGAGACACTTGTATATTTTGAGAGTTTTTACTTTGCTTTTACTTTCTAGCTGTAGTCTGAGATGTTGTAGCTTTATTTTAGCTCTGTTTATGCTCCTTTATCTATATCTCTTATATCTGAGCAGGTTACCAGCGCTTCGTGTACACGGGAAATTCTGTGTGCACGGCGGATCTGTGGACGGGCCCGGGTTCTGGTTTACACCCGGGGCGTGACATGGTTGCTCCAAAGGATCTCCACGTAGGGAATGGCCCAACTATGCAATTCTCCCACCTCTCGATCCAGAATCCACGGTGGGCGCTCCTCGCACTCTAATCATCGCGGCACAATCGATCGTCGTGAAGTACTGAGCCCGCCCGTCCACCCCGAGCATCCTATTCAAGTTTCGCAGCCGCCTCAAAACTATCAGGTCTGCTGGCATAATCCAGGACTCAATCTACACCGGGCAGGACCAATGACACTCCTCCACGTGCAAGATGTGGTCGGGAATCTGAACCTCCCGTGCACGTGGTAACCGTCATACCGCTAACCCATGCAATGATGCAAATGCACTACCAACAGATAAATGGGATGCTCCTATAAAGCAAAGTACGAGTCCTAATGCCAGAAGGTTAAGTGATACCTGTCACCACGTGATCGGCTGCTGCAATGTCCTCCACCTGAGCGGCATAAACCCGACCGCTCTGAGCCAGTGGCCGGTGATCGGAAGGGTGGAAGGAAGGTGACCTTCTCACTGGAGCAAAAGGCTGGTGAGCTGACGTCCTCTGCTGGAATACACTAGGAGTCGAGGATGAAGATGGTGCCGTGGAAGTCGATAGGGGGCTTGAAGCTCGAACGTGACCTGACTGTCCACACCTGTAACAACATCCCTATCTCTGATCACAGGTGTGAGGCAGATGAGGTCCTCCACAGAAAATACATCTGTCACGACGTCGTGGCTGCTGCTGCGGCTGCTGCTGCCGCCTCTGGGGTCCACCAGGCTCTCGTTGCTCAAAATGCCCCTGGCCATGAGACAGAGGCCGCGACGGTCGTGGCGGTCTCCAATAACAAGCCTGTCCTCCATCATCAGGTGCTGGTCGCTTCCTCCCAGAACTCTGTGCGACCAACCCGCTCCTCCTGGCAATCACTACGTCGCCCCGCTCCACCCACAGTGCATGCTCAACCACTACATCAAGGGTCTGAGCCTCCGAGCGTGCACCAGGGTATAGATCTCAGGTCGAAGAACAGTCTCGAACAACTCGACCTCATGCGGTCCGTCACGGGCAATGAAAGGCACATAGTTAAGCAACTGCATAAACTCCTGATAGTACTCCTGCACCGATTTTTCTCCCTGCTGGATATTCTTCAAGTTGTCCTCCAGCTTCTGTTTCACGCTCCCAGAAAAGTACGTTCCAAGTAGCATGCGCAAGAACTCGGACCAGGGCAGCTGTCGGGTGGTCTGGAACTCCGCTGGCTCCACCCGACGCCACCAAGCGTCAGCATCCCCCTCGAGACAATGCACTGCCAAATGTACTCTGTACTTTGGGTCGATGAAGAAATCCCTAAACAGCTTCTCCATCGAAGATAACCAAGCCTCCACATCCCACGGTTGCGCGTTCCGCCCCGAGAATTTAGGCCGTCCATACTAGCAGAATTTGGTGAGCTTCTCCGCGATATATTCCTCCTGAGTAGGGGTCAAAGGCTGGGCCGCTCCTCGAGCCCCACTACTCGATGATGGCGTCGTCGGCCAATGAAGTGCAACAGGTGGTACAGGGGCCTCCAAAATAGTCGGGGCGGCGCCTCTCTCTGGGCTAACAGCTGGTCCATCCTCTACTCCTGCCGGCGGTGACTCTCAGCCAGTTGGGCCACCATAGCCCTCAGCTCGCTCAACTCCGAAGATCCGGTCTGCTCCGGCTCCTCAGGGGGTGTAGGGGTACCCCGAGTAGGGATCCGACGTCGGGGAGGCATCCAGCCACCAGAAAACACAATCAAAAACCCAACCACACACGACCCAATCTAGCGAAAGTCAAAGACATCCCCCTATTTCCGTAGCTTTATGTTGTCTGCAGCCAACATAACTGTCCGCAGAAACAGGATTTGTCGATCCCTCTTCACCAACTGGAAGAGTCAAATAACCCAATCACCGACTTTCGCTTAAGATCATCGCGTCTCTCACGCCCTATCATCCTAGGGTCCAACATAAGCCTAGGGTTTCGTAAGTCCCAACTGACCTATCCCTAAGCTCTGATACCATCTTAATCTGTCACGCCCCGAGTGTAAACCAGAACCCGGGCTCGTCAACAGATCCGGCGTGCACATAGAATTTTCCATTTAAACGAAGCGTCGGTAACCTGCTCAGATATAAGATATACAATAAAAGAACATAATACAGAGCTGAACTAAAAAGAACTACATAATATCTCAGACTGAAAATAAAATAAAGCTGTAATAAATACAATACACTCCCAGCTCACCAAAATAATACACCCAGCTGGCCAAAGCCAGACCCAAAATAAAAGTAAACTACTACAGTCTGAGTAAAATGGGTACAATATCTGTCTAGCAGCAGCTCTTAGCCTCACAGGAGATCTATCTACTCATCGATCCCCTTACCTCGATCAGCTGCCGATGGCCCAGCAGCTCCCGCAGAAGACTCTGCAAAACAAAGGAAAGAATGAGAGGAAAACAACAATGGGGGTGAGAACCACTAGTAAACCAGTAGCCTCCCCCTGTGAGTAAAGCCTCAAACTCCGACGTACCCACTAAGTCTACCAGAGGCAAAGGGAAAGGTAAAGTAGTAAGCAATAAGATTGTCGAAAAAGGAAACTACCACTACCATGCCTCTAAATGCAGTCCCGTAAAGTATGACTGTATGTATGCATCAGTAACCGCATCTGTCCAAATAAACCCTGTTACGGAATTTGAGTTGGCTTAATTTCGTGAAAGGTTCAAGTCTTGAAGATTGAAGGTGAAGAAGGTTGGATCATTTAACTCAATCTCAAGGAAGAAGAATTCAAAAGGATCAGGTATGTTTAACTGAAGAGTTTTGGTGATCCGAATACTTCTTGTAGTGTAGAAACACCTGGAATAATTTTTCATTGCATAAAAATCAAAAACTGGACATGGGACATGTTCAGGATCCGGATCAGACATTCCAATCCAGATCCCGAAGGGTGTTCGTTCATACACTGGTTCAATCCGGATCGCAGCATCTCATGATCCGGATCCCGAACACTAGTTTTACCTTTTTACTTGCACGATCCGGATCAGGATTTGCAATCCGGATCCAGAATGTTGATGTTTGGTGAAACTGTATGAACGATCCGGATCAGCCATTTCGATCCGAATCTCGAACTATTGATTTTCTGGAAACCGTCTTTCTTGCTACTGCAATCCGGATCGCCGAAATCCGATCCGGATCGCCGTCCGTAAAATTTCCAGAAATGGTAGGTTTTTGATTCTTATCTCCTTCCAAATGTTTCTAACCTATAAATAGACCCTATGATTCTTTTTCTAGGGCTAATCCAAAGAGCGGCATATATTGAAAAAGACGACCGTGATAGAATAATCCACATATAGAGAAGAAAGGAAATACTAGATTTAATTCTATGTTTCTTCATCTATAATTGATTGATTTGATTCTAGGTTTTCATACTCAGATTTTGAGTAGAATCAAATCAATGAATACTTAGATGGTATTTCCGATCTATTTCTAATCTAAGTATTCGGCGGATCATCACCACCCAAGAACAACGATTTCCCCAAAAATCGGCGCGTGGACTCGCGTGTCCTTGTGGATTCAAGGTTCAACCGCTCTCGTGGATTCGGAGCGAGGTACGTTCGTGGATTCGAAGCGTGCTACTGGGTGAAGACCGTGGATTCGGTCGGACGTCGTGGACTCGACGTTGGACGCCGTGGATTCGGCGTTGGACGCAGATCGTGGATTCGAGACGCGTTGCGGAACGAGCGGAGAAGATCAACTAGGAGCGTATGGTAAAAGGTTGAGTCGTCTGTGAGTACGTTAAATCACCTTGTACGTGTTTTAATTCTAGTGGATTTCACCGTGTTATCGGTCCCGTGGTTTTTTACTCCGGCTTGGAGTTTTTCCACGTAAAAATCTTGCGTGTTCATTTATATTTCCGCATTGGATTTTATTGCGCAATGATTTTTTGAGTGTTTATTATTTACACCTATTCACCCCCCTCTAGGTGTTTTTTCCCCTATTTAGATCTATATTACGTATAACCCAACAAGTGGTATCGGAGCGGGAATAGGGTTGTAAACAATGGTTGAAGGTGGAAACATCAACAGACCCCCATTCTTCGATGGAACAAATTATGCGTACTGGAAAGTATGGATGAAAGCCTTTTTAATTTCCATCGACGAACGGGTGTGGCAATCAATTGAATTAGGATGGTCTAATCCAACTGAAATTATTGCTGATCTTCGCACCATCAAACCTAGGTCGAAATGGACAAAGGAAGAGTTAGATTCATCTTCTTACAATGGCAAGGGAATAAATGCTATTTTTAATGCCTTATCTCAAACTGAATTCTCTCGCGTCTCGGCATGTGAGACTGCGAAAGAAATCTGGGATGTTCTTCAGGTTACACATGAGGGAACTAACCTCGTGAAGATTCAAAAGCTGCAAATGCTTATGAGCAGATTTGACTCCATTTTTATGGCAGAAAATGAATCTTTCACGGACTACTATACACGATTGCAAGACATCGTAAATTCATGTGCTAACCTGGGAGAGAAGATTCCAGAATTTAAAGTTGTAAGAAAGATCTTAAGAACTCTTCCTGAACGATTTCGCCCAAAGGTTACAGCCATTGAAACTATTAAACACCCGGACGAAATGCGTGTAGAAGAATTAGTTGGTTCATTACAAACATATGAAATGACATTTTCTACTAACAATTCTTCTGGAAAAGCATCCTCTTCTAAGTCTTCAGGTTATGCGTTGAAAACAACTAAGGAAGAAGACGCGGATACATCCTCCTCAGACGATGACGAGAACCTATCTATGGAGGAATTTGAGAAGCAGCTCGCTCTCTTGACAAGGAAGTTTCGCCGCAACTTTCGAAGGGGTAATTCAAGTAAAACTCCATCCTTCGAAAAGTCGAAGAAAGGCAAGGGTACTTCAAGTTACAAGTCAAGAAAGCAAGAGAACTTCTCAAAGGATAAGAAAAGTTCAGAGGGACAACTACAATGCTTCAAATGTCGAGGCTACGACCACATTGCAACGGAGTGTCCCAACAAGTATCCGGCAAAGAAGAAGGCGATGCAAGTCGTCACTTGGGATGACAACTCAACGTCAAATGAGTCGTCTTCAAGTGATGAAGAAAAGAGCACCACGGCATTCCACGCGTCCACATCTTCACCATTCATGTGCTTAATGGCAAGTACATCCGAGTCATTGTCCAACTCCACTGTTGAAAAGACTGCAACGGACAACGAATCGGATAATTCGGAAGGTGAAGATTTTGCTCTAGCCTACCACAGACTTTTAAGGGATTCAAAGAAAGTGGCTAAGCAAAACAAGAGTTTGAGAGGGAGATTGCATGATCTCGAAGAAGAAGCAAAAAGGGCAACTTCTCTCTCAAACGCTCTTGAAGTGGAAAGGGAAAATCTGATAAAAGTAAATGTTTCCCTTCAAGAGTCCAATGAGCTTTTTGAGAAGGAACATACAAAACTGGTGGATAAAGCGGATCACTTCTCAAAGCTCTACAACGAGGCTCGACAGGATAACCTGGAAATGACAAAGACCATTTTCCAACTCAAGGATGACTTGCAGCGATTCTCTTCAGGAAGGAGTAAGTTGGATAGGCTTCTTGGTCTTGGTCAAACAAATCGGTTCGGCCTCAGATACACTCAAACTGGAGACAGTCCAAGTTCGAGTGGGACAGTTTTTGTGCCTCAGTCGGTATCTCCTCCTCCGACACCGGAATTCAAGACAAACAACGACAACAAACCTACTTCATCCTCTTTGGGATCGTCAAGATCTAAGGTATATTTTCGTTGTGGTGTTTCAGGGCACATAAGAAGATATTGCAAGACGGGAGTCAAACGCTCACCTCAAACACCTCTTGCAATGACTACCACAAAGGTGATTCCTCGGAAATCAATTGCAAATCAATTGAAGGAAAAGAACCTTGGTAGTTCACCGCGCAAGACGACTTCATCAAGGAGCAGCAATCGCTCTAACAAGACGCTTTCACCTAGGCATATAACTTCACGACCATTACTGACGCATTCCAAAAAGGTTTGGGTGCGCAAAGGTGAAATTTTCCCTTGTCTTGTTACCAATGTTTCCTTGCATGCATATGATAGTTCGTCTTGGTATCTGGATAGCGGGTGTTCCCGTCACATGACCGGTGACAAAAATAGTTTTCAAAACTTTGAGAAAATCTCCGGAGGACTCGTTGTTTTCGGAGACGGTCGGTCTTCCAAAATTGTTGGAAAATGAACAGTAGCTATTCCAGATGGCCCGATTCTAAATAATGTGTTATTTGTAGAAGGCCTTAAGACTAACCTCATTAGCATAAGTCAACTTTGCGACAATGGTTTTTCAGTTAACTTTTCATCTGTTTAATGTGTTGTAACTGATAAGGACCATGTATTCTTTTTAAAGGGGGTTAGATCTGAAAACAATTGTTATGTTGTTCCTAGTAAAACTTCTGAAAATTGTAACTTAGCCTCTTTGAATAATGAAACACTTTGGCATGAAAGGCTAGGTCACATAAATTTTAAGGAACTTGCTAGAATTTCAAACAAAGATGTGGTCAAGGGGGTTCCTAAACTTTCATTTGAACAAAACATTGTGTGCGGCGGTTGTCAAAAGGGAAAACAGTCCAGGACTGCACACAAGAACTTGAACCACGTTGGTACAAAACGGCCTTTGGAACTTTTACACATGGATTTAATGGGGCCAACTCGTCAACCATCTTTGGGAGGTAAATGGTATATTTTCTTGATGATTGATGATTTCTCTCGGTATTCTTGGGTAGCATTTTTAAAAGAGAAAGCTGATACTTTTGATTCTTTTCACGAGATTTGCCATCGTATTATGATTGAAAAGAATGAAAAGATTACTCGTGTTAGAAGTGATAGAGGTGGACAATTCATAAATTCAAAATTCATTGATTTTTGCACTTCCAATGGCATTAAACATGAATTCTCGGCACCCTATACACCTCAACAGAATGGTGTAGTCGAGCGCAAAAACCGTGTTGTACAAGAAATGGCACGTGTTATGCTTCATAGCCGGAATTTACCGTTATATTTTTGGGCTGAAGCTGTGAACACTGCAGTCTATGTTATTAACCGTGTTTATTTGCGCCCGGGAACTTTTAATACACCATATGAACTATGGTTTTGTAGAAAACCGAACATCAAATATTTTCGTATCTTTGGGAGTCGGTGTTATATTTTGCGTGACCGCGAAAATCTTGAAAAATTTGACTCTCGAAGTGACGAAGGGATTTTCTTGGGTTATTCTACAAATAGTAGAGCATATCAAGTATTTAACTTGGAATCTAAAACGATCGTAGAATCTATAAATGTTAAAGTAGATGAAGCTTTTCACTTTGCATCTGAAAAATCTACCCTCGATATCTCTCTAGATGATGATACACCTGCCATTGCATCTTCTCATGATAATACTTCCAATATTAATGATGCATCTAATGGTTCTTCAAGTTTATCTGATGTGCAGGAATCGTCTCATGTACCTCCGAGTACTCCGTTACCTCAAACGTTACGAATCTCCAAGGATCATCCGGAATCGAATATTATTGGAGATCCACAAGAAGGAGTTAGAACTCGGAGGCAGTTGGTTTGTGGATTCGCTTGCTACGTATCTTTAATCGAACCAAAGAACATAGATGAAGCTCTTCAGGATGACTACTGGATTAAAGCAATGCAGGAAGAGCTCCATCAATTTGAGCGAAACAAAGTCTGGGAATTAACGAAGCCTTCGAAGCAACACAATGTGATAGGTACCAAATGGATTTTCAAGAACAAAAAAAATGAGGATGGTACTATCATCAGGAACAAGGCACGATTAGTTGCTCAAGGCTACTCTCAAGTAGAAGGTATAGACTTTGATGAAACTTTCGCCCCTGTAGCTAGACTCGAGTCCATTCGTATACTATTTGCTATTGCTTGTCATTTTAAAATCAAATTATTTCAAATGGACGTTAAGAGCGCGTTTCTAAATGGGTTTTTAAATGAGGAAGTTTATGTGGCTCAACCGAAAGGTTTTGTAGACCATAAACAACCTAACCATGTTTTTCATTTAAAAAAGGCTCTTTACGGTCTGAAACAAGCACCGCGAGCATGGTACGAAAGGTTGACAAAGCACCTATTGGATAAGGGCTATACTCGAGGGGGAGCTGATAGGACTCTCTTTGTGAAGCATTATCAGAATAACTTTATTGTAGCACAAATCTATGTCGATGACATCGTATTTGGTGTGACAAGAGATAATGATGCTTCTAAATTCGCTGAAACCATGGAAAGCGAATTTGAGATGTCAATGATGGGCGAATTGACTTATTTCCTTGGATTGCAAGTGAAACAGAGTGTCGAAGGCATCCATTTGTGTCAATCCAAGTATGCTTTGGAGTTGGTCAAAAAGTTTGATCTAGAAAATTGTAAAGATTTTCCGACTCCAATGGGAACTAGCCACAAGGGACTTGGAAGTGAATCACACAGTGAGAACGTAGACGAGAAACTTTATCGTAGTATGATTGGAAGTCTACTTTACCTCACGGCTAGTCGCCCGGATATATCCTTTAGTGTTGGGATTTGCGCGAGATATCAATCAGCACCAAAGGAGGTTCACCTGAAAGCGGTGAAAAGGATCATCAGGTACATCAAAGGATCAATTAATTTCAAAATTTGGTATCCTATGGGAACTAGTTTGGATATTGTTGGATACTCAGATGCCGATTGGGCAGGATCAGTGGATGATCGGAAAAGCACGAGTGGTGCATGCTTCTATCTTGGCCATTGCCTTGTTGCATGGCACAGTAAAAAGCAGAATTGCATAGCACTCTCGACTGCCGAAGCGGAATACATTTCAGCGGGTAGTTGTTCAACCCAACTCATTTGGATGAAAAGTGTGTTGAGCGACTTCCGGATTTCAGCAACTTCGGTAACAATTCTTTGTGACAACACTAGTGCTATAAACATTTCCAAAAACCCTGTGTTGCACTCTAGAACAAAACACATTGAACTTAGATATCATTTTCTTAGAGAGCTAGTTGAATCAAATACTCTTCAACTTTCATATATTTCAACTGAAGATCAATTAGCTGACATTTTAACAAAACCTTTGGATCAAAAACGTTTTATTCATTTGCGTAAAGCAATTGGAATGCTTTCCTTGAAATAAACTTCTTTTTGAAACTTTTGCTTAGGTTAGGTTTTGTTTTTGTGTTTTTGTTCTTTATCTATGTTTATACATAGTACATTAATTGAGCATGTGTTTTATTGACTTTACTTGCATCCTTTCATATAATTAGAAATTTATTATGCTTTGGATATCATAATAATTCAGTTGATGCATTGATCATTTATTTAAATTAAACCATTTTTAATTGATCAAAGTCAATTTCTCTCTCAATGATCTCTTGGTATTGTTTTTATCTTATTTGACTATTTAGTTGAGTATGAATTCGAGATCAATCCTTGGTTGAATACTTTATATCTTAAATTAATTGATAGCCAATTGAGGGGGAGTCAAAGAAAAGTAAAATGCTCAAAAGATGTGGAAAGAGTTACATCCCAATGAGGAGTGTGAAAACTACCACCACATGGAGGAAAGAGCTACCACCTCGGTCGTCCGAGTACTGTGTGCAGCTACCACATGTATACCAAGCATGGTTTTGTAATTTTTGATTAAATAAAATGCATGATTGAAATACTTGACTCCGTCAAATTTCAAGGTTGGTATAAGGTGGGTTTTTTTAATGAAAGATGCTCAAAGAGCCACTCTCTTCAACAGATTGACTAGATACATTATATAATTTATTTGGGATTTCAAACATCTATTGATCTTGGTAATTCATTTTCTTTACCATTTTAATGATTTGATAAACGCCGTACTCATAAGATCATGATGGATGTGTTTGAACTTGATCAACTTTAAAGGTTTTAATTTCTATAAATTGTCATGTCATTATTTGAATGTTATTGATAGATTTAACATAATTTATTTCTCTTGACATGAAACGATGATTTTTGTTTAAAGTTGATGTGCTAAAATGCTTACATACTTTTTCTGGATTTTATGGATTTTTTCTAAATTTTTCTGAAGAAAAAGTTGCAGCTGATCCGGATCGGGATAAGTGATCCGGATCCCGAACGCAGGCTTCTTCCTGCGGCTAGCCGATCCGGATCGAAATCTCGATCCGATCCGGATCACGGCTAGGGTTTTTAATAGAACGAAAGGGTTTTGATTTCTTTTACCCTAATCTTTTGTTCTCAAGTCTCTAGAGCTTCTCTCTCTAGAATTCTTGCACCTTGGAGCTTTCCTAACTCAAGTTCTTCGAATCCAAGTAAGTTTTATTGATCAAAATCTCGTTTTTCACAGGTTTTCTCTATTTTCTTCAAAACGTGATGAGATTTTTCTATCCTTTTCGTTTGTGAATGGTTTTTTGGTCAAATCTCTTTTGAAATAAGAACTCTGGGTAGATTAGTTTTGATTATATGCTAGGTATTCTCCTGATTAACGAATTTTTGGGCTTCGATTTCTGAAAATTCTGTTTTAGGGCATATAATAGGAATTTTGTGAAAAACATGCAATTGATCTATTTTTAAAATTCTTTTTGCAAAACTAATTTGATTTTTAGTCTCTCTACATGATTATGATTGTTTGGGTACAATTTTTCAAATTTTTGAAAATTAACAATTTTTTCATGTGTTCTTGAGTTGGTCTTCACAGGATTTCAATCTTCTTAAGGCATTTGGATTAATGGGATTCTCATGGATCATCCTTCTGTTGGTCACTTTAGTGCACACTCGGGCCACAAACAAATTAAAGAGAGCTAAGAAAACACAACAAAAAGGTGAGTTTCTTCTGATCAGTGACACAGAAGTGGAAGCAGATTGTCAAGAGATAGATTGGACTGAATTGACAGATGATGATGACTCATTGCCTGAACAAAAGGCATCTGATGGTTCAAAAGGAAAAGCTTCTGATGGATCAAAAGGAAAGGGACCCATGGACACAGGAAAAGCGCCTATGGCTAATCCAACCATCTCTGTGAAAAGAAAACGAGTAACTAGACGCTTTGGACTACGACGAGACGCTGATATTGACACGCCGATAGTTCCTGACTCCCCGCCTCGCGTGGAAGGAGTGTTCGTCAGCATGGATCACCTTCGAGCGTTTGAACGTCGTGAATGCATCGGTGAACGTCATGTCAACACTGAAGCTCTCCGAAATCACTCACAAGAGTTTGGAACCTTGATTGAGCAAGCTAATCTCATCCAAGTCTGCCGATTCCCCGAACTACTTGGGTATTGTTTGTATCGTGTAAGAACCTTTTACACGAATGCAAGACATCTTCAAGAAGATGAACATGGATCAATGCATTTCTATACAAATATCCAAGGGATGAAACTTAAAATCACTCCGCAGCTAATTGGCGAAGTCCTTGGAATGGAATCTAACACATCGTGGCTCAACTTTTTGAAAGGAAGAAGTTTGACGAATGCCTTGTGGCAAACAGTGATAGATAAAATTTGTTTGGAAGGAACGAAATCAGCTGATGGTACAAGTGTAAAATCCAAACATCTTCGACTGGAGTACCGATTTCTAAATTTCATCACGTGTTACAACATTCTACCTAACATGCAGACTAAGGTCGTGAGATGGGAGAGACTGCTGTTCTTATATCTCATAGGTCATCCCTCTGAGGCTGTAGGATTGAACATGAATATCCCCTACATAATTTGGAATAGAATGTCAAGATATATTGTGCATCCTCATCCTTCTGAGCGACTTCCGTTTCCTTTAATCATCATGAGGATCTTACAAAAGTTTGACATTGATATAAGCTCGACATCTTATCAACACTGTTGGGGGATGACAGATGAGTCAACGATTGTGAAGTCACTTCACAAATTACCACATGTCACTCCGACACCGTCCACTGGAAAGAAACCTTGTGTCGGCACCTCGGCCTCACCGTCTCAACAAGCACCTGGCCCGGATGATGACGCATCAGTAACTTCGATTTTCAAGCAACAACAGCGCCTATATTTTGAGCAAGAGCGGATAACCATAGAACAAAGGCGAATGTCTGAAGAACTCGAGATCATAACGGCATCCCAAATTACATTGACCAAGAAAGTAAATTCGATGAGGAAATTGATCAAGAACATGTTCGCTAAGATGGGATATAGTGCGTCTGAGGATTCAGACTCCGATAACTAAGTTGTGCTCTAACAATTTTTGTGCAGATTTGTGCAGGCTTTTATCTTCTTAGATTTTAGTTCAGTTTTTAGGACTTACTCTTAGTTCTAGTTCTTACATTTCCTTACATTTTCGAAATTTTTAACTCTCCTTAAATTTTTGTAATTTTGGCTTAGTTTGTGACAAAAAGGGGGAGAGAGTTTAGAGAGAACTTGAACAATGATGATGTGAAAACTGTGTGAATGGTGAACATCAAGGTAAGTATCACTTCAACTTCAACTTTGGTTTTTTATCTTGTGATTTGTTGCCTGTCTATACTAACTATTCGACTAACTATTTGGGCATGTAATATGACTAACAAGTTGATGTTGGACTAACACTTTGTGACATTTGGTTTTTGAATGCATAGAAGATATGTTGGTTTTTTACTATGATTCTCTTACATATCTGAACTCTCAAATGTCATGATGATCAGATAAACTCTATCTCTGTACTTAGTTTTGTATGTTTCAATTCTTGAGGTATCTAACGATTCTTTTTGTCAAGAATGATTTCTGTGTGCAGAAAGTACAGATGTCTAAGTCTAGAGTCTGTTTTAGGAGTTTATCTCATGTTTTTAAATTTTTGGATCTCCATTGTAAATTTTTGTTGTATGGTGATAGCAACAAAAATATCTTTTTGAATTTTCTTTAGTGGATTTGTGTTTTGTCACGAAACCGCCAAAGGGGAAGATTGTTACGGAATTTGAGTTGGCGTAATTTCGTGAAAGGTTCAAGTCTTGAAGATTGAAGGTGAAGAAGGTTGGATCATTTAACTCAATCTCAAGAAAGAAGAATTCAAAAGGATCAGGTATGTTTAACTGAAGATTTTTGGTGATCCGAATACTTCTTGTAGTGTAGAAACACCTGGAATAATTTTTCATTGCATAAAAATCAAAAACTGGACATGGGACATGTTCAGGATCCGGATCAGACATTCCAATCCGGATCCCGAAGGGTGTTCGTTCATACACTGGTTCAATCCGGATCGCAGCATCTCATGATCCGGATCCCGAACACTAGTTTTACCTTTTTACTTGCACGATCCGGATCAGGATTTGCAATCCGGATCCCGAACGTTGATGTTTGGTGAAACTGTATGAACGATCCGGATCAGCCATTTCGATCCGGATCCCGAACTATTGATTTTCTGGAAACCGTCTTTCTTGCTACTGCAATCCGGATCGCCGAAATCCGATCCGGATCGCCGTCCGTAAAATTTCCAGAAATGGTAAGTTTTTGATTCTTATCTCCTTCCAAATGTTTCTAACCTATAAATAGACCCTATGATTCTTTTTCTAGGGCTAATCCAAAGAGCGGCATATATTGAAAAAGACGGTCGTGATAGAATAATCCGCAAATAGAGAAGAAAGAAAATACTAGATTTAATTCTATGTTTCTTCATCTATAATTGATTGATTTGATTCTAGGTTTTCATACTCAGATTTTGAGTAGAATCAAATCAATGAATACTTAGATGGTATTTCCGATCTATTTCTAATCTAAGTATTCGGCGGATCATCACCACCCAAAAACAACGATTTCCCCAAAAATCGGCGCGCGGACTCGCGTGTCCTTGTGGATTCAAGGTTCAACCGCTCTCATGGATTCGGAGCGAGGTACGTTCGTGGATTCGAAGCGTGCTACTGGGTGAAGACCGTGGATTCGGTCGGACGTCGTGGACTCGACGTTGGACGCCGTGGATTCGGCGTTGGACGCAGATCGTGGATTCGAGACGCGTTGCGGAACGAGCGGAGAAGATCAACTAGGAGCTTATGGTAAAAGGTTGAGTCGTCTGTGAGTACGTTAAATCACCTTGTACGTGTTTTAATTCTAGTGGATTTCACCGTGCTATCGGTCCCGTGGTTTTTTACTCCGGCTTGGAGTTTTTCCACGTAAAAATCTTGCGTGTTCATTTATATTTCCGCATTGGGTTTTATTGCGCAATGATTTTTTGAGTGTTTATTGTTTACACCTATTCACCCCCCTCTAGGTGTTTTTTTCCCTATTTAGATCTATATTACGTATAACCCAACAAGTGGTATCGGAGCGGGAATAGGGTTGTAAACAATGGTTGAAGGTGGAAACATCAACAGACCCCCATTCTTCGATGGAACAAATTATGCGTACTGGAAAGTACGGATGAAAGCCTTTTTAATTTCCATCGACGAACGGGTGTGGCAATCAATTGAATTAGGATGGTCTAATCCAACTGAAATTATTGCTGATGTTCGCACCATCAAACCTAGGTCGAAATGGACCAAGGAAGAGTTAGATTCATCTTCTTACAATGGCAAGGGAATTAATGCTATTTTTAATGCCTTATCTCAAACTGAATTCTCTCGCGTCTCGGCATGTGAGACTGCGAAATAAATCTGGGATGTTCTTCAGGTTACACATGAGGGAACTAACCTCGTGAAGATTCAAAAGCTGCAAATGCTCATGAGCAGATTTGACTCCATTTTTATGGCAGAAAATGAATCTTTCACGGACTACTATACACGATTGCAAGACATCGTAAATTCATGTGCTAACCTGGGAGAGAAGATTCCAGAATTTAAAGTTGTAAGAAAGATCTTAAGAACTCTTCCTGAACGATTTCGCCCAAAGGTTACAGCCATTGAAACTATTAAACACCCGGACGAAATGCGTGTAGAAGAATTAGTTGGTTCATTACAAACATATGAAATGACATTTTCTACTAACAATTCTTCTGGAAAAGCATCCTCTTCTAAGTCTTCAGGTTATGCGTTGAAAACAACTAAGGAAGAAGACGCGGATACATCCTCCTCAGACGATGACGAGAACCTATCTATGGAGGAATTTGAGAAGCAGCTCGCTCTCTTGACAAGGAAGTTTCGCCGCAACTTTCGAAGGGGTAATTCAAGTAAAACTCCATCCTTCGGAAAGTCGAAGAAAGGCAAGGGTACTTCAAGTTACAAGTCAAGAAAGCAAGAGAACTTCTCAAAGGATAAGAAAAGTTCAGAGGGACAACTACAATGCTTCAAATGTCGAGGCTACGGCCACATTGCAACGGAGTGTCCCAACAAGTATCCGGCAAAGAAGAAGGCGATGCAAGTCGTCACTTGGGATGACAACTCAACGTCAAATGAGTCGTCTTCAAGTGATGAAGAAAAGAGCACCACGGCATTCCACGCGTCCACATCTTCACCATTCATGTGCTTAATGGCAAGTACATCCGAGTCATTGTCCAACTCCACTGTTGAAAAGACTGCAACGGACAACGAATCGGATAATTCGGAAGGTGAAGATTTTGCTCTAGCCTACCACAGACTTTTAAGGGATTCAAAGAAAGTGGCTAAGCAAAACAAGAGTTTGAGAGGGAGATTGCATGATCTCGAAGAAGAAGCAAAAAGGGCAACTTCTCTCTCAAACGCTCTTGAAGTGGAAAGGGAAAATCTGATAAAAGTAAATGTTTCCCTTCAAGAGTCCAATGAGCTTTTTGAGAAGGAACATACAAAACTGGTGGATAAAGCGGATCACTTCTCAAAGCTCTACAACGAGGCTCGACAGGATAACCTGGAAATGACAAAGACCATTTTCCAACTCAAGGATGACTTGCAGCGATTCTCTTCAGGAAGGAGTAAGTTGGATAGGCTTCTTGGTCTTGGTCAAACAAATCGGTTCGGCCTCAGATACACTCAAACTAGAGACAGTCCAAGTTCAAGTCAGAGGAAAGCAACAACCACCCACCTGGCATGCAAATCCAAATATACAAAACTCCCCAACTGAAAAAGGGATCCTCGCTGTCCAACAACTGTCCCCGCAACCTTAGAATCTACGAAACACTGCAAGATATCCGAACACTGCATTAATGGGCCTTCCCCGGAAACAGCGTTTGCTGTTTTGCAAAACAACACTGAAAAAGGGGGGGTTTCACCTCTGTACAGTGCTCCGAAAAATCCAGAAAAAATACGGTTGCGTTTCTTGCGACGAGTAGATCGAAATCGACTACTTATATGCCCTGATCCGATGATCGTTGCCCAAGATAGAAAATCAACAAGCCCATGCTTTCCAGGAGTTCTATCACAGAAAATGGGGTCAAATGATGCCTCGGCAACCATGCCAAAAATCCAAAACGGAACAAAACGATCAACACAAAAATCGAAGCCTTACCTCTTAGGAACACGCTGTCATAGAAATCGCTCAAAAATTCCTCCTGGTTGGCGCTCGAGAAATTTCTGACTGAACTGCGACGGAAACGGGCCTGAAAATGGAAATCGTCGAAGCGCGCCGCGTTGCAGAGAACTCGCAGTCGGCAACTCCAAAAATTCCGGGACTCTCTAGAGAGGTAGAGGACAGAGTGGGGAACAAGTTCTCTTCAGGTCACTCTCCCTCAATCTCTCTCTAGAACTCGGAAAAACAAGAGAAATGAGGGGGTGGTGGACTTTTTATAGCCCACCCCAAGAATTCGGGCGCACCCCCAATTCGGGCGCCCGAATGGGCAGCAGCCCGGCCCACAGTCAGCGCCCGGATTCACCCGGGCGCGACACATAGCCCCGAACAGGAAACAGCGGCGCCCGTGAATCGGGCGCTGCCGCGTGTTCCCGCCCGAACACCACACCAGCGGCGCCCGCCAATGGCTGGGCGCCGCGTGGCGCACGTGGGCGGCGCCTCGCCCGCCACGCGGGCGGCGCCCGCCAACCGGCGGCCGACACGCCCCGTGTCCCGCGCCATGCGTGCATACGGCGTCGGCGCCGTGGCGCCGCGTGCACCGCGTGCTCGTGAGCCTGTGAATCCCGAGCCGCCATGTGTCCCACGTGGTTCACGTGGTCCACACTTCCCGGTCTACGCGCCAGGTCTACCGGAATCAGTCGGCCAATCACAGCATGCCACGTGTCAAGTCGTCGCCGCACCGTCCAACCAATCAGGAGCTGCCACGTGGCACACTCAACCTTCCGTGCTCCCGGTGCATGCCTTGCCCGTGGACCATCCCGCCTGAGCGCCTGCCCACGCAGCCCGCGCCGCGCATCGCCGCTGCGCTGCCGTGCTCCGCTGCTCGCCGGTCGCTGCCGCCGTGCCGGAGTTACTGTTCTGGCGTGAACAGTAATTTTGGCGCCGAAAACAGGTAAATAGTCCATTTTGATCGTTTTCGCGCGCTGAGTCCAAATCCGCTGTCTGTTTTGCCAAATTCTCATCCGAAATATTGCCGAAAGTCCCCGAAAAGCCAACTTAATCCGATTTTCATGCGGGTCCATTTCTTAGGTCCGATTTCGACACTACTTGCTCCATTACATCGTGTAAGCTTCCTGTAGTCACTGTTAACGCTGTAAAAGTCTCTGCGAAAATCCGAGTCATCACATCCTCCCCCACTAAAAAAAAGTTTCGTCTTCGAAACGAGACCAAACTAAACAACTACAGTTTGCGCCTCGAACAAATAAGGGTAGGTGTCCATCAACTCCGGCTCCAGCTCCCAAGTAGACTCGCGCTCGTCATGGTTGCTCCAAAGGATCTCCACGTAGGGAATGGCCCAACTACGCAATTCTCCCACCTCTTGATCCAGAATCCACGGTGGGCGCTCCTCGCACTCTAATCCTCGCGGCACAATCGATCGTCGTGAAGTACTGAGCCCGCCCGTCCACCCCGAGCATCCTATTCAAGTTCCGCAGCCGCCTCAAAACCATCTGGTCTGCTGGCATAATCCAGGACTCAATCTACACCGGGCAGGACCAATGACACTCCTCCAGGAGCAAGATGTGGTCCGGAATCTGAACCTCCCGTGCATGTGGTAACCATCATACCCGTAACCCATGCAATGATGCAAATGCACTATTAACAGATAAATGGGATGCTCCTATAAAACAAAGTACGAGTCCTAAC
Organism: Tillandsia leiboldiana; assembly: GCA_029204045.2. Classification (NCBI taxonomy): domain Eukaryota; kingdom Viridiplantae; phylum Streptophyta; class Magnoliopsida; order Poales; family Bromeliaceae; genus Tillandsia; species Tillandsia leiboldiana. The sequence goes on along the minus strand of CM055070.1, from coordinate 38,056,581 downwards.
GCCAGAAGGTTAAGTGATACCTGTCACCACGTGATCGGCTGCTGCAATGTCCTCCACCTGAGGGGCATAAACCCGACCGCTCTGAGCCGGTGGCCGGTGATCAAAAGGGTGGAAGGAAGGTGTCCTGCTCACTGGAGCAAAATGCTGCCGAGCTGACGTCCTCTGCTGGAATACACTAGGAGCCGAGGCTGAAGATGGTGTCGTGGAAGTCGATAGGGGGCACGAAGCTCGAATGTGACCTGACTGTTCACACCTATAACAACGTCCCCATCTCTGATCACAGGTGTGAGGCAGATGAGGTCCTCCACAGAAAATACATCTGTCAGGATGTCGTGGCTGCTGCTGCGGCTGCTGCTGCTATCTCTGGGGTCCACCAGGCTCTCGTTGCTCAAAACGCCCCTGGCTATGAGACTGAGGCCGCGACGGTCGTGGTGGTCTCCAAGAACTAGCCTGTCCTCCATCATCAGGTGCTGGTCGCTTCCTCCCAGAACTCTGTGCGACCAACCCGCTCCTCCTGGCAATCACTACGTCGTCCCGCTCCACACACAGTGCATGCTCAACGGCTTCATCAAGGGTCTGTAGCCTCCGAGAATGCACCAGGGTATAGATCTTTGGTCGAAGACCAGTCTTGAACAACTCGACCTCATGCGGTCCGTCACGGGCGACGAAATGCACGCAGTTAAGCAACTTCATAAACTCGTGATGGTACGCCTGCACCGGTCTGTTTCCCTGTTGGATGTTCTTCAAGTTGTCCTCCAGCTTCTGTTTCACGCTCCCAGAAAAGTACATTCCGAGTAGCATGTGCCGGAACTCGGACCACGACAGCTGTCCGGTGGTCTGAAACTCCGCTGGCTCCACCCGACGCCACCAAGTGTCAGCATCCCCCTCGAGACAATGCACTGCCAAATGTACTCTGTACTTTGGGTCGATGAAGAAATCCCTAAACGGCTTCTCCATCGAAGATAACCAAGCCTCCACTTCCCACAGTTGCGCGTTCCGTCCCGAGAATTTAGGCGGTCTATACTGGCAGAACTTGGTGAGCTTCTCCGCGATATATTCCTCCTGAGCAGGGGTCAAAAGCTGGGCCGCTCCTCGAGCCCCACTACTCGATGATGGCGCTGTCGGCTCATGAAGTGCTACAGGTGGTATAGGGGCCTCCAAAATAGTCGGGGCGACGCCTCTCTCTGGGCTAACAGCTGGTCCATCCTCTGCTCCTGCCGGCGGTGACTCTCCACCAGTTAGGCCACCATAGCCCTCAGCTCGCTCAACTCCGAAGATCCGGTCTGCTCCGGCTCCTCAGGGGGTGTAGGGGTACCCCGAGTAGGGATCCGACGTCGGGGAGGCATCCTGCCACCAGAAAACACAATCAAAAACCCAACCACACACGACCCAATCTAGCAAAAGTCAAAGACATCCCCCTATTTCCGTAGCTTTATGTTGTCTGCAGCCAACATAACTGTCAGCATAAACAGGATATGTCGATCCCTCTTCACCAACTGGAAGAGTCAAATAACCCAATCACCGACTTTCGCTTAAGATCATCACGTCTCTCACACCCTATCATCCTGGGGTCCAACATAAGCCTAGGGTTTCCTAAGTACCAACTGACCTATCCCTAAGCACTGATACCATCTTAATCTGTCACGCCCCGAGTGTAAACCAGAACCCGGGTTCGTCAACAGATCCGCCGTGCACATAGAATTTTCCATGTACACGAAGTGTCGGTAACTAGCTCAGATATAAGATATACAATAAAAGAGCATAATACAGAGCTGAACTAAAAAGAACTATATAATATCTCAGACTAAAAATAAAATAAAGCTTTAATAAATACAATACACTCCCAGCTCACGAAAATAATACACCCAGCTGGCCAAAGCCAGACCCAAAATAAAAGTAAACTACTACAGTCTGAGAAAAATGGGTACAATATCTGTCTAGTAGCAGCTCTCAGCCTCACAGGAGATCTATCTACTCAGCGATCCCCTTATCTCGATCAGCTGCCGATGGCCCAGCAGCACCTGCAGAAGGCTCTGCAAAACAAAGGAAAGAAAGAGAGGAAAACAACAATGGGGGTGAGAACCACTAGTAAACCAGTAGCCTCCCCCTGTGGGTAAAGCCTTAAACTCCGACGTACCCACTAAGTCTACCAGAGGCAAAGGGAAAGGTAAAGTAGTAAGCAATAAGACTGTCGAAAAAGAAAACTACCACTACTATGCCTCTAAATGCAGTCCCGTAAAGTATGACTGTATGTATGCATCAGTAACCGCATCTGTCCAAATAAACCCAATCAAGCCACCAGTAAAAAAACTGGTACCGTCTGCTGCCGCTATCATCATCGTGCAGCCTGATCCGCGCCAAAGTGATAGCAATGAGTCAATGTCGTCCGGTACCTTTTTGGTACCCCGCACGCTCCGGAGTAGCACTCGAGGGGAGCTACCCGCACGAGGAAAGTAACGATGTGATAAGTATCATAAAGGCAGGACTGGATCATGACTATGATCAAATTGGAAAACCCATCCACTAATGAAACCCCGATCCCAATCTGATGCAAAGATAAACCTCCGGTCAACGGCCTAATGTTTGCGGTTGCCGCAATACCCCATAATATAATCAAGTACAACCTGTCCCAGACTCAAGTCCCGACTACACTATCTCAAACCCCTGCTCGAACCCGAGCAACATGAATCACAATTCTAAATGGAAAGGAGAAAATGAACAATCATGGTTTCTCCTAAGTGAAGTCCCAACATGATAGTGTAGCAATAAATAGTGGCCTATCTAGATATCCATACAAGCATGCAAATGTCCTCATGAAAGATAAAAGAAAATGTATCAAATAGTAGCTCCACATAGATATAACCATCATGTCAAAATCATTAACCGACTACGCATGTCTATAATCCCTTATCCATAATAAATCCTCAAAGTGATACCCGCACATAAATATGTCATCTTGTCGCAACGAATAATCCGTTTAATCAACTTTCATAAAAGTCTATGTGCTAATATGGCAGGTTAATCATTACCATTAAAATATCCCCACAATATAGGCCAATGATTAATCAGGATCATTTATTAAAGCATGATTTCCAATGGGGTGCCAAATAAATTAGGGGTCTCTCTAATAGTTCTAGTGAGTAAATCGCAGTAAGAGGTAAGCAACAACCACCCACCTGGCACGCAAATCCAAATCTATAAAACTCCCCAACTGAAAAAGGGATCCTCACTGTCCAACAACTGTCCCCGCAACCTTAGAATCTGCGAAACACTGCAAGATATCCGAACACAGCATTAATGGGCCTTCCCCGGGAACAGCGTTTGCTGTTTTGCAAAATAGCATAGAAAAAGGGTGGTTTTCACCTCTGTATAGTGCTCCAAAAAATCTAGTAAAAATACCGTTGCGTTCCTTGCGACGAGTAGATCGAAATCGAGATTCGCCTTGATCCGATGCTCGTAGCCCAAGGTAGAAAATCAACAAGCCCATGCTATCCAGGAGTTCTATCACAGAAAGTGGGGTCAAATTATGCCTCGGGAACCATGCCAAAAATCCAAAACGAAACAAAACAATCAACACAAAAATCGAAGCCTTACCTCTTAGGAACATGCTATCGTAGAAATCGCCCAAAAATTCCACCTGGTTGGCGCTCGAAAAATTTCGGACTGAACTGCGACGGAAACGGGCCTGAAAATGGAAATCGTCGAAGCGCGCCGCGTTGCAGAGAACTCGTAGTCGGCAACTCCAAAAATTTTGAGACTCTCTGGAAAGGTAGAGGACAGAGAGAGGAACAAGTTCTCTTTAGGTCAATCTCCCTCAATCTCTCTCTAGAACTCGAAAAAACAAGAGAAAGGAGGGGGTGGTGGGCTTTTTGTAGCCCACCCCAAGAATTCGGGCGCACCCCCAATTCGGGCGCTCGAATGGGCCGCAGCCCGGCCCACAGTTAGCGCCCGGATTCACCCAGGCGCGACATGTGGCCCCGAACAGGAAACAACGGCGCCCGTGAATCGGTCGCCGCCGCGTGTTCCCGCCCGAACACCACACCAGCGACGCCCGCCAATGGCGGGGCGCCGCGTGGCGCACGTGGGCGGCGCCTCGCCCGCCACGCGGGCGGCGCCCGCCAACCGGCGGCCGACAGGCCCCGTGTCCCGCGCCACGCTTGCGTACGGCGTCGGCGCAGTGGCCCCTCGTGCACCGCGTGCTCGTGAGCCCGCGAATCCCAAGCCGCCATGTGTCCCACGTGGTTCACGTGGTCCACGCCTCCGGGTCTACGCGCCGGGTCTACCGAAATCTGTCGGCCAATCACAGCATGCCACGTGTCAAGCCGTCGCCGCACCGTCCAACCAATCAGGAGCTGCTACGTGGCACGCTCAACCTTCCGTGCTTCCGGTGCACGCCTTGCCCGTGGACCATCCCGCCTGAGCGCCTGCCCGCGCCGCGCCCCGCCGCGCTCCGCCGCTGCGCTGCCGTGCTCCGCCGCTCGCCGGTCGCCGCCACCGCGCCGGAGTTACTGTTCCGGCGTGAACAGTAATTTTGGCGTCGAAAATAGGTAAATAGTCCATTTTGATCGTTTTCGCGCGCTGAGTCCAAATCCGCTGTCCGTTTTGCCAAATTCTCATCCGAAATTTTGCCGAAAGTTCCCGAAAAGCCAACTTAATCCGATTTTCACCCCGGGTCCATTTCTTAGGTCCGATTTCGACACTACTAGCTCCATTACACCGTGTAAGCTAACTATAGTCACTGTTAATGCTGCAAAAGTCTCTGCAGAAATCCGGGTCATCACATCCTCCCCCACTAAAAAAAAGTTTCGTCCTCGAAACGAGACCAAACTAGACAACTCCAGTCTGCGCCTCGAACAAATAAGGGTAGGTGTCCATCAACTCCGGCTCCAGCTCCCAAGTAGACTCGTGCTCGTCATGGTTGCTCCAAAGGATCTCCACGTCGGGAATGACCTAACTACGCAATTCTCCCACCTCTCGATCCAGAATCTGCGGTGGGCGCTCCTCGCACTTTAATCCTCGCGGCACAATTGATCGTCGTGAAGTACTGAGCCCGCCCGTCCACCCCGAGCATCCTATTCAAGTTCCGCAGCCGCCTCAAAACTATCTGGTCTGCTGGCATAATCCAGGACTCAATCTACACCGGGGAGGACCAATGACACTCCTCCACGTGCAAGATGTGGTCGGGAATCTGAACCTTCCGTGCACATAGTAACCGTCATACCCCTAACCATTGCAATGATGCAAATGCTCTACCAACAGATAAATGGGATGCTCCTATAAAGCAAAGTACGAGTCCTAATTCCAGAAGGTTAAGTGATACCTGTCACCACATGATCGGCTGCTGCAATGTCCTCCACCTGAGCGGCATAAACCCGACCGCTCTGAGCCGGTGGCCGATGATCGGAAGGGTGGAAGGAAGGTGACCTGCTCACTGGAGCAAAAGGCTGCTGAGCTGACGTCCTCTGCTGGAATACACTAGGAGTCGAGGCTGAAGATGGTGCCGTGGAAGTCGATAGGGGGCATGAAGCTCGAACGAGACCTGACTGTCCACACCTATAACAACGTCCCTATCTCTGATCACAGGTGTGAGGCAGATGAGGTCCTCCACAGAAAATACATCTGTCACGACGTCGTGGCTGCTGCTGCGGCTGCTGCTGTCGCCTCTGGGGTCCACCAGGCTCTCGTTGCTCAAAATGCCCCTGGCCATGAGACTGAGGCCGCGACGGTCGTGGCGGTCTCAAATAACTAGCCTGTCCTCCATCATCAGGTGCTGGTCGCTTCCTCCCAGAACTCTGTGCGACCAACCCACTCCTCCTGGCAATCACTACGTCGCCCCGCTGCACCCACAGTGCATGCTCAATGGCTTCATCAAGGGTCTGTAGCCTCCGAGCGTGCACCAGGGTATAGATCTCAGGTCGAAGACCAGTCTCGAACAACTCGACCTCATGTGGTCCGTCACGGGCAACGAAAGGCACACAGTTAAGCAACTGCATAAACTCCTGATAGTACGCCTGCACAGGTCTGTCTCCCTGCTGGATATTCTTCAAGTTGTCCTCCAGCTTCTGTTTCACGCTCCCAGAAAAGTACGTTCCAAGTAGCATGCGCCGGAACTCGGAGCAGGGCAGCTGTCGGGTGGTTTGGAACTCCGCTGGCTCCACCCGACGCCACCAAGCGTCAGCATCCCCCTCGAGACAATGCACTGCCAAATGTACTCTGTACTTTGGGTCGATGAAGAAATCCCTAAACAGCTTCTCCATCGAAGATAACCAAGCCTCCACATCCCACGGTTGCGCGTTCCGCCCCGAGAATTTAGGCCGTCCATACTGGCAGAATTTGGTGAGCTTCTCCGCGATATATTCTTCCTGAGTAGGGGTCGAAGGCTTGGCCGCTCCTCGAGCCCCACTACTCGATGATGGCGCCGTCGGCACATGAAGTGCAACAGGTGGTACAGGGGCGTCCAAAACAGTCGGGGCGGCGCCTCTCTATGGGCTAACAGCTGGTCCATCCTCTGCTCCTGCCGGCGGTGACTCTCAGCCAGCTGGGCTACCATAGCCCTCAGCTTGCTCAACTCCGAAGATCCGGTCTGCTCTGGCTCTTCAGGGGGTGTAGGGGTACCCCGAGTAGGGATCCGACGTCGGGGAGGCATCCTGCCACCAGAAAACACAATCAAAAACCCAACCACACACGACCCAATCTAACGAAAGTCAAAGACATCCCCTATTTCCGTAGTTTTATGTTGTCTGCAGCCAACATAACTGTCCGCAGAAACAGGATTTGTCGATCCCTCTTCACCAACTGGAAGTGTCAAATAACCCAATCACCGACTTTCGCGTAAGATCATCACGTCTCTCACGCCCTAACATCCTAGGGTCCAACATAAGCCTAGGGTTTCGTAAGTCCCTACTGACCTATCCCTAAGCTCTAATACCATCTTAATCTGTCACACCCGGAGTGTAAACCAGAACCCGGGCTCGTCAACAGATCCGTCGTGCACATAGAATTTTCCATATACACGAAGCGTCGGTAACCTGCTCAGATATAAGATATACAATAAAAGAACATAATACAGAGCTGAACTAAAAAGAACTACATAATATCTCAGACCGAAAATAAAATAAAGCTGTAATAAATACAATACACTCCTAGCTCACCAAAATAATACACCTAGCTGGCCAAAGCCAGACCCAAAATAAAAGTAAACTACTACAGTCTGAGTAAAATGGGTACAATATCTGTCTAGCACCAGCTCTTAGCCTCACAGGAGATCTATCTACTCAGCGATCCCCTTACCTCGATCAGTTGCTGATGGCCCAGCAGCTCCCGCAGAAGACTCTGCAAAACAAAGGAAAGAAAAAGAGGAAAACAACAATGGGGGTGAGAACCACTAGTAAACCAGTAGCCTCCCCCTGTGGGTAAAGCCTCAAACTCCGACGTACCTACTAAGTCTACCAGAGGCAAAGGGAAAGGTAAAGTAGTAAGCAATAAGATTGTCGAAAAAGGAAACTACCACTACTATGCCTCTAAATGCAGTCCCGTAAAGTATGACTGTATGTATGCATCAGTAACCGCATCTGTCCAAATAAACCCAATCTAGCCACCAGTAAAAAAACTGGTACCGCCTGCTGCCGCTATCATCATCGTGCAGCCTGATCCGCGCCAAAGTGATAGCAATGAGTCAATGTCGTCCGGTACCTTTTTGGTACCCCGCACGCTCCGGAGTAGCACTCGAGGGGAGCTACCCACATGAGGAAAGTAACGATGTCATAAGTATCATAAAAGCAGGACTGGATCATGACTATGATCAAAGTGGAAAACCCATCCACTAATGAAACCCCGATCCCAATCTGATGCAAAGATAAACCTCCGGTCAACCGCCTAATGTCTGCGATTGCCGCAATACCCCACAATATAATCAAGTATAACCTGACCTAGACTGAAGTCCCGACTACACTATCCAAACCCCTGCTCGAACCCGAGCAACATGAATCAAAATTCTAAATGGAAAGGAGAAAAGAAACAATCATGGTTTCTCCTAGGTCAAGTCCCAACATGATAGTGTAGCAATAAATAGTGGCCTATCTAGATATCCATACAAGCATGCAAATGTCCTCATGAAAGATAAAAGAAAGTGTATCAAATAGTAGCTCCACATAGATATAACCATCATGTCAAAATCATTAACCGACTACTCATGTCTATAATCCCTGATCCATAATAAATCCTCAAAGTGATACCCGCACATAAATATGTCATCTTGTACCAACGAATAATCCGTTTAATCAACTTTCATAAAAGTCTATGTGCTAATATGGCATGTTAATCATTACCATTAAAATATCCCCACAATATAGGCCAATGATTAATCAGGATCATTTATTAAAGCATGACTTCCAACGGGGTGCCAAATAAATTAGGAGTCTCTCTAATAGTCCTAGTGAGTAAATCGGAGTAAGAGGTAAGCAACAACCACCCACCTAGCACGCAAATCCAAATCTACAAAACAACCCAACTGAAAAAGGGATCCTCGCTGTCCGACAACTGTCCCCGCAACCTTAGAATCTGTGAAACACTGCAAGATATCCGAACACAGCATTAATGGGCCTTCCCCGGAAACAGCGTTTGCTGTTTTGCAAAACAGCACAGAAAAGGGGGTTTTCACCTCTGTACAGTGCTCCGAAAAATCCAGAAAAAATACGGTTGCGTTTCTTGCGACGAGTAGATCGAAATCGACTACTTATATGCCCTGATCGGATGATTGTAGCCCAAGATAGAAAATCAACAAGCCCATGCTGTCCAGGAGTTCTATCACAGAAAATAGGGTCAAATGATGCCTCGGGAATCATGCCAAAAATCCAAAACGGAACAAAACGATCAAAAAAAAAATCGAAGCCTTACCTCTTAGGAACACGCTGTCATAGAAATCACTCAAAAATTCCCCCTGGTTGGCGCTCGAGAAATTTCTGACTGAACTGCGACGGAAACGGGCCTGAAAATGGAAATCGTCGTAGCGCGCCGCGTCGCAGAGAACTCGCAGTCGGCAACTCCAAAAATTTCGTGACTCTCAATAGAGGTAGAGGACAGAGAGGGGAACAAGTTCTCTTCAGGTCACACTCCCTCAATCTCTCTCTAGAACTTGGAAAAACAAGAGAAATGAGGGGGTGGTGGGCTTTTTATAGCCCACCCCAAGAATTCGTGCGCACCCCCAATTCGGGCGCCCGAATGGGCCGCAGCCCGGCCCACAGTCAGCGCCCGGATTCACCCGGGCGCGACACGTGGCCCCGAATAGGAAACAGCGGCGCCCGTGAATCGGGGCGCTGCCGCGTGTTCCCGCCCGAACACCACACCAGCGGCGCCCGCCAATGGCTGGGCGCCGCGTGGCGCACGTGGGCGGCGCCTCGCCCGCCACGCGGGCGGCGCCTGCCAACCGGCGGCCGACACGCCCCGTGTCCCGCGCCACGCATGCATTCGGCTTCGGCGCCGTGGCCCCGCGTGCACCGCATGCTCGTGAGCCCGTGAATCCCGAGCCGCCACGTGTCCCACGTAGTTCGCGTGGTCAACGCTTCTCGGTCTACGCGCCAGGTCTACCAGAATCAATCGGCCAATCACAGCATGCCACGTGTCAAGCCGTCGCCGCACCGTCCAACCAATCAGGAGCTGCCACGTGGCACACTCAACCTTCCGTGCTCCCGGTGCATTCCTTGCCCGTGGACCATCCCGCCTGAGCGCCTGCCCGCGCTGCCCGCGCCGCGCTCCGCCGCTGCGCTGCCGTGCTCCGCTGCTCGCCGGTCGCCGCCGCGGCGCCGGAGTTACTGTTCCGGCGTGAACAGTAATTTTGGCGCCAAAAACAGGTAAATAGTCCATTTTGATCGTTTTCGCGCGCTGAGTCCAAATCCGCTGACCGTTTTGCCAAATTCTCATCCGTAATTTTGCCGAAAGTCCCTGAAAAGCCAACTTAATCCGATTTTCATGCCGGGTCCATTTCTTAGGTCCGATTTCGACACTACTTGCTCCATTACATCGTGTAAGCTTCCTGTAGTCACTGTTAACGCTGCAAAAGTCTCTGCAGAAATCCGGGTCATCACATCCTCCCCCACTAAAAAAAAGTTTCATCCTCGAAACGAGACCAAACTAAACAACTACAGTCTGCGCCTCCAACAAATAAGGGTAGGTGTCCATCAACTCTGGCTCCAGCTCCCAAGTAGACTCGCGCTCGTCATGGTTGCTCCAAAGGATCTCCACGTAGGGAATGGCCCAACTACGCAATTCTCCCACCTCTCGATCCAGAATCCGCGGTGGGCGCTCCTCGCACTCTAATCCTCGCGGTACAATCGATCATCGTGAAGTACTGAGCCCGCCCGTCCACCCCGAGCATCCTATTCAAGTTCCGCAGCCACCTCAAAACCATCTGGTCTGCTGGCATAATCCAGGACTCAATCTACACCGGGCAGGACCAATGACACTCCTCCACGTGCAAGATGTGATCGGGAATCTGAACCTCCCGTGCACGTGGTAACCGTCATACCCGTAACCCATGCAATGATGCAAATGCTCTATTAACAGATAAATGGGATGCTCCTATAAAACAAAGTACGAGTCCTAATGCCAGAAGGTTAAGTGATACCTGTCACCATATGATCGGCTGCTGCAATGTCCTCCACCTGAGCGGCATAAACCCGACCGCTCTGAGCCGGTGGCCGGTGATCAGAAGGGTGGAAGGAAGGTGACCTGCTCACTGGAGAAAAATGCTGCTGAGCTGACGTCCTCTGCTGGAATACACTAGGAGCCGAGGCTGAAGATGGTGCCGTGGAAGTCGATAGGGGACATGAAGCTCGAATGTGACCTGACTGTCCACACCAACAACAACGTCCCCATCTCTGATCACAGGTGTGAGGCAGATGAGGTCTTCCACAGAAAATACATCTGTCATGATGTCGTGGCTGCTGTTGCGGCTGCTGCTGCTGCCTCTGGGGTCCACCAGGCTCTCGTTGCTCAAAACGCCCCTGGCCATGAGACTGAGGCCGCGACGGTCGTGGCGGTCCCCAAGAACTAGCCTGTCCTCCATCATCAGGTGCTGGACGCTTCCTCCCAGAACTCTGTGCGACCAACCCGCTCCTCCTGGCAATCACTCCGTCGCCCCACTCCACCCACAGTGCATGCTCAACAGCTTCATCAAGGGTCTGTAGCCTCCGAGAGTGCACCAGGGTATAGATCTCTGGTCGAAGACCAGTCTCGAACAACTTGACCTCATGCGGTCCGTCACGGGCGACGAAATGCACGCTGTTAAGCAACTTCATAAACTCCTGATAGTACGCCTGCACCGGTCTGTCTCCCTGCTGGATATTCTTCAAGTTGTCCTCCAGCTTCTGTTTCACGCTCCCAGAAAAGTACGTTCCAAGTAGCATGTGCCGGAACTCGGACCAGGGCAGCTGTCGGGTGGTCTGGAACTCCGCTAGCTCCACCCGACGCCATCAAGCGTCAACATCCCCCTCGAGACAATGCACTGCCAAATGTACTCTGTACTTTGGGTCGATGAAGAAATCCCTAAACGGCTTCTCCATCGAAGATAACCAAGCCTCCACTTCCCACAGTTGCGCGTTCCGCCATGAGAATTTAGGCGGTCTATACTGGCAGAAATTGGTGAGCTTCTCCGCGATCTATTCCTCTTGAGCAGGGGTCAAAAGCTGGGCCGCTCCCCGATCCCCACTACTCGATGATGGCGCTGTCGTCACATGAAGTGCAACAGGTGGTATAGGGGCCTCCAAAACAGTCGGGGCGGCGCCTCTCTCTGGGCTAACAGCTGGTTCATCCTCTACTCCTGCCGGCGGTGACTCTCCGCTAGTTACGCCACCATAGCCCTCAGCTCGCTCAACTCCGAAGATCCGGTGTGCTCCGGCTCCTCAGGGGGGGTTGGGGTACCCCGAGTAGGGATCCGACGTCGGGGAGGCATCCTGCCACCAGAAAACACAATCAAAAACCCAACCACACACGACCCAATCTAGCAAAAGTCAAAGACATCCCCATATTTCCGTAGCTTTATGTTGTCTGCAGCCAACATAACTGTCCGCATAAACAGGATATGTCGATCCCTCTTCACCAACTGGGAGAGTCAAATAACCCAATCACCGACTTTCGCTTAAGGTCATCACGTCTCTCACGCCCTGTCATCCTAGGGTCCAACATAAGCCTAGGGTTTCCTAAGTACCAACTGACCTATCCCTAAGCACTGATACCATCTTAATCTGTCACGCCCCGAGTGTAAACCAGAACCCGGGTTCGTCAATAGATCCGCCGTGCACATAGAATTTTCCATGTACACGAAGTGTCGGTAACCTGCTCAGATGTACGATATACAATAAAAGAGCATAATACAGAGCTGAACTAAAAAGAACTACATAATATCTCAGACTGAAAATAAAATAAAGCTGTAATATATACAATACACTCCCAGCTCACCAAAATAATACACCCAGCTGGCCAAAGCCAGACCCAATATAAAAGTAAACTACTACAGTCTGAGAAAAATGGGTACAATATCTGTCTAGCAGCAGCTCTCAGCATCACAGGAGATCTATCTACTCAGCGATCCCCTTACCTCGATCAGCTGCCGATGGCCCAGCAGCTCCCGCAGAAGACTCTGCAAAACAAAGGAAAGAAAGAGAGGAAAACAACAATGGGGGTGAGAACCACTAGTAAACCAGTAGCCTCCCCCTGTGGGTAAAGCCTCAAACTCCGACGTACCCACTAAGTCTACCAGAGGCAAAGGGAAAGGTAAAGTAGTAAGCAATAAGACTGTCGAAAAAGGAAACTACCACTACTATGCCTCTAAATGCAGTCTCGTAAAGTATGACTGTATGTATGCATCAGTAACCGCATCTGTCCAAATAAACCCAATCTAGCCACCAGTAAAAAAACTGGTACCGCCTGCTGCCGCTATCATCATCGTGCAGCCTGATTCGCGCCAAAGTGATAGCAATGAGTCAATGTCGTTCGGTACCGTTTTGGTACCCCGCATGCTCCGGAGTAGCACTCGAGGGGAGCTACCCACGCGAGGAAAGTAACGATGTCATAAGTATCATAAAGGCAGGACTGGATCATGACTATGTTCAAAGTGGAAAACCCATCCACTAATGAAACCCCGATCCCAATCTGATGCAAAGATAAACCTCCGGTCAACCGCCTAATGTCTGCGGTTGCCGCAATACCCCAACATATAATCAAGTACAACCTCTCCCAGACTCAAGTCCCGACTACACTATCCCAAACCCCTGCTCGAACCCGAGCAACATGAATCAAAATTCTAAATGGAAAGGAGAAAATGAACAATCATGGTTTCTCCTAAGTGAAGTCCCAACATGATAGTGTAGCAATAAATAGTGGCCTATCTAGATATCCATACAAGCATGCAAATGTCCTCATGAAAGATAAAAGAAAATGTATCAAATAGTAGCTCCACATAGATATAACCATCATGTCAAAATCATTAACCGACTACGCATGTCTATAATCCCTTATCCATAATAAATCCTCAAAGTGATACCCGCACATAAATATGTCATCTTGTCGCAACGAATAATCCGTTTAATCAACTTTCATAAAAGTCTATGTGCTAATATGGCAGGTTAATCATTACCATTAAAATATCCCCACAATATAGGCCAATGATTAATCAGGATCATTTATTAAAGCATGATTTCCAATGGGGTGCCAAATAAATTAGGGGTCTCTCTAATAGTTCTAGTGAGTAAATCGCAGTAAGAGGTAAGCAACAACCACCCACCTGGCACGCAAATCCAAATCTATAAAACTCCCCAACTGAAAAAGGGATCCTCACTGTCCAACAACTGTCCCCGCAACCTTAGAATCTGCGAAACACTGCAAGATATCCGAACACAGCATTAATGGGCCTTCCCCGGGAACAGCGTTTGCTGTTTTGCAAAATAGCATAGAAAAAGGGTGGTTTTCACCTCTGTATAGTGCTCCAAAAAATCTAGTAAAAATACCGTTGCGTTCCTTGCGACGAGTAGATCGAAATCGACTACTTATTCGCCTTGAACCGATGCTCATAGCCCAAGATAGAAAATCAACAAGCCCATGCTATCCAGGAGTTCTATCACAGAAAGTGGGGTCAAATTATGCCTCGGGAACCATGCCAAAAATCCAAAACGGAACAAAACAATCAACACAAAAATCGAAGCCTTACCTCTTAGGAACACGCTGTCGCAGAAATCGTCCAAAAATTCCACCTGGTTGGCGGTCGAAAAATTTCTGACAGAACTGCGACGGAAACGGGCCTGAAAATGGAAATCGTCGAAGCGCGCCGCGTCGCAGAGAACTCGCAGTCGGCAACTCCAAAAATTCCGAGACTCTCTGGAGAGGTAGAGGACAGAGAGAGGAACAAGTTCTCTTTAGGTCACTATCGCTCAATCCCTCTCTAGAACTCGAAAAAACAAGAGAAATGAGGGGGTGGTGGGCTTTTTATAGCCCACCCCAAGAATTCGGGCGCACCCCCAATTCGGGCGCTCGAATGGGCCGCAGCCCGGCCCACAGTCAGCGCCCGGATTCACCCGGGCGCGACACGTGGCCCCGAACAGGAAACAGCGGCGCCCGTGAATCGGGCGCCGCCGCGTGTTCCCGCCCGAACACCACACCAGCGGCGCCCGCCAATGGCTGGGCGCCGCGTGGTGCACGTGGGCCGCGCCCGCCAACCGGCGGCCGACACGCCCCGTGTCCCGTGCCACGCGTGCGTACGGCTTCGGCGCCGTGGCCCCGCGTGCACCGCGTGCTCGTGAGCCCGCGAATCCCAAGCCGCCATGTGTCCCACGTGGTTCACGTGGTCCACGCCTTCCGGTCTACGCTTTGGGTCTACTGAAATCTGTCGGCCAATCACAGCATGCCACGTGTCAAGCCGTCGCCGCACCGTCCAACCAATCAGGAGCTGCCACGTGGCATGCTCAACCTTCCGTGCTCCCGGTGCACGCCTTGCCCGTGGACCTTCCCGCCTGCGCGCCTGCCCGCGCCTGCCCGCGCCGCGCTCCGCCACGCTCCGCCGCTGCGCTGCCGTGCTCCGCCGCTCGCCGGTTGCCGCCGCCGCGCCGGAGTTACTGTTCCGGCGTGAACAGTAATTTTGGCGCCGAAAATAGGTAAATAGTCCATTTTGATCGTTTTCGCGCGCTGAGTTTAAATCCGCTGTCCGTTTTGCCAAATTCTCATCCGAAATTTTGCTGAAAGTCCCTGAAAAGCCAACTTAATCCGATTTTCACGCCGGGTCCATTTCTTATGTCCGATTTCGACACTACTAGCTCCATTACACCGTGTAAGCTTCCTGTAGTCACTGTTAACGCTGCAAAAGTCTATGCAGAAATCCGGGTCATCACAGTGTATGTAGTAACCATAATTTTTAAAACAAGATTTTAGGTTTAAATAATTTTTGGAATTAATTAATTGGCAAAAATAGAATATTAGTAGTGCAATTGTGGCCCAAAAATATCGACTTTTGATCGGAGCCTGATCTCGAAAATCTGAGATCACCAGTGCGACCGTCTTGTCAAAATAAGAAAAATTGATATTCACATGTCTTTGATCCGACGGTCGGATTTTCCGCAAAACAGCGAAGAAAAAGCGGGGCCCACAACTTATGTTGTGAATAGTAACCCCTGATTTAAATCCCCTCTCGACCAACGTCGGCCATTTCGCCGTCTGGACCCCAGACATAGTAGTATGACTAGTCAATTCTAGCTATTTTCGACATTCTGAGCGCAATGCCACTGACAGAATTCGCGTTTGGCGATTCTGGTGCATCGAAGTGCGTGCGTCAATCTGCGACATAACAGATATTATGGCCCGAGATTTTTATTTGAGCACCGAATGTAACAAGTGAGGGCACTTTCTGAAAGATTTCGTGGCGAAGTCCGTTTCGCAATTTGACAATCGGATTGTCTCGAAAAATGCGAAAAGTGCCGAAATTATCGCTTTTCTTGTAATAATTTAAATCTTCCTTGGGCCAAATCTTTTTGGGCTTTAGAGTTGGGCTTCTGCTAGCCAGGGAAGCCATGAATGTTGCTGAGGGAGCTGGAGGGGCTGCTGGTGGGTGGTGGTCCCGAAGGCAAGTAATAACCCATTATTAAGCCTAGTTCTTTGGGAGCTTTGGAGGGGAAACCGAGGGGCCATAGTTGGTCCCTAGGACCCTCCACCACTTCCCCAGTAGCCAGCATAAATCCAGGTGCTGTGGTGGCCGGAGTAAGGCTCCCCAAGGAAGGTAACCCAAAGGAGAAAATCCGAGAGAGTGAGAAAGAAGAGAAGGTTGGAGCAACTTGATCCAAGTTGGGTTCTGGAGTCCCTGGGGTGTTCCCCTACACCTGAGGACCCTTCTAGGTGCTTACCGAGGCCGCGCGAAGGAGGGGAAGAGAAACCGGCTTCTTCCATCTTCACCAACTCCGGCAGGGTAAGCCCTCCTAAACCACTGGTTGTTTGGACCCTAGACCCATAGCAGTAGCTTAATTAGGACCTAAGCATGCTCCCTGCCTAGCCCGAGCTCCCCATGCACGCTGGTTGCCGGTGGGAGCAAACCCTCGCCGGAAACCTAGCAAAGCTCTGCCTCGGTTGTTCTCTTCAACCAGTGGACCAAATGAGAAATAAAATGGTGGAAAATTACTATAGGGCCTAAGGATCATCTCCACCAAAATTGGTGAAGTTTGATCAAGTGTGGAAGTTGCAGATTGAAACCCTAAAATTCGGGTTTTCTTGCACTTGGCCGAGCTTTTTGCTCCGGTGCCGGCGAGCATCCCCACCGCCGGCCACCTGCTCAGGAAGTTGTCTGGGAGTGAGGAGACTCCATCCATGCTGTTGCATGGCTCCCATGCAAGCCGGGGGTGGCGCGGCCATTGTTGACCCGAGAAATGAACAAGTTGCTTTCGCCGGCGTTTCGGCCATCTCCGGCAGGGTTGGGATGGTCGGGAAGCTTCCTGGGATCAAGTAGAACCCAGTCATGCCTTTGCATGGAGTCCATGAAGCCTCAGTAAAAATCCGCCATTAGAGGTGAAGTAGCTCCAATCCAAGCTTGCTCCGCCGCCGTCGCCGCCGTGCCCTGTCGCCGGGCACAGGTTCAGGTGAGTTTGTAGTGAGGTTTAGCACCTGCTGGTGCCAATGGTTGAGGCCCAGAACCTATGGTTGAAGAATCACCATTTTCGAGGTTTGGGGTCATCTTCTTCCTCATGCCGCGGCCAACCGAGTGTGCAAGATTGTCCCAAACTTGCTGGGAATAATGCTTATACCTTGTAGAACATTTCCCTCCATCTTGGGAAGCCCCAGGTGCCCTCTCTGCAGAGAACTAGCTCGGGCATGGCTTGGGTGCTTGTTGTGAATTTGTGCACACTAGGTGTTTGTGATAATGCCTCAATGAGGTTTTGTATGGAATTGGACTTCGAGTATAATATGAAAGTTGCTCCATTTTATCCCCTGAGCTTGATGCTTACTTCAGATCAAAGCTGATCTGTGTGGAAATGTGTATGGAGCAATGTGAACATTGTTAGAAAGCTTGGGCTTTGGATCTTGTAATCCAGCAGTGCTGGGCTGCACTTTGGGCAAGCCTCCGGGTTCTTGAGGTGTTTTGAGCAAAAGGCTCAAGCAGATTTGAAATTGGCACAAGAAATCTAAAGTTGTAGTGATGTCAAGCTCTAGGTATAGTGTTTGGCCTAAGTCCTGGTTTTGAGTTGTTCCCTGATCAGCATTTTTGATTTAGGTTGGCACAGTTTCGAGCTTTCTTTTGGAGTCGAAAGATCGCCTGCGAAACGACAGGTGGGTTTATCTTCGGTCCGGGCTTTATCATCTCGGCCCTCTGGGGTATCGTAATTGGTCGGACCCCTGTTCTTGTGATAGCCTAGATTTTCTTGTTGAGCCTGCTCTTTTTATTGATCAGCATCACTTTTATATTGCTATATCTTCTTGGTTCATTGATCACTATCAGTTATCAGTTTATATTATGCCTTGCATGATTGATCCTTAGCTTGCTTCCAGATATTATGATTTTAGTTCTGGACATATGCCATGCTTGTTTGGTCACCAGCTCAGTTATAGATTTTATATACTGTTCTTCATTGCATAATTAGTATAAGAGATTCGGTTTCAGCATATGACATGATTTATCTCAGTATCAGTGTCCCAGTAAGGATTTTCTGGCTTTCTGCCAATTACCTGGTTTTGACAGTAAGTTTCAGCATCAGCATTGTGATCACCACTGTGCCAGCTTTCAGTCACGTACACCGACGGTTTGGCCACCGTCATGGTGTTCTTTACCGGTAGAGGGTCATAACGACCCGTGAGCCTATGGTCACACAGGTGTGCATGGGTTATGATAGCATGTTTAGCCTGAGGTTCGGTGAGACCAATAGTGGCATTGCCTGAGGTTCTGTGAGACCAAAAGTGGCATTTGACTGAGGTTCTGTGAGACCGAAAGCGGTATTTAGCCTGAGGTTCTGTAAGACCGATAGTGGCATTAGATTGGGTATTTTGTTATTCTACCATTGATGCATTGTTTGCCTGTTTATCATCATCCTCTAATGATTGCTCAGTACTTGTTCAGTACATATATCAGCATGCTCGTTTATAATAGTTCGGTGCTCGGTTGTTCTCAACACTATATTCATGATTTTTTTATACCACCATGTTATATAACTGCCTTGCCTAATGATTATTACTATCCGCTAGTTATTGTATGCCAGTAGGTACGATTTGCTATTTCTCGGCTCGTCGTGCCCACTGGGATACATTTACAGTGTATCTCACACCCTCGGGTGACTATTTTTTAGGTCGTTCGGGTGCTGGGATGTCGGGACGTGTTGGTGAGGTTATCGAGATAGCTTTGACCCTTGGCAACCGCTGAATTTTTACCTGTTGTAAACATGTAATTAAATAAGTTGTTGTAAATGTTAAATAATAATCTTTAGTAATCTTTTTGGTAGTGCGTAGTTTAGACTACTCTGGTATTGGCTGTAAGTGCTTAGCCGTGCATGTATAAAAAAGGCTTAATCCAAGGGGATTGGGAATTTTCTATATATGTGGCGGTCTGTCGCGTCATGGCTGGTTTTAAAACTCTGATAAAAAAAGAAAAAAAAAAATTTGACGCTGTTTTTCGAACTCGGGGTGTGACAGTGTATCCCAGTGGGCACGACTAGTCGAGAAATAGCTAATCGTACCTACTGGATACAGTAATCTGCGAATAGTAACAGGTCAGTGGATAAAGGCTGAATAATCAAGCCTAGATGCCAACAAGGGAGCAGATGTCTGTATATATCAATCATAGGTCCATCATGCATATATAGAATATAAAAGCAAGTATATCTCGAAGTAAATGCAGTATAATAAGCAACAGGCATGATAATAAGAAACAGGCATGATAAGACCATGTAAACAACTGTACTGAGATATATGAACAGATGAACAGGTATACAGGATATGTCCAAATAAAGCAGATGTCAGCAGTCTATGAATATAGGGCATATATGCACAATTAGGGCTAAGTCAAGAACTGGTGTCCGACTAAACTAGAGCAACCAGAGGGCCGAAAAGATAAAGCCCGGACCGAAGATAAACCCACCTCAATGTAGGCAGATCCCGAATCCCGCTAGACTACTGGGAAGCTGGTGCTGAACTGCTGGGCCCTGAACAATAACTGGAATCAGTAACAGACTCACTCATACCCAACCCGACAACACTACAAGGTCATAATGATACTGTTACGACCTTTTGTGTTGGCATATTTCGTGAGTTGAGTCGGAGTCTTAAAGGGATCAAATTGTCAAATTAGCTTTCGAAGACTCATTGAAGATTCAACATGAGCTCAAGATAACTCTCAGGTATGAACAGATACCAGTTTGAATACTATTTTGACTCGTACTTCCAAACTAGAAGGTTTTAGACAGCGCCGTAACTTACAGTACGTAGTTCTCGACACGACAAAGGTCGTGCTCACAAGTTTGGGCTGGAATGAGGTCCGAGGGCAAAGTTGGCCCAAAAACACTAAGTCCTTAATAACATACTTGGCTAATACAATTAAACTATACATGCAACCTTGGATTTAATATGAGCACCATGATCTGGATGAGTCACTGAGTCGAGGGCTCACCTTTGGCACGCCGGAGACTGGCCGGAGAGCACGCCGGAGCAAGGTGGTGCAACCACCAATTAATCTAGAGCTCGGATTAAGCCAAAGCTTGAACAAACTAAGGTCAGGCTGCAATCAAAGGTGAGCATTAGTTAGAACACCCTCACAGAGGAAGTTTGGTCATGGCCAGGCTTGGCGCCGGCGGCCGGAGGTGGCGATTGGTCGGAAAAACCCAACACAAACACTTAAAAGCAAGGTTGGGAAAACTTCTTTTTCGGAGGCTTTCGGCCCAAACTAATTTGATGGAATTTGTCCAAATGGTGTTTAAGGCTTACTTGGTTGGTTGGCCGGCGACCAAAGGCGGCGGCGACGGCCGGAGACCGAGCTCGGCAACACCCTGGTGCAACTACAGAGGTAAGCATACTTCACGTAAAACCCTTCATGCAATTGCATGAGAAACTTATAAACAACCCTACAAACTCACCAGAGCCACCAGACGGCGACTGGGAGCCGCGGCGATGGCCGGAGCACAAGCTCGGGCAAACTTGAAGTGCTCTAATGGCGAAATCCAACCCGAGGCTCATGAGGTCTTGGAACTTGGACCAAATGGGTCCCCACAGTGCCATGAAGCTTTCCAAGACGATGGCCGGTGGCGTGGGGGAGCGACAGCGCCGGGCGGCGAAGCTTGGCCGTGAGGAAGACAACCCGAAAACTAGGGCACGGCCACAAGACTTCGATCCTCAACCGATCGCACTCAAACTTTGTGGAGGCTTCCCTAGCGACCAACAGAGGATTTCCAACGTAGCCGATCTTAGTTTCGACGGTCGGATGGAGCCCGCGCGCAGGTCTGGCCGGAACTTGGTTTCCGGCGGCTTGGTTGCTCCAGCCGGTTAACCGGAGCACGGGAGGGCCCAAGGCTTCACAAGGATGATCTTCTTAATGTCAGAAGATGATTGGATGGGTCCAAGGTCCATCAAAAACAAAGAAAAGAATAAGCTTACCTCGTCTAAAAGAAGAAGAAGAGAGGAATCCCCGCCGGCGGCGTGCGGCCATGCTGGATCTCGAGCACTCCTCAGCTGAGACTCAAAGGCACCGAGGAGGTTCCAGAAGATACTAGGAGCAACCAGAAACCTTTTGGCTACAAACTTCTTCACCCAACCCGAGATCGAGCCTTCCCTTTACTTCTCCGTCTTCTCCGGCGACGGAATGGCGGCGGCCCGCGGCGTAACGCCCGTGGAGAGATGCAGAGGGAGATGAAGGGGTCTGTGCTGTGCGACTAGGGCTAGGGCTTTAAGATTAGGGTTTCAAAAGAGGAACCCCAATGCAAACTTATACAAATGTAATAAAATGCATTTTGGTCCCTCTACACAGGATATTTAGACCTACGTCGCTCACAGTAGCTGTGTCTCACACTTAAGTCCTTCTCCGTGAAGTAGCACGGATTTCGGAGGATAAAATATAGGGGTCTTTGTGCAAAATACAGTAATTTTTTGCCATTTTCACGCTTTTTGAGGGTCTAGGATCGTCAAACGTAAATTCTGTCGGCGCCATTGCGCTCGGATCGACGAAACTGTTAGAATCGACTATTTGGATCATCAGAAACGAATTCCGATCGGTCGATCGGGCCAACGTTGATCGGAAAAATCCCAAAAAATATAGGTTACTATTCATTTAAGTTGTCACTGTACAACTGTATCGGTTAATACAGTTGTCAAAACCACTGAAGTCTCCAAAACTTTATTTTTATTATTTAAATTTCAAATAAAAATATCTCGATTATTACATCACTCCCACCTAAAAAAAGTTTCGTCCCCGAAACTTAGTACAACTATGAATCAAATAAATGAGGAAAACACTCCAACATGTCAGATTCGCGCTCCCAAGTGGCTTCATGTTCCTCATGATTCTCCTATTGTACCTTCACATAGGGGATCGTCCTGTTCCTCAGCTTCTTTTCATCACGCGCAAGGATCTTCAGAGGTGCCTCATCACAGCTTAAAACCTCACGAAGCTGGACAGCGGTAGGGCTAATGACATGCGAAGGATCTCTGATGTACTTCCGGAGTATAGAGACGTGGAAGACGTTATGCACACGGGCGAGGCTGGGAGGAAGAGCCAGTCAATAAGCCACGGGACCAATGCGCTCGAGTATCTCAAATGGACCCACAAACCGGGGACTGAGCTTGTTGCGGATCCCGAATCGCTTGATTCCCCGAGTTGGTGACAGCTTCAGCAGGAGATGATCACCAACTTGGAACTCCAAGTCACGACGTCGCTGGTCCACATAGCTCCTCTGCCTACTCTGAGCGGTCAGCAACTGCTGTCTCGCCACTCGCACCCTGGCCTCAGCATCCTCAAGCAACTCTGGCCCAATAGTACGGCGCTCACCGACATCGTCCCAACAGATCAAGGATCGACATCGACGCCCGTACAATGCCTCGTACGGAGCCATACCGATACTCGCCTGATAACTATTGTTATAGGCGAACTCCACCAAAGGAAGATACCGGTACCAGCCATCTCCATACTCCAGTACGCATGCTCGTAGCATATCCTCTAAAATCTGAATAACACGTTCAGACTGCCCATCACTCTGTGGGTGGAAAGAAGTGCTGAAATTCAACTTAGTGCCCATAGACTCCTGCAAGCTTTTCCAGAACTGAGATACAAAACGAGTGTCCCGGTCCGAGACGATCGACACTGGAACGCCATGGAGTCGAACAATCTCATCAATATATAGCTGGGTGAGTCGATCCCTAGTCCATGTCATGTGAATCGGCAGAAAGTGAGCCGACTTGGTGAGTCGATCCACAATGACCCATATCGCATCATGACCTCGCTGGGATCGAGGCAGATCGGTAACAAAGTCCATAGTGATCTGCTCCCACTTCTAAACTGGCACTGGAAGCGGTTGCAGTTTCCCCGCCGGTCGCTGGTGTTCTGCTTTCACCTGCTGGCAAACCAAGCACTGTGCCACATGATTCGCCACATCAGCCTTCATCCCATGCCACCAGTAATGCTGCTTCAGATCCCGGTACATTTTAGTCCCACCAGGATGTACCGTATACAAGGATCTATGCGCCTCAGTAAGAATATCCTTCTTCAACTCACTGTCTTCTGGAACACACCAATGGCCCCTGAATCGAATAGAGCCATCGGCGTGCAACTGGTAATCATCAGTCTGTCCCAGCGATATCAACTCGCGTATATTTTGAAGAGAAGGATCCGACTGTTGTCCCTCCTTTATGCGATCTAATTAGGTAGGCTGCACTACCATCGCTAAAAGTCGAGTAGTCGATCCAGAAGGAACAACCTCTAACTCCATCCTCTGAAACTCAGAAATCAAGCGGTCCTGCTCAGTGATCATCAATAACTCAGGCAACACATGCTTCCTGCTCAAACCATCGGCCACCATATTTGCCCGACCAGGATGATACTGGATCGTTAGATCATAATCCTTCAGCAGCTCGAGCCATCGTCATTGCTTCAAGTTCAACTCATTCTGGGTGAAGAGATACTTAAGGCTCTGATGATCTGTGTACACCTCGCAATGGACACCATAGAGGTAGTGCCTCCATAGCTTGAGAGCAAAGACCACCGCAGCGAGCTCCAGATCATGTGTAGGATAATTTTGCTCATATGGCTTCAGCTGTCGAGAGGCATAGGCTATAACCTTCTCATTCTGCATCAGAACACATCCCATACCGATCCGAGAAGTGTCACAATAAACGACATAGTTCTCACCTTGGACTGGTAGAGTCAGAATAGGTGCCTCAGTCAGAAGTCGCTTGAGCTCGTCAAAGGCAAGCTGGCACTCAGGAGTCCATACAAACTTCTCCTCCTTCCTGGTCAAACGGGTCATCGGGGAGGCGATTTTGGAAAACCCCTCGACGAACCGTCTATAATAACCCGCGAGACCAAGAAAACTGCGCACCTCCGTCGCATTGGTCGGCTGGGGCCACTCCTTGATAGCCTCTATTTTCTTCGGATCCACTGCGACACGATCAGCAGAGATGATATGCCCAAGGAATGCGACTTCTCTGAGCCAAAAGTCGCACTTCTTGAACTTAGCATATAAGTTGTTCTCCTGCAACACTTGGAGAACCTGTCGCAAGTGATCCCGATGCTCCTCGTCACTCTTCGAATAAATAAAAATGTCGTCGATGAAGACCACGACGAAGCGATCGAGGAATGGTTTGAAAACCCTATTCATCATATCCATGAATGCTGCTGGGGCATTAGTGAGCCCGAACGGCATCACGGTGAACTCATAGTGGCCATACCTGGTTCGGAAGGCGGTCTTTGGAACATCTTCCGCCTTGATCCGTTGCTGATGATACCCGGATTGTAGATCGATCTTAGGAAATACCACCGACCCTTGGAGCTGGTCGAACAGATCATCAATCCGCGGAAGAGGATAACGGTTCTTGATGGTAACCTTGTTCAGCTCTCGATAGTCGATGCAGAGTCGCAGGCTACCATCCTTATTCTTCACAAAGAGCACAGGTGCGCCCTATGGTGATACACTGGGTCGTATAAAACCCAAAGACAGCAGATCCTCAAGCTGCTTCTTCTTCTCCTTCAATTCCGCAAATGCCATGCGGTATGGAGCTCGCGAAATAGGAGATGTTCCAGGAACCAGATCGATGACAAAATCTATTTCCCGCTCGGGAGGCATCCCGTGAAGCTCAGCGGGAAATACGTCAGGGAAATCCCGCACAACGGGTATATCCTCGATCCTCCGAGTCACAGTAAGGGTGTTGACATCCATGGCAAGATATGCCACACACCCACTCTCGACACGCCGAACAGGGGACACAGAACATATCCCCAAATACGCTGAGGGCTCAAAACCAGAATAGATCAACTCCGCTCCACCAAGCGGGTATAATGTCAGTCTCCGGAAGGTGCAGTCGATAGTAGCCCGATACCTAGATAACCAGTTCATCCCCAAAATAACGTCATATTGACGAAGTTTGAGGACGAAAAGAGAAATAGGAAAACTCCGTCCGCCAAGATGAATCGGGCATAATCGGAGCTCCTCGTCGATAAGGACACTATGACCTGGAATCTCTACCCAAAATCGATGTCTAGTAGGCTGAACGATAATACCGTGAGCAGTGACAAAACAGGTGGAGATAAAAGTGTTAGTTGTATGCCCCAAAAGCCTATCAGGCTGACGCATTTTTTTTCTATGGGACATATTTGTACTTGATCTTTATTATTATTTGGGCATTTTATGCCACTCATGTTTAATGTGTCCATGAATCATCCTTTGAATTAATGAGATGATAATGTATATTCTTAAGAGTTAAGAATTTGAGATACATATTATTGGTGATTAAGTCATAAATGCTCTCAATCGGAGGATCATCATAGGGACGATGATTGATCCGGTAAGATTGATGTATGTGCCGCTCTCTTTTAGGATGACGAGTCTCAAGTCATCAGTGTGGGGACACTGGAGCGAACATGCAGGTGGTTGTTAGAGAACAAGGGCACTGAGCGTGACCAATTACGAATAGTTATATGGATGTCTACTCATTCGTCAGTAACTGATTCGATGTTGCAGTGGTACAACTGATCCTTTGACCTATGACACCACGGCCATTCAATATGAGGCTACTGTATTTTGAATATGCAATAAACTCTGATCCTAGTCACGGGTCTTAGTAGTATATGTTGGCTGCAGTCGGTTCATATTAGGAATGGGTGTTTGTTTACAGGGGATCTATCGCTCTTGGTAGAGAGATAATTAGTCATATGCTATTTGTAAGGCAAAGCTCAGAAATCCTCGGCCGGGGTAATATGGTTCATGGAAAGGTGTTTCCAAGAGTAACCATATGAGCTTCTGTCCTATCAAATTTGTCATATAACGGGTGATGGGGTTTGACGAGTATTCCATAACCTCCACTCAGTTGGGACTATGCGATAGAAGGATTGTATTGTACGGTAACTGCACCTAAAGGTTTAGTCCAATATTCACTTCTGACTGGATTGCCACTATATGCTGCTAGGCGTCACTGGTGGATTGTGGGAACCAATAAGAATAATTATAGGCGAATAATTATTATACGATGGAAGTATCAAAAGTGTTTGATCCATCAAAAAGAGTTTCGTTGATGATGCCGATGGGGATCGCATCATATCTCACTACCAGACAGAATTGAACCTATTAGGTCACACACATAAGGAATCGTGCATGATCGATATTATGGAGATGATAAAGAAGTTTATAGAATGGATTAATTATAATCACAATACTAAAGTTTACTAATTTATTAGTAAAAGGACTAATTTGCAATTATTGTAAATTAGAGGTATTTAAGTGTAAAAATTGCATGGTGTATTTGCTAATCGTTAGTAAATATTTGGAGGACTTATGTGTAAATGTTACACACGAATCGAATTGGGATTCGGATTCGATTCATATTGAAACTAACTTAAGGATAATGGATAATCCAATCGGATTAGGATTCGATTATGATTAGAATTAGGATTAGGGTTTTCTCATTATAAATATATGTCATATGTGACATATTTTGAAAGAGAGAAAAGGGAATAAGAAAACCCTAGCCGCCTATCCTCTCCCTCTTCCTCAAGTCCTCCATAATTAATTCATCGTTCTCGATCTTCGGAAGATTGCTAGCACAATTAGAAGATTGATTCATCCTCCTTACATCGACGCAAGAGTTAATTCGTGATCGGATCGCGAATCAAGGCGATCGACTATTTCGATCAAGGGCGTTATTCCGTGTGGACGCGAGTAGAGGCCGGGCGCGTGCACGACTATCAAGGATGAACAATTTTTACCAACGATCGTCAGCTTCGCGGTGATCTCGACCCGCACAAGGTAAAAATTAAATCCTAATTGATAAGATCAATTAGATTATTTTTAACGATCTAAAACAAAACATGAGGTGATCTTTGGTTTAAGAAAATTTTTAATTGTGTTTCTTTCTTCCGCTGCGCATATCCGTTTATTTTCTTACAGTGGTATCAGAGCCACCCTCATCGTTTGTTTTAGATCTAATCTCTTTTTCGATGTTGATTGGGTTTTCTGGAACGATCAAAATCAAAACAATGAAGATTGTTTTTGCGTATATTATTTTGATTGTTTTGAAACATTAATTAAAATTAGCGCACGTTGCACTATAGGCCCGGCACTCGCATGCGGTCAAGGTGCATGCAACGTACGGTCATGACATGCATGCATGCTCTAATTAATTAGCATTGCCATGACGTACGGTCATATTGATGACATGCATGCATGCTCTAATTAATTAGCATCGCCGTGCATGACGGATTAGTGTATAGCAACACTAAT
This sequence comes from Tillandsia leiboldiana, assembly GCA_029204045.2. Lineage (NCBI taxonomy): Eukaryota > Viridiplantae > Streptophyta > Magnoliopsida > Poales > Bromeliaceae > Tillandsia > Tillandsia leiboldiana. Next base: position 38,029,156 of record CM055070.1, on the reverse strand, counting down.
TGATTAGTTCATGGTTTTCATTGCACGTTGTCACGCCCCGGGGTCGAAACTGCGACCCGGGCTCGCCAACAGATCCGCCACCTATGCCAAACCCGCATAGGCGAAGCGTCCTACCTGCAAAAAGAACTACAGCTAACAGATATCAGAGCTAAAAGATAAAACTGCTGTAGAATAAAATCAACCACTGTACAACTGAAGATAAAACAACAAGGTCCATCTCCCAAAAATGATAATCATACATTAACCTCGAGTACAAAACTCACAGCTCAACAGGGAGATATCTCAAATAAAACATCAGTGTACAAGCTCTCAATACATCATATCCTCACTACATCAGTCTCTCAAAAGAGGAAATAAATACCAATCTACCGACTATACTGAAGATCTCCTCCAAAGGGGGTACCGCTACTCTCCAAAGATGGGTCTGGATCTAGCTCGCTACTCCCTCACCACGCACAGCAACCACAGAACGGCAACACCCGCCAAGACTCTGCAAAACAAAGAGGAGAAAGGACAAAAGGGGGAAAACCCCCAACGGGCGTGAGAACTACGCAATAAGGGAGTTCTCAGTGGGTATCGCCACTAGGCCCGACGATCTGCCCACCAAGACTACTAGAGGCAAAAGATAACCGATGCAGTAAAACTGAAAGAAGAAGCTGGAAACACTCTACAGCTACCATGCCTCTATCCAAATGCTCAAATGGGGAAACTCTGATGAAGATATGCAACACTCGCACACGAGGTGCTCAATCGACCCAATCGAGCTGACTGCCACATCGGGTCCAGTCATACCTGCGCCCACCTACAACCACCTCCCGCTGACGGGCAGGAATTACGTAGGGCGTCCAAACGGACTAACTCGCTATTGAGTAGTGGCTCGTGCAGGCTATAGTCATAATCCATGCTCTCTCTCTCAGAACGGATAGACTCAAGATGCTCAACCTCTCACACCATGGTCAAAGAACTCACAACGACCACGGGACCACCGTCAAACCCCGACGGTTCCCAACAATACTAGCACTGGTCTAAACACAGCTACTAGACTCCACTCGGTCCCCCAGGCACGAGTGTAACAAAAAGTATCTGCCTGAATAAACCCAATCGATAGACCAGTAATCACTGGTACTGCCTGCTCTGCTGGTACGGTCGCATCCCAAGGTAAGTAACAGATCGGCATCGAACCGTCCGATCGCACACAAAAGTAAGTAACAGACTGGCCTTGATCCGTCCAGTCGCACACTCCAGAGTGGCACTCGAGGGGAGCGACCCACACGAGTAAAGTAACTCTGTCATCAGTATCACCAGTATCAAGTATCACGGTATCGAGTATCTCTGTAACCACTGTCTCATAATAGCAGGACTGGATCAAGACTATGATCAAAGTGGGAAACTCCGTCCCCTAACAAAACCCCGATCTGACGCAATAGTACTCAAAAAGTGGGAAACACCATCCACTAGAACAAATCTGATACCCAATCTGATGCAATAGTCAACATCCGGTCAACCGCCCAAAGTCCGCGGTCACCGCAATAACCCACGACCCACAATTGGGTAAAATAATCAAGATCCGGTCAACCGCCTACTGTCCGCGGTTGCCGCAATAACCCACGATCCAACATCAAGCACACCCTGTCTCTGACCCGAAGGTCCCAGCTACACTATCCCAAATCTCTGCTCGAACCCGAGCAACACAGACCACCTGACTAACAAGAAGGATAAAGGAATAACATGGTTTCTCCTAAGTCAAGTTCCAATATATAGTGCAGCAGTAAAAGATGGCCTAACTATATGTCCATACAAGCATGCATTTGTCCTCAAGAAGAATAAAGAAAATAAACCTCATGCCAGAATTAGCAATGACCATACCTGTCCATGGTTTTCGATCCATAATCACTCCTTGGAGTAGAACCTGCACATAACTACATAATCCTATCCCATTGTATAAACCAGCCTCATAAAAGGGTTATGTGCTAACATGACATGATAATTAATCATATAGGGTAACCTTGCCTTAGGTAAGCATCCACTAATCATCAACCTGAATGTCTGATTCATACCATTGTCATAATATGAATAATTAACTTGCAATCCCCATAAATCAACATTGTTAAGCTTACCAATCAATCCCAGGTATTGTACCCTACACCTGCATGCAATTCTAACATATAGAGTTAGAGAACCGTCCACCGGTTCTCGGAATAAAGCACCCACCTGAAAAGCTGACTGTCCAAAGCCCAACAGCTGAAAACACCAAATAACTCTAATCCCTTGCTCCAATAAGTTTAGCACACCCGTAACTCTCCTGGCACAATACAAAGTCCACTAATTACACTAGGCTCCCAATTATAGCACTTAAAACCACATACAACCTCGAATTCTGAACTGTTAAATTATCACCTGCAGATAGTGCCCAGGAAATTCCAATAAAAATATCGCAGCAATCCTTGCGTCGATAGCTTCGAAACGGTACCTTGCACGACCAAATCGGAGTTCGGTAAGTCAAGATAAAAATTCGGCAAGGGGGTACACTCATACAAAAATCTGTGTTAAAACTGTACACTGTTCACTGAGAAAACAGTAATTTTCACCTCTGATAAAATCACAGAAAAATCCAAGAAAAATACGAGCGCGTTCCTTGCGATCAGTAGATGAAAAAGTTGTGTAAGCTCGTTTCCGGCTGACGCTCGTACGCAAAGATATGGCCAAAATACCCCGCTGCTGTCAAGGAAGTCCACACAGAAAATGGGGTTATAGTTTGCCTCGGGATCCGTGCCAAAACCTCGAACGGGAAAGTGCAACCAAAACGAAAGATGAAGTCCTACCTCTTAGGAGTCTGCCGGCGCAAGAATCACAGCAAAATGATCTCGGGGTAGCCCAGGGGAGCTAAAACACTGTCGCTGCGCCGAAGAAGAACACTAGAAAGCAACATCGCGCCGCACCGTAAAATGGGGAACCTCGGGATGCGTGCTCCCAAAAATACCAAAACTCTGCAGGAAGATCAAGGACTTGAAGATGAAAATCTTCCAAGAAGGGAGCTCGGGGAGATCTTGCAAGGGCTGAGAGAAAAAGAGCAGAAAAGAGGGCTCGGGCTGCCTATTTATAGGCTGAAGAAAACAATTGGGAAAATTTCCATCCTGTCCCAACTTCCGGGCGCCCGGTCCGGTCCGCCCGAATTCGGGCGCGCACAGTGCGGCCCGGCCCGCCAAGTTTCGGGCGCGCACAGTGCGGCCCGGTCCACCACACAGCCCAGTCCACTACTCCCCCGGGCCCCACTGCACCCGGTGCACCTGCGCCCGCAAATGGCGACGCGACACGTGGCCCGGCAACCCGTGCACCGCGCACGTCGCGCCGTGGACCGCGCACGTCGCGGCTGACCCGGGCCCGTACGGCCACCTGCCCCGCCGTACGGCCACCTGCCCCGGTCAACAACTCCACCGATTGCGTGGACCGGGAGCACAACACCGGACCAACTACCTCACGCCACGTGTCCACCCGGTCTACCGTGCACCACCGGCCTGCTCCGTGAACCCAGACCACAACACCGACCAGTGAGAACCTGCCACGTGTCCCTTCCTCGGGTGCACGACGGCCGCGTGGACCGCGCACCTGACCGCGCCCCCGCGCGCCTGCCCGCGCCCCTGTGCGCCTGCCCGCGGCCGCGCGCCGCCTGCCCGAGCGCCTTCCGCCGCCTTCCGCCGCTGCCCGCCGCCGCCAGCCGCCGCCGGCGATCGCCGGAAACACTGTTCCGGCGATGAACAGTAAAATTACTGTAGCAAGCTCCGAAAAATACAAGTAAATAGCCCATCTTGACCGTTTTCGTGCGCTGATTCCAAATCCAGCGTCCATTTTGCCAAATTCCAATCCTATAATTTGCCGGAGGCTCCCGGAAAGGTATTTTTAATCCGAATTCCGCGCCGAGCCTAAATTTGAAATCCACTCCTCCCGTAAACTGTTCTAAACATCCGATGGGGTCCCCCGATTACCTACGAGATCCATTTTAAGCCCCGAGTCCATCTCTTGTGTCCAAACTGGCGCGCGAACACCGCCGACATGCCACGTAGGCTTCCAGAAGCTGCTGGTCACACTGTAGAAGCCCTGCAAAGATCCGGGTCACCACATCCTCCCCCACTAGAAGAAAGTTTCGTCCTCGAAACTAAGGCAACTCCCAAGGAGTCTCAGAAACCAGGGGTCAATATTCAACACCGCCGTCTCCAGCTCCCAAGTCACCTATCACTCCCCGTGATTACTCCTCAGCAACAACAACAGCAACAACCAGTACGGCATAGCCCGATTGCGCAATTCCCTCACCTCACGAGTCGGAATTCGCAACGGGCATCCCTCGTACTCCAAACTCTCACAGACCCCAAAAGGAACGAGTCAAACACGGGCGAGGGGTCCAAAACATAACACTCCAGAGCTGAGACGCAGAAAAACCTCAAAAACTCCAACAAAAGGCGGGGGGAAAAGGAACAAATAGCCCGAGCAACACGCTCTAACATCACTCCTAAGAGCCAACGCAACCCAAGCGACCCGAAACACATCCACACAAACACCTGCACAGAAAAGGGGCCCTAACAAGCGGGGGTTCATACTCAGTCACCCTCAAAACTCAACCCAAGCGGATTGCTCAGCCGCAGCCTTTCATCAAAAGGGATCCTCAGGGACACAACTCAAACCCTGCACACAAGGATGGCCCCACACAGTGCCAGCTATGGAACCGTCAAACTCGACTCCCAAATAGCTCTTCTGCTCCAGGCATCCGCCACCACAGTGGCTCTGTCGGGGTGATACTGGATGCTCACAAAATCCAATGGTGGCTCTACAGCCACTACGGGAGGTATCACTATAACTCACAAATCCATCTCCCACCACTGACTAGGTTAGAATCGGCGCTGGTACCAATCTCATCACCCGGTCATCAAGCTCTGCTGGCACTATCCGGTCCAAAAACTCCTCACCCCAACAATGACCGTCGATCTCGGCCAGTCTTAAATAGCATCCACTTTGGCCGAATTTCCACCGCCGCCCCTTCGGCTAGAAGAAGTAATCCAGGAAGATATGCTCTCGAAGCTAAAACTTGCACCACAACGACATGGCAAAAAGCTTCTTCCCCACAGACCTTGTCACACCATATACAAATGCTGCACAAGCTCTAAACACTCAGGGAGGGGGGTAAAACCAAAATATTCCTGGAGGATGCCGCTATCAAACCGTTCAAGGCCAACTGAAACACAGAATTCCTCAATCTAGAGGCAACAGGGCATTAGTCAATCCATTGGCTTCACTGTACTCGTAATGCCCCTACTGTGTCCTGAACACCATCTAGACAATGCCCTCAGCTGAAATTCCAAATTGGCGCAGGCATCAAACAATAATTGCCGGAATATAGCTCCTTCAAAAGGTTCTAAATAATACCTGGACCTGCCTGGACTCCAATCCCAAAGGGCTCTCACCGTCGTGTATCAACGACGTGGCACTAGGTCAAACAGACCCTCTATCCATCAAATCCACGCACCTAAGAAATCAACTCTCGCAGCTCTAAAGGCGATATCCAAAGAGGGGCTATTGAAGTTGGCGCGGTTTCCAGAATCACGTCAATCGCAATCTTAATCTTCCTTTATGGCGGCCTAATCATCGGCTTAGGTGGACTCACACCCGGGATTTCATGGGCAATAGGGACATCCTTAAGTCCCGCTGCCGCCGTAGGCACCTCTCACACGGACGCTGTAACCTGTGTGCTCAAATAGTCTTAACAAACCAAAATGCCTTCCATTATCTGCCTCGCAGAAAGTCAAAGTCCTTTCTCTCAGCAGTCAAATATCCTGTGGCACTATGTCAACCGATCCCAAGCACTGGGTCAAAACACGGAGCTGCCGTAAAAACCATTAAGTCTGCCGGCATAACTTACGGCCTCTGCTGCACTGGACATGATCCACAAGCCTCCTCCACTTGCACAATGCCAACAGTAACCTGTACCTCAAGTGCATGTGGTAACGACTCTACCTCTAGCCCATGCAGGAACGCAACATGTCCTAACTCCGACTGCTGTGAAGAAATCGCACCTACGACAACTCAATCCACTACCGTGGCGCCCTCCAACCGGGCGGCACAGATTCATCCGCTCGATGCAAGTGGTCGTCGCTCAGCCTGCCAAAATATCTAGACCAATCACAAAGGGAGAACGACCTCTGTCCATGCTCACACTGAGATGCCGAACGTGGTCTCTCGCAAACAACCAATCCACGCTACCGCTGCGCCACTCTGATAAAATGGCTGTTGCTGTCATCGGGGTCCACCCAACCCCTGACGTCTCAGAAATCCACTTGGGTATCATCGTCATACGACCAAGCACGATTGATTCATGCAATTCCTTATACAATTATCCTTACTAAGCTCACCCCTCAATCACATATATTGCACCCCAAACATGCCAGTTATCAATCACACAGGGTAACATCCCCCTTGGGTAAGCTTTACATTAACCATCCACAAGGATATCCACCACCCAGGAAAGCAAAACGAAAATGCCTCTGCCTGCCGATCTGTCCTCCATCACCTAGCGCCAAGCGCCTCCCTCCAGAACTCGCCTCTAGCGGCAGATCCCCATCCAAGGAACTGCAGTGTCCGGCTCCAAACACAATGCCTACTCCGGCGAGGCATCCACAGTCCAAAACCCGAACAGGAGGGACCGAAAAGAAACTAAGGAGTATCCTGGCGCAATCCACTCCCAATCTCACTTATCCTATGTGCCTCGTCCCTCGAAACCTGGAGCGCCAGTTCAACAACTGCATAAACTCTCTAGCACAGGGAGGCTCTCAATTGATCACTCCATCACCCCCAACCACGACTCTGCCTCCAAAGGCTCCGAGCTCAATCTTACGAGTCGGGGTGGTTCATCTGCCAAATCTGGCTCACTTAATCAAACATGCCCCACAGCTCCTCTGCTGTCAACCATCCACCCTACCTCAGTGCCTTGGCACTAAACATTGGCACGGAGGGGGCCACTCGCTCTATTGGCACTACAGAAGTCCCTGCCGCTGAGGATACTACATCCTGGTGGTCTCAGAAGAAAAGTACTGTCGGGCTGCCCACTGCTCTGACAACTGCGTCACCAAACTAGCTGCTCGCTCTGCCGCTGATATGCCTCTGACAATCCTGTCATCTGGGTACGGAGTTCTCTGACCTCAATCCGGGTATCCGGCCCAAAACCAAACGCTCAAGCTCAACTGCCATGACAGGATGCACAAGGGTCCCAAACCCAGCGTCGGGGAGACACCGCTCGCCACGACGAAACCACAAATCAGCACACAACAACGCTCGACCCAATCCAGCGAAAGTCTAGAGCATGTCACCCATTCCATAGCGTTATGTTGTCTGCAGCCAACATAACTACTTAGGAGAATAAGCATGCCAATCACTCGTCCCGTCCCTCGGGAGAGGTGTAAAACTCAATCAGGACTCTCGCTACAAATCACGACTCTCACGAAGTCATCCTAGGGTCCACCCACAAGCCTAGGGTTTCTAAGTCCACCATGACCTACAACCTAGGCTCTGATACCACCTAATCTGTCACGCCCCGGGGTCGAAACTGCGACCCGGGCTCGCCAACAGATCCGCCACCTATGCCAAACCCGCATAGGCGAAGCGTCCTACCTGCAAAAAGAACTACAGCTAACAGATATCAGAGCTAAAAGATAAAACTGCTGTAGAATAAAATCAACCACTGTACAACTGAAGATAAAACAACAAGGTCCATCTCCCAAAAAAGATAATCATACATTAACCTCGAGTACAAAACTCACAGCTCAACAGGGAGATATCTCAAATAAAACATCAGTGTACAAGCTCTCAATACATCATATCCTCACTACATCAGTCTCTCAAAAGAGGAAATAAATACCAATCTACCGACTATACTGAAGATCTCCTCCAAAGGGGGTACCGCTACTCTCCAAAGATGGGTCTGGATCTAGCTCGCTACTCCCTCACCACGCACAGCAACCACAGAACGGCAACACCCGCCAAGACTCTGCAAAACAAAGAGGAGAAAGGACAAAAGGGGGAAAACCCCAAACGGGCGTGAGAACTACGCAATAAGGGAGTTCTCAGTGGGTATCGCCACTAGGCCCGACGATCTGCCCACCAAGACTACTAGAGGCAAAAGATAACCGATGCAGTAAAACTGAAAGAAGAAGCTGGAAACACTCTACAGCTACCATGCCTCTATCCAAATGCTCAAATGGGGAAACTCTGATGAAGATATGCAACACTCGCACACGAGGTGCTCAATCGACCCAATCGAGCTGACTGCCACATCGGGTCCAGTCATACCTGCGCCCACCTACAACCACCTCCCGCTGACGGGCAGGAATTACGTAGGGCGTCCAAACGGACTAACTCGCTATTGAGTAGTGGCTCGTGCAGGCTATAGTCATAATCCATGCTCTCTCTCTCAGAACGGATAGACTCAAGATGCTCAACCTCTCACACCATGGTCAAAGAACTCACAACGACCACGGGACCACCGTCAAACCCCGACGGTTCCCAACAATACTAGCACTGGTCTAAACACAGCTACTAGACTCCACTCGGTCCCCCAGGCACGAGTGTAACAAAAAGTATCTGCCTGAATAAACCCAATCGATAGACCAGTAATCACTGGTACTGCCTGCTCTGCTGGTACGGTCGCATCCCAAGGTAAGTAACAGATCGGCATCGAACCGTCCGATCGCACACAAAAGTAAGTAACAGACTGGCCTCGATCCGTCCAGTCGCACACTCCGGAGTGGCACTCGAGGGGAGCGACCCACACGAGTAAAGTAACTCTGTCATTAGTATCACCAGTATCAAGTATCACGGTATCGAGTATCTCTGTAACCACTGTCTCATAATAGCAGGACTGGATCAAGACTATGATCAAAGTGGGAAACTCCGTCCCCTAACAAAACCCCGATCTGACGCAATAGTACTCAAAAAGTGGGAAACACCATCCACTAGAACAAATCTGATACCCAATCTGATGCAATAGTCAACATCCGGTCAACCGCCCAAAGTCCGCGGTCACCGCAATAACCCACGACCCACAATTGGGTAAAATAATCAAGACCCGGTCAACCGCCTACTGTCCGCGGTTGCCGCAATAACCCACGATCCAACATCAAGCACACCCTGTCTCTGACCCGAAGGTCCCAGCTACACTATCCCAAATCTCTGCTCGAACCCGAGCAACACAGACCGCCTGACTAACAAGAAGGAGAAAGGAATAACATGGTTTCTCCTAAGTCAAGTTCCAATATGTAGTGCAGCAGTAAAAGATGGCCTAACTATATGTCCATACAAGCATGCATTTGTCCTCAAGAAGAATAAAGAAAATAAACCTCATGCCAGAATTAGCAATGACCATACCTGTCCATGGTTTTCGATCCATAATCACTCCTTGGAGTAGAACCTGCACATAACTACATAATCCTATCCCATTGTACAAACCAGCCTCATAAAAGGGTTATGTGCTAACATGACATGATAATTAATCATATAGGGTAACCTTGCCTTAGGTAAGCTTCCACTAATCATCAACCTGAATGTCTGATTCATACCATTGTCATAATATGAATAATTAACTTGCAATCCCCATAAATCAACATTGTTAAGCTTACCAATCAATCCCAGGTATTGTACCCTACACCTGCATGCAATTCTAACATATAGAGTTAGAGAACCGTCCACCGGTTCTCGGAATAAAGCACCCACCTGAAAAGCTGACTGTCCAAAGCCCAACAGCTAAAAACACCAAATAACTCTAATCCCTTGCTCCAATAAGTTCAGCACACCCGTAACTCTCCTGGCACAATACAAAGTCCACTAATTACACTAGGCTCCCAATTATAGCACTTAAAACCACATACAACCTCGAATTCTGAACTGTTAAATTATCACCTGCAGATAGTGCCCAGGAAATTCCAATAAAAATATCACAGCAATCCTTGCGTCGATAGCTTCGAAACGGTACCTTGCACGCCCAAATCGGAGTTCGGTAAGTCAAGATAAAAATTCGGCAAGGGGGTACACTCATACAAAAATCTGTGTTAAAACTGTACACTGTTCACTGAGAAAACAGTAATTTTCACCTCTGATGAAATCTCAGAAAAATCCAAGAAAACTACGAGCGCGTTCCTTGCGATCAGTAGATGAAAAAGTTGTATAAGCTCGTTTCCGGCTGACGCTCGTACGCAAAAATATGGCCAAAATACCCCGCTGCTGTCAAGGAAGTCCACACAGAAAATGGGGTTACAGTTTGCCTCGGGATCCATGCCAAAACCTCGAACGGGAAAGTGCAACCAAAACGAAAGATGAAGTCCTACCTCTTAGGAGTCTGCCGGCGCAAGAATCACAGCAAAATGATCTCGGGGTAGCCCAGGGGAGCTAAAACACTGTCGCTGCGCCGAAGAAGAACACTAGAAAGCAACATCGCGCCGCACCGTAAAATGGGGAACCTCGGGATGCGTGCTCCCAAAAATCCCAAAACTCTGCAGGAAGATCAAGGACTTGAAGATGAAAATCTTCCAAGAAGGGAGCTCGGGGAGATCTTGCAAGGGCTGAGAGAAAAAGAGCAGAAAAGAGGGCTCGGGCTGCCTATTTATAGGCTGAAGAAAACAATTGGGAAAATTCCCATCCTGTCCCAACTTCCGGGCGCCCGGTCCGGTCCGCCCGAATTCGGGCGCGCACAGTGCGGCCCGGCCCGCCAAGTTTCGGGTGCGCACAGTGCGGCCCGGTCCACCACACAGCCCAGTCCACTACTCCCCCGGGCCCCACTGCACCCGGTGCACCTGCGCCCGCAAATGGCGACGCGACACGTGGCCCGGCAACCCGTGCACCGCGCACGTCGCGCCGTGGACCGCGCACGTCGCGGCTGACCCGGGCCCGTACGGCCACCTGCCCCGTCGTACGGCCACCTGCCCCGGTCAACAACTCCACCGATTGCGTGGACCGGGAGCACAACACCGGACCAACTACCTCACGCCACGTGTCCACCCGGTCTACCGTGCACCACCGGCCTGCTCCGTGAACCCAGACCACAACACCGACCAGTGAGAACCTGCCACGTGTCCCTTCCTCGGGTGCACGACGGCCGCGTGGACCGCGCACCTGACCGCGCCCCCGCTCGCCTGCCGGCGCCCCTGTGCGCCTGCCCGCGGCCGCGCGCCGCCTGCCCGAGCGCCTTCCGCCGCCTTCCGCCGCTGCCCGCCGCTGCCCGCCGCCGCCAGCCGCCGCCGGCGATCGCCGGAAACACTGTTCCGGCGATGAACAGTAAAATTACTGTAGCAAGCTCCGAAAAATACAAGTAAATAGCCCATCTTGACCGTTTTCGCACGCTGATTCCAAATCCGGCGTCCATTTTGCCAAATTCCAATCCTATAATTTGCCGGAGGCTCCCGGAAAGGTATTTTTAATCCGAATTCCGCGCCGAGCCTAAATTTGATATCCACTCCTCCCGTAAACTGTTCTAAACATCCGATGGGGTCCCCCGATTACCTACGAGATCCATTTTAAGCCCCGAGTCCATCTCTTGTGTCCAAACTGGCGCGCGAACACCGCCGACATGCCACGTAGGCTTCCAGAAGCTGCTGGTCACACTATAGAAGCCCTGCAAAGATCCGGGTCACCACACACGTGCTTGCCGCAATGTGTTTTGAACGCATTTACATGATGTAGTCATGCGCGCCATGTGGTTGCTTTTTGTAAAATCGCAATTTAAAATTAATTCGAATCCCAATTACTTAGAAATCGAATTAGAGAATTTTATTTTATATTATATGCCTGTGATATGTATGAGGTGATGATCATGGATAGCAACCTTGTAATGTACATGTATCATGTGATGATGTGAATTGGTGTAATTTAATAAGGACCCAGTGTTAGATTTATTTTGGGTGCCTGCATGCACCAATTATATTATGTAATTTGGAGATCTGCGTGTCTCATTATTATTATGGGTTGTATTGTAATTGTTGCAAAATTAAAGGGTAAAGGGGTAGTTCAGGTTCCATGACGATTTGTTCCATTCAAGAGTTGATGCGGTGCAGATCAAGTTTGGACCAAATATTGATCGAGGGAGCCGAGAAGAGTTGATCTACTCCAATCCGATCAAGATGCAGAGCAAGTTTTTTTTGTGTGTAATACCCTCTGACCCGATTCTGGCCTAGTGGCTCAGGTCCGAATCAAATTAAAATCCATGATCATCACCGGTAGTTATTTTTATATATATGCGATATATGTGTGCATATGATGCGATGGTTTGCATGAGATGTAAATTAATAATAAATTAAAACTGATGAAATAACAAATTTCCCTAAATAAAATATTAAGTTAACGGTGTTATGAACCCATTAGTGGCCTTCCATCGTTGTAGGGTGTGGGCGTCTCTTTAGTGTTGATTGATGTACCCGGACACGGGGGTCAGTTGCATTAGGGAGCCACAACCATTCTATTGGCATGAGATGTTATGTGGTAAGAAAGGGGTTGAATCCAAGAATCTGTCAGGATGAGGATTCAATGACTTTTTTATTTGCATGATGAACGGTGGGTCTAACTTAACCAAAAGATAAGGCCAAGAATCTGTTAGGATGAGGCCTATATTTTTGGAGGCCAAAGATAAAATTGCGATTTACTTGAGAAGCATTGAACAAGAGTTGTTCACTCATTTCTTTACTCATTACCAAGAATCTGTTAGGATGAGGTAGTGTGCAAACAGATGGGACCGCAATTCCCACTAGAAACTTTTAGTAAAGTTTCCGTTTTCTCTACTCGGGGAGTGTGGAGATTCGCTAAAATTAGTGGGAGGCACCATTCAGATTTAAAGACCCTAATCAAAATGGATTATGATTAAGTACACAACTAATTAGAATCTTAACCATCTGCAGAAAATGGCCGCCTCTAACCCACTTGTCAAAATACTTGATACTAATCGCTTAACTGGACCGAATTTCACCGATTGGCTGAGGAATTTGAGAATTGTTCTCAATTCTGAGAAATTAGCCTATGTGTTGGACACGGAGGCTCCAGCAGTGCCCAGAAATCCAATAGCTCAACAGAAAGATGCTAGAAATAAATGGACTGATGATGATATGAAGGTAAAATGCTACATGCTTGGGTCTATGAGTAATGAGTTGCAACGCCAGCATGAGCACATGGAGAGTGTTGCTGACATCTTGCTCCATCTTAAAGAGTTGTATGATGAGCAAAGTCGAACAGCTCGTTACGAGGTGTCAAGGCTGTTTGGTTATATGTAATATAGATCTAAATAGGGGAAAAAACACCTAGAGGGGGTGAATAGGTGTAAACGTATAAACACTCAAAAATCGTTGCGATAAAAAACCCAATGCGGAAATAAAAATAACACGCAAAATTTTTACGTGGAAAACTCCATCACCGGAGTAAAAAACCACGGGACCGATAACACGGCGAAATCCACTAGAATTAAAACACGTACAAGGTGATTTACCGTACACACTTACGACTCAACCTTTTCCATACGCTCCTAGAGGATCTTCTCCGCTCGCTCCACGACGCTTCTCGAATCCACGATCTGCGCCCAACGCCGAATCCACGACGTCCAACGTCGAATCCACGACGTCCGACCGAATCCACGGTCTTCACCCAGTAGCACCCTTCGAATCCACGAACGTGCCTCGCTCCGAATCCACGAGAGCGGTTGAACCTTGAATCCACAAGGACACGCGAATCCACGCGCCGATTTTGGGGTAAATCGTTGTTTTTGGGTGGTGATGATCCGCCGAATACTTAGATCAAAGATAGATCGGAAATACCATCTAAGTATTCATTAGTTTGATTCAACTCAAGATGTGAGTATGAAAACCTAGAATCAAACTAATCAATATAGATGAAGAAACATAGAGTATTCTCTAATGATTTCCTATCTTCTCTATATGTGGATCTTAGGCCGTATAAAATGATATTGGAATATGACGGCTCTATATGGATTATCGGCTTCTTTTTCTTAACCCTAGAAAAAGAGTCATAGGGTCTATTTATAGGTTAGAAACATTTGGAAGGAGATAAGAATCAAAAACCTAACATTTCTGGAATTTTATGGACGGCGATCCGGATCGGATTTGGGCGATCCGGATTGCAGTAGCAAGAAAGACGGTTTCCAGAAAAACAATCATTCGGGATCCGGATCGGAATGCCTGATCCGGATCGTTCATACAATTCAGAAAACTCAACGTTCGGGATCCGGATCGTGAGATGCTGCGATCCGGATTGAAGTAATGTATGAAACAACAACCTTCGGGATCCGGATCGCTGGCTCTGATCCGGATCCTGAACATGTCCGAACACCAGTTTTTGATTTTTATGCAATTAAAAATTCTTCCAGGTGTTTCTACACTACAAGAAGTATTCGGATCACCAATAATCTTTAGTTAATCATACCTGATCCTTTTGAATTCTTCTTTCTTGAGATTGAGTTAAATGATCCAACTTTCTTCACCTTCAATCTTCAAGACTTGAACCTTTCACGAAACTACGCCAACTCAAATTCCATAACAATCTCCCCCTTTGGCGGTTTCGTGACAAAACACAGATCCACTAAAAACATTCAAAAAGATATTTTTGTTGCTATCACCATACAACAAAAATTTACAATGGAGATCCAAAAATTTAAAAACATGAGATATAAACTCCTAAAACAGACTCTAGACTTAGACATCTGTACTCTCTGCACAAAGAAATCATTCTTGACAAAAAGAGATCGTTAGATACCTCAAGAATATTAAGCATTCAAAACCTAACAGAGATAGAGTTTATGCTCACCATGACATTGAGTAATTCAGATATGTAATAAGATCACAATCAAACATTGACATATCTTCTAAGCAATAAAATTCCAAATGTCATAACTTTGCTTTGTTAGTAATCAAACAACTTGTTAGTAATAATACATGTCCAAATAGTTAGTCGAATAGTTAGTAGGAACATGCAACAAATCACAAGATAAATCATTCTTGTGATACTTACCCTTCACCAAAGTCAAAGTTGAAATGATACTTACCTTGATGTTCACACATTCACATCATCATTGTTCAATCATTGTTCAAGTTCTCTCTAAACTCTCTCCCCCTTTTTGTCACAAATAAAGCCAAAATCACAAAAATTTAAGGAGAGTTAAAAATTTCAAAAAAATTGTTCCGAAATGTAAGAACTAGAACTAAGAGTAAGTCCTAAAAACTGAACTAAAATCTAAAAAGATAAAAGGCTGCACAAATCTGCACAAAAATTGTTAAAGCACAACTTAGTTATCCGAGTCTGAGTCCTCAAACGCACTATATCCCATCTTAGTGAACATGTTCTTGATCAATTTCCTCATTGAATTTACTTTCTTGGTCAATGTAATTTGGGATGCCGTTATGATCTCGAGTTCTTCAGACATTCGCCTTTGTTCTGATGCTTGTTGAGACGGTGAGGCCGAGGTGCCGACACAAGGTTTCTTTCCAGTGGAATGTGTCGGAGTAACATGTGGTAATTTGTGAAGTGACTTCACAATCGTTGACTCATCTATCATCCCCCAACAGTGTTGATAAGATGTCGAGCTTATATCAATGTCAAACTTTTGTAAGATCCTCATGATGATTAACGGAAACGGAAGTCGCTCAGAAGGATGAGGATGCACAATATATCTTGACATTCTATTCCAAATTATGTAGGGGATATTCATGTTCAATCCTACAGCCTCAGAGGGATGACCTAAGAGATATAGGAACAGCAGTCTCTCCCATCTCACGACCTTAGTCTGCAAGTTAGGTAGAATGTTGTAACACGTGATGAAATTTAGAAATCGGTACTCCAGTCGAAGATGTTTGGATTTTACACTTTTACCATTAGCTGAATTCGTTCCTTCCAAACAAATTTTATCTATCACTGTTCGCCACAAGGCATTCGTCAAACTTCTTCCTTTCAAAAAGTTGAGTCCCGATGTGTTAGATTCCATTCCAAGGACTTCGCCAATTAGCTGCGGAGTGATTTTAAGTTTCATCCCTCGGATATTTGTATAGAAATGCATTGATCCATTTTCATCTTCTCGAAGATGTCTTGCATTCGTGTAAAAGGTTCTTACACGATACAAACAATACCCAAGTAGTTCGGGGAATCGGCAGACTTGGATGAGATTAGCTTGCTCAATCAAGGTTCCAAACTCAGGTGAGTGATTTTGGAGAGCTTCGATGTTGACATGACGTTCACCGATGCATTCACGACGTTCAAACGCTCGAAGGCGATCCATGCTGACGAACACTCCTTCCACGCGAGGCGGGGAGTCAGGAACTATCGGCGTGTTAATATCAGCGTCTCGTCGTAGTCCAAAGCGTCTAGTTACTCGTTTTCTTTTCACAGAGATGGTTGGTTTAGCCATAGGCGCTTTTCCTTTGTCCATGGGTGCCTTTCCTTTTGATCCATCGGAAGCTTTTCCTTTTGAACCATCAGACGCCTTTTGTTCAGTCAATGAGTCATCATCATCTGTCAATTCAGTCCAATCTACCTCTTGACAGTCTGCTTCCACTTCTGTGTCACTTTCAGAAGAAACTCACCTTTTTGTTGTGTTTTCTTAGCTCTCTTTAATTTGTTTGTGGCCCGAGTGTGCACTATTGTGACCAACAAAAGAATGATCCATGAGAATTCCATTGATCCAAATGCCTTAGGAAGATTGAAGTCCTGTGAAGACCAACTCAAGAACACATGATAAATTGTTAATTTTCAAAAATTTGAAAAATTGTACCCAAACAATCATAATCATGTAGAGAGACTAAGAATCAAATTAGTTTTGCAAAAAGACTTTTAAAAATAGATCAATTGCATGATTTTTGAAAATCCTTATTATATGCCCTAAAACCGAAATTTTTAGAAATCGAAGCCTAAAAATCCGTTAATCAGGAGAATACCTAGCATATAATCAAAACTAATCTACCCAGAGTTCTTATTTCAAAAGAAATTTGATCAAAAACCATCCACAAACGAAATCGATCCAAGAAATTCATCACGTTTGAGGAGGAAAAAGAAAAACGGTGAAAAACCGAGATTTTGATCAATAAAACTTACTTGTATTCGAAGAACTTGAGTTTGGAAAGCTCCAAGGTGCAATAGTTCTAGAGAGAGAGGCTCTAGAGACTTGAGAACAAAAGATTAAGGTAAAAGAAATCAAAACCCTCTTGTTCTTAATAAAACCCTAGCCGTGATCCGGATCGGATCGAGATTTCGATCCGGATCGGCCAGCCGCAGGAAGAAGCCTGCGTTCGGGATCCGGATCATCTTGCCCGATCCGGATCGGCTCCAACTTTTTCTTCAGAAAAATTTAGAAAAATTTCATAAGATCCAGAAAAAGTATGTAAGCACAATTGTGTATCAACTTTAAACAAAAATCATCGTTTCATACAACAAGAATTAGATTATGCCAAATCTATCAATAATATCCAAAAATGAAACGAGTATTTACAAAAATTAAATCCCTTAAAGTTGAACACATTCAATTACATCTAACTTGATCTTACGAGTAATGCCTTTATCAAATCATCAGTTCGGTAAAGAAAATGAAATACAAAGATCAATAGATGTTTGAAATCCCAAATATGTTAGATAATTTATCTAGACAATCTGTTGAAGAGAGTGGCTCTTTGAGCATCTTTCTTTAAAATCCCACCTTATACCAACCTTGAAATTTGACGGAGTCAAGTATTTCAATATGCATTTTACTTAATCAAAAATTGAACAACCATGCTTGGTATACATGTGGTAGCTGCACACAATACTCGGACGACCGAGGTGGTAGCTCTTTCCTCCATGTGGTGGTAGTTTTCACACTCCTCATTGGGATGTAACTCTTTCCACATCTTTTGAGCATTTTACATTTCTTTGACTCCCCCTCAATTGGCTATCAATTATTTAAGATATAAAGTATTCAACCAAAAATTGATCTCGATTTCATACTCGACTAAGCAGTCAAATAAGATAATGACTATACCAAGAGATCATTGAGAGAGAAATTGACTTTGATCACTTAGAAGATGATTTAATTAACATAAATGATCATTGCAACAGTGAAATATTATGATGGCAAAAGCATAATAAATTCTAAATGTGCGAAAAGATGCAATTAAAGTCAATTATGATCTATGCTCAATTAATGTCCTATGTACAAACATAGATAATGAACAAAACAAAACAAAAACAAAACCTATCCTAAGCAAAGGTTTCAAAAAGAAGTTTATTTCAAGGAAAGCATTCCAATTGCTTTTCGCAAATGAATAAAACGTTTTTGATCCAAAGGTTTTGTTAAAATGTCAGCTAATTGATCCTCAGTTGAAATATATGAAAGTTGAAGAGTATTTGATTCAACTAGCTCTCTAAGAAAATGATATCTAAGTTCAATATGTTTTGTTCTAGAGTGCAACACAGGGTTTTTAGAAATGTTAATTGCACTTGTGTTGTCACAAAGAATTGTTACCGAAGATGCTGAAATCCGGAAGTCGCTCAACACACTTTTCATCCAAATAAGTTGAGTTGAACAACTACCCGCTGAAATGTATTCCGCTTCGGCAGTCGAGAGTGCTATGCAATTCTGCTTTTTACTGTGCCATGCAACAAGGCAATGGCCAAGATAGAAGCATGCACCACTCGTGCTTTTCCGATCATCCACTGATCCTGCCCAATCGGCATCTGAGTATCCAACAATATCCAAACTAGTTCCCATAGGATACCAAATTCCGAAATTAATTGATCCTTTGATGTACCGGATGATCCTTTTCACCGCTTTCAGGTGAACCTCCTTTGGTGCTGATTGATATCTCGCGCAAATCCCAACACTAAAGGATATATCCGGGTGACTAGCCGTGAGGTAAAGTAGACTTCCAATCATACTTCGATACAGTTTCTCGTCTACATTCTCACTTTGTGATTCACTTCCAAGTCCCTTGTGGCTAGTTCCCATTGGAGTCGGAAAATCCTTCGAATTTTCTAAGTCAAACTTTTAACCAACTCCATTGCATACTTGGATTGACTCAAGTGAATACCTTCATCATTTTGTTTAATTTGCAATCCAAGAAAATAAGTCAATTCGCCCATCATGGACATCTCAAATTCGCTTTCCATGGTCTCCGCGAATTTAAAAGCATCATTATCTCTTGTTGCGCCAAATACAATGTCATCGACATAGATTTGTGCTACAATGAAATTGCTTTGATAATGCTTCACAAAGAGAGTACTGTCAGCTCCCCCTCGAGTATAGCCCTTCTCCAAAAGGTGCTTTGTCAACCTTTCGTACCATGCTCTCGGTGCTTGTTTCAGACCGTAAAGAGCCTTTTCAACCGAAAAATATGGTTAGGTTGTTTATGGTCTACAAAACCTTTCGGTTGAGCCACATAAACTTCCTCATTTAAAAACCCATTTAGAAACGCGCTCTTAACGTCCATTTGAAATAATTGATTTTAAAATGACAAGCAATAGCAAATAGTATACGAATGGACTCGAGTCTAGCTACAGGGGCGAATGTTTCATCAAAGTCTATACCTTCTACTTGAGAGTAGCCTTGAGCAACTAATCGTGCCTTGTTCCTGATGATAGTACCATCCTTATTTTTCTTGTTCTTGAAAATCCATTTGGTACCTATCACATTATGTTGCTTTGGAGGCTTCGTTAATTCCCAGACTTTGTTTCGCTCAAATTGATGGAGCTCTTCCTGCATTGCTTTAATCCAGTAGTCATCCTGAAGTGCTTCATCTATGTTCTTTGGTTCGATTAAAGATACGTAGCAAGCGAATCCACAAACCAACTGCCTCCGAGTTCTAACTCCTTCTTGTGGATCTCCAATAATATTCGATTTCGGATGATCCTTGGAGATTCGTAGCGTTTGTTGAAACGGAGTACTCGGAGGTATATGAGATGATTCCTGCACATCAGATAAACTTGAAGAACCATTAGATGCATCATTAATATTGGAAGTATTATTATGAGAAGATGCAATGGCAGGTGAATCATCATCTAGAGAGATATCGAGGGTAGATTTTCCAGATCCAAAGTGAAAGGCTTCATCTACTTTAACATTTATAGATTCTACGATCGTCTTAGATTCCAAGTTAAATACTCGATATGCTCTACTATTTGTAGAAATACCCCAAGAATATCCCTTCGTCACTTCGAGAGTCAAACTTTCCAAGATTTTCACGGTCACGTAAAATGTAACACCGACTCCCGAAGATGCGAAAATATTTGATGTTGGTTTTTCTACCACACCATAGTTCATATGGTGTATTTAACGTTCCCGGGCGCAAATAAACTCGATTAATTACATAGATTGCAGTGTTCACAGCTTCAGCCCAAAAATGTAGCGGTAAATTCCGGCTGTGAAGCATAACACGTGCCATCTCTTGAACACCCTGTTTTTTGCGCTCGACAACACCATTCTGTTGAGGTGTATAGGGTGCCGAGAATCATGCTTAATACCGTTTGAAGTACAAAGTCAATGAATTTAGAGTAACGAATTCTCCACCTCTATCACTTCTAACACGAATGATCTTTCATTCTTTCAATCATAATACGAAGGCAAATCTCGTGAAAAGAATCAAAAGTATCAGCTTTCTCTTTTAAAAATGCTACCCACGAATACCGAGAGAAATCATCAATCATCAAGAAAATATACCATTTACCTCCCAAAGATGGTTGACGAGTTGGCCAAAAGAAAGAAAAAGTCTACATAAACTACACAACATTTAATCGTAGAACGATTAAAGACAAGGAAGAATTTCACCTTTGCATACCCAAACATCTTGAGTTTTGGAGTATGTTGGCAATGGTTGAGAAATTTTCCTTGATGAAGACGTCTTGTATGATTGATCTTTTCTTTTGTCATCGTCTTGTTTGAAGTACTACCAATGTTCTTTTCTTTAAAAAATCCTTCTTTGAATTCCGGGGAGTGAACTTATTGGTAGCAGTTGCAAGATATGGTTGATTTGATCTTTGAGCTCCAATCTTGCAATTTCTTTCAATGTGCCCTGCAATTACAACGAAA
>CM055070.1:37967058-38007986 GCA_029204045.2 Tillandsia leiboldiana | reverse complement strand
GCAGGCATGACACAATTTTCTTTTCTTGGATGACAGAATTCCCGAGATGTCAGAGGTCGGGTGACCCCGAAGGCGACGTCAGTATATTTATTTGAGTGGCGCAGCGATGGCGTGGATTTGTTATCTGCGGAGGATTTTGTTCGTCGCCTCAATGTGATCAGAGACAGAGGTCGTGCTTCCTAGTGATAGCCCTGATTTTCAGGCAGATTGAGCGACAACCACTTGCTTGGAGCGGATGAATCTGTGCCGCCCGGTGTGAGGGTGCCCCGGTAGTGGAATTGAGTGTCGCAGGTGGGATTTCACCACGGTAGTCGGAGTTAGAGCATGTTCCACTCTTACATGGGTTAGAGGCAGATTTGTTACCACGTGCACTAGAGGTACAGGTTCCTGTTGTTGTTGTGCACGTGGAAGGAGGCTTTTGGATCATGTCCAGTGCGGCCGAGACCGCGAGTTACCGGCAGAATTATTGGAATTATAGCAAGTAGGTGTTTTGACCTTATGCTAGAGATTGTTGGGCACTATGCCACAGGATGTTCGACTACGGCAAGAGAGGACTTTTGATCTTCGCAAGGCGGGCAATTGGAGGCTTGCTCGTTGAGGTTGTTAGAGCACTCTGGTTTTAGCGGGAGAGTGAGAGGTGCTTGCGGCGGCACCGGGACTCATGGATATCTCTGTTTCCCATGAGATCCCGGGTGTGATTTCACCTTAGTCGTTGGTAATGCCGCCGGTTAGGGAGATAGAGATTGCGTTTGACGTGGTTCGAGGACCGCGCCACCCTGGACGGCACCTCATTGGATATCGCCGTAGAGCTGAGAGAGAGCCTTGGCACTGTTGCAGGGTCCGACGGATCGAGGGGTCTGTTTGACCTAGTGCCACGCCGTTGGTATACGGTGGTGATGCCACATCGTTGATACACGAATGTGAGGGTCCTTTAGGGTATCTAGGACCTTATGATGGAGTTGTACTCCGGCAGTTGGTGTATGATGCGAGTACCCACTTGGTGTTAGACAGCTGAGGACTTCGCCTAGGAGGCGTTTGGACGCGGTGGGGGCATTATGAGTTGTTAGTGAGGCCAATGGAATGACGATTGCCCTGTGGATTTCAAGATCTGAGGAATAGTAGGTCCCAGTTGTACTTGGACGGACTGGGAGTGGTGTTTTCCCGATGATATTTTGATTTGCTCCCAGAGTGACTTGGAGTACGAGGAGCGCTTTGTGGATGTGCTATCATGCCCGTGTGGATGAAGCGGTATGCCAAGTTATTGAAGTACAAGTGGCAGCTGCAGAAGCATACCTTCTTGGGTCGCTTTGTTCGAGCCGTAGGGACGGCGGTGGAACCCGACCAAGTGGATGTTATTCAAGTTGACTGAGACCAACTTTCATTCTTGAGGTGAGAAGCTTCTAGACTTGGCGGTGCCGGGGGGGAGCATGGCCAATGGATAATGTGACTGGTATTAGCGCCAATGCTAGTGTTTCCTGTGTTGGGAGATGGAATTGTGTGTTTTGGTGATGCCTCCCATTGCGGCGGTAGAGTTACCGTGGGTGGATCTTCGGTCCACACTTCTTTAGTCCAACCCTATGAGAGTTGGGGCAAGATGAACCGCTGTTTTGCAGGCAGCTTGGATTCCACAGTTGAGCCTTTCAGTACGTCCTTTATTTCCAGCTTGGATTGTTATACCTGGGCGTAGGCCATGCCTGCTTGGCTATCAGTTCTGATTACTCAGCATCTTGAGTGGGATTTTCGCGGATTGTTGTTGCTGATTTGGGATTTTTGACCGCGAGTTTGAGCCTCCGCATTTTGATCGCCTTTCGAGCCAGTTTTCCCTCCCGTTCACTGACGGTTTGGTCCCCGTCAGGGCATCTTTTCGACCCGTGGGTCCGTTGGAGTTATGTTGGCTTGTTGAGTGTCCAACCGTGGCTTGAGATTATGTCTCATGAGGATCCCTTTTGAGGGTAGCTCGTGGTTGAGTAGGCCACTCGGGTGATTTTGGATCGGAAGTGACCGAGTGAAGGCCCCAGCTTATTGGATCCTTTTCCTCATAAGATGAATCCGTGGGTATACTTCGGGTGATCCTGGTTGAGTAGACACCAGGAGGTGGTTTGGGGCGTGTTGCGCTGTTGATTATTCTGTTTCCCCCCCCCGGCTCTTGAGGGGGGGCCTCTGTATTGTTTCACGTCTCAGCTCAGGAGTGTTTTGCTTTTGGATCTCTCGCCCGTGATTGACTTGCCCCTTCCGAGATCTGTGATTGTTGGAGTACGAGGGACGCCCGTTGCGATTTCTGGCTCGAGAGATGAGAAAATCGCATGTCGGGCCATGCCGTACTTGTTGTTGTTGTTGTTGGGAAGTAATCACGGGGAGTGAGCGATGTTTCGGGAGCTGGAGGCGTTATTGATGGATACCTACCCGTGGTATGTGGGACCCTTGGGGGATTTGAGTTAGTTTCGAGGATGAAACTTTTCTTAGTGGGGGAGGATGTGAGGACCTGGATCCCCACGTCGAGATTACTGGATCATCTACAGCTCCCGGAGGCCTAGGTGGCGTGTTGGTGGGATTTGTGCCCCAATTGGGCATTAGTGTTGGGCTCAGTGTGTTTAATGGATCACGTGGGTGATCATTGGACTCCGTCGGATCGTTAGAAGTGGTTTCGCGCGAAGTGGATATTAAATTTGGACTCAGCGCGAAGTTTGGACCAAGGATTACCTTTCCGGATGCCTTCGGCAAATTTTGGAGTTGGAATTTGGCGAAATGGACATCAAATTCGGATTCAGCGCGCGAAAACGGTTAAAACGGACTACCCACTTGTCATTTTTGAGCACCGGACACTGTTCACGCCGGAACAGTGTTTCCGGCGGCGGCGGCAGCGGCGGAGCGGCCGCCGGCAGCGCGGCGGACGGAGGCGCGGGCCGCCCGGTCCACGCGGCAGGCGTGCACCGGGGGCTGGACGCGTGGCGGCTCAGGAGTGGGCCGGTCCGCGGGGCGCGGTCTACGGGGGAGTGCGGGGCGCACGGTGGACCGGGGGTGACACGTGGCATCATCCTAGAGGTGGGTTCACGGCGGTTGGTCTACGCAGTTTCGGGATGGCTCAGGGTTTACGGTGCACCGGGCTTGGACACGTGGCAGGTTTGCATTGGTTCGGTCCACATGATTTCGTGCACCGGGTTCATTAGGAAGTGGCATGACACGTGGCGTTCTCCTATTGGTGGGTCTAATGTGCGCGGCAGGGTGGCAGGCGGCGGCGTCAGGCGGGCACGTGGGCGCGGCAGGCGGGCGTTGACCGGGGAGCGTGCCACGTGTCGTCGTCCGCGGGTGGCCACGTGGCGCGACGCGTGCGGCGGGTGCGGCTGTCGCCTGTTTGGCGGGCGACGTGGAGGCCCAGGGGACTTCCGGGCTGCTACAGTGCGCGCCTTTGGGATTTTCGGGCTGCTACAGTACGCGCCCGAAAGTGGCATGCGCCCGGAAATTGGGACATAACCGGTATTTTCCCATTTGTTTCTGCAGCCTATAAAAGGCGATCCGAGCTCTCTTCTTCTCCCTTTTTCCGCCATTTCCGAGCCTCTTCTCGCCGGGGTGCCTTCAGCAAAGTTGATCCCCTAGTTTGGCTTCATCTTCCTGCAAAGTTTTGGGATTTTTGGTGGCGCGCTTATCGAGGTTTCTATTTTTACGGCGCGGCGCGACGCTCGTTCGTTTGTGGTCTTCTTCGTCGCGTTTTGGTGCGAGGACTCCCCCGGCTTACCCCGAGCACCTTTTTCAGTGATTCTTGCGCCATTGGCTTCACGACAGGTAGGGCTATGTTTACCATGTTTACTGGTCTTTCCCATTCCGAGTTTTTCATGGGTCTTTCGGATCATCTTGTAACCCCTTTTTCTGGGCGGAGTTCTGGGACAGCGGCACGGTGTTTTGGTGATATCTTCGCGCACAGGCATCGGATTGGGGCGATTCAAGAGGCAATTTGCATCTACACTTCACGAGGAATATGCCCAAATTTTCTTGGAATTTTCTGAATATTTCTCGAAGGTGAAGATTATCTGTGAACAGTAATTGTTGCTACAGTTTTTGAGTGTAGTTTGATTCGGGGTGGTTCCCTTGTCGGAATTGTTTCTGAGTGTAGGAAGCTCGGAATTGGACGTGCAGGTACTCGTTTCGAAGGTATCGACGCGAGGATTACTGTGGTATTTTTATTGGATTTTTCTGGGCACTTGCAGCAGGTGAAATATGCGCGGCTTTGGGACTGGTTTTCAGATGGTGTATGTTTGGTTAATTTTGGAATAAAAGTGTAATGTTAAGCCTTATTGTTGTACTCAGGGGTGTTTTCAGCTGTTTGGAGCCAAGGCTTGCGCGACTTGTACCGAGGGTGTTTTGTTGGCAGATTTTGGACCGCGGGCGTCTACCCACTTCACCGACTTCAGGTTTGCCTTGGGTTAAGCGCTTCAGGTGGGTGAGCTTATTATCAGTAATTGTTTAAGGTAATGTTTATGTTGTGGCAAGTATAAGTCCACTTGTGGGGATGTCACCCCTCTATGACTGATGCACGCATGTGTAGGGTACATAGTTTATATTGGTAAGTAGGTAAGCTTGTTATTGATATTGGTATAAATGATTGCAAGAATAGTATTTATGAGGTATACTGAGGACTTGCATGACTTGGACATCTATGTGATGACTAGTGTAAGCTTACCTAGGATAATGTTACCCTATGAAATTATATAACATGCCATGTTAGCACATAGCCTTTCTTGTGGTTGGATTATGATTTGGGACAGGATTTCGTAGCTATGTGCGGATTTGTACTCTGAGGAGTTATTATGATCATTCTATTAATGAACCCTGAGTTGTGGACAGATCTAGTTTTGGGATTCCGGCATGTTGCTTATTCCTAAAGGAACTGTTATTATGCTTTACCCCCTTTATTTCCTTGAGGACATTGCATGCTTGTATGGTCATGTAGTTAGGCCATCTTTTACTGCTGCACTACTTATTGGAACTTGACTTAGGAGAAACCATGCTTTTCCCTTCTCCTTCTTGTTAGTCAGGTGGTCAGTGTTGCTCGGGTTCGAGCATGGGGTCTGGGTAGTGTAGTCGGGACTTCGTGTCTGGGACAGGTTGGTTTAGTTGCGGGGCTTTGCGGCAACCGCGGATATTGGGCGGTTGACCGGATGTTTTTCTATGCACCAGATTTGGGTGTCGGTTTTCCCTAGTGGATGGAGTTTCCCACTTATCGTTTAGTTGCATCCGATTGAGGTCGGGTCTTTCCTTGGTGGTTGAGTTTTCCCACTTTGATCTGATTGATGATCAAGTCCTGCTGTTTCGAGATACTGTTGATGTTGATGACTGTGATGCTTTACTCGTGTGGGTAGCTCCCCTCGAGTGCCGCTCCGGAGTAGGCTTCAGACCGTGTTGGGTTCCGGTCAGACCGTGTTGGGTTCCGGTCAGACCGTGTCGGGTGCCGGTCAGACCGTGTTGGGTTCCGGTCATTTGGACAGTGGATATACTGAGTTCGAGAGATTGGTGACAGAGCAGGCAGTACCGGGTTTTATACCGGTTCATTCGATTGAGTTTATTTCGGTCAAATACTTTTATTGTTACACTCGTGCCTGGGGGCCGAGTGCAGACTGGTAGTTGAGTTTAGATCAGTGCTTGTATTGTTGAGAGCCGTCTGGTTGACGGTGGTCCCGTGTTGTTGCGAGTACTTTGACCGCTGTGTGAGAGGTTGAGCATCATGATTCTATCCGTTCTGAGAGAGAGCGTGGATTTTGACCATAGCCTGCATGATCCTCTACTCGATAGCGAGTTAGTCCGTTTGGACACCCTACGTAATTCCTGCCCGTCAGCGGGAGGTGGTTGTAGGTGGGCGCAGGTTTGACTGGACCAGGTGTGGCAGTCAGCTCGATTGGGTCGATGGTGCACTTCATGTGCTAGTGGTTGCATACCACTGTTTGGTTCTCCCCCTTTTTGCCTTTAGTTAGGGGCAGGGTAGCTGTTGATAGTCTCCAACTTACTCATTTCAGTCTTATGACTTGGGTTAGTTTTTGTCTCTTGAGGACTTGGTGGGCAGACCGTCGGGTCTGGCGGTGGTACCCACTGAGAACTCCCTTTTTGGAGTAGTTCTCACACCCTTTGGGGGTTTCCCCCCCCCCCTTTTTCTCTCCTCTCTTTGGTTGTGCAGAGTCTTAGCAGGTGTGGCCGGCTCTGCGGTTGTTGATCGTGGCGAGGGAGTCGCGAGCTAGATCCCTACCCGGCGTTGGAGAGTAGCGGTACCCTTCAGAGGAGATCATCTGTAGTTTAGTTGTTTCATTTTCCTCTTTTGAGAGACTATTGTAGTGAGGATATTTTGTATTGAGAGACTGTACACTGTTGTATATATTGGGGTTACCTCCCGGTTGGGTTTAGAGCTTGTACTTGAGGATATTGTATTATTATTATTTTTGGGAGGCAGACGGTGTTGTTTCATTTCCAGTTGTACAGTGATTGATTTTAGTTACAGCAGATTTTCATTTATAGCTCTGATATCTGTTTAGTTATAGTACTTTTCTTGCAGGTAGGACGCTTCGCCTATGCGGGTTGGCATAGGTGGCGGATCTGTTTGGCGGGCCCGGGTCGCAGTTTCGACCCCGGGGCGTGACATACTTCATTATAGGAGTTTTTGATATTATAAGCATCAAATTTTAGAAATCATGTGTGATCTTTAGATGCTTAATCTATCTCGGTTGTGTGAATTCATTGTGATAAACGTGAGACAACCGATTGATTAAAATTTGGGATTTAATTCTTTCACGTAAGAGATTGCATTCTTACAAGGGTAAATAAATGAATTTTAAAAGATGTGGAAAGAGTTACATCCGAAAGGAGTGTGAAAACTACCACCACATGTAGGAAAGAGCTGCCACCCCGGTCGCCCGGTTTGTGTGTGAAGCTACCACATGTTATGGATGCTTGATAGTATTTTATGAGAAAATCTTTAGTTGAAGCATTTGGAGATTTATATGCAAAGCTCTTATATTTTGAATAATCTCCTGGTTGGTATAAGGTGGGATAGTTGAAAGATGCTCAAAGAGCCACCCTTAGGTATTTTAGTGCTTATCTCAAATTTGAAAGGGTAAGAAATCAAATTGATGTCATTTGGAAATCTCTGTAAGTCATCTTTGTACATCCGTTACATCTTGATAGACTTTGGATCTCAAGATTATTTTTGATGACTTGTGTTTGATGAATATAACATGAAAAACGGTTTATAATGTTTTACCTTTATTTTTCATGATTTCGGAGTAAATCTTTTTATTTTTTGTAAAATTAATTGGATTGAATGACATCTATGTGATCTCATATTATTTTCAAGCACTTAAATTGTTTTCTTGATGGAATACAAATCGGTAATTCAAATATTTCAAAATCTGGATTTGTTTCAAGAAATTATTTGATTTTTGCATTCAAGTACCGGTACGCAATCTATGTTTTTGTTATATACCGGAACTGAGCTTTTATCTCTTTTTCACTATGGACTAATGATGTTAGTGATTTCCTTTTGTCTAGTATGTTCACTGTTTGACAATTTGTGACAAAAAGGGGGAGAAGAGAAATAGGGGAGAAGAGATCATAGGGGAGAAGAGATCATCGAGATAAGGGGAGACAGAGATGAGATCATCGAGATAGGGGGAGAACGGAAAATGATGATCGTATCACATAGGGGGAGATGGAGAACATGTTAGAGATGCTCAAGATAGGGGGAGACAAAGAAAAAAAAAAACAAAAGAACCAAAAGGAAGACGGATCAAATGTAGGATTCTAATTTCTAACGACTAACGTTTGATTTTGTTTGGAGTTTTGTTTTGCAGGAATTACATCACTTTAAGACTCCAAGTCCTAAGTCATAGAGTATGTTCTAGGACTGTTTGGTTCAAATGTAATTTTGTATTTATTGGATCTTTCACGCAAAGAAAATCAATGTTTTGGTGATGACATTGAGTTTCGATTTTTTGGTTTAAGATGAGTGACTTGAGCGCTTTTATGTATTTTTGGGTTTTGTCACGAAATTGCCAAAGGGGGAGATTGTTACGGCATTTTGGTGTTGGCATATTTCGTGAGTCATGTCAGTGAGTTGAGTCGGAGTCTTAAAGGGATCAAATTGTCAATCAGCAATCAAAGACTTAGAGAAGATTCAACAAGAGCTCAAGTTGACAACACTCAGTGTCTTGAGTCTTGAAGATTGAAGTTGAAGAATTGTGGATCAGTTACATCAATCTCAAGAAGAAAGTATTCAAGAGGATCAGGTATGTTTAACTAAATAATTGTGGTGATCCGAATACTTTCTTATAGTGTAGAAACACTTGGATGAACTTTTATTTGCATAATAATCAAAAACTGGTGTTCGGACATGTTCAGGATCCGGATCAGAGCCAACGATCCGGATCCCGAAGGTTGTTGCTTCATACAAGACTTCGATCCGGATCCATGCAATTTCCGATCCGGATCCCGAATGTTAAGTTTTCTGTTTTGTATGAACGATCCGGATCGGGCATTGCAATCCGGATCCCGAACCCTTGGTTTTCTGGAATCGTCAATCTCGTTACGACGATCCGGATCGCAGTAAATCCGATCCGGATCGCCGTCCTGAAAATTTCCAGATAAGGTATGTTTTTGATTCTTATCTCTTTCCAAAGGTTTCTAAACTATAAATAGACATTTAGGGTTTCTCAAAAACGGGGGAGCTACGGCCGATCAATTTATAAAACTCTTGAGAGCAACCCTAGAGGCTAGGTTTTTATCGATCTTCTTTATAGCCTCTTTTAAGGCAATTCGATGGTTCTTTCAAGAACATATCTTTTGTCGAATTGATCTAATCTTTGCTTAGAGATTTCTTCTACGGTTCCTCAATGAGAATCTAAGCAAAGGATCACCATCGAAGTCAATATTCTTATCGACTGAGTTTGCGTCGTGGATTCGACGTGGCATCGTGGATTCGGTGTGCTAAAGGCGTTTCGTGGATTCGAAACGTGTGCTCGTGGATTCGAGTGGCGTTCGTGGATTCGAACGTGTGCAGTGGACGTGCAAAATCGGTGGAGCGCGAGGTCCAAGAAATTGAAGGAGGGGTTAAATCCGTGGAGTCGGTAATCACCTTGTTATTCTTCTTTTCTTAGGGATTGTTATTGCGTGGATATCCAACCGGTCAGCGCAAGGTCCGAAGAAGCTGAAGGAGGGGTTTGAGTCCGTGGAGTCGGTAATCACCTTGTTATTCTTCTATTCATAGTGGATTGTTATTGCGTGTTGGTCCCGTGGTTTTTCTCCTGGATTGGAGTTTCCACGTATATCTCGGTGTGCTGTTTTTATTTTCCGCATTGGTTTTTATTTTGCACTGAGATTTGGTTTTATAAGTATTACACCTATTCACCCCCCCTCTAGTTGTTTGATAGTACCTATTTAGATCCTTATTACATATAACCCAACAATTGGTATCAGAGCGGGTTTTAGGTTTATCTATCATGATGGGTGAAAGTGGTAATATTTATAGACCTCCTCTTTTTGATGGGACTAATTATGCTTATTTGAAAGTGCGGATGAGGGCTTTTCTCATCGCAATTGATGAGCGGGTATGGCAATCCGTGGAATACGGTTGGGTGCATCCTGTTGAGGAAGTAGGAAATTCTACTACCCCAAAACCTCGCTCTAGATGGTCCAAAGAGGAACTTGAAAGATCTTCTTACAATGGGAAAGGTATGAACGCTCTTTTTAACTCTCTTTCCTCGACTGAGTTTTCAAGAATTTCCGCGTGTGAAACCGCGAAGGAAATTTGGGATATTCTCAAAATTACACATGAGGGTACTAATCTTGTAAAAATTCAAAAGCTCCAGATGCTTACAAGTCAATTTGACTCTATTCATATGGAAGAGCATGAATTGTTTACAGATTATTACACTAGACTTCAAGATGTAATTAATACATGTGCTAATTTAGGAGAAAAGATCCCGGAGTCAAAAATTGTAAGAAAGATACTTCGGACTCTTCCGGAACGGTTTAGGGCAAAGGTTACCGCCATTGAAACCGTTAGTCATCCGGATGAGATGAGTGTAGAGGAATTAGTAGGTGCTTTGCAAACTTATGAAATGACTTTTCCTACTAATCAAGTTTCTTCCAAGTCTTCTTCTAAGCTTACAGGTATTGCATTCAAATCCACAAAGGAAGAAGATAGCGAATCAAGTTCCGACGATGAAATCTCTTTTGCCGATTTTGAAGAACAATTGGCGCGGATCACAAAGAAATTTTGTCGGAAATTTTGGAAGAATCGAACCGATGGATTTTCATCCACGAAACCATCTAAAGGATTATCGGGTTCTAAATCCTCTTACCTCAAAGGCGTTGCAAAACCTTCTAAAGAAAAAGGAAAATATGATTTCGAAGGGGAAATCCAATGCTATCGATGCAAAGGCTACGGCCATTTTTCAACGGATTGTCCTTCTCCGAAATCATATAAAAAGAAGGCTTTGCAAGCGAAAACTTGGGACGATTCTACTTCTAATGAATCGACCTCAAGTAAAGAGGAAAAAATCATTTCTTCTCATGCCTCTCATTTTCCCTCTTCTAATAATTGTTTATCATCTTTAGTCACTGACTCTACTCCTTTGATTTTGTATGAAACATCAACAACCGGCGGAGAGTCATCAAGTGAGGGGGAGTCGGACGAGGAAGAACTCGTTGAGGCATATCAACAACTTCTTGCGGAATCTAAGAAGATGGCCAAACATATCAAGAAGTTGAGAAAGCAACGACTTGAAGATCAAGACGAGAATCATGCTTTAAAGATAAAACTTCATGATCTCGAGGAGGAACGAGAACGTTTATTGGAAAACAATAAAATCCTTCAAGAAGAGCGAAACCAATCGGAGACAAACGCTAAATCATATATGGACAAGATTGGTTTTCTAGAAAAACAGTTTGAGGATATTCATGTCACCAATCAAGCTTTGACCAAGCAAGTTTATCAACTCAAATCCGACATACAAAGGCTTTCAACCGGTTTCAAAAACTTTGACGGTATGTCCGGATTAGGTCAAACAAGCAAGGTTGGTTTGGGTTTTAAAAAGGATCAAATTGTGCATGCTTCAAGTTCCACATTCAAATTGAAAGGAAGAACGTGTCACTTATGTGGACTTGAAGGACATTTGGTGAAGAATTGCCCGAAAAAGAGAAAGAAGAGTCCTTCGGCAACTTCATCTACGGAGCGAACTCAACGGAATCAAAAGACACATCAAGTCAAAGGAGTTCACTCAACCCACCAAAGGTCCGAGCCACAATATCAATCATACAAGTGGATCACTGCAAGGCAAAGACCTAAGGTGGATCAACAGTCAAAGCTATCATCTCCCAACCATAATTAATCAAAACAACCCAAAATTCGACAATTTTGGATTCGGAAAGGTGATATCTTTCCTTGTCTTAAGTTCTAAATAGCTTATGACTGTATGTAATGCTTTGATTGGTTTTCCCTTCATATCTTTCTTAATCTTTGCATTACATGTTTTTTTTTTTTTTTTTTTTTTTTTTTTTTTTTTTTTTTTTAATGCTCTTCGTTTTTATGTTTTGTTTTTTTAAACAAAAGGATTTTAACGAACAAGTGCATTGAATAAAAAGGGTTTTCACTTTCAATCACTCCAATTTAATTTTATTTGAATTATCAACTTTACTCCATAATCATAATCTTGAAGATACTTCATTATAGGAGTTTTTGATATTATAAGCATCAAATTTTAGAAATCATGTGTGATCTTTAGATGCTTAATCTATCTCGGTTGTGTGAATTCATTGTGATAAACGTGAGACAACCGATTGATTAAAATTTGGGATTTAATTCTTTCACGTAAGAGATTGCATTCTTACAAGGGTAAATAAATGAATTTTAAAAGATGTGGAAAGAGTTACATCCGAAAGGAGTGTGAAAACTACCACCACATGTAGGAAAGAGCTGCCACCCCGGTCGCCCGGTTTGTGTGTGAAGCTACCACATGTTATGGATGCTTGATAGTATTTTATGAGAAAATCTTTAGTTGAAGCATTTGGAGATTTATATGCAAAGATCTTATATTTTGAATAATCTCCTGGTTGGTATAAGGTGGGATAGTTGAAAGATGCTCAAAGAGCCACCCTTAGGTATTTTAGTGCTTATCTCAAATTTGAAAGGGTAAGAAATCAAATTGATGTCATTTGGAAATCTTTGTAAGTCATCTTTGTACATCCGTTACATCTTGATAGACTTTGGATCTCAAGATTATTTTTGATGACTTGTGTTTGATGAATATAACATGAAAAACGGTTTATAATGTTTTACCTTTATTTTTCATGATTTCGGAGTAAATCCTTTTAATTTTTGTAAAATTAATTGGATTGAATGACATCTATGTGATCTCATATTATTTTCAAGCACTTAAATTATTTTCTTGATGGAATACAAATCGGTAATTCAAATATTTCAAAATCTGGATTTGTTTCAAGAAATTATTTGATTTTTGCATTCAAGTACCGGTACGCAATCTATGTTTTTGTTATATACCGGAACTGAGCTTTTATCTCTTTTTCACTATGGACTAATGATGTTAGTGATTTCCTTTTGTCTAGTATGTTCACTGTTTGACAATTTGTGACAAAAAGGGGGAGAAGAGAAATAGGGGAGAAGAGATCATAGGGGAGAAGAGATCATCGAGATAAGGGGAGACAGAGATGAGATCATCGAGATAGGGGGAGAACGGAAAATGATGATCGTATCACATAGGGGGAGATGGAGAACATGTTAGAGATGCTCAAGATAGGGGGAGACAAAGAAAAAAAAAAACAAAAGAACCAAAAGGAAGACGGATCAAATGTAGGATTCTAATTTCTAACGACTAACGTTTGATTTTGTTTGGAGTTTTGTTTTGCAGGAATTACATCACTTTAAGACTCCAAGTCCTAAGTCATAGAGTATGTTCTAGGACTGTTTGGTTCAAATGTAATTTTGTATTTATTGGATCTTTCACGCAAAGAAAATCAATGTTTTGGTGATGACATTGAGTTTCGATTTTTTGGTTTAAGATGAGTGACTTGAGCGCTTTTATGTATTTTTGTGTTTTGTCACGAAATTGCCAAAGGGGGAGATTGTTACGGCATTTTGGTGTTGGCATATTTCGTGAGTCATGTCAGTGAGTTGAGTCGGAGTCTTAAAGGGATCAAATTGTCAATCAGCAATCAAAGACTTAGAGAAGATTCAACAAGAGCTCAAGTTGACACTCAGTGTCTTGAGTCTTGAAGATTGAAGTTGAAGAATTGTGGATCAGTTACATCAATCTCAAGAAGAAAGTATTCAAGAGGATCAGGTATGTTTAACTAAATAATTGTGGTGATCCGAATACTTTCTTATAGTGTAGAAACACTTGGATGAACTTTTATTTGCATAATAATCAAAAACTGGTGTTCGGACATGTTCAGGATCCGGATCAGAGCCAACGATCCGGATCCCGAAGGTTGTTGCTTCATACAAGACTTCGATCCGGATCCATGCAATTTCCGATCCGGATCCCGAATGTTAAGTTTTCTGTTTTGTATGAACGATCCAGATCGGGCATTGCAATCCGGATCCCGAACCCTTGGTTTTCTAGAATCGTCAATCTCGTTACGACGATCCGGATCGCAGTAAATCCGATCCGGATCGCCGTCCTGAAAATTTCCAGATAAGGTATGTTTTTGATTCTTATCTCTTTCCAAAGGTTTCTAAACTATAAATAGACATTTAGGGTTTCTCAAAAACGGGGGAGCTACGGCCGATCAATTTATAAAACTCTTGAGAGCAACCCTAGAGGCTAGGTTTTTATCGATCTTCTTTATAGCCTCTTTTAGGTCAATTCGATGGTTCTTTCAAGAACATATCTTTTGTCGAATTGATCTAATCTTTGCTAAGAGATTTCTTCTACGGTTCCTCAATGAGAATCTAAGCAAAGGATCACCATCGAAGTCAATATTCTTATCGACTGAGTTTGCGTCGTGGATTCGACGTGGCATCGTGGATTCGGTGTGCTAAAGACGTTTCGTGGATTCGAAACGTGTGCTCGTGGATTCGAGTGGCGTTCGTGGATTCGAACGTGTGCAGTGGACGTGCAAAATCGGTGGAGCGCGAGGTCCAAGAAATTGAAGGAGGGGTTAAATCTGTGGAGTCGGTAATCACCTTGTTATACTTCTTTTCTTAGGGATTGTTATTGCGTGGATATCCAACCGGTCAGCGCAAGGTCCGAAGAAGCTGAAGGAGGGGTTTGAGTCCGTGGAGTCGGTAATCACCTTGTTATTCTTCTATTCTTAGTGGATTGTTATTGCGTGTTGGTCCCGTGGTTTTTCTCCTGGATTGGAGTTTCCACGTATATCTCGGTGTGCTGTTTTTATTTTCCGCATTGGTTTTTATTTTGCACTGAGATTTGGTTTTATAAGTATTACACCTATTCACCCCCCCTCTAGTTGTTTGATAGTACCTATTTAGATCCTTATTACATATAACCCAACATTTGGCGGCCTTCTTTTTTGGATTTACCTTGACAGTGTCAGTTTTTGGCTTCTTTGCAGGCTTCTTCTTTCTCCATTTAGACTTTCTTTTGGAGGAAGCCCGTTCAACAGCCAAAACTGAGCCCTTATTGACTTTTAGCATTCCTTCAGCCGTGACCAACATATTCAACAGCTCAGCGAGAGTGCAAGTAATTTTATTCATTTGAAAATTTAAAATAAACTGAGAAAATGAATCAGATAATGATTGTAAGATCAAATCAATTTGAAGTTATGCGTCCATAGTCATTCCGAGCTTCTCAAGCTCCTCAATGTCCTTAATCATCGCCAAGCAATGATTATTGACTGAGTGACCATCAGACATGTTGGGTTATGAATAATTGGATCTAAATAGGGAAAAAAACACCTAGAGGGGGGTGAATAGGTGTAAACAGTAAACACTCAAAAATCTTTGCGATATAAAACCCAATGCGGAAAAATAAATAACACGCAGAGATTTTTATGTGGAAAACTCAGTCACAGAAGTAAAAAACCACGGGACCGATAACACGGCGAAATCCACTAGAATTAAAACACGTACAAGGTGATTTACCGTACACACTTACGACTCAACCTTTTCCATACGCTCCTAGTAGATCTTCTCCGCTCGCTCCACGGCGCGCCTCGAATCCACGATTTGCGCCCAACGCTGAATCCACGGCGTCCAACGTCGAATCCACGACGTCCAATCGAATCCATGGTCTTCACCCAGTAGCGCGTCTCGAGTCCACGAACGTACCTCGCTCCGAATCCACGAGAGCGGTAGCACCTTGAATCCACAAGGCCACGCGAGTCCACGCGCCGATTTTGGGGTAAATCGTTGTTTTTTAGGTGGTGATGATCCGCCGAATACTTAGATTAGAAATAGATCGGAAATACCATCTAAGTATTCATTAATTTGATTCTACTCAAAATCTGATTAACAAAACCTAGAATCAAATTAATCAATATAGATGAAGAAACATAGAATTAAATCTAGTATTTCCTTTCTTCTCTATATATAGATTTTTCTATTTCGGTCGTTTGTGGATCTTCTATTGATCTTCTTCTAAAAGATGAATCATAGGGTCTATTTATAGGTTAGAAACTGTTGGAAGAAGATAAGAATCAAAGTCTAACCATTTCTGGAATTTTACAGGACGACGGTCCGGACTGGAGTTGACGGTCCGGACTGTCTCAGCGAAACAGACAATTTCCAGAAAAGACGACATTCGGGGTCCGGACTGAAAATCCACGGTCCGGACTGTTCATGCATTTTTTGCAAATTCCACGTTCGGGGTCCGGACTGCAAATCCACGGTCCGGACTGGAATTGTGCACGAACTAACCTATGTTCGGGGTCCGGACTGTAAAGCCCGATCCGGACTCTGAACATATGGAATGTCCAGTTTTTGATTTTTATGCAATAAAAAATTCATCCAAGTGTTTCTACACTATAAGAAGTATTCGGATCAACAAACTTATTTAATTAAACGTACCCGATCCTTTTGAATTCTTCTTTCTTGAGATTGAGGTATATGATCAATCTTCTTCATCTTCAATCTTCAAGACTTAACTGTTTTCACGAAATACGCCAACTCAAATTCCGTAACAATCTCCCCCTTTGGCGGTTTCGTGACAAAACACAAATCCACTCAAGAAAATTCAAAAAGATATTTTTGTTGCTATCACCATACAACAAAAATTTACATTTGAGATCCAAATAAAAATAAATACATGAGATAAACTCCTAGAACAGACTCTAGACTTAGACATATGTACTCTCTGCAAAAGAAATCATTCTTGACAAAAGAAATCGTTAGATACCTCAAGAATTTAATGTCATTCAAAAACACACACAGAGATGAAGTTTATACTCATTTATACTTACCATGACATTTATACATTCAGATATGTAATTGGATCACAATTAAAATTCAACATATCTTCTAAGCAATAAAAACCAAATGTCACAAAGTAGTTAGTCAACATCAACTTGTTAGTAATATTACATGCCCAAATAGTTAACCAAATAGTTAGTCGAGGCATGCATCGAAACAATATAAAACCAAAAGTTGAGGTTATACTTACCTTTTACCTTTTACCATCAAAGTGTCAAGTTTAAGTTCTCACAATCACAAGTATTGTATTGTCATTGTTTATACTTCTCTCCCCCTTTTTGTCACTAAAGTTAGCCAAAATTACAAAAGACGGAAGAGTAAAAAGTTTCATAAATACAAAAGTTAGAGAACTTAGCAGAAAAACCTGCAAAAGAAAAGATTAGCGAGAGATTACGCTAAATCAGAACTGTCTGAGCTGGTACAGTCTAACTTGCTCAAAATTCCTTTAAGCATTCTTGAAATTTTGGAGCATTTCTTTTTCATCTGTTGTTGTTCAGCGGCAATTTGCTGGAGATCTATCGTCAATCTTTCTTGGTCAGCAGATAGTCTTCTCTGATCCAGATGAATGGAGGCCAATACGGTAGCTTCTGGAGTGTTTCTCCTTGAAGTCGATGGACGAGGTGGAGAAGCAGATGATGCATGCTGGCCTTCATCCCATGGGGATTCTCTAGGTACTAAGTGTGCTCTAGAGAGGGATTCAGTGATTTGAATTCCACATCCCTTGACATTTTCCCGTCTAGTATAATGTTTGGACGTTGACGTAGACTTCTTGAGCTTTTTGTTCTTGAAATACAATCTGTCTTCCTTATCAGCAATTTTCTGTGCTTGTCTTCCAATTTCTTCCCAATCTTCTTCATCAGCAGTATCCGGAGCCTTTGTTTTAGAAGTTTCAGCAGGGGCTTTACCTTTTGAGGTAGTAGGTATAGTGGCCTCTACCAATGGATCATCCCAATCACTCGATTCCGTCTCGGAATCATCCTTAGTTTTCTTCGTCTTTTTAGCCCTCTTTGGCTTGACAGTATCTCTTGTATGAACCATGGCAGCCAGAAGAAATACAACCCAAGTGATCACCATTGTGCTGCTGCTTATGAGAGAGAGGTCCTGTGAGCAACGACTCAAGAACACGACAAAAATCGTTTATTTTCAAAAATTTAAAAAATTGTACCTAAACAATCATTATCATGTAGAGAGACTAGGAATCAAGCTAGTTTTGCAAAAAGAATTTTAAAAATAGATCAATTCCATGATTTTCAAAAATTCCTATTATATGCCCTAAAACCGAATTTTCAGAAATCAAAGCCTAAAAATTCGTTAATCAAGAGAAAACCTAGCATATAATCAAAACTAATCTACCCAGAGTTCTTATTTCAAAAGAAGTTTGATCAAAAACCAATCACAAACGAAAAAGATATGTAATTTCTCTCACGTTTTGAGCAAGAACATGTAAACTTGTGAAAAACCGAAATTTTGATCAATAGAACTCACTTTGATTTGAGGAAAACGAGTTGGGAAGGCTCCAAAATGCTTGAATTCTAGAGAGAGAAGCTCTGGAGACTTTTGAACAAAAGATTGAAGTAAAAGAAATTAAATCCCTTTTGTTCTAAATAAAACCCTAGCCGCGGTCCGGACTGCCTGAGGAATCCAGTCCGGATCGGCTAAACGCAGGATTTCCTGCGTTCGGGGTCCGGATCGGTTCATCCAGTCCGGACCGGCTCCAAACTTTTTCATCAGAAAAATTCAAAAAAATTCCAGAAAATCCAGAAAAAGATTGTAAGCACTTTTGTGTATCAACTTTAAATAAAAAACATCGTTTCATAATAAAAGAAATAGATTATGCAAAATCTATCAATAATATCCAAATGATGAAACGAAAATTTATAAAAATTAAATCCCTTAAAGTTGAACAACTTCAATCACATCTAACATGATCTTATGCGTAATGCCTTTATCAAATCATCAATTTGGTAAAGAAAATGAAATACCAAGATCAATAGATGTCTGAAATCCCAAATATATTAGATAATGTATCTAGACAATTTGTTGAAGAGAGTAGCTCTTTGAGCATCTTTCATTAAAAAACCCACCTTATACCAACCTTGGAATTTGACAGAGTCAAGTATTCCAAAAAGCATTTTATCTAGACAACTTGAAAAACCATGCTTGGTATACATGTGGTAGCTGCACACAATACTCGGACGACCGAGGTGGTAGCTCTTTCCTCCATATGGTGGTAGTTTTCACACTCCTCATTGGGATATAACTCTTTCCACATCTTTTGAGCATAACAATTTTCTTTGACTCCACCTCAATTGGCTATCAATTATTTAAAATATAAAGTTTTCAACCAACAATTGATCTCGATTTCATACTCGACTAAATTATCAAATAAGATAAAAACTATACCAAGAGATCACTGAGAGAGAAATTGACTTTGATCACTTAAAAGATGACTTAATTAACATAAATGATCGTTGCATCAACTGAGTTATTATGATATCCAAAGCATAATAAATTTCTACTTATATGAAAGGATGCAGTTAAAGTCAATATAACGAATGCTCAATTAATGTCCTAGGTACAAACATAGATAATGAACAAAAACACAAAACAAAACCTAACCTAAGCAAAGGTTTCAAAAAGAAGTTATTTCGAGGAAAGCATTCCTATTGCCTTACGCAAATGAATAAATCGTTTTTGATCCAAAGGTTTTGTTAAAATGTCGGCTAATTGATCCTCAGTTGAAATGTAGGAAATTTGTAAAATACTTGATTCAACTAGCTCTCTTAGAAAATGATATCTAAGTTCAATGTGTTTTGTTCTTGAGTGCAACACAGGGTTTTTTGAAATATTTATAGCACTAGTGTTATCACATAAAATTGTTACCGAAGTTGCTGAAATTCGGAAGTCGCTCAACATGCTTTTCATCCAAATAAGTTGAGTTGAACAACTACCCGCTGAGATATATTCTGCTTCGGCAGTCGAGAGTGCAATGTAGTTTTGCTTTTTGCTGTGCCATGCAACAAGGCAATGGCCAAGATAAAAACATGCACCACTCGTACTTTTCCGATCATCCACTGATCCTGCCCAATCGGCATCTGAATATCCTATAATGTCAAGACTTGTTCCCATAGGATACCAAATTCCGAAATTTACAGTTCCTTTGACATACCGGATGATCCGTTTCACCGCTTTCAGGTGATCCCCCTTTGGTGCTGACTGATATCTCGCGCAGATCCCAACACTAAAGGATATATCCGGGCGACTAGCCGTGAGGTAGAGTAGACTTTCAATCATACTACGATAAAGTTTCTCGTCTACACTTTCACTAAGAGATTCACTTCCTAATCCCTTATTGCTAGTTCCCATAGGAGTCGGAAAATCTTTAGAATCTTCTAATCCGAATTTCTTCACCAACTCCTTTGCATACTTGGATTGACACAGATGGATGCCTTCATCATTTTGTCTTACTTGCAATCCAAGAAAGTATGTCAATTCGCCCATCATGGACATCTCAAATTCGCTTTCCATAGTTTCTGCGAATTTAGAAGCATCATTGTCCTTTGTTGCTCCAAATACAATGTCATCGACATAGATTTGTGCAACAATGAAGTTATCCTGATAATGCTTCACAAAGAGAGTCCGATCTGCTCCCCCTCGAGTATAGCCCTTTTCCAATAGGTGCTTTGTCAACCTTTCGTACCATGCTCGCGGTGCTTGTTTTAGACCGTAAAGAGCCTTTTTCAAACGAAAAACATGGTTAGGTTGTTTATGGTCTACAAAACCTTTCGGTTGAGCCACATAAACTTCCTCGTTTAAAAACCCATTTAAAAACGCGCTCTTAACGTCCATTTGAAAGAGTTTTATTTTAAAGTGACAAGCAATAGCGAATAAGATACGAATGGACTCGAGTCTAGCTACCGGGGCGAAGGTCTCATCAAAGTCTATTCCTTCAACTTGTGAATAGCCCTGAGCAACTAGGCGTGCTTTATTCCTGATGATGGTACCATCTTCATTTTTCTTATTCTTGAAAATCCATTTAGTACCGATCACATTGTGTTGCTTCGGGGGCTTCGTTAATTCCCAGACTTTGTTTCTTTCGAACTGATGGAGCTCTTCTTGCATTGCTTCAATCCAGTAGTCATCCTGAAGAGCTTCATCGACATTCTTTGGTTCTATCAGGGAGACGTAGCATGCGACTCCACAGACCAACTGTCTCCGAGTCCTGACTCCTTCTTGTGGGTCTCCAATAATGTTTGATTCCGGATGATCCTTGGAGATGCGTAGCGTTTGAGGTAACGGAGTCCTCGGGGAAACATGTGATGATTCCTGCATGTCAGATAAACTATAAGAACCATTAGATGCATCATTAATATTGGAAGTATTATCATGAGAAGATGCATTTACAGGAGTATCACCATCAAGAGACATATCAGGGGTAGATTTGTCGGAAGTGAAGTGAAAAGCTTCATCTACTTTAACATTTATAGATTCTACCATTGTTTTAGATTCAAGGTTAAATACCCGATATGCTCTATTGTTTGTAGAATAACCCATGAAAATCCCTTCGTCACTTCGAGAGTCAAATTTTCCAAGATTTTCGCGGTCACGTAAAATGTAACAACGACTCCCAAAGATACGAAAATATTTGATGTTTGGTTTTCTACAGAACCATAGTTCATATGGTGTATTCAAAGTTCCCGGGCGCAAATACACTCGATTAATTACATAGACTGCAGTGTTCACAGCTTCAGCCCAAAAATGTAGTGGTAATTTCCGGCTATGAAGCATAACACGTGCCATCTCTTGAACAACCTTGTTTTTGCGCTCGTCTACACCATTCTGTTGAGGTGTATAGGGTGCTGAGAATTCATGTTTTATGCCATTGGAAGTGCAAAAATCAATGAATTTAGAATTTATGAATTTTCCACCTCTATCACTTCTAACACGAATGATCTTTTCATTCTTTTCAATCATAATACGATGGCAAATCTCATGAAAAGAATCAAAAGTATCAGCTTTCTCTTTTAAAAATGCTACCCATGAATATCTAGAGAAATCATCAACCAAAAGAAAATTGTACCATTTACCTCCCAAGGATGGTTGACGAGTCGGCCCCATAAGGTCCATATGCAATAATTCTAAGGGCCGTTTGGTGCCAACGTGGTTCAAATTCTTGTGTGCAGTCCTTGATTGTTTTCCCTTTTAACAACCTCCACACACAATGTTTTCTTTAAGTGAAAGTTTAGGAATCCCCTTAACCACGTCTTTATTTGAAATTCTAGATAGTTCCTTAAAATTTATGTGACCTAGTCTTTCATGCCAAAGAGTTTCATTATCCAAAGAAACTAGGTTACATTTTTCAGAAAATTTATTTGAAACTATGTAGCAGTTATTTTCAGATCTAACCCCTTTCAAAAAGAATAATTGGTCCTTATCAGTTACAATGCATTCTGACGAAGAAAAATTAACTGAGAACCCATTATCACAAAGTTGACTTATACTTATGAGGTTAGTCTTTAGGCCTTCAACAAATAAAACATTGTTTAGAACCGGGCCATCTGGAATAGCGATAGTTCCTTTTCCAACAATTTTGGAGGAACGACCGTCTCCGAAAACTACACTTCCTCCGGAGAGTTTTTCAAAAGATTGAAAACACTTTTTGTCACCGGTCATATGACGGGAACATCCACTATCCAGATACCAAGACGAGTTATCATACGCATGTAAGGAAGTATGAACAACAAGACAAGGGAAGATTTCACCTTTGCGCACCCAATCCTTTTTGGATTGCGTCGGCAATGTTCTTGAAGTTATTCTCCTTGGTGAAAGCGTCTTGTTTGATTCATTGCTTGACATCGTATTGCGAGGTGAACTACCAAGGCTCTTTTCCTTTGAAAAGTTTTCCTTTGAATTCCGAGGAATCACCTTTTTGGTAGTTGTTGCAAGAGGCGCTTGAGTTGAACGTTTCGCTCCCATCTTGCAATTTCTCCTTATGTGCCCTACAAAACCACAACGAAAACATACCTTAGTGCTTGACGATCCCGAAGAGGGTGAAGTAGGCTTGTTGTCATTGTTTGTCGTAAATTCTGGTGTCGGAGGAGGAGATACCGACTGGGGCACAAAAACTGTCCCACTCGAACTTGGACTTTCTCCAGTTTGAGTGTATCCGAGGCCGAACCGATTTGTTTGACCAAGACCAAGTAGCTTATCCAACTTACTCCTTCCAGAAGAGAATCGCTTTAAGTCATCCTTTAGTTGGAGAATGGTCTTCGTCATTTCCATCTTTTCCTGTCGAGCCTCGCTGTAGAGCTTCAAGAAGTAATTTGCTTTATTCACCATATCTACATAATTCTTCTCGAGATGCTCATTAGACTCTTGAAGGGAAACATTTACTTTCATCAGATTATCCCTTTCCACTTCAAGAGCGTTTGAGAGAGAAGTTGCCCTTTTTGCTTCTTCTTTGAGATCCTGCAATCACCCTCTCAAACTCTTGTTTTGCTTTGCCAGTTTCTTTGAATCCCTCAGAAGTTTATGGTAGGCAAAAGCAAAGTCTTCACCTTCCGAATTATCCGATTCATCGTCCGTTGCAATCTTTTCAACAGTGGAGTTGGACAATGACTCGGATGTACTTGCCATTAAGCACATGAAGGGTGAAGATGTGGACGCGTGGAACGCCGTTGCGTTATCTTCTTCATCACTTGACGATGACTCA
Source organism: Tillandsia leiboldiana (assembly GCA_029204045.2). Classification (NCBI taxonomy): domain Eukaryota; kingdom Viridiplantae; phylum Streptophyta; class Magnoliopsida; order Poales; family Bromeliaceae; genus Tillandsia; species Tillandsia leiboldiana. The sequence goes on along the minus strand of CM055070.1, from coordinate 37,984,851 downwards.
TTTGACGATGAGGTGTCATCCCAAGTGACGACTTTCATCGCTTTCTTCTTTGACGGATTTTTATTGGGACACTCCGTTGAGATATGGCCGTACCCTCGGCACTTGAAGCATTGGACTTGTCCCTCCGAGCTTTTCTTATCCTTAGAAAAACCCTCTTGCTTTCTTGGTTTGAAACTTGAAGAACCTTTGCCTTTCTTCGACTTTACGAAGGATGGAGTTTTGCTTGAGTTACCCCTTCGAAAGTTTCGGCGAAATCTTCTTGTCAAGAGAGCAAGCTGCTTCTCAAAATCCTCCATAGATAGGTTCTCGTCATCGTCTGAGGAGGATGAATCCGCGTCTTCTTCTTTTGTTGTTTTCAACGCTAAACCTGAAGACTTAGAAGAGGATGCCTTTCGAGAAGAATAGTTAGTAGGAAATGTCATTTCATAAGTTTGAAGTGAACCAACTAATTCTTCTACACGCATTTCGTCCGGGTGTTTAATTGTTTCAATGGCTTCGACCTTTGGGCGAAATCGTTCAGGAAGAGTTCTTAATATCTTTCTTACAACTTTAAATTCTGGAGTCTTCTCTCCCAAGTTAGCACATGAATTTATGATGTCTTGCAATCGTGTATAGTAATCTGTGAAAGATTCATTTTCTGCCATGAAAATAGAGTCAAACTTGCTCGTAAGCATTTGCAGTTTTTGAATCTTCACAAGGTTAGTTCCCTCATGTGTAACTTGAAGAACATCCCAGATTTCTTTCGCAGTCTCACATGCCGAGACTCGAGAGAACTCAGTTTGTGACAAAGCATTAAATAGAGCATTAATCCCTTTGCCATTGTAAGAAGATGAATCAACCTCTTCCTTGGTCCATTTCGACCTAGGTTTAATGGTGCGAACATCAGCAATAATTTCAGTTGCATTAGACCATCTTAACTCGATTGATTGCCACACCCGTTTGTCGATGGAAATTAAAAAGGCTTTCATCCGTACTTTCCAGTACGCATAATTTGTTCCATCGAAGAACGGAGGTCTGTTGATGTTTCCACCTTCAACCATTGTTTACAACCCTATTCCCTCTCTGATACCACTTGTTGGGTTATGAATAATTGGATCTAAATAGGGAAAAAAACACCTAGAGGGGGGTGAATAGGTGTAAACAGTAAACACTCAAAAATTTTTGCGATATAAAACCCAATGCGAAAAAATAAATAACACGCAGAGATTTTTACGTGGAAAACTCCGTCACAGGAGTAAAAAACCACGGGACCGATAACACGGCGAAATCTACTAGAATTAAAACACGTACAAGGTGATTTACCGTACACACTTACGACTCAACCTTTTCCATACGCTCCTAGTAGATCTTCTCCGCTCGCTCCACGACGCGCCTCGAATCCACGATTTGCGCCCAACGCCGAATCCACGGCGTCCAACGTCGAATCCACGACGTCCAACCGAATCCACGGTCTTCACCCAGTAGCACGTCTCGAGTCCACGAACGTACCTCGCTCCGAATCCACGAGAGCGGTAGCACCTTGAATCCACAAGGCCACGCGAGTCCACGCGCCGATTTTGGGGTAAATCGTTGTTTTTTGGGTGGTGATGATCCTCCGAATACTTAGATTAGAAATAGATCGGAAATACCATCTAAGTATTCATTAATTTGATTCTACTCAAAATCTGAGTAACAAAACCTAGAATCAAATTAATCAATATAGATGAAGAAACATAGAATTAAATCTAGTATTTCCTTTCTTCTCTATATGTGGATTTTTCTATTTTGGTCGTATGTGGATCTTCTATTGATCTTCTTCTAAAAGATGAATAATATGGTCTATTTATAGGTTAGAAACCGTTGGAAGAAGATAAGAATAAAAAACTAACCATTTCTGGAATTTTACAGGACGACGGTCCGGACTGGAGTTGACGGTCCGGACTGTCTCAGCGAAACAGATAATTTCCAGAAAAGACGACATTCGGGGTCCGGACTGAAAATCCATGGTCCGGACTGTTCATGCATTTTTTGCAAATTCCACGTTCGGGGTCCGGATTGCAAATCCACGGTCCGGACTGGAATTGTGCACGAACTAACCTATGTTCGGGGTCCGGACTGTAAAGCCCGATCCGGACTCTGAACATATGGAATGTCCAGTTTTTGATTTTTATGCAATAAAAAATTCATCCAAGTGTTTCTACACTATAAGAAGTATTCGGATCAACAAACTTATTTAATTAAATGTACCTGATCCTTTTGAATTCTTCTTTCTTGAGATTGAGGTATATGATCAACCTTCTTCATCTTCAATCTTCAAGACTTAACTGTTTTCATGAAATACGCCAACTCCAATTCCGTTATAAGACATCTTAGTCCTGAACAGTCGCCTTTGTTACGGAATTTGAGTTGGCGTAGTTTCGTGAAAGGTTCAAGTCTTGAAGATTGAAGGTGAAGAAAGTTGGATCATTTAACTCAATCTCAAGAAAGAAGAATTCAAAAGGATCAGGTATGATTAACTAAAGATTATTGGTGATCCGAATACTTCTTGTAGTGTAGAAACACCTGGAAGAATTTTTAATTGCATAAAAATCAAAAACTGGTGTTCGGACATGTTCAGGATCCGGATCAGAGCCAGCGATCCGGATCCCGAAGGTTGTTGTTTCATACATTACTTCAATCCGGATCGCAGCATCTCACGATCCGGATCCCGAACGTTGAGTTTTCTGAATTATATGAACGATCCGGATCAGGCATTCCGATCCGGATCCCGAACGATTGTTTTTCTGGAAACCGTCTTTCTTGCTACTGCAATCCGGATCGCCCAAATCCGATCCGGATCGCCGTCCGTAAAATTCCAGAAATGTTAGGTTTTTGATTCTTATCTCCTTCCAAATGTTTCTAACCTATAAATAGACCCTATGACTCTTTTTCTAGGGTTAAGAAAAAGAAGCCGATAATCCATATAGAGCCGTCATATTCCAATATCATTTTATACGGCCTAAGATCCACATATAGAGAAGATAGGAAATCATTAGAGAATACTCTATGTTTCTTCATCTATATTGATTAGTTTGATTCTAGGTTTTCATACTCACATCTTGAGTTGAATCAAACTAATGAATACTTAGATGGTATTTCCGATCTATCTTTGATCTAAGTATTCGGCGGATCATCACCACCCAAAAACAACGATTTACCCCAAAATCGGTGCGTGGATTCGCGTGTCCTTATGGATTCAAGGTTCAACCGCTCTCGTGGATTCGGAGCGAGGCACGTTCGTGGATTCGAAGGGTGCTACTGGGTGAAGACCGTGGATTCGGTCGGACGTCGTGGATTCGACGTTGGACGCCGTGGATTCGGCGTTGGGCGCAGATCTTGGATTCGAGAAGCGTCGTGGAGCGAGCGGAGAAGATCCTCTAGGAGCGTATGGAAAAGGTTGAGTCGTAAGTGTGTACGGTAAATCACCTTGTACGTGTTTTAATTCTAGTGGATTTCGCCGTGTTATCGGTCCCGTAGTTTTTTACTCCGGTGATGGAGTTTTCCACGTAAAAATCTTGCGTGTTATTTTTATTTCCGCATTGGGTTTTTTATCGCAACAATTTTTGAGTGTTTATACGTTTACACCTATTCACCCCTCTCTAGGTGTTTTTTCCCATATTTAGATCTATATTACATATAACCCAACAAGTGGTATCAGAGCGGGAATAGGGTTGTAAACAATGGTTGAAGGTGGAAACATCAATCGACCCCCTTTCTTTGATGGAACAAATTATGCGTACTGGAAAGTACGGATGAAAGCCTTTTTAATTTCCATCGACGAAAGGGTGTGGCAATCAATTGAATTAGGATGGACTAATCCAACTGAAATTATCTCTGATGTTCGCACCTTAAAACCTAGGTCGAAATGGACCAAGGAAGAGTTAGATTCATCTTCTTACAATGGCAAGGGAATTAATGCTATTTTTAATGCCTTATCTCAAACTGAATTCTCTCGCGTCTCGGCATGTGAGACTGCGAAAGAAATCTGGGATGTTCTTCAGGTTACACATGAGGGAACTAACCTCGTGAAGATTCAAAAACTGCAAATGCTTACGAGCAAGTTTGACTCTATCTTGATGGCAGAAAATGAATCTTTCACGGATTACTATACACGATTGTAAGACATCGTAAACTCATGCGCTAACCTGGGAGAGAAGATTCCAGAATTTAAGGTTGTAAGAAAGATCTTAAGAACTCTTCCTGAACGATTTCGCCCAAAGGTTACAACCATTGAAACTATTAAACACCCGGACGAAATGTGTGTAGAAGAATTAGTTGGTTCATTACAAACATATGAAATGACATTTACTACTAACAATTCTTCTGGAAAAGCATCCTCTTCTAAGTCTTCAGGTTATGCGTTGAAAACAACTAAGGAAGAAGACGCGGATACATCCTCCTCATACGATGACGAGAACCTTTCTATGGAGGAATTTGAGAAGCAGCTCGCTCTCTTGACAAGGAAGTTTCGCCGCAACTTTCGAAGGGGTAATTCAAGTAAATCTCCATCCTTCGGAAAGTCGAACAAAGGCAAGGGTACTTCAAGTTACAAGTCAAGAAAGCAAGAGAACTTCTCAAAGGATAAGAAAAGTTTAGAGGGACAACTACAATGCTTCAAATGTCGAGGCTACGGCCACATTGCAACGGAGTGTCCCAACAAGTATCCGGCAAAGAAGAAGGCGATGCAAGTCGTCACTTGGGATGATAACTCAACGTCAAATGAGTCGTCTTCAAGTGATGAAGAAAAGAGCACCACGACATTCCACGCGTCCACATCTTCACCCTTCATGTGCTTTATGGCAAGTACGTCCGAGTCATTGTCCAACTCCACTGTTGAAAAGATTGCAACGGACAACGAATCGGATGATTCGGAAGGTTAAGATTTTGCTCTAGCCTACCACAGACTTTTGAGGGATTCAAAGAAAGTGGCTAAGCAAAACAAGAGTTTGAGAGGGAGATTGCATGATCTCGAAGAAGAAGTAAAAAGGGTAACTTCTCTCTCGACCGATCTTGAAGTGGAAAGGGATAATCTGATAAAAGCAAATGTTTCCCTTCAAGAGTCCAATGAGCAACTCGAGAAGAATTATATAGATATGGTGAACAAAGCGAATTACTTCTTGAAGCTCTACGGCGAGGCCCGACAGGAAAAATTGGAAATGACAGAGACCATTCTCCAACTCAAGGATGACTTACAGCAATTTTCGTCTGGAAGGAGTAAGTTGGATAAACTTCTTGGTCTTGGTCAAACAAACAAGTTCGGCCTCGGATACAATTGAACTGAAGACAATTTTAGTTCGGTTGGGACAGTTTTTGTGCCTCAGTCGGTATCTCCTCCTCCGACACCGGAATTCACGACAACCAACGACAACAAGCCTCCTTCACCATTTTCGGAATCGTCAAGCACAAAGGTATGATTTCGTTGTAATTTTGCAGGGCACATTGAAAGAAATTGCAAGATTGGAGCTCAAAGATCAAATCAACCATATCTTGCAACTGCTACCAATAAGTTCACTCCCCGGAATTCAAAGAAGGATTTTTTAAAAGAAAAGAACATTGGTAGTACTTCAAACAAGACGATGACAAAAGAAAAAGATCAATCATACAAGACGTCTTCATCAAGGAAAATTTCTCAACCATTGCCAACATACTCCAAAACTCAAGATGTTTGGGTATGCAAAGGTGAAATTCTTCCTTGTCTTTAATCGTTCTACGATTAAATGTTGTGTAGTTTATGTAGACTTTTTCTTTCTTTTGGCCAACTCGTCAACCATCTTTGGGAGGTAAATGGTATATTTTCTTGATGATTGATGATTTCTCTCGGTATTCGTGGGTAGCATTTTTAAAAGAGAAAGCTGATACTTTTGATTCTTTTCACGAGATTTGCCTTCGTATTATGATTGAAAAGAATGAAAAGATCATTCGTGTTAGAAGTGATAGAGGTGGAGAATTCGTTAACTCTAAATTCATTGACTTTTGTACTTCAAACGGTATTAAGCATGAATTCTCGGCACCCTATACACCTCAACAGAATGGTGTTGTCGAGCGCAAAAACAGGGTTGTTCAAGAGATGGCACGTGTTATGCTTCACAGCCGGAATTTACCGCTACATTTTTGGGCTGAAGCTGTGAACACTGCAATCTATGTAATTAATCGAGTTTATTTGCGCCCGGGAACGTTAAATACACCATATGAACTATGGTGTGGTAGAAAACCAACATCAAATATTTTCGCATCTTCGGGAGTCGGTGTTACATTTTACGTGACCGTGAAAATCTTGGAAAGTTTGACTCTCGAAGTGACGAAGGGATATTCTTGGGGTATTCTACAAATAGTAGAGCATATCGAGTATTTAACTTGGAATCTAAGACGATCGTAGAATCTATAAATGTTAAAGTAGATGAAGCCTTTCACTTTGGATCTGGAAAATCTACCCTCGATATCTCTCTAGATGATGATTCACCTGCCATTGCATCTTCTCATAATAATACTTCCAATATTAATGATGCATCTAATGGTTCTTCAAGTTTATCTGATGTGCAGGAATCATCTCATATACCTCCGAGTACTCCGTTTCAACAAACGCTACGAATCTCCAAGGATCATCCGAAATCGAATATTATTGGAGATCCACAAGAAGGAGTTAGAACTCGGAGGCAGTTGGTTTGTGGATTCGCTTGCTACGTATCTTTAATCGAACCAAAGAACATAGATGAAGCACTTCAGGATGACTACTGGATTAAAGCAATGCAGGAAGAGCTCCATCAATTTGAGCGAAACAAAGTCTGGGAATTAACGAAGCCTCCAAAGCAACATAATGTGATAGGTACCAAATGGATTTTCAAGAACAAGAAAAATAAGGATGGTACTATCATCAGGAACAAGGCACGATTAGTTGCTCAAGGCTACTCTCAAGTAGAAGGTATAGACTTTGATGAAACATTCGCCCCTGTAGCTAGACTCGAGTCCATTCGTATACTATTTGCTATTGCTTGTCATTTTAAAATCAAATTATTTCAAATGGACGTTAAGAGCGCGTTTCTAAATGGGTTTTTAAATGAGGAAGTTTATGTGGCTCAACCGAAAGGTTTTGTAGACCATAAACAACCTAACCATATTTTTCGGTTGAAAAAGGCTCTTTACGGTCTGAAACAAGCACCGAGAGCATGGTACGAAAGGTTGACAAAGCACCTTTTGGAGAAGGGCTATACTCGAGGGGGAGCTGACAGTACTCTCTTTGTGAAGCATTATCAAAGCAATTTCATTGTAGCACAAATCTATGTCGATGACATTGTATTTGGCGCAACAAGAGATAATGATGCTTTTAAATTCGCGGAGACCATGGAAAGCGAATTTGAGATGTCCATGATGGGCGAATTGACTTATTTTCTTGGATTGCAAATTAAACAAAATGATGAAGGTATTCACTTGAGTCAATCCAAGTATGCAATGGAGTTGGTTAAAAAGTTTGACTTAGAAAATTCGAAGGATTTTCCGACTCCAATGGGAACTAGCCACAAGGGACTTGGAAGTGAATCACAAAGTGAGAATGTAGACGAGAAACTGTATCGAAGTATGATTGGAAGTCTACTTTACCTCACGGCTAGTCACCCGGATATATCCTTTAGTGTTGGGATTTGCGCGAGATATCAATCAGCACCAAAGGAGGTTCACCTGAAAGCGGTGAAAAGGATCATCCGGTACATCAAAGGATCAATTAATTTCGGAATTTGGTATCCTATGGGAACTAGTTTGGATATTGTTGGATACTCAGATGCCGATTGGGCAGGATCAGTGGATGATCGGAAAAGCACGAGTGGTGCATGCTTCTATCTTGGCCATTGCCTTGTTGCATGGCACAGTAAAAAGCAGAATTGCATAGCACTCTCGACTGCCGAAGCGGAATACATTTCAGCGGGTAGTTGTTCAACTCAACTTATTTGGATGAAAAGTGTGTTGAGCGACTTCCGGATTTCAGCATCTTCGGTAACAATTCTTTGTGACAACACAAGTGCAATTAACATTTCTAAAAACCCTGTGTTGCACTCTAGAACAAAACATATTGAACTTAGATATCATTTTCTTAGAGAGCTAGTTGAATCAAATACTCTTCAACTTTCATATATTTCAACTGAGGATCAATTAGCTGACATTTTAACAAAACCTTTGGATCAAAAACGTTTTATTCATTTGCGAAAAGCAATTGGAATGCTTTCCTTGAAATAAACTTCTTTTTGAAACCTTTGCTTAGGATAGGTTTTGTTTTTGTTTTGTTTTGTTCATTATCTATGTTTGTACATAGGACATTAATTGAGCATAGATCATAATTGACTTTAATTGCATCTTTTCGCACATTTAGAAATTTATTATGCTTTTGCCATCATAATATTTCACTGTTGCAATGATCATTTATGTTAATTAAATCATCTTCTAAGTGATCAAAGTCAATTTCTCTCTCAATGATCTCTTGGTATAGTCATTATCTTATTTGACTGCTTAGTCGAGTATGAAATCGAGATCAATTTTTGGTTGAATACTTTATATCTTAAATAATTGATAGCCAATTGAGGGGGAGTCAAAGAAATGTAAAATGCTCAAAAGATGTGGAAAGAGTTACATCCCAATGAGGAGTGTGAAAACTACCACCACATGGAGGAAAGAGCTACCACCTCGGTCGTCCGAGTATTGTGTGCAGCTACCACATGTATACCAAGCATGGTTGTTCAATTTTTGATTAAGTAAAATGCATATTGAAATACTTGACTCCGTCAAATTTCAAGGTTGGTATAAGGTGGGATTTTAAAGAAAGATGCTCAAAGAGCCACTCTCTTCAACAGATTGTCTAGATAAATTATCTAACATATTTGGGATTTCAAACATCTATTGATCTTTGTATTTCATTTTCTTTACCGAACTGATGATTTGATAAAGGCATTACTCGTAAGATCAAGTTAGATGTAATTGAATGTGTTCAACTTTAAGGGATTTAATTTTTGTAAATACTCGTTTCATTTTTGGATATTATTGATAGATTTGGCATAATCTAATTCTTGTTGTATGAAACGATGATTTTTGTTTAAAGTTGATACACAATTGTGCTTACATACTTTTTCTGGATCTTATGAAATTTTTCTAAATTTTTCTGAAGAAAAAGTTGGAGCCGATCCGGATCGGGCAAGATGATCCGGATCCCGAACGCAGGCTTCTTCCTGCGGCTGGCCGATCCGGATCGAAATCTCGATCCGATCCGGATCACGGCTAGGGTTTTATTAAGAACAAGAGGGTTTTGATTTCTTTTACCTTAATCTTTGTTCTCAAGTCTCTAGAGCCTCTCTCTCTAGAACTATTGCACCTTGGAGCTTTCCAAACTCAAGTTCTTCGAATACAAGTAAGTTTTATTGATCAAAATCTCGGTTTTTCACCGTTTTTCTTTTTCCTCCTCAAACGTGATGAATTTCTTGGATCGATTTCGTTTGTGGATGGTTTTTGATCAAATTTCTTTTGAAATAAGAACTCTGGGTAGATTAGTTTTGATTATATGCTAGGTATTCTCCTGATTAACGGATTTTTAGGCTTCGATTTCTAAAAATTTCGGTTTTAGGGCATATAATAAGGATTTTCAAAAATCATGCAATTGATCTATTTTTAAAAGTCTTTTTGCAAAACTAATTTGATTCTTAGTCTCTCTACATGATTATGATTGTTTGGGTACAATTTTTCAAATTTTTGAAAATTAACAATTTATCATGTGTTCTTGAGTTGGTCTTCACAGGACTTCAATCTTCCTAAGGCATTTGGATCAATGGAATTCTCATGGATCATTCTTTTGTTGGTCACAATAGTGCACACTCGGGCCACAAACAAATTAAAGAGAGCTAAGAAAACACAACAAAAAGGTGAGTTTCTTCTGAAAGTGACACAGAAGTGGAAGCAGACTGTCAAGAGGTAGATTGGACTGAATTGACAGATGATGATGACTCATTGACTGAACAAAAGGCGTCTGATGGTTCAAAAGGAAAAGCTTCCGATGGATCAAAAGGAAAGGCACCCATGGACAAAGGAAAAGCGCCTATGGCTAAACCAACCATCTCTGTGAAAAGAAAACGAGTAACTAGACGCTTTGGACTACGACGAGACGCTGATATTAACACGCCGATAGTTCCTGACTCCCCGCCTCGCGTGGAAGGAGTGTTCGTCAGCATGGATCGCCTTCGAGCGTTTGAACGTCGTGAATGCATCGGTGAACGTCATGTCAACATCGAAGCTCTCCAAAATCACTCACCTGAGTTTGGAACCTTGATTGAGCAAGCTAATCTCATCCAAGTCTGCCGATTCCCCGAACTACTTGGGTATTGTTTGTATCGTGTAAGAACCTTTTACACGAATGCAAGACATCTTCGAGAAGATGAAAATGGATCAATGCATTTCTATACAAATATCCGAGGGATGAAACTTAAAATCACTCCGCAGCTAATTGGCGAAGTCCTTGGAATGGAATCTAACACATCGGGACTCAACTTTTTGAAAGGAAGAAGTTTGACGAATGCCTTGTGGCGAACAGTGATAGATAAAATTTGTTTGGAAGGAACGAATTCAGCTAATGGTAAAAGTGTAAAATCCAAACATCTTCGACTGGAGTACCGATTTCTAAATTTCATCACGTGTTACAACATTCTACCTAACTTGCAGACTAAGGTCGTGAGATGGGAGAGACTGCTGTTCCTATATCTCTTAGGTCATCCCTCTGAGGCTGTAGGATTGAACATGAATATCCCCTACATAATTTGGAATAGAATGTCAAGATATATTGTGCATCCTCATCCTTCTGAGCGACTTCCGTTTCCGTTAATCATCATGAGGATCTTACAAAAGTTTGACATTGATATAAGCTCGACATCTTATCAACACTGTTGGGGGATGATAGATGAGTCAACGATTGTGAAGTCACTTCACAAATTACCACATGTTACTCCGACACATTCCACTGGAAAGAAACCTTGTGTCGGCACCTCGGCCTCACCGTCTCAACAAGCATCAGAACAAAGGCGAATGTCTGAAGAACTCGAGATCATAACGGCATCCCAAATTACATTGACCAAGAAAGTAAATTCAATGAGGAAATTGATCAAGAACATGTTCACTAAGATGGGATATAGTGCGTTTGAGGACTCAGACTCGGATAACTAAGTTGTGCTTTAACAATTTTTGTGCAGATTTGTGCAGCCTTTTATCTTTTTAGATTTTAGTTCAGTTTTTAGGACTTACTCTTAGTTCTAGTTCTTACATTTCGGAACAATTTTTTTGAAATTTTTAACTCTCCTTAAATTTTTGTGATTTTGGCTTTATTTGTGACAAAAAGGGGGAGAGAGTTTAGAGAGAACTTGAACAATGATTGAACAATGATGATGTGAATGTGTGAACATCAAGGTAAGTATCATTTCAACTTTGACTTTGGTGAAGGGTAAGTATCACAAGAATGATTTATCTTGTGATTTGTTGCATGTTCCTACTAACTATTCGACTAACTATTTGGACATGTATTATTACTAACAAGTTGTTTGATTACTAACAAAGCAAAGTTATGACATTTGGAATTTTATTGCTTAGAAGATATGTCAATGTTTGATTGTGATCTTATTACATATCTGAATTACTCAATGTCATGGTGAGCATAAACTCTATCTCTGTTAGGTTTTGAATGCTTAATATTCTTGAGGTATCTAACGATCTCTTTTTGTCAAGAATGATTTCTTTGTGCAGAGAGTACAGATGTCTAAGTCTAGAGTCTGTTTTAGGAGTTTATATCTCATGTTTTTAAATTTTTGGATCTCCATTGTAAATTTTTGTTGTATGGTGATAGCAACAAAAATATCTTTTTGAATGTTTTTAGTGGATCTGTGTTTTGTCACGAAACCGCCAAAGGGGGAGATTGTTATGGAATTTGAGTTGGCGTAGTTTCGTGAAAGGTTCAAGTCTTGAAGATTGAAGGTGAAGAAAGTTGGATCATTTAACTCAATCTCAAGAAAGAAGAATTCAAAAGGATCAGGTATGATTAACTAAAGATTATTGGTGATCCGAATACTTCTTGTAGTGTAGAAACACCTGGAAGAATTTTTAATTGCATAAAAATCAAAAACTGGTGTTCGGACATGTTCAGGATCCGGATCAGAGCCAGCGATCCGGATCCCGAAGGTTGTTGTTTCATACATTACTTCAATCCGGATCGCAGCATCTCACGATCCGGATCCCGAACGTTGAGTTTTCTGAATTGTATGAACGATCCGGATCAGGCATTCCGATCCGGATCCCGAATGATTGTTTTTCTGGAAACCGTCTTTCTTGCTACTGCAATCCGGATCGCCCAAATCCGATCCGGATCGCCGTCCATAAAATTCCAGAAATGTTAGGTTTTTGATTCTTATCTCCTTCCAAATGTTTCTAACCTATAAATAGACCCTATGACTCTTTTTCTAGGGTTAAGAAAAAGAAGCCGATAATCCATATAGAGCCGTCATATTCCAATATCATTTTATACGGCCTAAGATCCACATATAGAGAAGATAGGAAATCATTAGAGAATACTCTATGTTTCTTCATCTATATTGATTAGTTTGATTCTAGGTTTTCATACTCACATCTTGAGTTGAATCAAACTAATGAATACTTAGATGGTATTTCCGATCTATCTTTGATCTAAGTATTCGGCGGATCATCACCACCCAAAAACAACGATTTACCCCAAAATCGGCGCGTGGATTCGCGTGTCCTTGTGGATTCAAGGTTCAACCGCTCTCGTGGATTCGGAGCGAGGCACGTTCGTGGATTCGAAGGGTGCTACTGGGTGAAGACCGTGGATTCGGTCGGACGTCGTGGATTCGACGTTGGACGTCGTGGATTCGGCGTTGGGCGCAGATCGTGGATTCGAGAAGCGTCGTGGAGCGAGCGGAGAAGATCCTCTAGGAGCGTATGGAAAAGGTTGAGTCGTAAGTGTGTACGGTAAATCACCTTGTACGTGTTTTAATTCTAGTGGATTTCGCCGTGTTATCGGTCCCGTGGTTTTTTTACTCCGGTGATGGAGTTTTCCACGTAAAAATTTTGCGTGTTATTTTTATTTCCGCATTGGGTTTTTTATCGCAACGATTTTTGAGTGTTTATACGTTTACACCTATTCACCCCCTCTAGGTGTTTTTTTCCCCTATTTAGATCTATATTACATATAACCAAACAGCCTTGACACCTCGTAACGAGCTGTTCGACTTTGCTCATCATACAACTCTTTAAGATGGAGCAAGATGTCAGCAACACTCTCCATGTGCTCATGCTGGCGTTGCAACTCATTACTCATAGACCCAAGCATGTAGCATTTTACCTTCATATCATCATCAGTCCATTTATTTTCTAGCATCTTTCTGTTGAGCTATTGGATTTCTGGGCACTGCTGGAGCCTCCGTGTCCAACACATAGGCTAATTTCTCAGAATTGAGAACAATTCTCAAATTCCTCAGCCAATCGGTGAAATTCGGTCCAGTTAAGCGATTAGTATCAAGTATTTTGACAAGTGGGTTAGAGGCGGCCATTTTCTGCAGATGGTTAAGATTCTAATTAGTTGTGTACTTAATCATAATCCATTTTGATTAGGGTCTTTAAATCTGAATGGTGCCTCCCACTAATTTTAGCGAATCTCCACACTCCCCGAGTAGAGAAAACGGAAACTTTACTAAAAGTTTCTAGTGGGAATTGCGGTCCCATCTGTTTGCACACTACCTCATCCTAACAGATTCTTGGTAATGAGTAAAGAAATGAGTGAACAACTCTTGTTCAATGCTTCTCAAGTAAATCGCAATTTTATCTTTGGCCTCCAAAATATAGGCCTCATCCTAACAGATTCTTGGCCTTATCTTTTGGTTAAGTTAGACCCACCGTTCATCATGCAAATAAAAAAGTCATTGAATCCTCATCCTGACAGATTCTTGGATTCAACCCCTTTCTTACCACATAACATCTCATGCCAATAGAATGGTTGTGGCTCCCTAATGCAACTGACCCCCGTGTCCGGGTACATCAATCAACACTAAAGAGACGCCCACACCCTACAACGATGGAAGGCCACTAATGGGTTCATAACACCGTTAACTTAATATTTTATTTAGGGAAATTTGTTATTTCATCAGTTTTAATTTATTATTAATTTACATCTCATGCAAACCATCGCATCATATGCACACATATATCGCATATATATAAAAATAACTACCGGTGATGATCATGGATTTTAATTTGATTCGGACCTGAGCCACTAGGCCAGAATCGGGTCAGAGGGTATTACACACAAAAAAACTTGCTCTGCATCTTGATCGGATTGGAGTAGATCAACTCTTCTCGGCTCCCTCGATCAATATTTGGTCCAAACTTGATCTGCACCGCATCAACTCTTGAATGGAACAAATCGTCATGGAACCTGAACTACCCCTTTACCCTTTAATTTTGCAACAATTACAATACAACCCATAATAATAATGAGACACGCAGATCTCCAAATTACATAATATAATTGGTGCATGCAGGCACCCAAAATAAATCTAACACTGGGTCCTTATTAAATTACACCAATTCACATCATCACATGATACATGTACATTACAAGGTTGCTATCCATGATCATCACCTCATACATATCACAGGCATATAATATAAAATAAAATTCTCTAATTCGATTTCTAAGTAATTGGGATTCGAATTAATTTTAAATTGCGATTTTACAAAAAGCAACCACATGGCGCGCATGACTACATCATGTAAATGCGTTCAAACACATTGCGGCAAGCACGTGTGTGGTGACCCGGATCTTTGCAGGGCTTCTATAGTGTGACCAGCAGCTTCTGGAAGCCTACGTGGCATGTCGGCGGTGTTCGCGCGCCAGTTTTGGACACAAGAGATGGACTCGGGGCTTAAAATGGATTCTCGTAGGTAATCGGGGGACCCCATCGGATGTTTAGAACAGTTTACGGGAGGAGTGGATATCAAATTTAGGCTCGGCGCGGAATTCGGATTAAAAATACCTTTCCGGGAGCCTCCGGCAAATTATAGGATTGGAATTTGGCAAAATGGACGCCGGATTTGGAATCAGCGTGCGAAAACGGTCAAGAGGGCTATTTACCTTGTATTTTTCGGAGCTTGCTACAGTAATTTTACTGTTCATCGCCGGAACAGTGTCTTCCGGCGATCGCCGGCGGCGGCTGGCGGCGGGCGGGCAGCGGCGGGGCAGCGGCGGAAGGCGGCGGAAGGCGCTCGGGCAGGCGGCGCGCGGCCGCGGGCAGGCGCACAGGGGCGCCGGCAGGCGAGCGGGCGGGCGCGGTCAGGTGCGCGGTCCACGCGGCCGTCGTGCACCCGAGGAAGGGACACGTGGCAGGTTCTCACTGGTCGGTGTTGTGGTCTGGGTTCACGGAGCAGGCCGGTGGTGCACGGTAGACCGGTGTGGACACGTGGCGTGAGGTAGTTGGTCCGGTGTTGTGCTCCCGGTCCACGCAAATCGGTGGAGTTGTTGACCGGGGCAGGTGGCCGTACGACGGGGCAGTGTGGCCGTACGGGCCCGGGTCAGCCGCGACGTGCGCGGGTCCCACGGCGCGACGTGCGCGCGGTGCACGGGTTGCCGGGCCACGTGTCGCGTCGCCATTTGCGGGCGCAGGTGCACCGGGTGCAGTGGGGCCCGGGGGAGTAGTGGACTGGGCTGTGTGGTGGACCGGGCCGCACTTGTGCGCACCCGAAACTTGGCGGGCCGGGCCGCACTGTGCGCGCCCGAATTCGGGCGGGACCGGACCGGGCGCCCGGAAGTTGGGACAGGATGGGAATTTTCCCAATTGTTTTCTTCAGCCTATAAATAGGCAGGCCCGAGCCCTCTTTTCTGCTCTTTTCTCTCAGCCCTTGCAAGATCTCCCCGAGCTCCCTTCTTGGAAGATTTTCATCTTCAAGTCCTTGATCTTCCTGCAGAGTTTTGGGATTTTTTGGGAGCACGCATCCCGAGGTTCCCCATTTTACGGGTGCGGCGCGATGTTGCTTTCTAGTGTTCTTCTTCGGCGGCAGCGACAGTGTTTTAGCTCCCCTGGGCTACCCCGAGATCATTTGCTTGTGATTCTTGCGCCGGCAGACTACTAAGAGGTAGGACTTCATCTTTCGTTTGGTTGCACTTTCCCGTTCGAGGTTTTGGCATGGATCCCGAGGCAAACTGTAACCCCATTTTCTGTGTGGACTTCCTTGACAGCAGCGGGGTATTTTGGCATATTTTTGCGTACGAGCGTCAGCCGGAACGAGCTTATACAACTTTTCATCTACTGATCGCAAGGACACGCGCTCGTAGTTTTCTTGGATTTTTCTGAGATTTCATCAGAGGTGAAAATTACTGTTTCTCAGTGAACAGTGTACAGTTTTAACACAGGATTTTTGTATGAGTGTACCCCCTTGCCGAATTTTTATCTTGACTTACCGAACTCCCGATTTGGGCGTGCAAGGTACCGTTTCGAAGCTATCGACGCAAGGATTGCTGTGATATTTTTATTGGAATTTCCTGGGCACTATCTGCAGGTGATAATTTAACAGTTCAGAATTCGAGGTTGTATGTGGTTTTAAGTGCTATAATTGGGAGCCTAGTGTAATTAGTGGACTTTGTATTGTGCCAGGAGAGTTACGGGTGTGCTGAACTTATTGGAGCAAGGGATTAGAGTTATTTGGTGTTTTTAGCTGTTGGGCTTTGGACAGTCAGCTTTTCAGGTGGGTGCTTTATTCCGAGAACCGGTGGACGGTTCTCTAACTCTATATGTTAGAATTGCATGCAGGTGTAGGGTACAATACCTGGGATTGATTGGTAAGCTTAACAATGTTGCTTTATGGGGATTGCAAGTTAATTATTCATATTATGACAATGGTATGAATCAGACATTCAGGTTGATGATTAGTGGAAGCTTACCTAAGGCAAGGTTTACCCTATATGATTAATTATCATGTCATGTTAGCACATAACCCTTTTATGAGGCTGGTTTGTACATGGGATAGGATTATGTAGTTATGTGCAGGTTCTACTCCAAGGAGTGATTATGGATCGAAAACCATGGAACAGGTATGGTCATTGCTAATTCTGGCATGAGGTTTATTTTCCTTTATTCTTCTTGAGGACAAATGCAGCTTGTATGGACATATCGTTGGCCATCTTTTACTCTGCTTGCTTACTACATATTGGACCTTGACTTAGGAGAAACCATTTTATTCCTTTCCTCCTTCTTGTTAGTCAGGGCGGTCTGTGTTGCTCTGGTGGTTCGAGCGAGATTTGGATAGGTAGCTGGGACCTTGGGTCAGAGAAAGGGTGTGCTTGATGTGTGGATCGTGGGTTATTGCGGCAACCGCGGACATATCGGCGGGTGACCGGGTCTTGATTATTTTACCGACCACATTGTGGTCGTGGGTTATGGCGTGACCGCGGACTTTGAGCGGTTGACCGGATGTTGACTATTTCATCAGATTGGGTATCAATTTGTCTAGTATGGTGTTTCCCCACTTTTTGATACTTATTGCGTCAGATCGGGGTTTTGTTAGGGTACGGGTTCCCACTTTGATCATAGTCTTGATCCGAGTCCTGCTATTTATTGAGACCGTGGTTCGAGATCTCATAACCGTGATACTTGATACTGGTGATACTAAATGACGAGTTATTTACTCTGTGGGTCCTCCCCTCGAGTGCCCCCTCCGAGTGTGCGACTGGACGGTCGAGGCCAGTCTGTTACTTCTTTT
>CM055070.1:37902975-37966958 GCA_029204045.2 Tillandsia leiboldiana | reverse complement strand
TCAAACCGTGCGCCCACCTACAACCACCTTCCCTCTTGACGGCGGAATTACGTAGGGTGTCAAACGGACTAACTCGCTATCGATTAGAGGATCATGCAGGCTATGGTCCAAAATCCACTCTCCTCTCAGAACGATAGAATCCTGATTCTCAACCTCTCACACAGCGGTCAAAGTACTCGCAACAACACGGACCACCGTCAACCATACGGCTCTCAACAATACAAGCACTGATCTAAACTCAACTACCGTCTGCACTCGGCCCCCAGGCACGAGTGTAACAATAAAAGTATTTGACCGAAATAACTCAATCGAATGAACCGTATAAAACCGGTACTCTGCCTGCTCTGTCACCAATCTCTCGAACCATCGGTATATCCACTGTCCAAAGACGGACCCAACACGGTCTGACCGGCACCCGACACGTCTGACCGAACCCAACACGGTCTGACCGAACCCACCACGGTCTGAAGCCTACTCCGAGCGGCACTCGAGGGAGCTACCCACACGAGTAAGCATCTCAGTCATCAACATCACAGTATCTCGAAACACAGGACTTGATCATCAATCAATCAAAGTGGGAAAACTCAACCACCAAGGAAAGACCCGACCTCAATCGGATGCACTAACGATAAGTGGGAAACTCCATCCACTATGGAAAACCGACACCCAAATCTGTGCATAGAAAACATCCGGTCAACCGCCCAATATCCGCGTGGTTGCCGCAAGCCCCGCACTAAACCAACCTGTCCCAGACACGAAGTCCCGACTACACTACCCAGACCCCCTGCTCGAACCCGAGCAACACTGACCACCTGACTAACAAGAAGGAGAAAGGAAAAGCATGGTTTCTCCTAAGTCAATTCCAATAAGTAGTGCAGCAGTAAAAGATGGCCTAACTACATGACCATACAAGCATGCAATGTCCTCAAGGAAATAAAGGGGGTAAAGCATAATAATAGTTCCTTTAGGAATAACAACATGCCGGAATCCCAAAACTAGATCTGTCCACAACTCAGGGTTCATTAATAGAATGATCATAATAACTCCTCAGAGTACAAATCCGCACATAGCTACGAAATCCTGTCCCAAATCATAATCCAACCACAAGAAAGGCTATGTGCTAACATGGCATGTTATATAATTTCATAGGGTAACATTATCCTAGGTAAGCTTACACTATCATCACATAGATGTCCAAGTCATGCAAGTCCTCAGTTACCTCATAAATACTATTCTTGCAATCATTTATACCATATCATAACAAGCTTACCTACTTACCAATAAAACTATGTACCCTACACATGCGTGCATCAGTCATAGAGGGGTGACATCCCCACAAGTGGACTTATACTTGCCACAACATAAACATTGCCTTAAACAATTACTGATAATAAGCTCACCCACCTGAAGCGCTTAACCCAAGGCAAACCTGAAGTCGGTGAAGTGGGTAGACGCCCGCGGTCCAAAATCTGCCAACAAAACACCCTCGGTACAAGTCGCGCAAGCCTTGGCTCCAAACAGCTGAAAACACCCCTGAGTACAACAATAAGGCTTAACATTACACTTTTATTCCAAAATTAACCAAACATACACCATCTGAAAACCAGTCCCAAAGCCGCGCATATTTCACCTGCTGCAAGTGCCCAGAAAAATCCAATAAAAATACCACAGTAATCCTCGCGTCGATACCTTCGAAACGAGTACCTGCACGTCCAATTCCGAGCTTCCTACACTGAGAAACAATTCCGACAAGGGAACCACCCCGAATCAAACTACACTCAAAAACTGTAGCAACAATTACTGTTCACAGATAATCTTCACCTTCGAGAAATATTCAGAAAATTCCAAGAAAATTTGGGCATATTCCTCGTGAGTGTAGATGCAAATCGCCTCTTGAATCGCCCCAATCCGATGCCTGTGCGCGAAGATATCACCAAAACACCGCGCCGCTGTCCCAGAACTCCGCCCAGAAAAAGGGGTTACAAGATGATCCGAAAGACCCATGAAAAACTCGGAATGGGAAAAACCAGTAAACATGGGAAACATAGCCCTACCTGTCGTGAAGCCAACGGCGCAAGAATCACTGAAAAAGGTGCTCGGGGTAAGCCGGGGGAGTCCTCGCACCAAAACGCGACGAAGAAGACCACAAACGAACGAGCGTCGCGCCGCGCCGTAAAAATAGAAACCTCGATAAGCGTGCCACCAAAAATCCCAAAACTTTGCAGAAAGATGCAGCCAAACTAGGGGATCAACTTTGCTGAAGGCACCCCGGCGAGAAGAGGCTCGGAAATGGCGGAAAAAGGGAGAAGAAGAGAGCTCGGATCGCCTTTTATAGGCTGCAGAAACAAATGGGAAAATACCGGTTATGTCCCAATTTCCGGGCGCATGCCACTTTCGGGCGCGTACTGTAGCAGCCCGAAAATCCCAAAGGCGCGCACTGTAGCAGCCCGGAAGTCCCCTGGGCCTCCACGTCGCCCGCCAAACAGGCGACAGCCGCACCCGCCGCACGCGTCGCGCCACGTGGCCACCCGCGGACGACGACACGTGGCACGCTCCCCCGGTCAACGCCCGCCTGCCGCGCCCACGTGCCCGCCTGACGCCGCCGCCTGCCACCCTGCCGCGCACAGTAGACCCACCAATAGGAGAACGCCACGTGTCATGCCACTTCCTAGTGAACCCGGTGCACGAAATCATGTGGACCGAACCAATGCAAACCTGCCACGTGTCCAAGCCCGGTGCACCGTAAACCCTGAGCCATCCCGAAACTGCGTAGACCAACCGCCGTGAACCCACCTCTAGGATGATGCCACGTGTCACCCCCGGTCCACCGTGCGCCCCGCACTCCCCCGTAGACCGCGCCCCGCGGACCGGCCCACTCCTGAGCCGCCACGCGTCCAGCCCCCGTGCACGCCTGCCGCGTGGACCGGGCGGCCCGCGCCTCCGTCCGCCGCGCTGCCGGCGGCCGCTCCGCCGCTGCCGCCGCCGCCGGAAACACTGTTCCGGCGTGAACAGTGTCCGGTGCTCAAAAATGACAAGTGGGTAGTCCGTTTTAACCGTTTTCGCGCGCTGAATCCGAATTTGATGTCCATTTCGCCAAATTCCAACTCCAAAATTTGCCGAAGGCATCCGGAAAGGTAATCCTTGGTCCAAACTTCGCGCTGAGTCCAAATTTAATATCCACTTCGCGCGAAACCACTTCTAACGATCCGACGGAGTCCAATGATCACCCACGTGATCCATTAAACACACTGAGCCCAACACTAATGTCCAATTGGGGCACAAATCCCACCAACACGCCACATAGGCCTCCGGGAGCTGTAGATGATCCAGTAATCTCGACGTGGGGATCCAGGTCCTCACATCCTCCCCCACTAAGAAAAGTTTCGTCCTCGAAACTAACTCAAATCCCCCAAGGGTCCCACATACCACGGGTAGGTATCCATCAATAACGCCTCCAGCTCCCGAAACATCGCTCACTCCCCGTGATTACTTCCCAACAACAACAACAACAAGTACGGCATGGCCCGACATGCGATTTTCTCATCTCTCGAGCCAGAAATCGCAACGGGCGTCCCTCGTACTCCAACAATCACAGATCTCGGAAGGGGCAAGTCAATCACGGGCGAGGGATCCAAAAGCAAAACACTCCTGAGCTGAGACGTGAAACAATACAGAGGCCCCCTCAAGAGGGGGGGGAAAACAGAATAATCAACAGCGCAACACGCCCCAAACCACCTCCTGGTGTCTACTCAACCAGGATCACCCGAAGTATACCCACAGATTCATCTTATGAGGAAAAGATCCAATAAGCTGGGGCCTTCACTCGGTCACTTCCGATCCAAAATCACCCGAGTGGCCTACTCAACCACGAGCTACCCTCAAAAGGGATCCTCATGAGACACAATCTCAAGCCACGGTTGGACACTCAACAAGCCAACATAACTCCAACAGACCCACGGGTCGAAAAGATGCCCTGACGGGGACCAAACCGTCAGTGAACGGGAGGGAAAACTGGCTCGAAAGGCGATCAAAATGCGGAGGCTCAAACTCGCGGTCAAAAATCCCAAATCAGCAACAACAATCCGCGAAAATCCCACTCAAGATGCTGAGTAATCAGAACTGATAGCCAAGCAGGCATGGCCTACGCCCAGGTATAACAATCCAAGCTGGAAATAAAGGACGTACTGAAAGGCTCAACTGTGGAATCCAAGCTGCCTGCAAAACAGCGGTTCATCTTGCCCCAACTCTCATAGGGTTGGACTAAAGAAGTGTGGACCGAAGATCCACCCACGGTAACTCTACCGCCACAATGGGAGGCATCACCAAAACACACAATTCCATCTCCCAACACAGGAAACACTAGCATTGGCGCTAATACCAGTCACATTATCCATTGGCCATGCTCCCCCGGCACCGCCAAGTCTAGAAGCTTCTCACCTCAAGAATGAAAGTTGGTCTCAGTCAACTTGAATAACATCCACTTGGTCGGGTTCCACCGCCGTCCCTACGGCTCGAACAAAGCGACCCAAGAAGGTATGCTTCTGCAGCTACCACTTGTACTTCAATAACTTGGCATACCGCTTCATCCACACGGGCATGATAGCACATCCACAAAGCGCTCCTCGTACTCCAAGTCACTCTGGGAGCAAATCAAAATATCATCGGAAAACACCACTCCCAGTCCGTCCAAGTACAACTGGGACCTACTATTCCTCAGATCTTGAAATCCACAGGGCAATCGTCATTCCATTGGCCTCACTAACAACTCATAATGCCCCCACCGCGTCCAAAACGCCTCCTAGGCGAAGTCCTCAGCTGTCTAACACCAAGTGGGTACTCGCATCATACACCAACTGCCGGAGTACAACTCCATCATAAGGTCCTAGATACCCTAAAAGGACCCTCACATTCGTGTATCAACGATGTGGCATCACCACCGTATACCAACGGCGTGGCACTAGGTCAAACAGACCCCTCGATCCATCGGACCCTGCAACAGTGCCAAGGCTCTCTCTCAGCTCTACCGGCGATATCCAATGAGGTGCCGTCCAGGGTGGCGCGGTTCCTCGAACCACGTCAAACGCAATCTCTATCTCCCTAACCGGCGGCATTACCAACGACTAAGGTGAAATCACACCCGGGATCTCATGGGAAACAGAGATATCCATGAGTCCCGGTGCCGCCGTAAGCACCTCTCACTCTCCCGCTAAAACCAGAGTGCTCTAACAACCTCAACGAGCAAGCCTCCAATTGCCCGCCTTGCCGAAGATCAAAGTCCTCTCTTGCCGCAGTCGAACATCCTGTGGCATAGTGCCCAACAATCTCTAGCATAAGGTCAAAACACCTAATTGCTATAATTTCCAATAATTCTGCCGGTAACTCGCGGTCTCGGCCGCACTGGACATGATCCAAAAGCCTCCTCCACGTGCACAACAACAACAGGAACCTGTACCTCTAGTGCACGTGGTAACAAATCTGCCTCTAACCCATGTAAGAGTGGAACATGCTCTAACTCCGACTACCGTGGTGAAATCCCACCTGCGACACTCAATCCACTACCGTGGCGCCCTCACACCGGGCGGCACAGATTCATCCGCTCAAAGCAAGTGGTTGTCGCTCAATCTGCCTGAAAATCAGGGCTATCACTAGGAAGCACGACCTCTGTCTCTGATCACATTGAGGCGACGAACAAAATCCTCCGCAGATAACAAATCCACGCCATCGCTGCGCCACTCAAATAAAATACCGACGTCGCCTTCGGGGTCCACCCGACCTCTGACATCTCGGGAATTCGTCATCCAAGAAAAGAAAATTAGTCATGCCCCTGCCGGCCAATCTGTCCTCCATCATCCGGCGCCAAGCGCCAAAATCCAGAACTCACCTCTGGCGGCAGATCTCTGCCCAAAGGAACTGCAATGCCACGCTCCATACAAAATGCCTGCTCCAACGAGGCGTCTAAATCTACAATGGAGGGACTGAATAACAGAAAGGTGTCCTGGCGCAATCCACTCCCAGTCTCATATATCCTATGCGCCTCGTCCCTCGAATCTGGAGCGCGCAGTTCAACAACTGCATACACTCACAAGCACAGGGAGGCTCTCAATTAATCACTCCATCACCACCAGCCGCGACTCTGCCTCCAAAGGCTCCAAACTCAATCTTACGAGTCGGGGTGGTTCATCTGCCAAATATGGCTCAATAAGTCGATCATGTCCTACAGCTCACCAGCTGTCAACCATCCACCCTGCCTCGGTGTCTCGACACTAAACCTTGGCACAGAGGGGGCTACTCAGTGCTCCGGCAACTGTGTCACCAAGACCAGCTGCTCCCACAGCCGCTGATAAGCCTCTGACAATCCTGTCATCTGGGTCCGGGGTTCTCTGACCTCAATCCAGGTATCCGGCCCAAAACCAACTGCTCAAGCTCAACCGCTATGACAGGATGCACACGGGTCAAAACCCAGCGTCGGGGAGACACCGCTCGCCACGACGAAACAACAAAACAGCACACAACAACACTCGACCCAATCCAGCGAAAGTCTAAAAGCATGTCCACCCGTTCCACAGCATTATGTTGTCTGCAGCCAACATAATTACTTAGGAGAATAAACATGCCAATCACTCCTCCCGTCCCCTGGGAGAGGTATAAAACTCAATCAGGACTCTCGCAAATCACGACTCTCACAAAGTCAACCAAGGGGTCAAACCATAAGCCTAGGGTTTCTAAGTCCACCATGACCTACAACCTAGGCTCTGATACCACTCTAATCTGTCACGCCCCGGGGTCAAACTTGCGACCCGGGCCCGCCAAACAGATCCGCCACCTATGCCAACCCGCATAGGCGAAGCGTCCTACCTGCAAGAAAAGTACTATAACTAACAGATATCAGAGCTATAAATGAAAATCTGCTGTACTAAAATCAATCACTGTACAACTGGAAATGAAACAACACCGTCTGCCTCCCAAAAAATAATAATAATACAATATCCTCAAGTACAAGCTCTAAACCAACCGGGAGGTAACCCCAATATATACAACAGTGTACAGTCTCTCAATACAAAATATCCTCACTACAATAGTCTCTCAAAAGAGGAAAAAGAAACACTAAACTACAGATGATCTCCTCTGAAGGGTACCGCTACTCTCCAACGCCGGTAGGGATCTAGCTCGCGACTCCCTCGCCACGATCAACAACCGCAGGAGCCGGCCACACCTGCTAAGACTCTGCACAACCAAAGAGAGGAGAGAAAAAGGGGGGGGAAAAACCCCCAAAGGGTGTGAGAACTACTCCAAAAAGGGAGTTCTCAGTGGGTACCACCGCCAGACCCGACGGTCTGCCCACCAAGTCCTCAAGAGACAAAAACTAACCCAAGTCATAAGACTGAAATGAGTAAGTTGGAGACTATCAACAGCTACCCTGCCCCTAACTAAAGGCAAAAAGGGGGAGAACCAAACAGTGGTATGCAACCACTAGCACATGAAGTGCACCATCGACCCAATCGAGCTGACTGCCACACCTGGTCCAGTCAAACCTGCGCCCACCTACAACCACCTCCCGCTGACGGGGCAGGAATTACGTAGGGTGTCCAAACGGACTAACTCGCTATCGAGTAGAGGATCATGCAGGCTATGGTCAAAAATCCACGCTCTCTCTCAGAACGGATAGAATCATGATGCTCAACCTCTCACACAGCGGTCAAAGTACTCGCAACAACACGGGACCACCGTCAACCAGACGGCTCTCACAATACAAGCACTGATCTAAACTCACTAACCAGTCTGCACTCGGCCCCCAGGCACGAGTGTAACAATAAAAGTATTTGACCGAAATAAACTCAATCGAATGAACCGGTATAAAACCCGGTACTGCCTGCTCTGTCACCAATCTCTCGAACTCAGTATATCCACTGTCCAAATGACCGGAACCCAACACGGTCTGACCGGCACCCGACACGGTCTGACCGGAACCCAACACGGTCTGACCGGAACCCAACACGGTCTGAAGCCTACTCCGGAGCGGCACTCGAGGGGAGCTACCCACACGAGTAAAGCATCACAGTCATCAACATCAACAGTATCTCGAAACAGCAGGACTTGATCATCAATCAGATCAAAGTGGGAAAACTCAACCACCAAGGAAAGACCCGACCTCAATCGGATGCAACTAAACGATAAGTGGGAAACTCCATCCACTAGGGAAAACCGACACCCAAATCTGGTGCATAGAAAAACATCCGGTCAACCGCCCAATATCCGCGGTTGCCGCAAAGCCCCGCAACTAAACCAACCTGTCCCAGACACGAAGTCCCGACTACACTACCCAGACCCCCTGCTCGAACCCGAGCAACACTGACCACCTGACTAACAAGAAGGAGAAGGGAAAAGCATGGTTTCTCCTAAGTCAAGTTCCAATAAGTAGTGCAGCAGTAAAAGATGGCCTAACTACATGACCATACAAGCATGCAATGTCCTCAAGGAAATAAAGGGGGTAAAGCATAATAATAGTTCCTTTAGGAATAAGCAACATGCCGGAATCCCAAAACTAGATCTGTCCACAACTCAGGGTTCATTAATAGAATGATCATAATAACTCCTCAGAGTACAAATCCGCACATAGCTACGAAATCCTGTCCCAAATCATAATCCAACCACAAGAAAGGTTATGTGCTAACATGGCATGTTATGTAATTTCATAGGGTAACATTATCCTAGGTAAGCTTACACTAGTCATCACATAGATGTCCAAGTCATGCAAGTCCTCAGTATACCTCATAAATACTATTCTTGCAATCATTTATACCAATATCAATAACAAGCTTACCTACTTACCAATATAAACTATGTACCCTACACATGCGTGTATCAGTCATAGAGGGGTGACATCCCCACAAGTGGACTTATACTTGCCACAACATAAACATTGCCTTAAACAATTACTGATAATAAGCTCACCCACCTGAAGCGCTTAACCCAAGGCAAACCTGATGTCGGTGAAGTGGGTAGACGCCCGCGGTCCAAAATCTGCCAACAAAACACCCTCGGTACAAGTCGCGCAAGCCTTGGCTCCAAACAGCTGAAAACACCCCTGAGTACAACAATAAGGCTTAACATTACACTTTTATTCCAAAATTAACCAAACATACACCATCTGAAAACCAGTCCCAAAGCCGCGCATATTTCACCTGCTGCAAGTGCCCAGAAAAATCCAATAAAAATACCACAGTAATCCACGCGTCGATACCTTCGAAACAAGTACCTGCACGTCCAATTCTGAGCTTCCTACACTGAGAAACAATTCCGACAAGGGAACCACCCCGAATCAAACTACACTCAAAAACTGTAGCAACAATTACTGTTCACAGATAATCTTCACCTTCGAGAAATATTCAGAAAATTCCAACAAAATTTGGGCATATTCCTCGTGAAGTGTAGATGCAAATCGCCTCTTGAATCGCCCCAATTCGATGCCTGTGCGCGAATATATCACCAAAACACCGCGCCGCTGTCCCAGAACTCCGCCCAGAAAAAGGGGTTACAAGATGATCCGAAAGACCCATGAAAAACTCGGAATGGGAAAGACCAGTAAACATGGGAAACATAGCCCTACCTGTCGTGAAGCCAACGGCGCAAGAATCACTGAAAAAGGTGCTCGGGGTAAGCCGGGGGAGTCCTCGCACCAAAACGCGACGAAGAAGACCACAAACGAACGAGCGTCGCGCCGCGCCGTAAAAATAGAAACCTCGATAAGAGTGCCACCAAAAATCCCAAAACTTTGCAGGAAGATGCAGCCAAACTAGGGGATCAACTTTGCTGAAGGCACCCCGGCGAGAAGAGGCTCGGAAATGGCGGAAAAAGGGAGAAGAAGAGAGCTCGGATCGCCTTTTATAGGCTGCAGAAACAAATGGGAAAATACCGGTTATGTCCCAATTTCCGGGCGCATGCCACTTTCGGGCGCGTACTGTAGCAGCCCGAAAATCCCAAAGGCGCGCACTGTAGCAGCCCGGAAGTCCCCTGGGCCTCCACGTCGCCCGCTAAACAGGCGACAGCCGCACCCGCCGCACGCGTCGCGCCACGTGGCCACCCGCGGACGACGACACGTGGCACGCTCCCCGGTCAACGCCCGCCTGCCGCGCCCACGTGCCCGCCTGACGCCGCCCGCCTGCCACCCTGCCGCGCACAGTAGACCCACCAATAGGAGAACGCCACGTGTCATGCCACTTCCTAGTGAACCCGGTGCACGAAATCATGTGGACCGAACCAATGCAAACCTGCCACGTGTCCAAGCCCGGTGCACCGTAAACCCTGAGCCATCCCGAAACTGCGTAGACCAACCGCCGTGAACCCACCTCTAGGATGATGCCACGTGTCACCCCCGGTCCACCGTGCGCCCCGCACTCCCCCGTAGACCGCGCCCCGCGGACCGGCCCACTCCTGAGCCGCCACGCGTCCAGCCCCCGGTGCACGCCTGCCGCGTGGACCGGGCGGCCCGCGCCTCCGTCCGCCGCGCTGCCGGCGGCCGCTCCGCCGCTGCCGCCGCCGCCGGAAACACTGTTCCGGCGTGAACAGTGTCCGGTGCTCAAAAATGACAAGTGGGTAGTCCGTTTTAACCGTTTTCGCGCGCTGAATCCGAATTTGATGTCCATTTCGCCAAATTCCAACTCCAAAATTTGCCGAAGGCATCCGGAAAGGTAATCCTTGGTCCAAACTTCGCGCTGAGTCCAAATTTAATATCCACTTCGCGCGAAACCACTTCTAACGATCCGACGGAGTCCAATGATCACCCACGTGATCCATTAAACACACTGAGCCCAACACTAATGCCCAATTGGGGCACAAATCCCACCAACACGCCACCTAGGCCTCCGGGAGCTGTAGATGATCCAGTAATCTCGACGTGGGGATCCAGGTCCTCACAAAGTATCTTCAAGATTATGATTATGGAGTAAAGTTGATAATTCAAATAAAATTAAATTGGAGTGATTGAAAGTGAAAACCCTTTTTATTCAATGCACTTGTTCGTTAAAATCCTTTTGTTTAAAAAAACAAAACATAAAAACGAAGAGCATTGAAAAAAAAAAAAAAAAAAAAAAAAAAAAAAAAAAAAAACATGTAATGCAAAGATTAAGAAAGATATGAAGGGAAAACCAATCAAAGCATTACATACAGTCATAAGCTATTTAGAACTTAAGACAAGGAAAGATATCACCTTTCCGAATCCAAAATTGTCGAATTTTGGGTTGTCTTGATTCATTGTGGTTGGGAGATGATAGCTTTGACTGTTGATCCACCTTAGGTCTTTGCCTTGCAGTGATCCACTTGTATGATTGATATTGTGGCTCGGACCTTTGGTGGGTTGAGTGAACTCCTTTGACTTGATGTGTCTTTTGATTCCGTTGAGTTCGCTCCGTAGATGAAGTTGCCGAAGGACTCTTCTTTCTCTTTTTCGGGCAATTCTTCACCAAATGTCCTTCAAGTCCACATAAGTGACACGTTCTTCCTTTCAATTTGAATGTGGAACTTGAAGCATGCACAGTTTGATCCTTTTTAAAACCCAAACCAACCTTGCTTGTTTGACCTAATCCGGACATACCGTCAAAGTTTTTGAAACCGGTTGAAAGCCTTTGTATGTCGGATTTGAGTTGATAAACTTGCTTGGTCAAAGCTTGATTGGTGACATGAATATCCTCAAACTGTTTTTCTAGAAAACCAATCTTGTCCATATATGATTTAGCGTTTGTCTCCGATTGGTTTCGCTATTCTTCGATGATTTTATTGTTTTCCAATAAACGTTCTCGTTCCTCCTCGAGATCATGAAGTTTTATCTTTAAAGCATGATTCTCGTCTTGATCTTCAAGTCGTTGCTTTCTCAACTTCTTGATATGTTTGGCCATCTTCTTAGATTCCGCAAGAAGTTGTTGATATGCCTCAACGAGTTCTTCCTCGTCCGACTCCCCCTCACTTGATGACTCTCCGCCGGTTGTTGATGTTTCATACAAAATCATACAAAATCAAAGGAGTAGAGTCAGTGACTAAAGATGATAAACAATTATTAGAAGAGGGAAAATGAGAGGCATGAGAAGCAACGATTTTTTCCTCTTTACTTGAGGTCGATTCATTAGAAATAGAATCGTCCCAAGTTTTCGCTTGCAAAGCCTTCTTTTTATATGATTTCGGAGAAGGACAATCCGTTGAAAAATGGCCGTAGCCTTTGCATCGATAGCATTGGATTTCCCCTTCGAAATCATATTTTCCTTTTTCTTTAGAAGGTTTTGCAACGCCTTTGAGGTAAGAGGATTTAGAACCCGATGATCCTTTAGATGGTTTCGTGGATGAAAATCCATCGGTTCGATTCTTCCAAAATTTCCGACGAAATTTCTTTGTGATCCGCGCCAATTGTTCTTCAAAATCGGCAAAAGAGATTTCATCGTCGGAACTTGATTGGCTATCTTCTTCCTTTGTGGATTTGAATGCAATACCTGTAAGCTTAGAAGAAGACTTGGAAGAAACTTGATTAGTAGGAAAAGTCATTTCATAAGTTTGCAAAGCACCTACTAATTCCTCTACACTCATCTCATCCGGATGACTAACGGTTTCAATGGCGGTAACCTTTGCCCTAAACCGTTCCGGAAGAGTCCGAAGTATCTTTCTTACAATTTTCGACTCCGGGATCTTTTCTCCTAAATTAGCACATGTATTAATTACATCTTGAAGTCTAGTGTAATAATCTGTAAACAATTCATGCTCTTCCATATGAATAGAGTCAAATTGACTTGTAAGCATCTGGAGCTTTTGAATTTTTACAAGATTAGTACCCTCATGTGTAATTTTGAGAATATCCCAAATTTCCTTCGCGGTTTCACACGCGGAAATTCTTGAAAACTCAGTCGAGGAAAGAGAGTTAAAAAGAGCGTTCATACCTTTCCCATTGTAAGAAGATCTTTCAAGTTCCTCTTTGGACCATCTAGAGCGAGGTTTTGGGGTAGTAGAATTTCCTACTTCCTCAACAGGATGCACCCAACCGTATTCCACGGATTGCCATACCCGCTCATCAATTGCGATGAGAAAAGCCCTCATCCGCACTTTCAAATAAGCATAATTAGTCCCATCACAAAGAGGAGGTCTATAAATATTACCATTTTCACCCATCATGATAGATAAACCTAAAACCCGCTCTGATACCAATTGTTGGGTTATATGTAATAAGGATCTAAATAGGTACTATCAAACAACTAGAGGGGGGGTGAATAGGTGTAATACTTATAAAACCAAATCTCAGTGCAAAATAAAAACCAATGCGGAAAATAAAAACAGCACACCGAGATATACGTGGAAACTCCAATCCAGGAGAAAAACCACGGGACCAACACGCAATAACAATCCACTATGAATAGAAGAATAACAAGGTGATTACCGATTCCATGGACTCAAACCCCTCCTTCAGCTTCTTCGGACCTTGCGCTGACCGGTTGGATATCCACGCAATAACAATCCCTAAGAAAAGAAGAATAACAAGGTGATTACCGACTCCACGGATTTAACCCCTCCTTCAATTTCTTGGACCTCGCGCTCCACCGATTTTGCACGTCCACTGCACACGTTCGAATCCACGAACGCCACTCGAATCCACGAGCACACGTTTCGAATCCACGAAACGCCTTTAGCACACCGAATCCACGATGCCACGTCGAATCCACGACGCAAACTCAGTCGATAAGAATATTGACTTCGATGGTGATCCTTTGCTTAGATTCTCATTGAGGAACCGTAGAAGAAATCTCTAAGCAAAGATTAGATCAATTCGACAAAAGATATGTTCTTGAAAGAACCATCGAATTGACCTAAAAGAGGCTATAAAGAAGATCGATAAAAACCTAGCCTCTAGGGTTGCTCTCAAGAGTTTTATAAATTGATCGGCCGTAGCTCCCCCGTTTTTGAGAAACCCTAAATGTCTATTTATAGTTTAGAAACCTTTGGAAAGAGATAAGAATCAAAAACATACCTTATCTGGAAATTTTCAAGACGGCGATCCGGATCGGATTTACTGCGATCCGGATCGTCGTAACGAGATTGACGATTCCAGAAAACCAAGGGTTCGGGATCCGGATTGCAACGCCCGATCCGGATCGTTCATACAAAACAGAAAACTTAACATTCGGGATCCGGATCGGAAATTGCATGGATCCGGATCGAAGTCTTGTATGAAGCAACAACCTTCGGGATCCGGATCGTTGGCTCTGATCCGGATCCTGAACATGTCCGAACACCAGTTTTTGATTATTATGCAAATAAAAGTTCATCCAAGTGTTTCTACACTATAAGAAAGTATTCAGATCACCACAATTATTTAGTTAAACATACCTGATCCTCTTGAATACTTTCTTCTTGAGATTGATGTAACTGATCCACAATTCTTCAACTTCAATCTTCAAGACTCAAGACACTGAGTGTCAACTTGAGCTCTTGTTGAATCTTCTCTAAGTCTTTGATTGCTGATTGACAATTTGATCCCTTTAAGACTCCGACTCAACTCACTGACATGACTCACGAAATATGCCAACACCAAAATGCCGTAACACCAAAGGAACTTGCTTCCACTGTCAAAAGGATGGCCACTGGAAGAGGAATTGCCCGGACTATTTGGCTAGCCTGAAAGACAAGGTGAAGGATAAAACTTTGGAAGGTATGTCCGAGATTCATATCATTGAAACTACTAGCTTATCGGTTTGCTCTACTTTTACATGGGTCATTGACTCGGGATGCACCTCGCATTTGTGTATTTCAATGCAGGCGCTAAAGAAAAGTAGACGACTTAGGGATGAAGAGCTTACTCTGCGCGTTGGAAACGGAGCAAGAATTGCTGCTGTTGCTGTTGGGACTTATCCTTTATGTCTACCGACAAGAGTAGTTTTAGAACTTAGAGATTGTCTTTATGTTCCTAGTGCGACTAGAAACCTTATTTCTGTTTCACGTTTGGTATTGGACGGTTATAAGTTTATTTTTGAATCAAATATTTGTTCATTTGAGAAATAATTCGATAGGTTGTGGTTCTTTAATAGACAATCTCTATTACTTACATATGGATGTTAGTATGAATACAGTTGACAATGGCATGAATGAGAATACTATTGTTTTTAAAAGACCTAGAGAGGAGGTAAACAAAACATACTTGTGGCATCTGAGGCTTGGTCACATTGGAGAAGATAGGGTTAACAAGCTGGCTAAGGATGGTATCTTAGGATCCTTACTCCCTGAACCATACCCAGATTGTGAATCATGTCTTCAAGGAAAAATGACTAAGTCTCCCTTTGTTGGACAAGGACAGAGAGCTACCGAAGTACTCGCCCTGATACATACTGATGTATGTGGCCCATTCGATGTGTCTGCTTAGGGCGGCTATCTCTACTTTATTACCTTTACTGATGATTATTCACGGTATGGGTACGTGTATTTAATTAAACACAAGTCTAAAGTCTTTGAAAAGTTTAAAGAGTTTAGACAAGAAGTAGAAAAGCAAATGGAAAAACCGATTAAGGCTCTTCGATCCGATCGAGGAGGGGAATACCTTAGCACGGATTTCTTAACCTACCTCAAGAATAATGGTATTGTCTCTCAATAGACTCCTCCTGGAACACCAGAATTGAATGGGGTGTCTGAATGGAGGAATCAAACTTTATTAGATATGGTTCGATCTATGATGAGTTTTACAGATTTACCTACGTCACTTTGGGGTTATGCACTTCTTACGGCTATTTATATTTTGAACAGAGTACCTTCCAAATCTGTTCCCACCACACCATATGAGATGTGGCATGGTAGGAAGCCAAGTTTTAC
Organism: Tillandsia leiboldiana; assembly: GCA_029204045.2. NCBI lineage: Eukaryota > Viridiplantae > Streptophyta > Magnoliopsida > Poales > Bromeliaceae > Tillandsia > Tillandsia leiboldiana. The sequence continues at coordinate 37,951,127 of CM055070.1, read as the reverse complement.
TCACATTAAGACTTGGGGGTGTCCGGCTTATATTAAGAAATTAAAGATTGACAAATTGGAAAGCAGATCAGTCAAGGGAAGATTCATTGGTTATCCCAAGGAATCACTTGGATACTATTTTTATCTCCTAGAAAGTCATAATGTGATTGTGAGACGTCATGCCTTCTTTCATGAAAATGAATTTATTTTAGCAAGAGGCAGTGGGAGAAAAATAGAACTAGAGGAGAAAATCTCTTTAGGATCGAGCATTCCAAGAGCCCTTCCAGATAACTCTGTGATACCAGAGATTACACTACCACCTCGCAAGTCTAGTAGAATCTCTCATCCTCCTGATAGATACATGGGATTATTTATAGAGGACATGGACGAAATGTTTCTAGTGGGAGACAATGATCATAGAGATGATCCTAAGACTTATAGCGATGCGATGTCAGACATCGACTCCGATAAATGGTTGGAAGCTATGAAGTCTGAAATAGACTCAATGTACTCCAATCAAGTTTGGACTTTGGTTGTGAGGACCCGAATCCCCACTTAAGGGCTTATTAAGGGATTAGTGGTTTCTGGGAGTGTTTGTGCGCGTGTCGGGCCCCGAAAATGGATTCTTAGTGTAAAAGGGGAGCAAGATTGCTAACAGGAGGCCCATATTAGGTGATTGAGGTTTTTGCACGTGTATTGGAACCAAGGAATTGACCCGGAACGAAAAACGGATCAAGTTTGCTTTTTCGAGAATTTTTGAGAAATTTTAGATGTGGAATTTGGCAAATCGGACATCGGATTTGGATTCAGCGCGCGAAAACGGTCAAGATGGACTATTTACTTGTATTTTTCGGAGCCCGGACGCGAAAACACGCATTTTGAGGTGTGGGGTTACTGTTCCGGCAGCCGGAGAGGCGCCGACGGCGGCGGCGGGCGGCGGAGCGCGGCGGCGGGCTGAGGAGTAGCCGGTCGGTCCACCGCGGGAGGTGTGCACCAGGCGCGGGCCACGTGGCAGCGTTCGATTGGCCGGTGCAGCAGGCGCGGTCCACAGACTTGGCGGGGTGCACGGTGGACCGAGGGTTGGCCACGTGTCACCTTGTGGTTGGCTGGCCTTGGTGCGCGCGGTCCACGCAGCGGCAGGGGCAGGTGACCGTACGCGGGCAGGTGCGGGGCAGGTGGGCGACGTGGGGGCGCCACGTGGCGCCCCGTGATTGGCCGGGTGCTGCCAGCCCACCCTGGCGTGTCGGCCACGCGTCGCCCCGCGATTCGCGGGCGCACGTGCGCCGGGCGCGGCAGGCGCGGTGCCAGGACGCGTGGCGGGACGTGGGCTTTCCGGGCCTGCACAGTAATGGGCCGGCCCGTTACTGTAGCAGCCCAATTTTTTCGGGCGCCCGAATCTGGGGACACAGAGGTAATTTCCGGATTTGTTTTCTTTGGGCCTTTATAAATGGAATCCGAGCCACCTTCTTTTGCCCTTTTCTCCCATTTCCCGAGCTCCCCTGCCCTTGGACCCTTAAGGAAAGTTGAAGATCTCCCTGTCCCGCATCTTCTGGTGGAGGCCCGGAATTTTTGGAAGCCGCGGCGACGACGATTCCGGTATCGGAGTACAGTGCGACCTTCTTTTGTCGGAGGCCCGTTTTCGCCGCATTTCAGTCTGAGAGGTCCACAGAGCTACCCCAACAGTATTTTTGGATGATTTTTATGGCGTTCGAATCAGGAGAGGTACGCCTTCGATTTCCGTATTGATCGCTTCGTCTCGTTTGGGGTTTTTGGCATGAGTCTCGAGGAGTTTTTTAACCCCCTTTTTCTGTTGGAGTTTTTGGACAGCAACCCCTTGTCGGAATTTTATCTCCGCACTCGAGCGTCGGATCGAGACGAACCTGTACACTTTTTGCATCTACTCGTCGCGAGAATTATCATCGTATTTTTCTGGGATTTTTCTAAGGCTTGCCCGAAGGTATACTGTTTCCTCTTTTATTGTACAGAGTTTTACAGTTGTTTGGTTGTGAGTTTTGCGCTCCTGTACTGTGGAATTTGTAACTCGGCCTACGGGGCTCGGAATTGGACGTGCAGGTACCCGTTTCAAAGGTCTCGACGCGAGGATCACTGTGATATTTTTATTGGAATTTTTGGAGTTCAGTTTATAGGTGAAAATATTGCATCTTTGGGACTGAAATCTCAGCTTTGACAGCACACTTAGGATTTTGTTGTAACTGTATTTTTGGGCTATATTTGTGTATCCAGGAGGTATTTTGGGAGGTTTTGGGCCCGACGGATTTGTGAAAATCTGTGGATTGTCCCGGTACAGTTTCAACTTTTTGGACATTGGACAGTTGTGCACTTTCAGGTGGGCGGCCCTGTCTCCAAGATTGATGGAATGTTCATTAAATCTGCTATAGTAGGACCTTGCATGATAGTGATGCTCTTGCGTAGTATGCTAGGATGTGATAGCTGATAATTCTAGTGTTATTTGTTGATCATGCGATCTCTTGTTTCCTACTATCTGTATAATTATTGTTATCTTGGAACTTGACCTAGCACCCCCGTCATATGCTGCATGTGTAGCCAGACCAGTAGAAAACTCCAACTTGGGCTAGGTTTATTCTGCTTTAGACATTCACACTTCTTTTCTTCCTGGACATAGTGTTTTACTCGCCCGGGTAGTGGGCCGAGTGGTCGGAATTTCTTTTAGTGTGGGATGCATTTTACACTCATGCTTGGGAGAAGAGTGGAGTCTGGTAGATGTAGTTGGTTGTTCATCTGTGGCGGGAGCCGTTTGAGTAGACGGCGGTCCCGAGATGTTTTATTTTCTTGTTTTATCTGTCGCCGCTGTGTTAGTGGTAGCGGTATATCAGTGTTAGCAGGACCTAGAATCCAGAACTGTTTTTGGACACACACATATGATTTTAGTCAACCAAATGTTTTCTTCCAAGCGTCGTAGGGTCGCCTGCGTTTGTTCTTGTTTGATTGGACGAAGGCATTAGCTCTACGAGGCTTGGATATAAAAACTCGTTTTCAACTGTTTTCCTAAAAAGAACTAAAAATCATTAAATATGGATCTCTTTCAGATCAAATGGCTTTCGGTAAGAAATGTCACCTTTTTCCAATAAAGTTAACCACCCGAGATGATTCGAGTGGTCTGGGTTCCAAGATCTGCCTTTTTCTTGGGACGAGAACAACGATAGGCTATGCCTAGAGCCTGTTCTTGTTTGATTTGGGTTGTAGGTTCTAGTCTTTCGGGGTTCTCGAACCCTTCATTGTGTCAGTTGTGGAGTTTATCCTGTCAGTGAGTCTGCGATGTTTGGCCTGTTGAGGCAGTTGTTCGCAGTGGATGCGACGTTCGGCCTGTTTGGCCTGTTGAGACAGTTTCTTGCAGTGGATGCGATGTTTGGCCTGTTGAGGCAGTTGTTCGCAGTGGATGCGACGTTCGGCCTGTTTGGCCTGTTGAGACAGTTTCTCGCAGTGGATGCGATGTTTGGCCTGTTGAGGCAGTTGTTCGCAGTGGATGCGATGTTTGGCCTGTTGAGGCAGTTGTTCGCAGTGGATGCGATGTTCGGCCTGTTTGGCCTGTTGAGACAGTTTTTCGTAGTGGATGCGATGTTTGGCCTGTTGAGGCAGTTGTTCGCAGTGGATGCGACTTTGTGCTTTGAGTTGGTGGAGTTGCTTGTGTCTTGAGATTCAAGAGAGCTGATCAGCTGAGTCGTCGAGAGTGCTCCGACCGTTGTGCGAGATATTTGAGGATCCTGAGTTTGTTTCGTTCAGAGCGTGAGCATGGATTCTAACTATAGCCTGCAGTGCCAACTCGACAGAGTGCGCGGATACCCTTGTCCTCGTTGGGGTCGCTCCCCTCGAGTGCCACGTCCGGGGTGGGTCTGCACTTTGGTATGGCGACTTGTCGACGCCGTCCCTCTGACTGAGCCAGTTTTGGCAGTTACGAACACAGCCCCTCTGACTGAGCCAGTTTTGGCAGTTACGGACACAGTCCTTCTGGCTGAGCCAGTTTTGGCAGCTACGGACATACCTACGGTAGACCCGTCCTATTGAGGATGTGCGGCAGTAGGTAGGCGCAGGTTTGACTGGACCCGAGGAGGCAGTCAGTTTAAGATTGGGTGACTATATTGATATGTTAGTAGATGCACCATGTTATCATCTGTTCCACTTTTTGAGCATCTAGATAGGGGCATAGTAGCGGTAGAGTTATTCATTTCCAGCTCTTTCCTTCAGTATTTTATTTGTTACAGCATGCCTCTAGTAGACTTAGTGGGCAGACCGTTGGGCTTGTTGACGGCACCCAATGAGAACTACTATGGGATGTAGTTCACACACCCGTCGTGGTGTATTTTTCCCAAGGGACGTCTGCTCCTGTTCCTGCTGTTCCAGCTGCTGCTTCTTCAGAACGAGGTAAGGGAGTCGCGAGCTAGATCCCTACCAGTCGTCGTCCAGAGAGTAGATGTACCTTTTTTATATTTTGAGAGTTACTTGCTGTTGAGAGGCCTTGTAGTGAGGTATAGAGTTGTACTTTTCTTTCAGAGTTGAGTGACTTTTGTATTTACTTTTGGTAAGGACTTTGTGTCGTATATATTTTATTTCTAGCAGTTACTTTCAGCTCTGATATCTGTTTAGTATAGTATCTTTCTTTTGCAGGTTAGACGCTTCGTCTATACGGGGTTCACCGTATGGGCGGCGGATCTGTTAGCGAGCCCGGGTCGCAGTTTCGACCCTGGGGCGTGACATTGGTTGATCCACCAGAGGGTATTGTACCTGTTGGATGCAAATGGATCTTCAAGAGAAAGATTGGTTATGATGGAAAGGTTGAGACCTATAAAGCTAGGCTGGTAGCAAAAGGTTATAGTCAACGTGAAGGCATTGACTATCAGGATACCTTTTCACCTGTAGCCATGCTTAAATCTATCAGAACTCTGCTTGCTATTGCTGCACATTATGACTACGAGATCTGGCAAATGGATGTAAAAACTGCTTTTCTGAATGGATATATTGAAGAAGAAATCTATATGGAACAGCCTTTGGGTTTCGATACCAAAGATAGAAGTCATAAAGTGTGCAAGCTTCAACGATCCATTTATGGGTTGAAGCAAGCTTCTCGGAGTTGGAACACTCGTTTCAATGATGCAGTCGAATCGTTCGATTTCATCAGAAATGAGGAAGAGCCGTGTGTGTATAAAAAGGTTAGTGGGAGTGCTGTTACCTTCCTCGTGTTGTACGTGGATGACATACTCCTAATTGGGAATGACATTCCTATGTTAACATCGGTGAAGTTATGGTTATCCAAAGAGTTTTCTATAAAAGACCTTGGAGAAGCATCTTATATCCTAGGGATAAAGGTCTATCGGGATAGACCTAAGAAGTTGCTTGGTTTATCGCAAGCTATGTACATAGATGAAGTGTTGAAAAGGTTCAGCATGGAGAATTCCAAAAGGGGTATGGTACCTCTAAGACATGGAATTCACCTCTCTAAGACTATGTCTCCTAAGACACCTGAAGAGAGAAGTCGCATGAGCAGGATCCCTTATGCTTCTGCGATAGGGAGTTTAATGTATGCGATGCTATGTACTCGACCTGATATAGCACAGGCTGTGAGCATCACTAGTCGATATCAGTCGAACCCAGACGAAGAGCATTGGGTAGCGGTAAAGAATATCCTTAAGTACTTGAGAAGAACAAAGGATATGTTCTTGATTTTTGGAGGTGGAGAACTCAAAGTTAATGGCTATACAGATTCAGATTTTATGCCTGATATAGACGATAGAAAGTCTACGTCTGGGTATCTATTTATTTGCAATGCTTGGTCAATAGTTTGGAAGAGTTCTAAACAAGAGATGATTGCTGATTCTACTATGGAGGCGGAGTACATCGCTGCATCTGAAGCTGCCAAGGAAGCTCTTTGGATCAAAAAATTTATCACTGAGCTTGGCGTGGTTCCCTCTAGTAGGGATCCCCTGCCATTATATTGTGATAATAATGGCGTCGTAGCATTAGCTAAGGAGCCGAGATCACATCAGAAATCGAAACATATCGAGCGGCGGTATCACAAGATCAGAGAGTACATCAAAGATAAACATATTGAAGTGTAGAAGGTTGCCTCCGCAGGTAACGTGGCGGACCCGCTAACTAAGGCTTTGACTCAGCAGAAACTAGAGACTCATCTTGAGAAGATGGGCATTAGATACATGACTGATTGGCTTTAGTGCAAGTGGGAGATTGTTAGTTGTATGCCCCAAAAGCCTATCAGGCTGACGAGTCTCAAGTCATCAGTATGGGGACACTGGAGCGAACGTGCAGGTGGTTGTTAGAGAACAAGGGCACTGAGCGTGACCAATTACGAATAGTTATATGGATGTCTACTCATTCGTCAGTAACTGATTCGATGTTGTAGTGGTACAACTGATCCTTTGACCTGCGACACCACGGCCATTCAATATGAGGCTACTGTATTTTGACTATGCAATAAACTCTGATCCTAGTCACGGGTCTTAGTAGTATATGTTGGCTGCAATCGGTTCATATTAGGAATGGGTGTTTGTTTATAGGGGATCTATCGCTCTCGGTAGAGAGATAATTAGTCCTATGCTATTTGTAAGGCAAAGCTCAGAAATCCTCGCCCGGGGTAATATGGTTCATGGAAAGGTGTTTCCAAGAGTAACCATATGAGCTTCTGTCCTATCAAATTTGTCATATAACGGGTGATGGGGTTTGACGAGTATTCCATGACCTCCACTCAGTTGGGACTATGCGATAGAAGGATTGTATTGTACGGTAACTGCACCTAGAGGTTCAGTCCAATATTCACTTCTGACTGGATTGCCACTATATGCTGCTAGGCGTCACTGGCGGATTGTGGGAACCAATAAGAATAATTATAGGCGAATAATTATTATACGATGGAAGAATCAAAAGTGTTTGATCCATCAAAAAGAGTTTCGATGATGATGCCGATGGGGATCGCATCATATCTCACTACCAGACAGAATTGAACCTATTAGGTCACACACATAAGGAATCGCGCATGATTGATATTATGGAGATGATAAAGAAGTTTATAGAATGGATTAATTATAATCACAATACTAAAGTTTACTAATTTATTAGTAAAAGGACTAATTTGCAATTATTGTAAATTAGAGGTATTTAAGTGCAAAAGTTGCATGGTGTATTTGCTAATCGTTAGTAAATATTTGGAGGACTTATGTGTAAATGTTACACACGAATCGAATTCGGATTCGGATTCGATTCATATTGAAACTAACTTAAGGATAATAGATAATCCAATCGGATTAGGATTCGATTATGATTAGAATTAGGATTAAGGTTTTCTCATTATAAATATATGTCATATGTGACATATTTTGAAAGAGAAAAAAGGGAATAAGAAAACCCAAGCCGCCTATCCTCTCCTCTTCCTCAAGCCCTCCATAATTAATTCATCGTTCTCGATCTTCGGAAGATTGCTAGCACAATTAGAAGATTGATTCATCCTCCTTACATCGATGCAAGAGTTAATTTGTGATCGGATCGCGAATCAAGGCGATCGACTATTTCGATCAAGCGCGTGATTGCGTGTGGACGCGAGTAGAGGCCGGGCGCGTGCGCGGCTATCAAGGACGAACAATTTTTACCAACGATCGTCGGCTTCGCGGTGATCTCGACCCGCGCAAGGTAAAAATTAAATCCTAATTGATAAGATCAATTAGATTATTTTTAACGATCTAAAACAAAACATGAGGTGATCTTTGGTTTAAGAAAATTTGTAATTGCGTTTCTTTCTTCCGCTGCGCATATCCGTTTATTTTCTTACAAAAAGAATGCGAAGCCCCCGTATTAAATAATGTCCTAGCATGATTACCATAAATAATTGTAGTACCTGCTAGGTTCTCCTCCGGAGTAGGCTCGCCCCGAGTCAAGGCGAAGACGCGTCCACCAGTTGTCTGAAGCGCCCCTGAAAGTGCTCGAGGAAGAGGGGGACGCCCAAAGGAAGCAGAGCTAGGCGCCGGTCCCTGTCGTCGAGGTGGAGCTGCTGGTGCAGGAGAAGCAATCTGCGCAGGTGCAGATCCCTGCGGGCACGTCGCTAAAATATGTCCTGGTTGGCCGCACTTGAAGCATCGGCCATGACGTTGGTTGCAGACGTTCACTCGGTGAGTACCCCCGCAGAAGACACATGGTCGAGGTCCCCAGTTAGGGTTGACGAAGGCGCTAGTGGCTGGTGATCTCTTGGACAGAGTCTCCCCTATACATGCACGGCTAGGCAAGTACAATATCGCACATTCAGAGTTAAGTACTTAAATATAAACTAAACAACATAATTAACCTCAACATAATCACTTAAACCCAAACACGTCAGTTCTAATCAACTATATAAGTCATACAATCTCAACATCAAGTAAACTATCATGATCATATAAAACAAAACCAAAATACTACGATGTCATAAGATCATAAGTAAACTGCTAGATAGTCATCAAGGGGACAGCTCTATCGTGACTGCTTCACTGGATCGTCCCGACTTCCCACCACCCGACGGACCTGAAAAACAGTCACCCAGGGGTGTGAGATACATCGTCACCCAGTGTATCCCAGTGGGCACGACGAGCCGAGAAATAGCTAATCGTACCTACTGGATACAGTAATCTGCGAATAGTAACAGGTCAGTGGATAAAGGCTGAATAATCAAATAATATATCTACTGATAATCAAAGTATAACTGAGCAGTAATAAGTACTGAAATAAAGCATCCTCGAACATAAAAGTATATAGGCTATGCATCAATCAAGAACATTAAGTACCCAATCAATGCCACTATTGGTCACGAGGACCTCAGGCTCATGCCACTATCTGGCACCTATCTGGCTGACATAACCCCATACCTACAGGTGCTATCTGGGGGCTCACGGGTCTTTCCTCTAGACCACTTTACCGGTAAAGAACACTGTGACGGTGGCCAAACCGTCAGCGTACGTGAAGTACAGCGGTGCGTGGCGATTATAATGTTATGCTCAAGCTCGCGGTCAAACGACCGGGTAGTCGGCAATAAGCCGAGATGCCAACAAGGGAGAAGATGTCTGTATATATCAATAATATGTCTATCATGCATATATGGAATATAAAAGCAAGTATATCTCGAAGTAAATGCAGTATAATAAGCAACAGGCATGATAATAAGAAACAGGCATGATAAGACCATGTAAACAACTGTACTGAGATATATGAACAGATGAACAGGTATACAGGATATGTCCAAATAAAGCAGATGTCAGCAGTCTATGAATATAGGGCATATATGCACAATTAGGACTAAGTCAAGAACAGGTGTCCGACTAAACTAGAGCAACCAGAGGGCCAAAAAGATAAAGCCCGGACCGAAGATAAACCCACCTCAATGTAGGCAGATCCCGAATCCCGCTAGACTACTGGGAAGCTGGTGCTGAACTGCTGGGCCCTGAACAATAACTGGAATCAGTAACAGACTCACTCATACCCAACCCGACAACACTACAAGGTCATAATGATACCAGTTTGAATACTATTTCGACTCGTACTTCCAAACCAGAAGGTTTTAGACAACGCCGTAACTTACAGTACGTAGTTCTCGACACGACAAAGCTCGTGCTCACAAGTTTGGGTTGGCTCGAGGCCCGAGGGCAAAGTTGGCCCAAAAACACTAAGTCCTCAATAACATACTTGGCTAATACAATTAAACTATACATGCAACCTTGGATTTAATATGAGCACCATGATCTGGATGAGTCACTGAGTCGAGGGCTCACTTTTGGCACGTCGGAGACTGGCCGGAGAGCACGTCGGAGCAAGGTGGTGCAACCACCAATTAAGCTAGAGCTCGGATTAAGCCAAAGCTTGAACAAACTAAGGTCAGGCTGCAATCAAAGGTGAGCACTAGTTAGAACACCCTCACAAAGGAAGTTTAGTCACTACCAGGCTTGGCGCCGGCGGCCGGAGGCGGCGATTGGCCGGAAAAACCCAACACAAACACTTAAAAGCAAGGTTGGGAAAACTTATTTTTCAGAGGCTTCTGGCCCAAACTAATTTGATGGAATTTGCCCAAATGGTGTTTAAGGCTTACTTGGTTGGTTGGCCGGCGACCAAAGGCGGTGGCGATGGTCGGAGACCGAGCTCGGCAACACCCTGGTGCAACTACATAGGTAAGCATACTTCACGTAAAACCCTTCATGCAATTGCATGAGAAACTTCTAAACAACCCTACGAACTCACCTAAGCCACCAGATGGCGACTGGGAGTGGCGGCGATGGCCGGAGCACAAGCTCGGGCAACCTTGAAGTGCTCTAATGGCGAAATCCAACCCGAGGCTCTTGAGGTCTTGCAACTTGGACCAAATGGGTCCCCACTGTGTCGTGAATCTTTCCAAGATGATGGCCGGCGGCATGAGGGAGCGACGGCGCCGGGCGGCGAAGCTTGGCCGTGAGGAAGACAACCCGAAAGCTAGGGCACGACCGCAAGACTTCGATCCTCAACTGATCGTGCTCAAACTTTGTGGAGGCTTCCCTGGCGACCAACAGAGTATTTCCAACGTAGCCGATCTTAGTTTTGACGGTTGGATGGAGCCCGCACGCTGATCTGGCCTGAACTTGGTTTCCGGCGCCTTGGTTGCTCCCGCCGATTAATCGGAGCACGGGAGGGCCCGAGGCTTCACAAGGATGATCTTCTTAATGTCAAAAGATGATTGGATGGGTCCAAGGTCCATCAAAAACGAAGGATAGAGGAAGCTTACCTCGTCGGAAAGAAGAAGAAGAGAGGAATCCCTGCCGACGGCGCGCGGCGGTGCTAGACGTCGAGCACTCCTCGGCTGAGTCTCAAAGGCACCGAGGAGGCTCCAGAAGATACTAGGAGCAACCAGAAACCTTCTGGCTACAAACTTCCTCACCCAACCCTAGATCAAGCCTTCCCTTTACTTCTCCGTCTTCTCCGACGACGGAATGGCGGCGGCCCGCGGCGTAACGCCCGTGGAGAGATGCAGAGGGAGATGAAGGGGTCTGTGTTGTGCGGCTAGGGCTAGGGCTTTAAGATTAGGGTTGGAAAAGAGAAACCCTAATGCAAACTTATACAAATGCAACAAAATGCATTTTGGTCCCTCTACACAGGATATTTAGACCTAGGTCCCTCACAGCATCTGCGTCTCACACTTAAGTCCTTCCCCGTTAAGTAGCATGGATTTCAGAGCATAAAATATAAGGGTCTTTGTGCAAAATACAGTAATTTTTTGATATTTTCACACTTTTCGAGGGTCTAGGATCGTCAAATGTAAATTCCGTCAGCGTCATTGCGCTCGGATCGACGAAACCATTAAGATCGACTATTTGGATCATCGGAAACGAATTCCGATCGGTCGATCGGGCCAACATTGATCGAAAAAATCTCGAAAAATATAGGTTACTATTCATTTAAGTTGTCACTGTACAACTGTATCGGCTAATACAGTCGTCAAAACCACTGAAGTCTCCAAAAACTTTATTTTTATTATTTAAATTTCAAATAAAAATATCTCAATGATTACATTAATTTAAAAAGTTTAATTTAAAGAGTTTTAGAATAACAATTTAGGCATTAATTTAAAGAGTTTAATTTAAAAAATTTTAGAACTACAATTTAGACATTAATTTAAAGATTTTAATTTAAAGAATTTTAGAATTACAATTTACGCATTAATTTAAAGAGTTTAAATTAAAAAAATTTAGAATTACAATTTAGGCATTAATTTAAAAAGTTTAATTTAAAGAGTTTTAGAATGACAATTTAGGCATTAATTTAAAGAGTTTAAATTAAAAAAAATTTAGAATTAAAATTTAGACATCAATAAAAAGAGTTTAAATTAAAAAATTTTAGAATTACAACTTAGGCATTAATTCAAAGAGTTTTAGAATTACAATTTAGGCATTAATTTAAAAGTTTAATTTAAAGAGTTTTAGAATGACAATTTAGGGATTAATTTAAAGAGTTTAATTTAAAAAATTTTAGAATTACAATTTAGGCATTAATTTAAAGAGTTTAATTTAAAGAATTTTAGAATTACAATTTACTCATTAATTTAAAGAGTTTAAATTAAAAAGTTTTAGAATTACAATTTAAGTATTAATTTAAAAAGTTTAGAAATAGAATTTAGGCATTAATTTAAAAAGTTTAGAATTACAATTTAGGCATTAATTTAAATAGTTTAATTTAAAGAGTTTTAGAATGATAATTTAGACATTAATTTAAAGAGTTTAATTTAAAAAATTTTAGAATTACAATTTGGGAATTAATTTAAAGAGTTTTAGAATTAAAATTTAGTCATTAATTTAAAGAGTTTAATTTAAAAAATATTAGAATTGCAATTTAGACATTAATTTAAAGATCTTTTTAGAATTACAATTTAGGCATTAATTTAAAGAGTTTAATTTGTTTAAAAAATTTTAAAGTTTCTTTAATTTAAACATTAATTTTGTATTATAATTTTAAAAAATTTCAATGTTCTTAAATATTTGATTTAATAGAAATATATGGTTTAATTCAAATTTATTTTTAGAATAGAATTGTACGGGCTAAGTTAAATCAAATTTAAATAGTAAAATTTGATCTTTTAAAATAATGAGATCATATATTATAATTTAAAATATAAATTGATAATAAAAATTAATAGATTACTAAATTATAATTTCTAAAAATAATTTTCTAAAATTAAAATCATTTACAATATATTATATAAAAATAATTAAAATATTCTTATTTAAAACGATAACTAAATTGGAATATTTAAAATTTATAATCTTTCCGAAAATAAAAACTCTCACAAAATTCAAAATTTTAAAAATTATAATATTTACAAAAATAAAAATTCTCAAAATGGAGATAAAATTACTTAATTATCTTTAAAGCAAAAGACCAAAATAAATCCCTTTTGGGATGCCTGGTAACCAGTAAATCATCAAAAAAAATTATCGAATCTGAGCCGTTGAATAGGTATGAATAGACGGCAACTAAAAAATATATATATATATAGAAATATGACTCTTATGGTAAATGTTTACTTTGTATGTTTTAATGTTATGATTAGATTAAAAAGGTTAAGAGATGGTGAGATTAGAAGTAATGATGCGCCAAGTCTATTGGAGCATATTTTTGTACCCTTTATTTTTTTATTTTTTTTTTTTGAATAAGATGTTCTTTTTCCTGAATTGTACTTAGTGTACCTTTTCTTTTTTATCTATTTTTGTTTTTTGAATAAGATATTCTTTTTCCTGAATTGTAGACAGGGCTCCATTAATTAAGTTGCTGTATTTGTGGCATGGATTGTTCTTAGCCAAAAAGTAATGATGGTGAGATTAGAAGTAATGATGCCCCAAGTCTATTGGAGCATATTTTTGTTTTTTTTTTTTTCTATTTTTGTTTTTTGAATAAGATATTTTTTTCCCTGAATTGTACATAGGGCTCCATTAATTAAGTTGCTGTATTTGTGGACATGGATTGTTCTTAGCGAAAAATTAAGTAATGATGGTGAGATTAGAAGTAATGATGCCCTAAGTCTATTGGAGCATATTTTTGTATTTTTTTTTTCTATTTTTGTTTTTTGAATAAAATATTCTTTTTCCTGAATTGTACACAGGGCACCATTAATTAAGTTGCTGTATTTGTGGACATGGATTGTTCTTAACCAAAAAGATATTTCTAGAGCCACGTATTCAGAAAATACACCTAGCAATGATTAGGGATCCATGTACAAATTATTATAATAAATAATATTATCTAGATTTGTCATAAAACTTTCTCCTACCTAGAAAGTGACATACCACAATAGTGGTGACGAAGGCCAATAAAAATAATGTAATAAGATGAGAAAGCACATCAACAAAAGAATATACGACGAATTAAATTTTTTTATAATAATAAATAATATTATTTAATTACTAAAATTTTATAAAATTTGATCATATTAATTAAATATTACATTTATATATAAAGACGATATTTGAATTCTATTATAAATTAAATTTTTTAAATTTAATAATTTTTTAATACAAATATATATAGTTAAATATAATTCTAAATCTAGTTAAATTTAAAATGAAAGTTCAAAATAAAAATAATATAAAATTTTTAAAAATATTTTAAAAATCAATCAAAAGACCGAAATAACCAAGTGACACTAAAGAGCCGAATGACTATCAGGAGCTAAGGGTCGAGAAGAACTGATATCACTGCACTGAGAACCGAATACAAACCGATCTCAACAAAATTTTCGAATCAATTTGATAAAGTTATATTTCTCCAAAAATTCTATCGCTAAATTAGTCACATCAAATTAATTCATATGCAAAAAAAAAAATAATTAATAAGAGTTAAAATATTAAAGCATTGAAATACTATTCTAAATTAATTCATCTAAACACTAAAAAAAAAAAAAAAAAATCTAATTTTATGGGTCAAATGATTAGTATGTAATATATATATATATATATATATATATATATATATATATATATATATATATATATATATATATATATATAATACCGTATTTAACAGAGCAATACAAATAGATAAAAATAGATAATAAATATTTTATTAGGATAGAGAATAGAGATTAATTATCAAGTTCACCATATAATTATTGAGCAATGCTATATGTACACATCCAAAGGGGGTGTACATCTTACACCCACCCATCCAAGGGTGGGGGGGGGGTCACTTCACAAATTGTGAAGTGACCACTTCATCCTACACCCATCCCATCCTGGGGTGAATATTCCTCCACTCGTCCTATCGATGGGACGAGTGAAATTCACCCCATCCCAGGATGGGGTGGGTATAAGATGTACACCCCAATTGGGGTGTACATCTAGTAATTTTCTTATTTTACATAGCCGCAGCATCTTATAGTACTCAGCTCATACATATGGATAATCATAAGTTTACTAAACTCCAAACTAATTAACAATCTCCCAGCTGTTTAGCAACTTTAAAAGTTAATCCGGTATAATTATATAGTTAAAAACTAAATCAAAATAAAAGATTTGATCTTATTTTAACAAAATCTAACTAATATTTGGTCTTATATTTAACAACGCAAACTATAATTAATTAAAAAATTTCGCAAACATCATGTATCTGAATAAAAAAAATGAACGAATGTGAGTTTATTTTAGAACTATGCTACATATACATTTCAAATGCGGTGTATATCATACATCCCACTCCATCTAAGGTGAGAACTTATTCACTGATCATTCCGAAGTAATCGGTAAAATTCATCATATTCTTAAATGGGTGGGATATAAAATGTACACGCTATTTGAAGTGTATATTTAACATTAACCTTCATTTTAATATCTTATTAATTCGATTCAAATTCAAGTGGGTCTAGTTTATATAATTAATTTTTTTTTCAAATATTTAAACGTAAGTTAATAAGCTGTCAACTATAAATTTTACAATCTGGATCCTGAGTGTGCCAATCAATGTAATAACATACACGTAAAGTGTTTACATATAGGAACTAATAGTATAGAATCTGACGCCCCCAATAGTTCCACATCAGATGTGAGGAAATTGTGAATGGATTTATAAGAAATATGGACATTATGTAAGGCTCGATCCGAGTCGCAACCGCCCAGTGGGGGTTTCCTTGGGCTTGGACGGCGACGATGAAGATCTAAGCGCACTGCCTCCGAATCGGAGTCGGGATCGACGATGATGAAGCGCTCCTGAGTCGATCCTGGCGATGATGATCCGGGGTCTCCTCCAGATGGGTGATCCAGTCCGAGCTTCGGGTCCTCAGCAATGGGGAATGGAGACGAGATCGGAGAAAGAGAGAAGAGGGAGTGAGAGTGAAGGAGAGAGAGAGAGAGAGATATAGAGAACTTGAGAAGAGATTGAATTGGAGAAATGATCAACTGATTTCTTAACCGTTTCTGTTACATCGACTCTATTTATACCTATACTCTAGGGACTCAATTGCAAATAGGTATATTATAGTATTGTAATACGTAATTCTACACTACTGGGCTTGTTGGGCCATCATCTTCGGTTCCCCGGCCTCTTGCTTGGCCTATTACCATACCCGCCTGGGCCTTGGCTCATTCTCATTGTGCGTAATGGATCGGGTCAGCGTAATGGATCGGTTATCCGTTAACCCGACCCGATGGGTTATTCGCTAACCCGACCCGATAGATGCCTTCTACTCGCTTCTACCACCTTCTCCCCTACAGCTGGCTCCGACTCTCATCTCCTGAGCCCTTTCCCCTTCCTCACGCTACCACATCCCTAACTCTCCTTCTACCTGCTACACTGCCCCCTCCAACTCCGGTTACCACCTCCGATCATCTCCACCTGCTCGAGAATAGCCCAAGACGACAGAGCTTCGCCCGACTATAAAGCTAAGTATTCCCTTCTTCCTTGCCTCACTTCTTCCTCCTAAGCTCCTTCTCTTCTATCGCTAACCTTCTTCCTCTATTCCCTCGCAGGTCTTACAATCCACCCCTCTTGAGCTACGACCTGACCTGAGGGAGTGAACTCAGGGTACTGTGCACAAAGTACTTGGGAGTCCACCCATGTAGCGGCCTCCTCCGGAAGATTGACCCATTTCACCAGCAATTCCTTCACCTCTCTTCGCTTCTTGTGGCTGAGCCTGCTATCCAAGATCCTTTCTGGTCCCGCCAACGGTTCTCCATCCTTACCTGTGAGAGGAGGGGTGGAGATCACTTGACTGCTTGGCGGAGTTCCCTGCTTCAACTGAGAAACGTGAAAGACCGGATGAAGCTGAGAACACTCAGGAAGCTCCAACCTGTACGCCACCTCCCCTACTCTTGCCAACACCTTAAAAGGCCCATAGTAGCGAGCCGATAATTTGGGGTTCTTCCTAGCGGCCAGCGACACCTGCCGGTAAGGCTGCAGCTTCAGGTATACCCAGCTCCCAACCTCATGTATCTTCTCTCTGCGGTGCTTATCAGCTTGTTGTTTCATTCGGTTTTGGGCTACAAGGAGCCTGTCCCTTAACTCTCTGGTTAACCTCTCCCTCTCGTGCGCCCAGTCTCTTACCTCTGGGTGGGTAGCTGTATCCGCAGCGGCCACCAAGGTAGATGATGGGGCCACACCATATAAGGCTCTGTAAGGAGTTGTACCCAAAGAGGTATGGTAGTTTGTGTTGTACCACCATTCGGCTAACGAAAGATACTTACCCTATCTATGTGGGTGTTGAAAACACATGCACCTGAGGTATGTTTCCAAACACCTGTTCACTCTCTCCGTCTGCCCATCGGTTTCTGGGTGATAGGAGGTACTCATTTTTAGCTGGGTGCCCAGTAGCTTAAACAACTCCTTCCAAAACAAACTAGTGAACACCTTATCCCTGTCAGTGACTATACTACGGGGACAGCCATGCAATTTATAGATCGTATCCAGGAAAATCTTAGCTACTTCCTTAGCTAAAAAGGGGTGTCGTAGGGGTATGAAATGTGAATATTTAGTCAATCTGTCCACAACTACCAAAACCGTATCCTTCCTCTCTGATTTAGGCAAAGCCTCTATGAAATCCATACTTAGGTCCTCCCAGATCTGCTTAGGTATGGGTAGGGGTTGGAGTAAACCCGGGTAAGCTTGAGTTTCCACTTTATTTTGAGCACAGATTTCACAGTTGCGGATTTGAGCCTCTATCTGTTTCTTCATGCCTTTCCAATGGAAGTGCCCTTTAACCCTCTGATATGTATGCATAGCTCCAGAATGACCCCCTAATGCTGAGTGATGAAAATGATTTATTACCCTTTCTCTTAAGTCACCCGAGTTTCCCACGCATATTCGACCCTTATACCTTAAGACCCCCTGATGGTAGGTATAAGGTACACTCTCTTCCAGTGGCAGATTAATCTTTTCCAAGATAGCCTTGTAGATTGGATCTTCCCTGTAACTGTTTTCCAACTCATAGGTCCAAGCTGGAGTAATGGTAGTGACAACCATACTCTGACCAGTATCCCAACCCTGTCGTGAGAGTGCGTCGGCAGCTTTATTTTCTTTTCCCTTCCTATAAACAATAGTATAATCGAAACCCATGAGTTTCATCATACCCTTCTGTTGCATTGGAGTAATAATCCGTTGTTCCAATAAGTATTTGAGACTCTCATGGTCTGTCTGTATGATGAAACAACCGGTCATCAAATAG
Organism: Tillandsia leiboldiana; assembly: GCA_029204045.2. NCBI lineage: Eukaryota > Viridiplantae > Streptophyta > Magnoliopsida > Poales > Bromeliaceae > Tillandsia > Tillandsia leiboldiana. The sequence continues at coordinate 37,932,973 of CM055070.1, read as the reverse complement.
TGTCTCCATTTCTGCGTAGCCATTAAAATGGCTAAAAATTCTTTCTCATAGGTAGATAAACTCAGATTTTTTCCTTTTATTGCCTTGCTAAGGAAAGCTATAGGCCTCCCTTCTTGTGACAGCACAGCCCCGATGCCCTCTCCACTTGCATCTACCTCCAAAACGAACGGCTTCTCATAATCTGGCATACACAGCACTGGCGATGTAGTCATTGCCACCTTTAAGGCCTCAAATGCTTGCTGGGCCTTCAGTGACCACTGGAACTGATCCTTTTTAAGGAGATCAGTGAGCGGCCTACTAATACTGCCATAGTGTTTGACAAACCTCCTGTAATACCCTGTCAAGCCCAAAAATCCACGCAACCCTTTAATAGTCTGTGGAACCGGCCACTGAACCATAGCTTCAATTTTGGCAGGGTCTGTAGCGACCCCGCTTGCTGAAATTATATGCCCCAGATACTATACTTGGTTCTTCCCAAAAGCACACTTGCTTCTTTTGGCGTAAAGTTGGTGCGCCTTCATAAGTTCCAGGACCACTGTTAGGTGTCCCAAATGATCTTCTTGTGATTTACTGTAAACCAGTATATCATCAAAAAATACTATAACAAACCTCCTCAATTGTGACTTAAAGACTGTGTTCATTAGGGATTGGAACGTTGCCGGTGCATTGGTCAACCCAAAGGGCATGACCTTGAACTCATAGTGCCCTTGATGCGTGCGAAACGCAGTCTTAGGAATATCCTCAGGGTAGACTCTGATCTGGTGGTAGCCCGACCTCAAATCCAGTTTAGAGAATAATTGGGAACCCCCCAGTTCATCTAATAAATCGTCAATAATAGGTATCGGAAACCTATCCTTGATAGTCGCCTTGTTTAGTTGCCGATAGTCAATACACATTCGCCAACTTCCATCTTTTTTCTTGACCAATAAAACTGGAGATGCGAACGGACTGTTGCTGGGTTGTATTATCGACGTCTCAAGCATTTCCTTAACTTGCCTTTCCACTTCCCCTTTTTGCTCATGAGAGAGCCTGCAAGTCCTCAGGTTAACTGGAACAGCCCCGGGCTGTAGAGGTATCCTGTGGTCTTCCAATCTCTGTGGCGGCAGATCCTTAGGTTCCTCAAACACACCCGAGTACTGATTTAGTAACTTGGATAATTCCGGAGCGATAGTCGATTCCTCCCCAATGTTTTCACTGGTACACTGTTGAATAGCACAACACTCTCCAAAAGGAAGTTCCCGGTACCACTGGTTTGCGGTGATCATTCCTAGCCTAGGGCCCTCACCCATTCCTCTCAGAACTATGGGGTGCCCTTCTCGCAGAATAGTAATAGCATTTCTTTGGAAATCAAATGTAACTTGTCCAGAAGATCTCAACCAATCAATACCTAAGATCACACTCGAGCCCTCCAATCTAATGATCCTCAAATCTGCTTGAAATTGGTGGCCTTGCATGTTCCAACTGAATCCCAGGCATTATAGTTTGCTGAGGACCTTCTGTCCACTTGCCACTGTGACTATCAGTGGACTTGCTGCTATCAGTTGAGCCTTGATGTCTTTGGCAACCTGTAAATCCATAAAACTGTGCGTACTACCCGTGTCAATTAGTACTGTTAGGGTTTGCCCCTTAACCTCTCTTTGTACTTTGATGGTATCTTGTGGCTGCTCTCCACTTAAGGCATGTACAGAGATGCCTACTTCATGATTGGTGCTGGATTCCCTCTCCTGCATGGTAGTTTCCATATTTTCCTCTTGTACCTCTTCAGTAATACACTCTTCATCGTAAACCTCAGATATATCTTCTAACCCATTCATACTGTTGATGGCTTTATTGGAGCAGATGTGGCCGGGATGGTATCGATCCCCACACTTGAAGCATTGTCCCGCGGCTCTTCTTTGCTCCAAAAGTGACTTGTTGTAAGGTAGTTGATTGCCAACTACTCCTTGTGGGTTACTGGAATTGAATCGAGAAGTTGTTGTGGTCTGAGGTTTATAAGAGTTGTTGGCTTGGTAAGTTCCCCCAAAGGTCTTAGGACCGGGTTTGTACCTTCTGCTAATAACTAGCAGTGCTCTCTCATGCAACTTGGCCTGCTCATAGGCCTCTTCTAATGTATTGGGATGGACAATGTCCATGAAAGGTACTAAATCCTCGCGGAGCCCATTTATGTAGCAAGAAATAAAGTGTTCCTCTGTCAGTTGTGGGTTGTGACACAGCAACTGTGTCCTGAGTTCCTCGAACCTTTCCTGATATTTTTCAACCGAGCTCAACTATCTAAGGTTATTAAATTCTCGAATCAAATATCGTTCTCCTACTTGTGCAAACCTGCGGTAAAGTGATTCTACAAACTCATCCCAATCGACTCCATGTCGGTGGACCAAATAGCTCTGCTTCCAGGTTCTAGCTCTCCCACTCATGTGCATGGTGGCAACACCCAACCATTGGTGCTGCGGAATCTGATACACTTCAAAGTATTGCTCACAATTTTCCACCCATACCCTGGGCTCCTCACCAGTAAAGATAGGAAATTCCAATCGCGGATATGGAATGTGAGGGTGATTATTAATTCTGCCTGCCATGACACTTCGATCTTCTTCTCGCAAGTCACCTTCTCTAGCTGGTGTTGGTAAGATGCCTTTACCCTTACTCTCCTTGAATTCCAACTTTACTAACTTAGCTCCATGGTTGGCTGGATAATCCTTGTGAGGGTTGTGTCCTGGTTGAGCTCTCTCTGCAGGGGCATTTTGTGCACTACGATTGGATAACAACATCAACAATTCTTCATGCCTCGCGGCACTATCCTGGAGTACTAGCTCATGCCGTCGCACAGCCTCAACTTGCAGAGACTCATAATGTTGCTGCTCCACTTCACTCACTTCCTGAATTTTGGCAGCTAACTCTACTACTCTTTCTTGATACTCAGTAGTAAGTTTGTGCATTCCTGATTCTAAGGTCGACATGTGTTCACTGAGGTCTCTCAACCGGATACCCTCCGCCATTAGCGATCGATCAAGGGTAAATTTGAATCGATTATGATTTTTCTTTCCAATCTTGTTCAGTAATATTGAATTGCGATGATTTCTTCTCACAACCACATCACAACATTACAGATCTACTACTTGTAAGAAGGTGATCCTGAGTTGAGGACTACCTGAGTGGTTCTTCGGGGCTTTCCACAGTCCCTAGGAAAGGAACTGCTCTGATACCAATTGTAAGGCTCGATCCGAGTCGCAACCGCCCAGTGGGGGTTTCCTTGGGCTTGGACGGCGACGATGAAGATCTAAGCGCACTGCCTCCGAATCGGAGTCGGGATCGACGATGATGAAGCGCTCCTGAGTCGATCCTAGCGATGATGATCCGGGGTCTCCTCCAGATGGGTGATCCAGTCCGAGCTTCGGGTCCTCAGCAATGGGGAATGGAGACGAGATCGGAGAAAGAGAGAAGAGGGAGTGAGAGTGAAGGAGAGAGAGAGAGAGAGAGAGATAGAGAACTTGAGAAGAGATTGAATTGGAGAAATGATCAACTGATTTCTTAACCGTTTCTGTTACATCGACTCTATTTATACCTATACTCTAGGGACTCAATTGCAAATAGGTATATTATAGTATTGTAATACGTAATTCTACACTACTGGGCTTGTTGGGCCATCATCTTCGGTTCCCCGGCCTCTTGCTTGGCCTGTTACCATACCCGCCTGGGCCTGGGCTCATTCTCATTGTGCGTAATGGATCGGGTCAGCGTAATGGATCGGTTATCCGTTAACCCGACCCGATGGGTTATTCGCTAACCCGACCCGATAGATGCCTTCTACTCGCTTCTACCACCTTCTCCCCTACAACTGGCTCCGACTCTCATCTCCTGAGCCCTTTCCCCTTCCTCACGCTACCACATCCCTAACTCTCCTTCTACCTGCTACACTACCCCCTCCAACTCCGGTTACCACCTCCGATCATCTCCACCTGCTCGAGAATAGCCCAAGACGACAGAGCTTCGCCCGACTATAAAGCTAAGTATTCCCTTCTTCCTTGCCTCACTTATTCCTCCTAAGCTCCTTCTCTTCTATCGCTAACCTTCTTCCTCTATTCCCTCGCAGGTCTTACACATTAGTAATAATAATTGGGCTTAAGTATTTTATGTTGTGATTTGGGCCTAACGAGTTATTATTGCTAGTGGGCCGGGTAGTCATATATTAGTATTAATAATTAATGACTAATATGTCTTTTAAAAAATTTAGAGAAGTTTATTTAAAAAATTTAGAAAACTTCATTTATCTCTAATCAATAGTCATATATTAGTATTAATATTAATAATTAATAGCTAATATGTCTTTTAAAAAATTTAGAGAACTTTATTTATCTCTAGATGATCAGATTATTTTTGTAAAAATAAAAAAATAAATTTGTTACTTTTTTCTAACCATACTGAGTAAGAAGAAATGCGGTTGCTTTTTCTAACCATACTATGCAATTATTTGAGTAAAATTAAAGTGTAAAACAAATTGAGACTATTTTTACAAAATATTATTAAACTTATTCGTGCTACGCTACGGTTTTTTTTTTTAAAAAAAAATATAAATAACAATTAGAATACTACTTACTAATGTAATCTCATCCAAAAACTAAATTCTGGTCTACCTTTTATTGAAAAAAAAATAGTATATTGAGGTTATTTTTACAAAATATTATTAAATTTTGAAACATATAACGACGTCAGAAATGGTTAAACTTACTATTTTATTTTCTGCCAAATATCTTATTTCCGAAGCATTTTTCTCCTTACATATACAGATAGATTGGGATGTGATATCTATCTTACATCAAGAAGCTCTCTTTGTATATAAATAATAAATAATTTATAAAAAAATGATGAATAGAAAAAGAGTAATATAAATTTTAGTTGTCACGCCCCGAGACCGTCAATTTGGACAGTTCGGGCGCGCCAACAGACCCGCCAATCGGGCATGACCTTTAAATACCCAAATGGAACGGTTCATTCCAATACAAACACAGTTTAATGTAAACGGAAGAGTAACAATTAGAGTACTAAACTAAGTAAATAAAACTTTCATTCATTCATTCCAATACAAACACAGTTTAATGTAAACGGAAGAGTAACAATTAGAGTACTAAACTAAGTAAATAAAACTTTCATTCATTCAAACAAGCAGTTAGAAGGAAATGAAAGAGCATATATGAGTGAAACTTTAAACTCTAATTGAATTACAACTCTTTTTAACATGAAACTTTAGACTTAAAGAAATTACATCTTTCATTCAACACTCCCAAAATGAAAGTTTAACACTTAAAATTTACAATATTTTCCTCACATACAAGTTCGCTCAAAATAAAACCAAAATGAACGGGCGACTCTAGACTGCTAGGTCGCTAAGCTGCTGGGCCGTTACCCCTGTCGCGTGCCTCGCTCGATGTAGCTGAACCTGTAATGATATCACCCAAGAGTGTAAGAACTACATAAAGTTTTCAGTGGGTTCAACCACCGAGAAAGGATGTCCTACACCGCTTGGTCCAATAGAAGCAATATAATAGATGACGATACAGTATTTAAAGCTGTAAATTTCTATCTAATATGCTCAAATAAACTCTATCCTTTGTCATAATACGACACTATGTCGTTACCAAGGTGCCATACTAGCCAAACCTCATACTTGACCATCTTACTCACATTCTTTTGTGCTTTAGTTCAAGTTGCTTAACGCTCGAAAATTCTTGCCCAACAGGCCCCAGCGCGGTAGTCATGCTACCACAAGACAAGATTTTCTAAGGTTGCCAATAATACCTCAAGTGCTACCCTGCCCAACGGGGAACTTGGTCATATGGGTCACTACCCGGGAGAGGGTCTATGCCCTTATTCTGCGACACAAGATCTACGTTTTACCCCCGAAGGTACGATCGTCTTATCTTTTTTTTTTTTCTTTAGCACTTAGTCACTTTTGCACTTTATGCATTTGCATTTCTTTTTGCTCTTTATGCTCTTATTTTTTCTTTCTCATTCGAGCCTTTAACTCATATTGCCACTGGCAATTTTTTTCTCTTTCTTTTAAGCCTTTTAGCTTATCTTGCTTATTAAGCAATTCTTTTCTCATTATCTTTCTCTCACCCTAGGTTCTTGTCTCAAGGGTAACCAAAAGTCCCTTGGACTTTTATTCTTTTACTTTCATTCTTTGCTCAAGTTGAAGTTAAAGTGAGGGTTCATTAGCCCAACTCCCTAAGACTAACTCTAGGGATTTCATTTGCTTTACTCTTTTAACCTCAACCAATACCTCGATCCTTAGAGTTTTGACTCTAAGTTAAAACTCTACTTCATAACCTTAGTTTACTCTTATACAAATGCCACATGTGAGATCCTAAGGTGCCATCTCAATGCTGGCTTGATAGCTATTATTGTAGACGAACTCTGCCATCGGCAAATATCATTGCCACCCCGCGCCATAGTCCAGAGCACATGCCCTCAGCATATCTTCGAGGATTTGATTGGTCCTCTCAGGTTGCCTATCGCTCTGTGGATAATAAGCAGTAGTGAATTCCAGGCTTGTTCCAAGAGTCTCATGGAAACTCTTCCAAATCTGCGAGATTAATCGGGGGTTTCGATCTGACACAATCGAAACAGAAACTCTATGAAGGCGCATGATCTCCTCAATGTACAACTGCGCCAACTGTTACGGCATTTTGGTTTTGGCATATTTCGTGAGTCAAGTCAGTGAGTTGAGTCGGAGTCTTAACGGGATCAAATTGTCAATCAGCATTCAAAGACTTAGAGAAGATTCAACAAGAGCTCAAGTTGACACTCAGTGTCTTGAGTCTTGAAGATTGAAGTTGAAGAATGTGGATCGGTTACATCAATCTCAAGAAGAAAGTATTCAAGAGGATCAGGTATGTTTAACTAAATAATTGTGGTGATCCGAATACTTTCATATAGTGTAGAAACACTTGGATGAACTTTTAATTGCATAATAATCAAAAACTGGTGTTCGGACATGTTCAGGATCCGGATCAGAGCCAACGATCCGGATTCCGAAGGTTGTTGCTTCATACAAGACTTCGATCCGGATCCATGCAATTTCCGATCCGGATCCCGAATGTTATGTTTTCTGATTTGTATGAACGATCCGGATCGGGCAATGCGATCCGGATCCCGAACCCTTGGTTTTCTGGAATCGTCAATCTCGTTACGACGATCCGGATCGCAGTAAATCCGATCCGGATCGCCGTCCTGAAAATTTCCAGATAAGGTAAGTTTTTGATTCTTATCTCTTTCCAAAGGTTTCTAAACTATAAATAGACACTTAGGGTTTCTCAAAAACGTGGGAGCTACGGCCGATCAATTTATAAAACACTTGAGAGCAACCCTAGAGGCTAGGTTTTTATCGTTCCTCTTTATAGCCTCTTTTAGGTCAATTCGATGGTTCTTTCAAGAACATATCTTTTGTCGAATTGATCTAATCTTTGCTTAGAGATTTCTTCTACGGTTCCTCAATGAGAATCTAAGCAAAGGATCACCATCGAAGTCAATATTCTTATCGACTGAGTTTGCGTCGTGGATTCGACGTGGCATCGTGGATTCGGTGTGCTAAAGGCGTTTCGTGGATTCGAAGCGTGCGTTCGTGGATTCGAACGTGAGCAGTGGACGGGCAAAACGGTGGAGCGCGAGGTCCAAGAAATTGAAGGAGGGGTTAAATCTGTGGAGACGGTAATCACCTTGTTATTCTTCTTTTCTTAGGGATTGTTATTGCGTGGATATCCAACCGGTCAGCGCAAGGTCCGAAGAAGCTGAAGGAGGGGTTTGAGTCCATGGAGTCGGTAATCACCTTGTTATTCTTCTATTCTTATTGGATTGTTATTGCGTGTTGGTCCCGTGGTTTTTCTCCTGGATTGGAGTTTCCACGTAAATCTTGGTGTGCTGTTTTTATTTTCCGCATTGGTTTTTATTTTGCACTGAGATTGAGTTTTTAAGTATTACACCTATTCACCCCCCCTCTAGTTGTTTGATAGTACCTATTTAGATCCTTGTGGATCCTATAAAAACCTACAATTGGTATCAGAGCGGGTTTTAGGTTTATCTATCATGATGGGTGAAAGTGGTAATATTTATAGACCTCCTCTTTTTGATGGGACTAATTATGCTTATTGGAAAGTGCGGATGAGAGCTTTTCTCATCGCAATTGATGAGCGGGTATGGCAATCCGTGGAATACGGTTGGGTGCATCCTGTTGAGGAAGTAGGAAATTCTACTACCCCAAAACCTCTCTCTAGTTGGTCCAAAGAGGAATTTGAAAGATCTTCTTACAATGGGAAAGGTATGAATGCTTTATTTAATTCTCTTTCCTCGACTGAGTTCACACGAATTTCCGCGTGTGAAACCGTGAAGGAAATTTGGGATATTCTCAAAATTACACATGAGGGTACTAATCTTGTAAAAATTCAAAAGCTCCAGATGCTTACAAGTCAATTTGACTCTATTCATATGGAAGAGCATGAATTGTTTACAGATTATTACACTAGACTTCAAGATGTAATAAATACATGTGCTAATTTAGGAGAAAAGATCCCGGAGTCAAAAATTGTAAGAAAGATACTTCGGACTCTTCCGGAACGGTTTAGGGCAAAGGTTACCGCCATTGAAACCGTTAGTCATCCGGATGAGATGAGTGTAGAGGAATTAGTAGGTGCTTTGCAAACTTATGAAATGACTTTTCCTACTAATCAAGTTTCTTCCAAGTCTTCTTCTAAGCTTACAGGTATTGCATTCAAATCAACAAAGGAAGAAGATAGTGAATCAAGTTCCGACGATGAAATCTCTTTTGCCGATTTTGAAGAACAATTGGCGCGGATCGTAAAGAAATTTCGTCGGAAATTTTAGAAGAATCGAACCGATGGATCTTCATCCACGAAACCTTCTAAAGGATCATCGGGTTCTAAATCCTCTAACCTCAAAAGCTTCGCAAAACCTTCTAAAGAAAAAGAAAAAGATGATTTTGAAGGGGAAATCCAATGCTATCGATGCAAAGGCTACGGCCATTTTTCAACGGATTGTCCTTCTCCGAAATCATATAAAAAGAAGGCTTTGCAAGCGAAAACTTGGGACGATTCTACTTCTAATGAATCGACCTCAAGTAAAGAGGAAAAAATCGTTGCTTCTCATGCCTCTCATTTTCCCTCTTCTAATAATTGTTTATCATCATTAGTCACTGACTCTACTCCTTTGATTTTGTATGAAACATCAACAACCGGCGGAGAGTCATCAAGTGAGGGGGAGTCGGACGAGGAAGAACTCGTTGAGGCATATCAACAACTTCTTGCGGAATCTAAGAAGATGGCCAAGCATATCAAGAAGTTGAGGAAGCAACGACTTGAGAATCAAGACGAGAATCATTCTTTAAAGATCAAACTTCATGATCTCGAGGAGGAACAAGGACGTTTATTGAATAACAATAAAATCCTCCAAGAAAAGCTAAACCAATCGGAGACAAACGCTAAATCATATATGGACAAGATTGGTTTTCTAGAAAAACAGTTTGAGGAGATTCATGTCACCAACCAAGTATTGACCAAGCAAGTTCATGAACTCAAATCCGACATACAAAGGCCTTCAACCGTTTCCAAGAAATTTGATTGTATATCCGGATTAGGTCAAACAAGCAAGGTTGGTTTGGGATTTAAAAAGGATCAAACTGTGCATGCTTCAAGTTCCACATTCAAATTGAAAGGAAGAATGTGTCACTTATGTGGACTTGAAGGACATTTGGTGAAGAATTGCCCGAAAAAGAGAAAGAAGAGTCCTTCGGCAACTTCATCTACGGAGCGAACTCAACGAAATCAAAAGACACATCAAGTCAAAGGAGTTCACTCAACCCACCAAAGGTCCGAGCCACAACATCAATCATTCAAGTGGATCACTGTGAGGCAAAGACCTAAGGTGGACCAACAGTCAAAGCGGACAACCCCCGGCCACAACGAATCAAGACAACCCAAAATCCAGCGATTTTGGATTCGGAAAGGTGATATCTTTCCTTGTCTTAAGTTCTAAATAGCTTATGACTGTATGTAATGCTTTGATTGGTTTTCCCTTCATATCTTTCTTAATCTTTGCATTACATGTTTTTCAATGCTCTTCGTTTTTATACTTTGTTTTTGAACAAAAGGGTTTTTACTGAACAAGTGCATTGAATAAAAAGGGCTTCACGTTTATTCACTCCAAATTAATTTTATAAGGATTATCAACTTTACTCCATAATCATAATCTTGAAGATACTTCATTATAGGAGTTTTTGATATTATAAGCATCAAATTTTAGAAATCATGTGTGATCTTTAGATGCTTAATCTATCTCGGTTGTGTGAATTCATTGTGATAAACGTGAGACAACCGATTGATTAAAATTTGGGATTTAATTCTTTCACGTAAGAGATTGCATTCTTACAAGGGTTTTGAAATGATTTGCAAAAGATGTGGAAAGAGTTACATCCGAAAGGAGTGTGAAAACTACCACCACATGCTGGAAAGAGCTGCCACCCCGGTCGTCCGGTTTGTGTGTGAAGCTACCACATGTTATGGATGCTTGATATTATTTTATGAGAAAATCTTTAGTTGAAGCATTTGGAGATTTATATGCAAAACTCTTATATTTTGAACAATCTCCTGGTTGGTATAAGGTGGGATAGTTGAAAGATGCTCAAAGAGCCACCCTTAGGTATTTTAGTGCTTATCTCAAATTTGAAAGGGTAAGAAATCAAATTGATGTCATTTGGAAATCTCTGTAAGTCATCTTTGTACATCCGTTACATCTTGATAGACTTTGGATCTCAAGATTATTTTTGATGACTTGTGTTTGATGAATATAACATGAAAAACTGTTTATAATGTTTTATCTTTGTTTTTCATGATTTAGGAGTAAATCTTTTTAATCTTGTGAAATTAATTGGATTGAATGACATCTTGTTAATTCATTGGTTAAAGCACTTAAATTGTTTTCTTGATGGAATACAAATCGGTATTTGAAAAGATTCTAAAATTTGGATTTGTTTCAAGAAATTATTTGATTTTTGCTTTCTGGTACAGGTACGCAATCTGCATTTTTGTTATACACCAGAACTGAGCTTTTATCTCTCTTTCTCTATGAACTAATGTTGTTAGTTATTTCCTTTTGTCTAGTGTATTCACTGTTTGACAATTTGTGACAAAAAGGGGGAGAAGAGAAATGACGGAGATAAGATCATCAAGAGAGGACAAACGAAAATGGAAAAATAGGGGAGAACGGAAAATGATGATCGTACCACAAAGGGGGAGAACATAGATGCTCAAGAACATGGAGAACATGTTAGAGATGCTCAAGATAGGGGGAGACAAAGGATAGGGGGAGACAGAAAAAATTGAAAGAGCAGAAAAACAAAAGAACCAAAAGGAAGACGGATCAAATGTAGGATTTTAATTTCTAACAACTAACGTTTGATTTTGTTTGGAGTTTTGTTTTGCAGGAATTACATCACTTTAAGACTCCAAGTCCAAAGTCATAGAGTATGTTCTAGGACTGTTTGGTTCAAATGTAATTTTGTATTTATTGGATCTTTCACGCAAAGAAAATCAATGTTTTGGTGATGACATTGAGTTTCGATTTTTTTTTTGGTTTAAGATGAGTGACTTGAGCGCTTTTATGTATTTTTGGGTTTTGTCACGAAATTGCCAAAGGGGGAGATTGTTACGGCATTTTGGTTTTGGCATATTTCGTGAGTCAAGTCAGTGAGTTGAGTCGGAGTCTTAAAGGGATCAAATTGTCAATCAGCATTCAAAGACTTAGAGAAGATTCAACAAGAGCTCAAGTTGACACTCAGTGTCTTGAGTCTTGAAGATTGAAGTTGAAGAATGTGGATCGGTTACATCAATCTCAAGAAGAAAGTATTCAAGAGGATCAGGTATGTTTAACTAAATAATTGTGGTGATCCGAATACTTTCTTATAGTGTAGAAACACTTGGATGAACTTTTAATTGCATAATAATCAAAAACTGGTGTTCGGACATGTTCAGGATCCGGATCAGAGCCAATGATCCGGATCCCGAAGGTTGTTGCTTCATACAAGACTTCGATCTGGATCCATGCAATTTCCGATCCGGATCCCGAATGTTATGTTTTCTGATTTGTATGAACGATCCGGATCGGGCAATGCGATCCGGATCCCGAACCCTTGGTTTTCTGGAATCGTCAATCTCGTTACGACGATCCGGATCGCAGTAAATCCGATCCGGATCGCCGTCCTGAAAATTTCCAGATAAGGTAAGTTTTTGATTCTTATCTCTTTCCAAAGGTTTCTAAACTATAAATAGACACTTAGGGTTTCTCAAAAACGTGGGAGCTACGGCCGATCAATTTATAAAACACTTGAGAGCAACCCTAGAGGCTAGGTTTTTATCGTTCCTCTTTATAGCCTCTTTTAGGTCAATTCGATGGTTCTTTCAAGAACATATCTTTTGTCGAATTGATCTAATCTTTGCTTAGAGATTTCTTCTACGGTTCCTCAATGAGAATCTAAGCAAAGGATCACCATCGAAGTCAATATTCTTATCGACTGAGTTTGCGTCGTGGATTCGACGTGGCATCGTGGATTCGGTGTGCTAAAGGCGTTTCGTGGATTCGAAGCGTGCGTTCGTGGATTCGAACATGAGTAGTGGACGGGCAAAACGGTGGAGCGCGAGGTCCAAGAAATTGAAGGAGGGGTTAAATCCGTGGAGACGGTAATCACCTTGTTATTCTTCTTTTCTTAGGGATTGTTATTGCGTGGATATCCAACCGGTCAGCGCAAGGTCCGAAGAAGCTGAAGGAGGGGTTTGAGTCCGTGGAGTCGGTAATCACCTTGTTATTCTTCTATTCTTATTGGATTGTTATTGCGTGTTGGTCCCGTGGTTTTTCTCCTGGATTGGAGTTTCCACGTAAATCTTGGTGTGCTGTTTTTATTTTCCGCATTGGTTTTTATTTTGCACTGAGATTGAGTTTTTAAGTATTACACCTATTCACCCCCCCTCTAGTTGTTTGATAGTACCTATTTAGATCCTTGTGGATCCTATAAAAACCTACACCAACTTGTCCCTCGACCATGTGGTGCGGACAGGCAAGAAATGAGCAGCCTTGGTCAACCTATCCACCACCATTCATATCGCGTCGTGGCCCACTTGAGATCTAGGCAAGACCACGATGAAATCCATCGCGATATTTTCCCACTTCCAAACGGGTATTGTTAGGCTTTGAAGTTTGCCCGCTGGAAGTTTATGCTCGGCTTTCACTCATTGGCACACTAAGCATCTAGTCACAAAGTGTCCAACATCTTTCTTCATACTCGGCCATCAGAACAGTGCCTTTAAGTCTTTGTACATCTTGGTGTTGCTAGGATGAATACTATACGACGATCGGTGTGCTTCTTGAAGAATCATTTTGCGAACGTCCTCATCATCGGGCACAAACACTGTAGTGGTCCAGATCCCCGTGCAGCTTCTCCCCATGACCCATGTTGTGGAACACCTATTATTGGCGTGTCGGACCCGCAACGCGTCAAATGGACGCGTTGGACGGACTCAGTGAGGTTTCTGGATTGAGCCTGTCTTCTGGCTGCTTTCGTCGGATTTTAGAAAGGATTTCAGGTTAATCCGAGGCACGATTTGGTTTCAGCGGGGAAAAACGTCGAAAATCGACTATTTACTTATATTTTTCTGAGTCCGGATGCCCAAAAACGGACACCCGGAAGTTTTCTGCGCATTTTGGTGCAGGGAGGGGAGCCGTGGACCGGCCGGATGCCACGTGGCGGCCACTGATTGGCCGGCGCGGTCCACAGAAAACACTACAAGAAATTTGGTATATAAAGAAGGGAAAACTGGTCGTTATAGATTATTTTTTCGTCGTTAAAACACAATATCGACGGTCAAAATAACCGTCGTCACCCGTCGTTATTGATTCATTCGTTAAAAATATTAACGACGAAATCTATATAACCGTCGTTAATAACAAAAGATGACGGGAAGATTCCCGTTGTTAATAAGTAAGATTCCCGTTGTTAATAAGTAGTATTAGTGACCACAGTATTATACAGTAACGACCAACCTTACCGTCGCAATTGAGATTTAGAAATACAATTTTACTAATAACTAGCATTTCAACAATGACCAATTTTTTTCGTCGTTAAAAAACGTATCCCATTTAATAATTCTAAATCGATATTATGACGACCAACGCTCCAGTCGCTAAAAATAAATTTATTTCAAAATTTAGCCAGCTATTTATTTAAATTTTATATAATCCTCTTTCACATTCACAAATTAATATATACAAAAACAAATAAACTTTCAATAAAATTAAATAGTCGTCTTCCCATTATAAAACTACAACAATATTTCATCAATAATATAATAATAACAATCACAAAATATATATAGTTTTGAATTATCCATATACTATATGTGTGAAGGTCACCAACATATGTAGCATACATTTACCCATCATATTTTCAAAAAAAAATCAAAAACATATCATCACTTGTATATCTACTACAAAAAGTTATAATAAAATTAGTAATTCATCATATTTTCAAAGAAAAAAAAAAAAAAAAAGCATCATAACTTGCACTTCATCTGCTAGCAATGTTCTTTACCCAAAACTGTTGCAACCTAATTTACCTACAAGAGAAAAAGGCAAAAATTAGAACAAATTTAATAGTTTTATCAAAAAATATATATATAAATTCACCGTAAAGAAAATAAGCAAATCATACAATCTAAAAGCAAATTATGTTTAGATTAAATTCCACACAACTTATATAAGAAACACATAAGCAACAATTGTACAAATTAACAATTCATGACCATCTATATATATACAACGTAAAATTTCACTAAACTGATTAGATCAACTAGTCAAAAGGAATAACTGATTTAATCTCTTGTATGATCATCAAACTTGTACAAATGTGAAAATTTTATAGCATAGCCATAAGATAAGAAACTTCACAGGTCTAATGTTGGGTAGTTAAAGAACACACAAGAAAAAAAAATAATGAGGATTGGATGATCACTAAAAGGCAAAATGTGAAAAATTGTTCTATATATGTAGAACACCTACGGATTGGATACGGATCACATAGATGTTAGATCATGCCAAAACTGAAATATTTCAATCAGTATCAATCTAAAACTAGGTCCTCAAAGAAATTCAAAACCGAATAGATATGTTCTAGCCAGAACAGATCTTAAGACTAGGAAACACATACTAGGAATCACATGGAACCAATCACAAAAAACAGCAACTTACCTTGAACCCAACTTTATTATCCAGACAAGCATGCCAGTCTGATTTCATTTCTTTCAAAGGAACACTGTCATGAGGCCTGAAATTATAAAGAAGAAACTCCATATGATAAATATAACCATACAGAAATGCCAGATACAGATGACTCAGAAGTGCAGTCAATAGCAAGTGTAGCTAGATATAAAAGCAAGTATAACCATACCTTTTTGGACCCGAAATACAAGGCTCAACATCTGCAAGTTCCAACTCCAGATAAGATGAATATGCTCTTTCTTTTTTAGGCAGATTCAACAATTAGTAAGCATGCCATGCACCACATCATAGCAAATTTCAAAATTTATAAATTTCAAAATTTCTCTTTCCTCTTTTTGCCATCTGGACCAGCCAGCTCTCCCCTATTCTTACTCCCATTCTATTTCTAACCCTGCTACGCTATCTAATCTACAATAACAGATCTTACATTGTATGTCATACTCATACTTAATGATTAGTTGGCTATTGTATCATGAGATGATGAGAAATCTTACCAAAAAATTTTAGTGACTTCTCCATGTATACTAATATGATGAAAAGAAAGTAGATATATTTTTCTCGTTATGTGAGGAAATTATAAATATTTAAGATCACGGCTCTCATTTAAGGCTTAAAATTTACCCAAGAAGTGGCTTCATACAAATAGCTCTAGGCAGTATATTTGTCACCTTGAGTAGCCTCAACCTTGAGCTTCTAGGCATTCAAGCAGATTGCAAGCAAGAGATATAACCAAGCCACAAAAAAAAAAAAAAAAAAAAAAAAAAAAAAAAGAAGGAAAAGAAAAGGAACATAACTTCTCTCAAGAAAGTCAGATGGTCACCCAATAGGGCCTTGTAGCATAAATGCAATAACGGAAAAGGAAAAACCAGTGTCAACGGAATCCACTAGTTATTGCATATGAAACAATTTGCTGATAACTAAAAACTCAAATCTCATTCTAATTTAGAAATTAGAAGAGACATTTAAGAAAAGTCAACCTTGTAGCACGATATTATATCTGTAGCATGGAAAGAATTTGGAAAATCCTAAACTAACATTGAAGCGCAAACTAACTTAGAAGCTTGCACTTAAAGGGAATAAATAAAATGATGCACAATACATGAGTTTAATCCCAATGATTATGCCAATGTTATCAGAGGATACAAACATTTCAGCTGATGAACTTCTTCATGTTATTGTTTTTGTCAGAAATAACAAACCTGCAAAACTGGAAGTGAAGCATTTGTTCTCTTTGCTTGAGGGTTCTTCAGAAAGTGTGACTCGTCTGCAACTACAATCTGAAAAAAAAACCTGAGGAAGTGAGTAAAGTGACTGACAAAGGAGAGATCTTGGCCCTGTTTTTTTTTAAAGGAAAAAGGAAAGGAGAACGGCATAAATAATAATCGCTTACAAACCAGATTTTTACCTTGAACTCTGAGTTCAAAAGTATATCTTGTATTTTAGGAATCACATCATAAGAAATTATGTTGAATACACCATCTAGATGAATTTTTGACTTGGAACTTGAGTAGACAACCTTGAATCCCGCCTTGTTTGATCCTCCAAATTGAGGTAATACTACCTGCAACCACAATACTGCTCATTGGCAATTTACTACATACTCCTAAGTCACAAATTAGTGAGCACCTGCATCAACACATGATAGATGGCAAGAGAAAAATATGTTTGTTGACATTTTTTTTTAATTATCATCTAATGTCCACTTCTATCAAACCAACAAATTAATAAACATAGGTACAATCAGAACAGAGGTTTTGCTAAAAGATAACAACATCCAAATGCAAATTTAGCTTGAACATGCCAAAACTACTCAATTATGTAGGTTGGAATGGGATCAAACCATGTACAACTAGAAGATGCAGGATAACAAAGACATGAATACAAAAAAAAGAAGAAGTTATTCTTTCTTAATCATCAAATGAAATGCAAGATTACTTCCGAAAGGTTCATGCATATATTGACTAGTCAAAGTGTAGATATAGCGAAGCAACAATACCATGAATACAAGATAGCTAGTGATTTCGAACCAAAAATAAGAAGAATATCTAAACAATAAATAAGAAGAGGATCTATAACTAGTGAATGAATGTACATTCGTGGAACATGATCCATGTGACAGTTGGAGTTGGTCCACAATTATAAAGCAACTTGACTCCCTTACCATGCATGTTCTATTACTGGATAGAACTACCTTCAATTTGTGTTCTAAGAAATACTAATCGAGCATATTACTTCAAAGCTGCATTATCTGTTTCGTGTTGCGTAGAGGTGCTACATTAGCCATTAATTAGCTGGTGGTGAGAACTTAAAAGATTATCTTGGAATAGTTTTGGACACAAAAGTTTTGCATTGATGCCCTGTGCATATATACACCGGAAAAACAAATAAGGAAACATGATTAATTCGAGCTTGCAACGAAGCCCTAGATTATGAGATTTTTTTAGTCAAATTATATTTGTTCGAATGTGCATTAGATATACTTTCTTCTTAATTTATTAAGATTATTTATTAGTTTGCAAACTTAATTAATTATCTATGAAGTTAAAGAGCTACTACGATATTTTTCTTTTTCACTGCCCAATATAATTGATTAACATGTAAAATAACAAACAATTAATCCACCATCTACCAGTATAATAAATCACATAAATTTTAATTTGCAAAAAAAAAAAGAAAAAAAAAAGAAAAGAAAAAAGAGTGAGAGAAACCATAACTAAACAAAAGAGGATGCACAGCACACTTTCTTAGGTGGCGGTGGGCTTAGGCGGAGCGGCCGAGGAAGTAAAGGGCTCGGAGAGGCGGCGAGGTCGGGGCCGTCGGGGCGGTAGCCGCGTAGGCGGAACCAGTCGAGGAGGCGGAGGGCCTCGTCGTGGTAGGGGTCGGGGTCGGGGTCGGGGTCGGCGTCGACGTCGGCGACGGAGCAGAGCGCGCGGATCCACCTCCACAGTTAGGCCTAGGCGGAGAGGGTCGGGTCCGGGTCCGGGTCTGGGTCGCCGGGGGGGTTTGGAGGAGGAGTCAAAGAGGAGTTGGGCAAGGCGGGGATGGGGATGGGGAGAGGGAGAGGGTGAGGGCGTCCATCTCCTCAAGTAGAAGAGGAAAGGGAAGGGATGAGATAAGAGATGCATCTGTGCAACCTAGGTTTTTTTTTTTTTTTTTTTTTTTTTTCTTCTTCTTGCGCGCCAAGTGAAAGTTAGTAGCGAAAAAATTTCGCCCGCATTTCATTTTCCAGCTTTTAACGACGGTTTATTGCACCCGTCGTTAATTTATTTACTTTTAGCGACAATTTTATTGTTTTTAGGGACGAAGTATTACACACCGTCGTTAATTTGATTATTTTTAACGACCATTAATTGTGCCCGTCGTTAATTGATTACTTTTAACGACCACTTATTGCGCCCGTCGTTAAAAATTAGTCGTTATAGCTATAATTTCTTGTAGTGAAAGGGGCGCTGGTGCATGGACCAGGCGCGGGGAACACGTGGCGGTCTCGGATTTGCGGGCTCACGCGGCGCGGTCCACAGCGACGCGCGGGCTGGTGTATGGACCGGGGCGGGCCACGTGGCGGCCTATGAGTGGCCGGCTCACGCACGCGCGGTCCGCGCAACGCGGGGACCAGGCAGGGCAGGTGAGGGGGCAGGTGTGGGCAGGTGGCGGCCGTACGCGGGGCGCCACCTGGCGGCCTGCGATTGGCGGGCGCCACCCACCCCACCTACCCGGTCGGGCCACGTGGCGAATCCCCAGCAGCCCCGCACACACCGTCTGCTGTTCGGGACACGTGTCGGGCGCTGGGCGATTCAGGCGCTGATGGCGGGCCGGGCCGTAGCACTATTTCGGCGCCCGAAACATGGGCCCAAAAGCCCAATAGTGGCTTTTTTTCGATTTTCTTTGGAAATCCTATATAAAGGCCCCCACCTCTCCTCTTTTGGGCTTTTCCCGAGCTCCCCTGTGGTTGAGTCCTTAAGCAAAGTTGATCTTCATCTTCTGCTTCATCTCTTGAAGGAGTTTCGAAATTTTTGGAGGCCACGGCATCGACGTCTTCGGCGATTCTGCGCACTGCGACGTTATTTCTTCGGCGGCCTTTTTCGTCGCATTTTGGGTCACGAGGTCCCCTGAGCTACCCCGAAGGAATTTTTGGACGATTTTTTTAGCATCGGTTTCACGAGAGGTAGATCTCCGTTTTTCATGCCTTCTGCTCCTCTCAATTTTGGGTTTTTATTAGGGTTTCTAAAACATCTTTGAACCCCATTCTTGCTGGTGATTTTCATGGACAGTGGAGCTTGTCAGATTTTTATCTCCGCGCTCGGTTATCGGATTTCGATATGTGAGGACTCGATCGACATCTACGCTTTGCGAGAATCGCAGCCATATTTTTATGGGAATTTTTGAAGATAATCTTGCAGGTGATATTTTGGCTTCTTTCGGACTAATCTTACCGCAGTTTTGTGATCGTGGGGATTTTTGCTTACCGCGATGTTTGGACTGTATCTTTGTGCCCAAAAGGAGTTTTCTGGTGTTTAGGGCTCGTTGGAATCGTGGGAATATGAGGATTATCCCCGTTCAGTTTTAGCCCATTTGGACCTTGGATCGATGCGCTCTTTCAGGTGGGTTGCTTCGTCTCCAAAACCAGTGGACGGTTCTCTAATTCTATATGTGTTAGTGTGCATGCATGATGTGAGTGGGAATAGGAAGCATGTTTATGTGAGAAAATGTTTTCTAGTGTGGTTATTATGATCATGTTGATTATTGCTTCCTAATTGTGACATTAGATGCTATTATTGGAACTTGACCTAGCACCCAGTCATATGATGTATGTTCAACCAGACTAGTAGAGAACTCTCACTTGGGCTAGGTTTATTTATGCTTTAGACATCCACACGTTACATTCTATCCCTGGACATAATGTTTTCCTCGCCCGGGTAGTGGGCCGAGTGGTCGGGATTTCTCTTAGTGTAGGATGCATGTTACACTCGTGCTTGGGGGCAGAGTGGAGTCTGGTAGATGTAGCTAGTATTGTACCAGTGGCGGGAGCCGTTAGGGTAAACGGTGGTCCTGGGTTGTCGAGTTCTTCGATTTATGTGTCGCCACTATGTTTGTGGCAGTAGTGTACCAGTGATAGCAGGACCTAGAACACAGAATCTTTTTGGACACACATGATTTTAATCAACCAATATTTTTCTTCCAGACATCGAAGGGTCGCTGGAGTCTGTTCTTGTTTGATTGGGAGAAGGCATTAGCCCTTTGGGGTTTTGGGAATAAAACTTGTTTTCTAACTGATTTTTTCCTAAGAGAAGAGCTAAAAATTATTAAAATAGATTTTCTTAAATCATGATGGTTTTATTAAAAAAAAAAAAAGAAACTACTTTTAGTCCTCACCCCGAGGGGGTTAGAGTGAAAATGGTTTTCAATAATAAATATCACATTTCTTTCTGTAAACTCCCTCACCCGGGAGGGTTCGAGTGATCTGGGTTCTAAGAGCTGCCTTTTTTCTTGGGTCGAGAACAACGAGAGGCTATGCCTAGAGCATGTTCTTGTTTGATTTGGATTGTAGGTTCTAGTCTTTCGGGGTTTCCGGTGTCACGCCCCGGGGTCGAAACTGCGACCCGGGCCCGCCAACAGATCCGCCGCCCATACGGGAAGCCCCATATAGACGAAGCGTCTAACCTGCAAAAAGAAGGATACTAAAACTATACAGCTATCAGAGCTGAAAAGTAAACTACTGAAATAAGATAATACAACTGTCAAATAGTACAAGTCTGAACCTCACTACATAAGTCTCTCAAAAATAAAACTCTTAAAGGTAACTAACTTCTAAAATCCAGCAGACTATACTACAAGCTCCAAAAAAAGGTACAGCTATACTCCAAGGACGGGTAGGGAACTAGCTCACGACTCCCTTACCTCGAACAACAATAGAGGGATCAGCAACTCCGGCAGAAGACACTGCAAAACAAATGAGAGGAAAAGAGGAAAAAAAAGGGGGAAACCCCCCGCGGGTGTGAGAACTACAACCAACAGTAGTTATCAGTGGGTACTGCCACCAAGCCCGACGGTCTGCCCATTAAGTCTACTAGAGGCATAAGATAACAGGGAAACTGTAATAATGGAAAGATAAGCTGGAAAGAAATCTACAGTTATGATGCCTCTATCTACAATGCTCAAAGGGTGATACAGATGAAAATGATGTATCGACTCTAACTCACAATACTCAATCAACCCTACAAACTCACCTGAGCCACCAGATGGCGACTGGGAGCGGCGGCTATGGCCGGAGCATAAGCTTGGGCAACCTTGAAGTGCTCTAATGGCGAAATCCAACCCGAGGCGCTTGAGGTCTTGAAACTTGGACCAAATAGGTCCCCACAGTGCCGTGAAGCTTTCCAACACAATGGCCGGCGGCGTGGGGAGCGACGGCGCCGGGCGGCGAAGCTTGGCCGTGAGGAAGACAACTCGAAAGCTAGGGCACGGCCACAAGACTTCGATCCTCAACCGATCGCACTCAAACTTTGTGGAGGCTTCCTTGGTGACCAACAGAGGATTTCCAACGTAGCCGATCTTAGTTTCGACGGTCGGATGGAGCCCGCGCGCAAATCTGGCCGGAACTTGGTTTCCGGCGGCTTGGTTGCTCCCGCCGGTTAACCGGAGCACGGGAGGGCCCGAGGCTTCACAAGGATGATCTTCTTAATGTCAGAAGATGATTGGATGGGTCCAAGGTCCATCAAAAACAAAGGAAAGAAGAAGCTTACCTCGTCAGAAAAAAGAAGAAGAGAGGAATCGCCGCCGGCAGCGTGCGGCGGTGCTGGACGTCGAGCACTCTCGGCTGAGTCTCAAAGGCACCGAGGAGGTTCCAGAAGATACTAGGAGCAACCAGAAACCTTCTGGCTACAAACTTCTTCACCCAACCCGAGATCAAGCCTTCATTTTACTTCTCCGTCTTCTCTGGCGACGGAATGGCGGCGGCCCGCAGCGTAACGCCCGTGGAGAGATGCAGAGGGAGATGAAGGGGTCTGTGCTGTGAGGCTAGGGCTAGGGCTTTAAGATTAGGGTTGCAAAAGAGGAACCACAATGCAAACTTATACAAATGCAACAAAATGCATTTTGGTCCCTCTACACAGGATATTTAGACCTACGTCCCTCACAGCAGCTGTGTCTCATACTTAAGTCCTTCTCCGTGAAGTAGCATGGATTTCGGAGCATAAAATATAGGGGTCTTTGTGCAAAATGCAATAATTTTTTGCTATTTTCACGCTTTTTGAGGGTCTAGGATCGTCAAACGTAAATTCCGTCAGCGCCATTGCTCTCGGATCGACGAAACTGTTAGAATCGACTATTTGGATCATCGGAAACGAATTCCGATCGGTCGATCGGGCCAACGTTGATTAGAAAAATCTCAAAAAATATAGGTTACTATTCATTTAAGTTGTCACTGTACAACTGTATCGGTTAATACAGTCGTCAAAACCACTGAAGTCTCCAAAACTTTATTTTTATTATTTAAATTTCAAATAAAAATATCTCGATTATTACATCACTCCCACCTAAAGCAAAGTTTCGTCCCCGAAACTTAGTACAACTATGAATCAAATAAATGAGGAAAACGCTCCAACATGTCAGTTTCGCGCTCCCAAGTGGCTTCACGTTCCTCATGATTCTCCCATTGTACCTTCACATAGGGGTTCGTCCTGTTCCTCAGCTTCTTTTCGTCACGCGCAAGGATCTTCAGAGGTGCCTCATCATAGCTCAGATCCTCACGAAGCTGGACAGTGGTAGGGCTAATGACATGCGAAGGATCTCTGATGTACTTCCGGAGCATAGAGACGTGGAAGACGTTATGCACATGGGCGAGGCTGGGAGGAAGAGCCAGTCGATAAGCCACGGGACCAATGCGCTCGAGTATCTCAAATGGACCCACAAATCGGGGACTGAGCTTGTTGCGGGTCCCGAATCGCTTGATTCCCCGAGTTGGCGACACCTTCTGTCACGCTTCGGCGTCGAAACTGCGACCCGGGCTCATCAACAGATCCGCCGCCCATACGGAAACCCCGTATAGACGAAGCGTCTAACCTGCAAAAAGAATCAACTACAGTATACAGATATCAGAGCTGAAAGTAACTACTGAAAAACTGAAGTCCAATCACTGTACAACTGAAAATAAAACAATATCCATCTCCCAAATACGATCGTATAAAAAGTCCTTTGATACAAAACTCAAAAGGGAGATATCGCTAATAAATACATCAGTGTACAAGCTCTCAATACAAAAGTATCCTCACTACATCAGTCTCTCAAACTGTAAAATAAAATACAACTCTATACCTCACAACAAGGTCTCTCAACAAGAAACTCTCAAAATATAAAAAGGGTACATCTACCTCACTCTAGAGGAACTATGCTGGTAGGGAACTATCTCGCGACTCCCTGTCCTCGGTCCGTCAAGCCAGCTCGGGCAGGAACGGAAGAAAAAGCCTCAGCAACCTGTCATCGACAGAGGGTGTGAGAACTACATCCTACAGTAGTTCTCAGTGGGTACCGTCTCCAAGACCCACGGTCTGCCCACTAAGTCTACTAGAGGCATAAGATAACAGAAAAAGACTGTGATAAAAGAAATAAGCTGGAAAAGTATCCACATTTATCATTGTTGGGTTATATGTAATAAGGATCTAAATAGGGGAAAAAACACCTAGAGGGGGGTGAATAGGTGTAAACGTATAAACACTCAAAAATCGTTGCGATAAAAACCCAATGCGGAAAATAAAAATAATACGCAAGATTTTTACGTGGAAAACTCCATCACCGGAGTAAAAAACCACGGGACCGATAACACGGCAGAAATCTACTAGAATTAAAACACGTACAAGGTGATTTACCGTACACACTTACGACTCAACCTTTTCCATACGCTCCTAGAGGATCTTCTCCGCTCGCTCCACGACGCTTCTCGAATCCACGATCTGCGCCCAACGCCGAATCCACGGCGTCCAACGTCGAATCCACGACGTCCGACCGAGTCCACGGTCTTCACCCAATAGCACCCTTCGAATCCACGAATGTGCCTCGCTCCGAATCCACGAGAGCGGTTGAACCTTGAATCCACAAGGACACGCGAATCCACGCGTCGATTTTTAGGGTAAATCGTTGTTTTTAGTGGTGATGATCCGCCGAATACTTAGATCAAAGATAGATCGGAAATACTATCTAAGTATTCATTAGTTTGATTCAACTCAAGATGTGAGTATGAAAACCTAGAATCAAACTAATCAATATAGATAAAGAAACATAGAGTATTCTCTAATGATTTCCTTCTTCTCTATATGTGGATCTAGAGCCGTATAAGATGATATATGAAAATGACGGCTATGTGGATTAACCCTAGAAAGAGAGTCATAGGGTCTATTTATAGGTTAGAAACCCTAGGAAGGAGATAAGAATCAAAAACCTAACATTTCTGGAAATTTTACGGACGGCGATCCGGATCGGATTAGCTGTGATCCGGATCGTCGTAACGAGTCAGGCAATTCCAGAAAAACGAAGGTTCGGGATCCGGATCGAAGTGCTTGATCCGGATCGTTCATACAGTTCACCAAACATCAACGTTCGGGATCCGGATTGCGAAGCCTGATCCGGATCGTTCAAGGAAGATGGTAAACTCAGTGTTCGGGATCCGGATTAAGAGAGGCTACGATCCGGATTGAACTGGTGTATGAACGAACCACCTTCGGGATCCGGATCGAACAACCTGATCCGGATCCTGAACATGTCCCAAGTTCAGTTTTTGATTTTTATGCAATGAAAGATTCTTCCAAGTGTTTCTACACTACAAGAAGTATTCGGATCACACAAAATCTTTAGTTAAACATACCTGATCCTTTTGAATTCTTCTTTCTTGAGATTGAGTTAAATGATCCAACTTTCTTCACCTTCAATCTTCAAGACTTGAGACTTTCACGAAACTACGCCAACTCAAATTCCGTAACAATCTCCCCCTTTGGCGGTTTCGTGACAAAACACAGATCCACTAAAGAAAATTCAAAAAGATATTTTTGTTGCTATCACCATACAACAAAAATTTACAATGGAGATCCGAAAATTTAAAAACATGAGATAAACTCCTAAAACAGACTCTAGACTTAGACATCTGTACTCTCTGCACAAAGAAATCATTCTTGACAAAAAGAGATCGTTAGATACCTCAAGAATATTTAGCATACAAAACCTAGTACAGAGATAGAGTTTATCTGATCATCATGACATTTGAGAATTCAGATATGTAAGAGAATCATAGTCAAAAACCAACATATCTTCTATGCAATCAAAAACCAAATGTCATGTTAATGAACATCGACTTGTTAGTTATATTACATGCCCAAATAGTTAGTCGAATAGTTAGTCGAGGCATGCATTCACAACAAATGAAAACCAAAAGTTGAAGTTCTACTTACTTCGATGTTGAGGCATGCATTCAAAACAAATGAAAACCAAAAGTTGAAGTTGAAGTGATACTTACCTTGATGTATACAAAATTTTCTCATCAGCATTGTTCATCATTGTACCTTGATGCAGTCATCATTGTTCATCATTGTACCTTGATGTATACAAGATCACAATTTTCACAATATCATTGTTCAAGTTTCACAATATCGTTGTTCAAGTTCTCTAAACTCTCTCCCCCTTTTTGTCACAAACAAAGCCAAAATTACCAAAACTTTAAGGAGAGTTAAAAATTTCAAAGAAAATGTTCCGAAATTTAAGAACTAGAACTAAGATTAAGTCCTAAAAACTGAAAAACCTGCACAAGAAAAGGTTAAAAATCTGCAAAAGAATAAAAAGAAGAGAATTAGTCATCAGATTCGGAGTCTTCAGAGCTCATGCAGCCTATCTTTTTCAAAATTCGTTTAAGCATTCCCGAAATCGTAGAGCATTCTTGTTTCATCTGCTGTATGTCCTTGGACATCTTTCCGAGTTCTAGAGCCATTTTATCTTGTTCTTGGTTGAAGGAAGACTCCAAGTTCCCCTTTTGGTCAATTTTTCTGGAATTTGAAGACCGTTGTGTGACGATTGACGGAGCAGTCTTTCCTTCATTCCGAGGAGATCTTCTTAGCAAAGAATGTGAGTTGTAAGGAGGTTCATTGCTTGGCACATTCTTTTTCATGGCTTGCTGCTTAAGTATTGAGGAAGACTTCAGTAGCTTCTTTTTCTTTAGGTAAACTTTATTTTCTTCATCAATGCCTTGTTGTACTTCGTCAAGAAATGTGTCCCAATCTTCTTCATCTTCTGATTCAGTGTCAATTTGAGGAAATATTCCTTGGGTTCTCTTGACATGGTTCATTTATTTTCAATACCTCGAGCTCGTCCAGGTCGTCGAGCAAGCCTTTTTCTTTTTAGGAAAATGGATGAAGAGGTCATGGTGCTTTTCCTTTTTCCGCAGCAGTGAGCGGAGCCTTTTCCGTTGATGTTTCTGCATGGGCTTTCCCTTTCGATGCAACAAGGGTTTTCTTGTGGCGATTCTCCAGGATGTGTTTCATTCATCTGATAACTCATCCCAGTTAACTTCATCCTTTTTAGCCCTCTTAGCGGTGTCTCTCGTATGTACCATAGTAGCAAGTAGGAAAACAATCCAAGTGATCACAATTGCAATGGTTTCTTGAGAAAAGAAATCCTGTGTGCAACAACTCAAGAACACATAAAAATTGTTAATTTTCAAAAATTTGAAAAATTGGACCCAAAACAATCATAATCATGTAGAGAGACTAAGAATCAATTAGTTTTGCAAAAGGACTTTTAAAAATAGATCCATTGCATGATTTTCGAAAATCCTTATTATCTGCCCTAAAACCGAAATTTTAGAAATCGAAGCCTAAAAATCCGTTAATCAGGAGAATACCTAGCATATAATCAAAACTAATCTACCCCAGAGTTATTATTTCAAAAGAAATTTGATCAAAAACCATCCACAAACCAAAGTTGATCAAGAAATTCATCACGTTTGAGGAGGGAAAAGAGAAAAACGGTGAAAAACCGAGATTTTGATCAATATAAACTTACTTGGAGTTGAAGAACTTGAGTTTGAAAGGCTTCCAGGAAGGATGAAATCTAGAGAGAGAGGCTCTGGAAACTTTGGAACAAAGATTGGAGTAAAAGAAATCAAAACCCTTTTGTTCTTTATAAAACCCTAGCCGCGATCCGGATCAGTTCATGATTGCGATCCGGATCGGCTGCCCGCAGTGAGAAACTGCGTTCGGGATCCGGATCGGCAGGTCCAATCCGGATCGTCAGCCCGCAGAAGAATACCTGCGTTCGGGATCCGGATCATCTTGCCCGATCCGGATCGGCTCCAACTTTTCTTTAGAAAATTTCAGAGAAATTCAAGAAAAACCAGAAAAAGATTGTAAGCACACATGTGTATCAACATTAAACAAAAAACAATCGTTTCATACAACAAGAATTAGATTATGCCAAATCTATCAATAATATCCAAAAATGAAACGAGAATTTACAAGAATTAAATCCCTTAAGTTGAACACCTTCAATTACATCTAACTTGATCTTATGAGTAATGCCTTTATCAAATCATCAATTCAGTAAAGAAAATGAAATACAAAGATCAATAGATGTTTGAAATCCCAAATATAGTAGATAATGTATCTAGGACAATCTGTTGAAGAGAGTGGCTCTTTGAGGCATCTTTTCTTTCACAAACCCCCTTAATACCAACCTTGAAATTTGACGAAAGTCAAGTATTTCACATTGCATTTGACTTTAATCAAAATTGAACAACGGCCATGCTGGTATACTGTGGGTAGATGCACACAATACTCGGACGACCTGAGGTGGTAGCTCTTTCCTCCATGTACGGTGGTTCGTTTTCACCACTCATCATTGGGATGTACTCTCTTTCCACCCTTTTTGAGCATTTTACTTTTTTCTATGATCCCCCTCAATTGGCTATCAATATTAAGATATAAAGTATTCAACCAAATATTGATCTCGATTTCATACTCGACTAAGCAGTCAAATAAGATAATTGACTATCCAAGAGATCATTGATGAGAGGAGAAATTGACTTTGATCAATTAGAAGATGATTTTACTTACACATAACATGCTCATTGCAACATTGTGAACTATTATGATGGCAAAAGGCCTAATAAATTTCTACATTGTGCGAAAAGATTGCAATTAAAGTCAATTAAGATCTATGCCAATTAATGTCCTATGTACAACATAGATAATGAACAGAACAAAAACAAATACAAAACCTATCCTAAGCAAGGTTTCAAAAAGAAGATTATTTCAAGGAAAGCATTCCAATTGCTTTTCGTAAATGAATAAAACGTTTTTGATCCAAAGGTTTTGTTAAAAGTCAGCTAATTGATCCTCAGTTGAAATATATGAAAGTTGAAGAGTATTTGATTCAACTAGCTCTCTAAGAAAATGATATCTAAGTTCAATATGTTTTGTTCTAGAGTGCAACACAGGGTTTTTAGAAATGTTAATTGCACTTGTGTGTCACAAAGAATTGTTACCGAAGATGCTGAAATGCGGAAGTCGCTCAATACGCTTTTCATCCAAATGAGTTGAGTTGAGCAACTTCCAGCTGAAATGTATTCCGCTTCGGCAGTCGAGAGTGCTATGCAATTCTGCTTTTTACTGTGCCATGCAACAAGGCAATGGCCAAGATAGAAGCATGCACCACTCGTGCTTTCCGATCATCCACTGATCCTGCCCAATCGGCATCTGAGTATCCAACAATATCAAACTTGTTCCCATAGGATACCAAATTCCGAAATTAATTGATCCTTTGATGTACCGGATGATCCTTTTCACCGCTTTCAGGTGAACCTCCTTTGGTGCTGATTGATATCTCGCGCAAATCCCAACACTAAAGGATATATCCGGGCGACTAGCCGTGAGGTAAAGTAGACTTCCAATCATACTTCTATACAGTTTCTCGTCTACATTCTCACTATGTGATTCACTTCCAAGTCCCTTGTGGCTAGTTCCCATTGGAGTTGGAAAATCTTTACAATTTTCTAGATCAAACTTTTTGACCAACTCCATTGCATACTTGGATTGACTCAAGTGAATACCTTCATCATTTTGTTTAATTTGCAATCCAAGAAAATAAGTCAATTCGCCCATCATGGACATCTCAAATTCGCTTTCCATGGTCTCCGCGAATTTAGAAGCATCATTATCTCTTGTTGCGCCAAATACAATGTCATCGACATAGATTTGTGCTACAATGAAATTGCTTTGATAATGCTTCACAAAGAGAGTCCTATCAGCTCCCCCTCGAGTATAGCCCTTCTCCAAAAGGTGCTTTGTTACCTTTCGTACCATGCTCGCGGTGCTTGTTTCAGACCGTAAAGAGCCTTTTTCAAACGAAAAACATGGTTAGGTTGTTTATGATCTACAAAACCTTTCGGTTGAGCCACATAAACTTCCTCATTTAAAAACCATTTAGAAATGCGCTCTTAACGTCCATTTGAAATAATTTGATTTTAAAATGACAAGCAATAGCAAATAGTATACGAATGGACTCGAGTCTAGCTACAGGGGCGAATGTTTCGTCAAAGTCTATACCTTCTACTTGAGAGTAGCCTTGAGCAACTAATCGTGCCTTGTTCCTGATGATAGTACCATCCTCATTTTCTTGTTCTTGAGATCCATTG
>CM055070.1:37858667-37902875 GCA_029204045.2 Tillandsia leiboldiana | reverse complement strand
GTTCCAAGTTCTCTAAACTCTCTCCCCCTTTTTGTCACAAACAAAGCCAAAATTACCAAAACTTTAAGGAGAGTTAAAAATTTCAAAGAAAATGTTCCGAAATTTAAGAACTAGAACTAAGATTAAGTCCTAAAAACTGAAAAACCTGCACAAGAAAAGGTTAAAAATCTGCAAAAGAATAAAAAGAAGAGAATTAGTCATCAGATTCGGAGTCTTCAGAGCTCATGCAGCCTATCTTTTTCAAAATTCGTTTAAGCATTCCCGAAATCGTAGAGCATTCTTGTTTCATCTGCTGTATGTCCTTGGACATCTTTCCGAGTTCTAGAGCCATTTTATCTTGTTCTTGGTTGAAGGAAGACTCCAAGTTCCCCTTTTGGTCAATTTTTCTGGAATTTGAAGACCGTTGTGTGACGATTGACGGAGCAGTCTTTCCTTCATTCCGAGGAGATCTTCTTAGCAAAGAATGTGAGTTGTAAGGAGGTTCATTGCTTGGCACATTCTTTTTCATGGCTTGCTGCTTAAGTATTGAGGAAGACTTCAGTAGCTTCTTTTTCTTTAGGTAAACTTTATTTTCTTCATCAATGCCTTGTTGTACTTCGTCAAGAAATGTGTCCCAATCTTCTTCATCTTCTGATTCAGTGTCAATTTGAGAAATATTCCTTGGGTTCTCTTGACATGGTTCATTTATTTCAATACCTCGAGCTCGTCCAGGTCGTCGAGCAAGCCTTTTTCTTTTTAGGAAAATGGATGAAGAGGTCATTGGTGCTTTTCCTTTTTCCGCAGCAGTGAGCGGAGCCTTTTCCGTTGATGTTTCTGCATGGGCTTTCCCTTTCGATGCAACAAGGGTTTTCTGTGGCGATTCTCCAGGATGTGTTTCATCATCTGATAACTCATCCCAGTTAACTTCATCCTTTTTAGCCCTCTTAGCGGTGTCTCTCGTATGTACCAT
This sequence comes from Tillandsia leiboldiana, assembly GCA_029204045.2. NCBI lineage: Eukaryota > Viridiplantae > Streptophyta > Magnoliopsida > Poales > Bromeliaceae > Tillandsia > Tillandsia leiboldiana. The sequence continues at coordinate 37,901,926 of CM055070.1, read as the reverse complement.
AGTAGCAAGTAGGAAAACAATCCAAGTGATCACAATTGCTAATGGTTTCTTGAGAAAAGAAATCCTGTGTGCAACAACTCAAGAACACATAAAAAATTGTTAATTTTCAAAAATTTGAAAAATTGTACCCAAAACAATCATAATCATGTAGAGAGACTAAGAATCAAATTAGTTTTGCAAAAGGACTTTTAAAAATAGATCAATTGCATGATTTTCGAAAATCCTTATTATATGCCCTAAAACCGAAATTTTAGAAATCGAAGCCTAAAAATCCGTTAATCAGGAGAATACCTAGCATATAATCAAAACTAATCTACCCAGAGTTATTATTTCAAAAGAAATTTGATCAAAAACCATCCACAAACAAAGTTGATCCAAGAAATTCATCACGTTTGAGGAGGAAAAGAGAAAAACGGTGAAAAACCGAGATTTTGATCAATAAAACTTACTTGGAGTTGAAGAACTTGAGTTTGAAAGCTTCCAGGAAGGATGAAATCTAGAGAGAGAGGCTCTGGAAACTTTGGAACAAAAGATTGGAGTAAAAGAAATCAAAACCCTTTTGTTCTTTATAAAACCCTAGCCGCGATCCGGATCAGTTCATGATTGCGATCCGGATCGGCTGCCCGCAGTGAGAAACTGCGTTCGGGATCCGGATCGGCAGGTCCAATCCGGATCGTCAGCCCGCAGAAGAATACCTGCGTTCGGGATCCGGATCATCTTGCCCGATCCGGATCGGCTCCAACTTTTTCTTTAGAAAATTTCAGAGAAATTCAAGAAAAACCAGAAAAAGATTGTAAGCACACATGTGTATCAACATTAAACAAAAAACATCGTTTCATACAACAAGAATTAGATTATGCCAAATCTATCAATAATATCCAAAAATGAAACGAGAATTTACAAGAATTAAATCCCTTAAAGTTGAACACCTTCAATTACATCTAACTTGATCTTATGAGTAATGCCTTTATCAAATCATCAATTCAGTAAAGAAAATGAAATACAAAGATCAATAGATGTTTGAAATCCCAAATATAGTAGATAATGTATCTAGACAATCTGTTGAAGAGAGTGGCTCTTTGAGCATCTTTCTTTAAAAACCCACCTTATACCAACCTTGAAATTTGACGAAGTCAAGTATTTCAACATGCATTTTACTTAATCAAAATTGAACAACCATGCTTGGTATACATGTGGTAGCTGCACACAATACTCGGACGACCGAGGTGGTAGCTCTTTCCTCCATGTGGTGGTAGTTTTCACACTCCTCATTGGGATGTAACTCTTTCCACATCTTTTGAGCATTTTACTTTTTCTATGACTCCCCCTCAATTGGCTATCAATTATTTAAGATATAAAGTATTCAACCAAATATTGATCTCGATTTCATACTCGACTAAGCAGTCAAATAAGATAATGACTATACCAAGAGATCATTGAGAGAGAGAAATTGACTTTGATCACTTAGAAGATGATTTAATTAACATAAATGATCATTGCAACAGTGAAATATTATGATGGCAAAAGCATAATAAATTTCTAAATGTGCGAAAAGATGCAATTAAAGTCAATTAAGATCTATGCTCAATTAATGTCCTATGTACAAACATAGATAATGAACAGAACAAAAACAAATACAAAACCTATCCTAAGCAAAGGTTTCAAAAAGAAGTTTATTTCAAGGAAAGCATTCCAATTGCTTTTCGTAAATGAATAAAACGTTTTTGATCCAAAGGTTTTGTTAAAAAGTCAGCCAATTGATCCTCAGTTGAAATATATGAAAGTTGAAGAGTATTTGATTCAACTAGCTCTCTAAGAAAATGATATCTAAGTTCAATATGTTTTGTTCTAGAGTGCAACACAGGGTTTTTAGAAATGTTAATTGCACTTGTGTTGTCACAAAGAATTGTTACCGAAGATGCTGAAATGCGGAAGTCGCTCAATACGCTTTTCATCCAAATGAGTTGAGTTGAGCAACTTCCAGCTAAAATGTATTCCGCTTCGGCAGTCGAGAGTGCTATGCAATTCTGCTTTTTACTGTGCCATGCAACAAGGCAATGGCCAAGATAGAAGCATGCACCACTCGTGCTTTTCCGATCATCCACTGATCCTGCCCAATCGGCATCTGAGTATCCAACAATATCCAGACTTGTTCCCATAGGATACCAAATTCCGAAATTAATTGATCCTTTGATGTACCGGATGATCCGTTTCACCGCTTTCAGGTGAACCTCCTTTGGTGCTGATTGATATCTCGCGCAAATCCCAACACTAAAGGATATATCCGGGCGACTAGCCGTGAGGTAAAGTAGACTTCCTATCATACTTTTATACAGTTTCTCGTCTACATTCTCACTATGTGATTCACTTCCAAGTCCCTTGTGGCTAGTTCCCATTGGAGTTGGAAAATCTTTACAATTTTCTAGATCAAACTTTTTGACCAACTCCATTGCATACTTGGATTGACTCAAGTGAATACCTTCATCATTTTGTTTAATTTGCAATCCAAAAAAATAAGTCAATTCGCCCATCATGGACATCTCAAATTCGCTTTCCATGGTCTCCGCGAATTTAGAAGCATCATTATCTCTTGTTGCGCCAAATACAATGTCATCGACATAGATTTGTGCTACAATGAAATTGCTTTGATAATGCTTCTCAAAGAGAGTCCTATCAGCTCCCCCTCGAGTATAGCCCTTCTCCAAAAGGTGCTTTGTTAACCTTTCGTACCATGCTCGCGGTGCTTGTTTCAGACCGTAAAGAGCCTTTTTCAAACGAAAAACATGGTTAGGTTGTTTATGATCTACAAAACCTTTCGGTTGAGCCACATAAACTTCCTCATTTAAAAAACCATTTAGAAATGCGCTCTTAACGTCCATTTGAAATAATTTGATTTTAAAATGACAAGCAATAGCAAATAGTATACGAATGGACTCGAGTCTAGCTACAGGGGCGAATGTTTCGTCAAAGTCTATACCTTCTACTTGAGAATAACCTTGAGCAACTAATCGTGCCTTGTTCCTGATGATAGTACCATCCTCATTTTTCTTGTTCTTGAAGATCCATTTGGTACCTACCACATTGTGTTGCTGTGGAGGCTTCGTTAATTCCCAGACTTTGTTTCGCTCAAATTGATGGAGCTCTTCCTGCATTGCTTTAATCCAGTAGTCATCCTGAAGAGCTTCATCTATGTTCTTTGGTTCGATTAAAGATACGTAGCAAGCGAATCCACAAACCAACTGCTTCCGAGTTCTAACTCCTTCTCGTGGATCTCCAATGATGTTCGATTCCGGATGATCCTTGGAGATTCGTAACATTTGTTGAAACGGAGTACTCGGAGATACATGAGATGATTCCTGCACATCAGATAAACTAGAAGAGCCATTAGATGTATCATTAATATTAGAAGTATTATCATGAGAAGATGCACTAGCAGGAGAATCATCATCTAGAGAGATATCGAGGGTAGATTTTCTAGATCCAAAGTGAAAAGCTTCATCTACTTTAACATTTATAGATTCTACGATCGTCTTAGATTCAATGTTAAATACTCGATATGCTCTGCTATTCGTAGAATAACCCAAAAAGATCCCTTCATCACTTCGAGAGTCGAACTTTCCAAGATTTTCACGGTCACGTAAAATGTAACATCGACTCCCGAAGATACGAAAGTATTTGATATCCGGTTTTCTACTAAACCACAGCTCATATGGTGTATTTAAAGTTCCTGGGCGCAAGTAAACTCTATTAATGACATAGACAGCGGTGTTCACGGCTTCAGCCCAAAAATGTAGCGGTAAATTCCGGCTATGAAGCATCACACGCGCCATCTCTTGTACAACCCTGTTTTTGCGCTCAACAACACCATTCTGCTGAGGTGTATAGGGTGCTGAGAATTCATGTTTAATGCCATTTGAAGTGCAAAAATCAATGAATTTTGAATTTATAAGTTCTCCGCCTCTATCACTTCTAACACGAATGATCTTTTCATTCTTTTTAATCATAATACGATGGCAAATCTTATGAAAAGAGTCAAACGTATCAGCTTTCTCTTTTAAAAATGCTATCCAAGAAAACCTAGAGAAATCATCAACCAATAAGAAAATGTACCATTTACCTCCCAAAGATGGTTGACGGGTCGGCCCCATTAAATCCATGTGCAAAAGTTCCAAGGGCCGTTTTGTACCAACGTGGTTCAAGTTCTTGTGTGCAGTCCTAGACTGTTTACCCTTTTGGCAACCACCACACACAACGTTTTGTTTAAATAAAAGTTTTGGAACCCCCTTGACCACGTCCTTGTTTGAAATTCTAGTAAGTTCCTTAAAATTTAAGTGACCTAGCCTTTCATGCCAAAGAGTTTCATTATTCAAAGCGGCTAAGTTACAATTTTCAGAAAATTTATTAGGAACAACATAACAATTGTTTTCAGATCTAACCCCTTTTAAAAAGAAGACATGGTCCTTATCAGTTACAACGCATTCAACAGATGAAAAGTTAACTGAAAAACCATTGTCGCAAAGTTGACTTATGCTTATGAGGTTAGTCTTAAGGCCATCAACAAATAAGACGTTTTTCAAAATCGGGCCATCTGGAATAGCTACCGTCCCTTTTCCAACAATTTTGGAAGATCGACCGTCTCCGAAAACAACGTGTCCTCCGGAGATTTTCTCAAGATTTTGAAAACTATTTTTGTCACCGGTCATGTGACGGGAACACCCGCTATCCAGATACCAAGACGAACTATCATATGCATGCAAGGAAACATTGGAAACAAGACAAGGGAAAATTTCACCTTTGCGCACCCAAACCTTTTTGGAGTGCGTCGGTAATGGTCGTGAAGTTATATGCCTAGGTGAAAGCGTCTTGTTATAGCGATTGTTGCTCCTTGATGAAATCGTCTTGCGCGATGAACTACCAAGTCTCTTTTCATTTGAAAAGTTTTGCTTTAATTTCCGGGGAGGAGCCTTTTTGGTAGTTGTTGCAAGAGGTGTTTGAGATGAGCGTTCGACTCCCGTCTTGCAATATCTTCTTATGTGCCCTGAAACACCACAACGAAAACATACCTTAGATCTTGACGATCCCAAAGAGGATGAAGTAGGTTGGTTGTCGTTGTTTGTCTTGAATTCCGGTGTCGGAGGAGGAGATACCGACTGAGGCACAAAAACTGTCCCACTCGAACTTGGACTGTTTCCAGCTTGAGTGTATCCGAGGCTGAACCGATTTGATTGACCAAGACCAAGAAGTCTATCCAACTTACTCCTTCCTGAAGAGAATCGCTGTAAGTCATTCTTGAGTTGGAAAATGGTCTTTGTCATTTCCAGGTTATCCTGTCGAGCCTCGTTGTAGAGCTTTGAGAAGTGATTCGCGTTATCCACCAGATTTGTATGTTCCTTCTCAAGTTGCTCATTGGACTCTTGAAGGGAAACATTTGCTTTTATCAGGTTTTCCCTTTCCACTTCAAGAGCGTTTGAGAGAGAAGTCGCTCTTTTTGCTTCTTCTTCGAGATCATGCACTCTCCCTCTCAAACTCTTGTTTTGCTTAGCCACTTTCTTTGAATCCCTCAAAAGTCTGTGGTAGGCTAGAGCAAAATCTTCACCTTCCGAATCATCCGATTCATTGTCCGTTGCATTCTTTTCAACAGTGGTGTTGGACAACGACTCGGATGTACTTGCCATAAAGCACATGAAGGGTGAAGATACGGATGCGTGGAATGCGGTGGAGCTCTTTTCTTCATCACTCGAAGACGACTCATTTGACGTTGAGTTGTCATCCCAAGTGACGACTTGCATCGCCTTCTTCTTTGCCGGATACTTGTTAGGACACTCCGTTGCAATGTGGCCGTAGCCTCGACATTTGAAGCATTGTAGTTGTCCTTCTGAACTTTTCTTATCCTTTGAGAAGTTCTCTTGCTTTCTTGACTTGTAACTTGAAGTACCCTTGCCTTTGTTCGACTTTCCGAAGGATGGAGATTTGCTCGAATTACCCCTTCGAAAGTTGCGGCGAAACTTCCTTGTCAAGAGAGCGAGCTGCTTCTCAAATTCCTCCATAGAAAGATTCTCGTCATCGTCTGAGGAGGATGTATCCGCGTCTTCTTCCTTAGTTGTTTTCAACGCATAACCTGAAGACTTAGAAGTGGATGCCTTTCCAGAAGAATTGTTAGTAGTAAATGTCATTTCATAAGTTTGTAATGAACCAACTAATTCTTCTACACGTATTTCGTCCGGGTGTTTAATAGTTTCAATGGCAGTAACCTTTGGGCGAAATCGTTCAGGAACAGTTCTTAAAATCTTTCTTACAATCTTAAATTCTGGAATCTTCTCTCCCAGGTTAGCACATGAGTTTACGATATCTTGCAATCGTGTATAGTAGTCCGTGAAAGATTCATTTTCTGCCATCAAGATAGAGTCAAACTTGCTAGTAAGCATTTGCAGTTTCTGAATCTTCACGAGGTTAGTTCCCTCATGTGTAACCTGAAGAACATCCCAGATTTCTTTCGCAGTCTCACATGCCGAGACGCGAGAGAATTCAGTTTGAGATAAGGCATTAAAAATAGCATTAATTCCCTTGCCATTGTAAGAAGATGAATCTAACTCTTCCTTGGTCCATTTCGACCTAGGTTTTAAGGTGCGAACATCACCAATAAATTCAGTTGGATTAGACCATCCTAATTCAATTGATTGCCACACCCGTTCGTCGATGGAAATTAAAAAGGCTTTCATCCGCACTTTCCAGTACGCATAATTTGTTCCATCGAAGAACGGGGGTCGGTTGATGTTTCCACCTTCAACCATTGATTACAACCCTATTCCCGCTCTGATACCACTTGTTGGGTTATATGTAATAAGGATCTAAATAGGGGAAAAAATACCTAGAGGGGGGTGAATAGGTGTAAACGTATAAACACTCAAAAATCGTTGCGATAAAAACCCAATGCGGAAAATAAAAATAATACGCAAGATTTTTACGTGGAAAACTCCATCACCGGAGTAAAAAACCACGGGACCGATAACACGGCAGAAATCCACTAGAATTAAAACACGTACAAGGTGATTTACCGTACACACTTACGACTCAACCTTTTCCATACGCTCCTAGAGGATCTTCTCCGCTCGCTCCACGACGCTTCTCGAATCCACGATCTGCGCCCAACGCCGAATCCACGGCGTCCAACGTCGAATCCACGACGTCCGACCGAGTCCACGGTCTTCACCCAATAGCACCCTTCGAATCCACGAATGTGCCTCGCTCCGAATCCACGAGAGCGGTTGAACCTTGAATCCACAAGGACACGCGAATCCACGCGCCGATTTTTGGGGTAAATCGTTGTTTTTAGTGGTGATGATCCGCCGAATACTTAGATCAAAGATAGATCGGAAATACCATCTAAGTATTCATTAGTTTGATTCAACTCAAGATGTGAGTATGAAAACCTAGAATCAAACTAATCAATATAGATGAAGAAACATAGAGTATTCTCTAATGATTTCCTTTCTTCTCTATATGTGGAACTAGAGCCGTATAAGATGATATATGAAAATGACGGCTATGTGGATTAACCCTAGAAAGAGAGTCATAGGGTCTATTTATAGGTTAGAAACCCTAGGAAGGAGATAAGAATCAAAAACCTAACATTTCTGGAAATTTTACAGACGGCGATCCGGATCGATTAGCTGTGATCCGGATCGTCGTAACGAGTCAGGCAATTCCAGAAAAACGAAGGTTCGGGATCCGGATCGAAGTGCTTGATCCGGATCGTTCATACAGTTCACCAAACATCAACGTTCGGGATCCGGATTGCGAAGCCTGATCCGGATCGTTCAAGGAAGATGGTAAACTCAGTGTTCGGGATCCGGATCAAGAGAGGCTACGATCCGGATTGAACTGGTGTATGAACGAACCACCTTCGGGATCCGGATCGAACAACCTGATCCGGATCCTGAACATGTCCCAAGTCCAGTTTTTGATTTTTATGCAATGAAAGATTCTTCCAAGTGTTTCTACACTACAAGAAGTATTCGGATCACACAAAATCTTTAGTTAAACATACCTGATCCTTTTGAATTCTTCTTTCTTGAGATTGAGTTAAATGATCCAACTTTCTTCACCTTCAATCTTCAAGACTTGAGACTTTCACGAAACTACGCCAACTCAAATTCCGTAACAATCATGCCTCTATCTATTATGCTCAATGGGAAAAAAAACACAGATGATAACATGGTGCATCTACTATCCCTCAACTCAGATCACCCAATCTACCTGACTGCCTCCTCGGGTCCAGTCAAACCTGCGCCTACCTACTGCCGTTACATCCCGGAGGACCGGACTGACGTAGGGCGTCCGTAGTTGCCAAAACTGGCCCAGCCAGAGGGACTGTGTCGACAAGTCGCGATACAAAGTAACAAATCCACCCCGGGCGTGGCTCTCGAGGGGTGCGACCCCACCGAGGAAAAGGTATCCGCGCACTCTGTCGCTAAGGTGGCACTGCAGGCTATAGTCAAAATCCACGCTCACGCACTGAATGGAAGGACTCAGAATCCACAAACATCTCGCACACAGTCGGAGCACTCTCGACGACTCAGCTGATCAGCTCACACGAACACGAGACACAGGCCTCACCAACAGCTCACAGTACAGAACACACTGGCTGGAGATACTCCACAGCCAGGAACGACCCACAACTCGGGGCCAACAACACTGGTCGGACAACACTCAACGACCCGGGACCACCGTCCACCTCAACGGCTCCCACAACAGAACACCAACCACACCGATAACTCAGGAAGGGCCAACACCATAAGGGTTTGGAAAACCCGATAGGTCGGTGCTAAGAACCCTATCAAACAAGAACAGACTCTAGGCTCCGCCTATCGAAGTTCCCGGCCCCCTTACAGTTCGGGAACACGACAACCTCGGTACAACATGCAGTAGATATCAACTAGGGCCCGAAAGTTCCGGGAGACCAACACCTACAACCCTATCAAACAAGAACAGGTTCCAGGCTCGGCCCCCGTGACTTTCGTCCCGACAAAGGAATGGCCCCTAGAACCCAGACCACTCGAATCCTTACGAGTGGAAAAATTTACAGGAAAAAGGGTGACATTTGTTACTGAAAACCATTTTCACTCGACCCACGCGGGTGAGGAGTAAAAGTAGTTCCCTTTTTGAAAAACCATCTTAATTTGAGGAGAAACCCATTTTAATGATTTTTAGTTCTTTTTAGGAAAAACAGTTAGAAAAACAAGTGTTTACCCAAACCCCGAAGGGCTGATGCTTTTGTCCAATCAAACAAGAACAGACTTCAGCGGCCCTTCGATGCTTGGAAGGAAACATCGATAGACTAAAATCATGTGTATGTCAAAAGGGTTCTGGGTTCTAGGTCCAGCTAACACGCAACTGCCACTAACACAGTGGCGACAGCACAACAGGGATACAAGACCTCCCGGGACTACCGTTTATCCAAACGGCTCCCGGCGCAGAAAAACGACCCACTACAACTACCAGACTCCACTCTGCTCCCAAGCACGAGTGCAAATGCATCCCACACTAAAAGGAAGTCCCGACCTCTCGGCCCACTACCCGGGCGAGGATAACACTATGTCTAGGAATAGAAAAACAGTGTGGATGTCTAAACATAAATAACCCTAACCCAAGTGAGGGTTTTCTACTGGTCTGGTTACACATGCAACATATCACGGGGGTGCTAGGTCAGGTTCCAATGAAACACTTAAACTAGCATGCAAAATCCTATCAAAATAGAATTAGAAAGAAGTCCGTAGACTCGGAGAGAAAAACCAACCCACCTCGGTTGCCACCAATTGCTTGTCGACACTTGCAATTGGGCTCCGCGCGATTACCTTGCCTCCACGCAAAACGATGCCCGCTGCCGAAGTCCGCACGCAAAACGGAGCACACCGCCGGAGTCCGCACGCAAAACGGAGCACGCCGCCGGAGTCCGCACGCAAAACGGAGCACACCGCCGGAGTCCGCACGCAAAACGGAGCACGGTGCCGGAGTCCGCACGCAAAACGGAGTCCGCACGCAAAACGGAGTCCGCACGCAAAACGAAGCACGGTGCCGGAATCCGCACGCAAAACGGAGCACAGTGCTGAAATCCGCACGCAAAATGGAGCACAGTGCCGGAATCCGCACGCAAAACGAAGTCCGCACGCAAAACGAAGCACGGTGCCGGAGTCCGCATGCAAAATGGAGTCCGCACGCAAAACGGAGCACGGTGCCGGAATCCGCACGCAAAACGGAGCACAGTGCCGGAATCCGCACGCAAAACGAAGTCCGCACGCAAAACGGAGCACGCCGTCGGGGTCCGCACACAAAACGGTGCAGTAAAATACGGTCCCTAACACAGATAAGAGCAAGGGGGGTCAAACCAAAGTCCAAAAGAACGCTACAAAACTGTGCCAAAAATACCGCAAAAACAACGCGCTGGACCTACCTCGACTGCGTCGCCCGCCTAACCGGCCCGTTGGAAAACCTCGCGCGCTCCACGAGGCCCACGACGCGCCGCCGCACCACCCAAAATTCCCTCCCTCACACCCTCTCGCTCTCGGTTGGAGAAGAAAGGAAAAGAAGAGGAGAAAAAATGGTGTGCGGGGGAGAAAGAAGAAGAAGAAGAGAAGGAAGAGAAGAGGGGTGGTCCACGGTCCAGGGTTCACGGTGCACCCACCAATGGGAAACGCCACAAGGCGGTCCACGGCACATGGGCGCGCGTGCCCGGTCCACGCGCGCGCCCACAGCGCCACGCGGCCGCGTCACCGCGCGCCACGCGGCCGCCGCACCCGCGCGCTACACGCGCGCGGGACACCGAGCCACACAGGCGCGGGACATGCCGCGCGCCACACGGGCGCGCGCCCCCCGCATCCGCGCGGGCGCGAATGGGGGCCCGCCACGTGGCGCCCCCCCCCCCCCCCCCCCCCCCCCCCCCCACGTGACCTGCGCAGGCAAGCGCAGCTTCCCAACCGCCAGCCTGTGCCGCGCCGCCCCTCGCGCAGCGCGCCCCGTGCCCTCGAGCCGCGCGCTGCCGCCGCCTCGGGATCCGTGCCGTCGCAACGAAATACGCACGCGTGCCTCGAAAAGCGAGCGCGTCAACCGGGCTTCAAAAAAAGCAAGTAAATAGTCCAATCTCAACGATTTCACGCGCTGAATCCAAAAACGATGTCCGTTTCTCCAAATTCTCATCCAAAAATTTGCCGAATGCCCCCGGATAGCCAACTTGATCCGATTTCCGCGCCGGGTCCATTTCTGAAGTCCGATTTGCCAAATTCCAACTCTAAAAATTTCCGAAGGCAACCGGAGAGGTGATCTTTTATCCAAACTTCGCCCGGAGTCCAAATTTGACATCTGCGTCGCGCGAAACCACTTCTAAACACTCGACGGGTCCTCCAATTTCCCACGGGATTTCCTTTTAAGCCCAAAGTCCAACACTTGTGTCCAAATTGCGCGCAAACACCACCGACACACCACGCAGGCCTCCAGTGTTGCAACCAAATCCCAAATTGCATCACAAATCCATTTCTCGGGCCCGACATGCGCACAAACACTCCCAACGGCTACTAAAGGCTGCCCAACAACCAGCAAACCCTACGCGGGGGATTTCGGGACCTCACACCTTCAGCAGGACATGATCACCAACTTGGAACTCCAAGTCACGACGTCGCTGGTCCATATAGCTCTTCTGCCTACTCTGAGCGGTCAGCAACTGCTGTCTCGGCACTCGCACCCTGGCCTCAGCATCCTCAAGCAACTCTGGCCCAATAATACGGCGCTCACCGACATCGTCCCAACAGATCGAGGATCGACATCGATGCCCGTACAATGCCTCGTAAGGAGCCATACCAATACTCGCCTAATAACTATTGTTATAGGCGAACTCCACCAAAGGAAGATACCGGTACCAGCCATCTCCATACTCCAGTACACATGCTCGTAGCATATCCTCTAAAATCTGAATAACTCGTTCAGACTGCCCATCACTCTGTGGGTGGAAAGCAGTGCTGAAATTCAACTTAGTGCCCATAGACTCCTGCAAGCTTTTCCAGAACTGAGATACAAAACGAGTGTCCCGGTCCGAGACGATCGACACTGGAACGCCATGGAGTCGAACAATCTCATCAATATATAGCTGGGCGAGTCGATCCCTAGTCCATGTCATGTGAATCGGCAGAAAGTGAGCCGAATTGGTGAGTCGATCCACAATGACCCATATCGCATCATGACCTCGCTGGGATCGAGGCAGACCGGTAACAAAGTCCATAGTGATCTGCTCCCACTTCCAAACTGGCACTGGAAGCGGTTGCAGTTTCCCCGCCGGTCGCTGGTGTTCTGCCTTCACCTGCTAGCAAACCAAGCACTGTGCCACATGATTCGCCACATCAGCCTTCATCCCAGGCCACCAGTAATGCTGCTTCAGATCCTGGTACATTTTAGTCCCACCAGGATGTACCGTATACAGGGATCTATGCGCCTCAGTAAGAATATCCTTCTTCAACTCGCTGTCATCTGGAACACACCAACGGCCCCTGAATCGAATAGAGCCATCGGCGTGCAACTGGTAATCATCAGTCTATCCCAGCGATATCAACTCGCGTATCTTCTGAAGAGAAGGATCCGACTGTTGTCCCTCCTTTATGCGATCTAATAAGGTAGGATGCACTACCATCGCTAAAAGTCGAGCAGTCGATCCAGAAGGAACAACCTCTAACTCCATCCTCTGAAACTCAGAAATCAAGCGGTCCTGCTTAGTGATCATCAATAACTCAGGCAACATATTCTTCCTGCTCAAAGCATCAGCCACCACATTTGCCCGACCAGGATGATACTGGATCGTCAGATCATAATCCTTCAGCAGCTCGAGCCATCGTCGTTGCTTCAAGTTCAACTCCTTCTGGGTGAGGAGATACTTAAGGCTCTAATGATCTGTGTACACCTCGCAATGGACACCATAGAGGTAGTGCCTCCATAGCTTGAGAGCAAAGACCACCGCAGCGAGCTCCAGATCATGTGTAGAATAATTTTGCTCATATGGCTTCAGCTGTCGAAAGGCATAGGCTATAACCTTCTCATTCTGCATCAAAACACATCCCAGACCGATCCGAGAAGCGTCACAATAAACCACATAGTTCTCGCCTTGGACCGGTAGAGTCAGAATAGGTGCCTCAGTCAGAAGTCGCTTGAGCTCGTCAAAGGCAAGCTGGCACTCAGGAGTCCATACAAACTTCTCCTCCTTCCTGGTCAAACGGGTCATCGGGGAGGCGATTTTGGAAAACCCCTCGACGAACCGTCTATAATAACCCGCGAGACCAAGAAAACTGCGCACCTCCATCGCATTGGTCGGCTGGGGCCACTCCTTGATAGCCTTTATTTTCTTCGGATCCACTGCGACACGATCAGCAGAGATGATATGCCCAAGGAATGCGACTTCTCTGAGCCAAAAGTCGCACTTCTTGAACTTAGCATATAAGTTGTTCTCCCGCAGCACTTGGAGAACTTGTCGCAAGTGATCCCGATGATCCCCGTCACTCTTCGAATAAATAAAAATGTCGTCGATGAAAACCACGACGAAGCGATCGAGGAAGGGTTTGAAAACCCTATTTATCATATCCATGAATGCTGCTGGGGCATTAGTGAGCCCGAACGGCATCACGGTGAACTCATAGTGGCCATACTTGGTTCGGAAAGCGGTCTTTGGAACATCTTCCGCCTTGATCCGCAGCTGATGATACCCGGATTGTAGATCGATCTTAGAAAATACCACCGACCCTTGGAGCTGGTTGAACAGATCGTCAATCCGCGGAAGAGGATAACGGTTCTTGATGGTAACCTTCTTCAGCTCTCGATAGTCAATGCAGAGTCGCAGGCTACCATCCGTATTCTTCACAAAGAGCACAGGTGCGCCCCATGGTGATACACTGGGTCGTATAAAATCCAAAGCCAGCAGATCCTCAAGCTGCTTCTTCATCTCCTTCAATTCCGCAAACGCCATGCGGTATGGAGCTCGCGAAATAGGAGATGTACCAGGAACCAGATCGATGACAAAATCTATTTCCCGCTCGGGAGGCATCCCCTGAAGCTCAGCGGGAAATACGTCAGGGAAATCCCGCACAACGGGTATATCCTCGATCCTCCGAGTCACAGTAAGGGTGTTGACATCCATGGCAAGATATGCCACACACCCACTCTTGACACGCCGAACAGGGGACACAGAACATATCCCCAAATACGCTGAGGGCTCAAAACCAGAATAGATCAACTCCGCTCCACCAAGCGGGTCTAATGTCAGTCTCCAGAAGGTGCAGTCGATAGTAGCCCGATACCTAGATAACTAGTTCATCCCCAAAATAACGTCATATTGACGAAGTTTGAGGACGAAAAGAGAAATAGGAAACCTCCGTCCGCCAAGATGAATCGGGCATAATCGGAGCTCCTCGTCGATAAGGACACTATGACTTGGAATCTCTACCCAAAACCGATGTCTAGTAGGCTGAACGATAATACCGTGAGCAGTGACAAAACGGGTTGAGATAAAAGAATGCGAAGCCCCCGTATTAAATAATTCCTTGCATGATTACCAAAAATAATTGTAGTACCTGCTAGGTTCTCCTCCGGAGTAGGCTCGCCCTGAGTCAAGGCGAAGACGCGTCCACCAGCTGTCTGACGCGCCCCCGAAGGTGCTCGAGGAAGAGGGGGACGCCCAAAGGAAGCAGAGCTAGGCGCTGGTCCCTGTCGTCGAGGTGGAGCTACTGGTGCAGGAGCAGCAATCTGCGCAGGTGCAGACCCCTGCGGGCACGTCGCTAAAATATGTCCTGGTTGGCCGCACTTGAAGCATCGGCCATGACGTTGGTCGCAGACGTTCGCTCGGTGAGTACCCCCGCAGAAGACACATGGCCGAGGTCCCCAGTTAGGGTTGACGAAGGCGCTAGTGGCTGGTGATCTCTTGGACAGAGTCTCACCTATACATGCACAAGTACAATATCGCACATTCAGAGTTAAGTACTTAAATATAAACTAAACAACATAATTAACCTCAACATAATCACTTAAACCCAAACACGTCAGTTCTAATCAACTATATGAGTCATACAATCTCAACATCAAGTAAACTATCACGATCATATAAAACAAAACCAAAATACTACGATGTCATAAGATCATAAGTAAACTGCTAGATAGTCATCAAGGGGACAGCTCTATCGTGACTGCCTCACTGGATCGTCCCGACATCCCACCACCCGACGGACCTGAAAAACAGTCACCCAGGGGGTGTGAGATACATCGACAGTGTATCCCAGTGGGCACGACGAGCCGAGAAATAGCTAATCGTACCTACTGGATACAGTAATCTGCGGATAGTAATAGGTCAGTGGATAATGGCTGAATAATCAAATAATATATCTACTGATAATCAAAGTATAACTGAGCAGTAATAGGTACTAAAATAAAGCATGCTAGAACATAGAAGTATATAGGCTATGCATCAATCAAGAACATTAAGTACCCAATCAATGCCACTATTGGTCACGAGGACCTCAGGCTCATGCCACTATCTGGCACCTATCTGGCTGACATAACCCCGCACCTACAGGTGCTATCTGGGGGCTCACGAGTCTTTCCTCTAGACCACTTTACCGGTAAAGAACACTGTGACGGTGGCCAAACCGTCAGTGTACGTGAAGTACAGCGGTGCGTGGCGATTATAATGCTATGCTTAAGCTCGCGGTCAAACTACCGGGTAGTCTGCAACAAGCCGAGATGCCAACAAGGGAGCAGATGTCTGTATATATCAATCATAGGTCTATTATTCATATTTGGAATATAAAAGCAAGTATATCTCGAAGTAAATGCAGTATAATAAGCAACAGGCATGATAATAAGAAACATGCATGATAAGACTATGTAAACAACTGTACTGAGATACATGAACAGATGAACAGGTATACAGGATATGTCAAAATAAAGCAAATGTCAGCAGTCTATGAATATAGGGCATATATGCACAATTAGGGCTAAGTCAAGAACAGGTGTTCGACTAAACTAGAGCAACCAGAGGGCCGAAATGATAAAGCCCGGACCGAAGATAAACCCACCTCAATGTAGGCAGATCCCGAATCCCGCTAGACTACTGGGAAGCTGGTGCTGAACTGCTGGGCCCTGAACAATAACTGGAATCAGTAACAGACTCACTCATACCCAACCCGACATCACTACAAGGTCATAATGATACCAGTTTGAATACTATTTCGACTCGTACTTCCAAACCAGAAGGTTTTAGACAGCGCCGTAACTTACAGTACGTAGTTCTCGACACGACAAAGCTCGTGCTCACAAGTTTGGGTTGGCACGAGGCCCGAGGGCAAAGTTGGCCCAAAAACACTAAGTCCTCAATAACATACTTGGCTAATACAATTAAACTATACATGCAACCTTGGATTTTGTAAGGTACCGGATTTTCGACACATAAATAAATGTAAATAAAGGTGGTGTGAAATACTAGTGTTATGAAAGTTAGGGAAGTAAAGAACATTTGGACGCGAGTTGGGGCCCAAATTGGGTTAAAATGGAGAGATCTGAAATTTTATTGGAGAAAAGGGGCCCAGATTTTTAGTGGAAAATTCACAGTGTCGGAAAATTCCGAGAAAATTACGGGAGCCGCGTAAATATGTTTTAAGACCACAGAAAAAGTTTCGCGTTGATCGGATGCCTGATAGTGAGAACGGGCTCCGCCAATAGTGTCAGAAAATTCTGAGAAAATTTGGGGAGCTTCATAATTATGTTTTAAGGCCACAATAAAAATTTCGGGTTGATAGGATATCCGGATTGCGAGAACGGGGTCCGCCAGCGATTCTGGATACAGCGAGACTTTTGGAGCCCCAGAAATGGACCAAACTGAAAATTTAAAATTTTTTGTGGTAAATTAAGCCGAAACGAAGCCGTCTGTCAAATTTGGACGGAAACGGACAAAAAACAGACAGAAAACGGGACAAAAACGAATTTTCCAAGACGTCGGCGTGCGGTTCGAGGCGTGCGGCCAGCTGCGCAATGCGCACAGCTGGCGCGCACTCAAGCGCGGGTCAACGGGGGGCCGCCAGGTGGCGGGCCCCCATTGGCGCCCGCGCGGCGCAGGGGCGCACGGTGCGCGCCCCTGTGAGCGGTGGACCGCCACTTGGCGGGTCCCCATTGGAGGGACCCGCGGACCCGGTGCATGAAACTCCCCTCCTCCTTTTTCTTCTTCTTCTCTTCTTCTTCTTCCTTCTCCACCCGCACAGCATTTCCTTCTCTTTTCTCTTCTTCTTCTCCGCCCGAGCATGGAGAGGGAGAGATGGAGGGAATTTCGTGGGTTGGAGCGGCACGTCGGCGACCTCGTGAAACACGCGAAGTGCTCCAAAAATCAGATGGACGACGCGGCACGATCGAGGTAGGTTCCGCGTGTTAATTTTGTGATATTTTTAGCACAGTTTTGAGACGTCATTTTGGACATTGGATTTAATTCCATGCCGTTGTGCGTGCTAGGGATCGAGTTTACTGTGCCGTTCTGCTGCACGGACTGTCGCGGATATTTTTGGCGCATTCCGTTTTGCGTGCCAAGACAAGATATGTGCTCCGTTTTGCGTGTAGGTTGGACTAACGGGCACCATTTTGCGTGCAGACTCTAATAATGCATTTCGTTTTACGTGCAGGGCCGGAAAAATATGCACCGTTTTGCGTGCAACCCTATATTAGAGTGTACACCGTTTTGCGTGCTAATACGGGGTAGGTGCTCCGTTTTGCGTGCGGGTTGGACCAATGCGCGCAGTTTTGCGTATAGAATCTGATGGTTGCATCATTTTCGTGCAGGGCTAGGGAAAAATCTGCACCGTTTTACGTGCAACCCTACAGTCAGACGTGCACCGTTTCGCGTGCAGTTCGTGTTGTCGCGCAGAGTTTTGCGTGCCGAATCTAATGTTGTGCATCATTTCTCGTGCAGGGCTAAGAAAAATATGCACCGTTTTGCGTGCAACCCTACAGTCAGACATGCACCGTTTTGCGTGCAGATTTGAGGTACGTGCACCGTTTTGCGTGCAGATCGTGTTGCCGCGCATTGTTTTGCGTGCCGGCTGAAGTGGCGCGCACCATTTCTGCGTATGGATTTTAATGACATGCATCGTTTTGCGTGCAGGATTGTAGGACGAGCACCGTTTTGCGTGCGGACTCGAGGGAGGTGCACCGTTTTGCTTGCAAGCTCGAGGAGATAAGTGGAATCGCGCAGTGACCAATTGCAAGTGTCTACAAGCAATTGGGGACACCACAAGGTGGGGAATTCTGCCGAAATTGGGTGACCTCTCCCCTTGCTCCTTTGCTTTTCGATTTCGAAGCATGATAGTAGCCTGTTAGAGGCGTTAGGTAATTATGAATAAGATTGCATGTTTAGAGGAACACAGATGAAAAGAGCAACTGTTGGTTGCCAATAACAGATGATATATGTGCATGTGTAGAGAAATTTAGAGGAAAAATGATATTTATGATTTATCCACAATAGGGGATAAATTTGTATGTGTAGATGGACACAGATGATAAATGCAACTGTCGGTTGCCAAAAGGAGATAATTCATTTTCATGTGCAAAAAGGACTTAGAGGATAAATATTATTTTTATGATGGATATGAAAATAATTGCATGCATAGAAATGAGTAATTACTTGATGACTGTGATCATGTTAGGGTACAACCCTAGGAATCATGTGATATAAGGGAACAGAACTTGTTGGTAGTAAGACTAGGAGAAAACCTAGTTTAGGGGTTTGACGAGTGACATCAACTTAGGAGTTATCCTAGGAAGGATGAGTGGCATGGTCTTAGGTGATAACCTAAGGACACTGGATAGGGTGATCAACATAGAGTCAGAAAACTCTAGGGTGTATATGACATGGAACTTAGGTAAAGAGAACCTAAGGAGAACTAGTGTTCAACATAGAGTCAACGAACTCTAGGATGAGTATGACATGGAACTTAGGTAAGGAAACCTAAGGTGAACTAGAGGTCAGCATAGAGTCAAGGAACTCTAGGACAAGTATGACATGGGACTTAGGTAAAGGGAACCTAAGTTGAGCTAGAAGAGTTTAAACTCACAGACAGGAAATAGAGTCAAGTTGACTCTAGGATTCAGTAAGGAATCAGGAGGATGGAAAAGGTGGATCAAGTGTGGAGATATGAAAGGGAAAACAGAAAAGTAGAGTAAATGTAATTCTAAGATAACAGTGGAACATGGAATTAGAGTCAATGTAACTCTAAGTTAATGGTGAAGCAGGAAAACAGAGTTTAGTTAACTCTAGGATTCAGTAAGGAATCAGGAGGATGGAAAAGGTGGATCAAGTGTGGAGATATGAAAGGGAAAACAGAAAAGTAGAGTAAATGTAATTCTAAGATAACAATGGAACATGGAATTAGAGTCAGTGTAACTCTAAGTTAATGGTGAAGCAGGAAAACAGAGTTTAGTTAACTCTAGGATTCAGTGAGGAATCAGAAATGTGGGATGAGATCCCCAGTTTAAAGAGTTGATCAAATATAACCCTAGAAGGTCATAGGGTGTCTGGGCAAATGGATAATAACTTTAACTTCAATTTGAGTTAAAGAAATAAAATAAAAATGTTTAAGAGTCCAGGAGACTCTCTAGTTATCCTTACGGCAAGACCTAGGATAAGAGGAAAAATTGTTGCTAAAAGGCAAAGATTAAAAGCAAGCTAAAAGTGGATAAAAGCACAAAGAAAATGTAATTGGCGCCTTCGAATTTGAGACTCGTCAAGTGGAGCAGGACTCCCTGGGCAGTGACCCGTCGGACGAGGTACTTTCGAATGGCTAAAAGTGAAAGCAAGGAGCTAAATGCTCAAAGAAAAGAGAAAGTGATTTGCCAGTGGCAAAAAGGGAGCTATAAGCCTGAATAAGAAAGGAAAGCAAGTGTTCAAAGGCAAAGAGGCTAAGAACTAAAGTAGAAAGAAAAGAAAGAAAATATAAAAAGATAAAATGGGCGTACCTTCGGGGGTGAAACGTAGATCTTGTCGGAGCCATGGGCAGTGTCCCTCTCCCGGGCAGTGACCCGTATGACAAGTTCCCCGTTGGGCGGGGGTAACACTTGCGGGTGTTATCGGCAACCTTAGAAATCTTATCTTATGGTAGCAAGACTACCGGGCTCGGGCCCGTTGGATAAGAATTTCCGAGGGTTAACTTGAACTAAAGCACCAGAATCTAAAGAATAAAAAAAAATAGAGTGGCCAAGGTAGCCGGGTTAGTTGGACCCTGTATTCAGCGGCATAGTGGCCGAGTTGGTGCTTAGCAGCCTAGTGTGGCTAGATAGAGTAGTGCTGGGTAGATGGTTATACACAGATAGTGTAGTGATATGTTATATTGCATAGCTGCATTTTGATATTGAGGATTTAGTTTCCTAGCACTATTATTATTGCTTCCATTGGACCAAGTGGTGTAGGACACTTTTTCTCGGTGGTTGAACCCACTGGGAACTCTGTCAGGAGTTCTCACACCCCTTGGGTGACCCCCCACAGGTGCGGGTATGGATGCAGCGGACGAGACGGTTCAGAGGCAGACGGCGAGGTATGCGACAGGGGCAAGGGCCCAGCAGCATAGAGACCTAGAGGGTCTAACAGAGGTATCCCATTTTTATATTTCTCGAGTGAACCTTGTATGGTGAGGAAATGATGTAAAAGAATTGTAATAATTTTATTTGCAAGTTCAGAAATGTAAAGTGTAATAAATTTAAGTTATGGTTCACTCTTGTATGCTTCCGCATTAACTATTCGTTATTGAATAAAAGTTTTAAATTTGTAGTGATTTTAGTACTCTGATATTGAGCTTCCGCATACACTTGTTGTGTTATTATGGATGTTACCGTTCCTTTCGGGTAGGAAAAGGTCTTACCCGATTGGCGGGTCTGTTGGCGTGCCCGAACCGTACAAATTGGCGGACTCGGGACGTGACAGATTTAATATGAGCACCATGATCTGGATGAGTCACTGAGTCGAGGGCTCACCTTTGGCACGTCGGAGACTGGCCGGAGAGCACGCCGGAGCAAGGTGGTGCAACCACCAATTAAGCTAGAGCTCGGATTAAGCCAAAGCTTGAACAAACTAAGGTCAGGCTGCAATCAAAGGTGAGCACTAGTTAGAACACCCTCACAGAGGAAGTTTGGTCACGGCCAGGCTTGGCGTCGGCAGCCGGAGGCGGCGATTGGCCGGAAAAACCCAACACAAACACTTCAAAGAAAGGTTGGGAAAACTTAATTTTCAGAGGCTTTCGGCCCAAACTAATTTGATGGAATTTGCCCAAATGGTGTTTAAGGCTTACTTGGTTGGTTGGCCGGCGACCAAAGGCGGTGGCGACGGCTGGAGACCGAGCTCGGCAACACCCTGGTGCAACTACATAGGTAAGCATACTTCACGTAAAACCCTTCATGCGATTGCATGAGAAACTTCTAAACAACCCTACGAACTCACCTGAGCCACCAGACGGCGACTGGGAGCGGCGGAGATGGCCGGAGCACAAGCTCGGGCAACCTTGAAGTGCTCTAATGGCGAAATCCAACCCGAGACTCTTGAGGTCTTACAACTTGGACCAAATGGGTCCCCACTGTCACGCCCCAGGGTCGAAACTGCGACCCGGGCTCGCCAACAGATCCGCCACCTATGTCAAAGCCGCATAGGCGAAGCGTCCTACTTGCAAGAAAAGTACTACAATTAACAGATATCAGAGCTATAATGAAATAATCTGCTGTAAAACTAAAATCAACCACTGTACAACTGAAAATAAATACAACAATGTCCATCTCCCAAAATGATAATCATACAATGTCCTCATATATAAAGCTCAAAACTCAACAGGGAGATATCTCCAATACATACATCAGTGTACAGGCTCTCGATACATATCATATCCTCACTACATCAGTCTCTCAAAAGAGGAAAAGAAACAACTAAGCTAGTGAAGCTCTCCTCTGTAGGGGTACCGCTACACTCCAACGACGGGTAGGGATCTAGCACGCGACTCCCTCGCCTCGATCAACAATCCGCAGAATCAGCAACACCCGCTAAGACTCTGCAAAACAAAGGAGAGAAAAGAAGGGGAGGGGGAAAACCCCCAACGGGTGTGAGAACTACACCTAGAAAAGGAGTCCACAGTGGGTACCGCCACCAGGCCCGGCGATCCGCCAACTAAGTCCACTAGAGGCATGAGATAACCAAAGCAGTAAAGACTGATAAAGAAAGCCGGAGACTCTCAACTGTTGGGTTATTAATCCCAAAGGATCTAAATAGGTACTATCAAACAACTAGAGGGGGGGTGAATAGGTGTAATACTTAAAAACTCAATCTCAGTGCAAAATAAAAACCAATGCGGAAAATAAAAACAGCACACCGAGATTTACGTGGAAACTCCAATCCAGGAGAAAAACCACGGGACCAACACGCAATAACAATCCAATAAGAATAGAAGAATAACAAGGTGATTACCGACTCCACGGACTCAAACCCCTCCTTCAGCTTCTTCAGACCTTGCGCTGACCGGTTGGATATCCACGCAATAACAATCCCTAAGAAAAGAAGAATAACAAGGTGATTACCGTCTCCACGAATTTAACCCCTCCTTCAATTTCTTGGACCTCGCGCTCCACCGTTTTGCCCGTCCACTGCTCACGTTCGAATCCACGAATGCACGCTTCGAATCCACGAAACGCCTTTAGCACACCGAATCCACGATGCCACGTCGAATCCACGACGCAAACTCAGTCGATAAGAATATTGACTTCGATGGTGATCATTTGCTTAGATTATCAATGAAGAACCGTAGAAGAAATCTCTAAGCAAAGATTAGATCAATTCGACCAAAGATATGTTCTTGAAGGAACCATCGAATTGACCTAAAAGAGGCTATAAAGAAGAACGATAAAAACCTCGCCTCTAGGGTTGCTCTCAAGTGTTTTATAAATTAATCGGCCGTAGCTCCCACGTTCTTGAGAAACCCTAAACATCTATTTATAGTTTAGAAACCTTTGGAAAGAGATAAGAATCAAAAACATACCTTATCTGGAAATTTTCAGGACGGCGATCCGGATCAGATTTATTGCGATCCGGATCGTCGTAACGAGATTGACGATTCCAGAAAACCAAGGGTTCGGGATCCGGATTGCAAGGCCCGATCCGGATCGTTCATACAAATCAGAAAACTTAACATTCGGGATCCGGATCGGAAATTGCATGGATCCGGATCGAAGTCTTGTATGAAGCAACAACCTTCGGGATCCGGATCGTTGGCTCTGATCCGGATCCTGAACAAGTCCGAACACCAGTTTTTGATTATTATGCAATTAAAAGTTCATCCAAGTGTTTCTACACTATAAGAAAGTATTCGGATCACCATAAGTATTTAGTTAAACATACCTGATCCTCTTGAATACTTTCTTCTTGAGATTTATGTAACTGATCCACAATTCTTCAACTTCAATCTTCAAGATTCAAGACACTGAGTGTCAACTTGAGCTCTTGTTGAATCTTCTCTAAGTCTTTGATTGCTGATTGACAATTTGATCCCTTTAAGACTCCGACTCAACTCACTGACATGACTCACGAAATATGCCAAGACCAAAAAGCCGTAACAATCTCCCCCTTTGGCAATTTCGTGACAAAACCCAAAAATACATAAAAGCGCTCAAGTCACTCATCTTAAACCAAAAAATCGAAACTCAATGTCATCACCAAAACATTGATTTTCTTTGCGTGAAAGATCCAATAAATACAAAATTACATTTGAACCAAACAGTCCTAGAACATACTCTATGACTTAGGACTTGGAGTCTTAAAGTGATGTAATTCCTGCAAAATAAAACTCCAAACAAAATCAAACGTTAGTCGTTAGAAATTAGAATCCTACATTTGATCCGTCTTCCTTTTGGTTCTTTTGTTTTTCGGCTCTTTCAATTTTTCTTTGTCTCCCCCTATCTTGAGCATCTCTAACATGTTTTCTATGTTCTCCATGTTCTTGAGCATCTATGTTCTCCCCCTTTGTGGTACGATCATCATTTTCCGTTCTCCCCCATTTTTCCATTTTCGTTTCGTTTGTCCTCTCTTGATGATCTCATCTCCGTCATTTCTCTTCTCCCCCTTTTTGTCAGAAATTGTCAAACAGTGAACATACTAGACAAAAGGAAATCACTAACAACATCAGTTCAAAGAGAAAGAGAGATAAAAGCTCAGTTCCGGTATATAACAAAAATGCAGATTGCGTACCGGTACCAGAAGGCAAAACACAAATAATTCCTTGAAACAAATCCAAAATTTAGAATCTTTTCAAATACCGATTTGTATTCCATCAAGAAAACAATTTAAGTGCTTTAACCAATGAATTAACAAGATGTCATTCAATCCAATTAATTTCACAAGATTAAAAAGATTTACTCCTAAATCATGAAAAACAAAGATAAAACATTATAAACAGTTTTTCATGTTATATTCATCAAACACAAGTCATCAAAAATAATCTTGAGATCCAAAGTCTATCAGGATGTAACGGATGTACAAAGATGACTTACAGAGATTTCCAAATGACATCAATTTGATTTCTTACCCTTTCAAATTTGAGATAAGCACTAAAACACCTAAGGGTGGCTCTTTAAGCATCTTTCAACTATCCCACCTTATACCAACCAGGAGATTATTCAAAATATAAGAGCTTTGCATATAAATCTCCAAATGCTTCAACTAAAGATTTTCTCATAAAATACTATCAAGCATCCATAGCATGTGGTAGCTTCACACACAAACCGGACGACCGGGGTGGCAGCTCTTTCCAGCATGAGGTGGTAGTTTTCACACTCCTTTCGGATGTAACTCTTTCCACATCTTTTACAAATCATTTCAATACCCTTGTAAGAATGTAATCTCTTACGTGAAAGAATTAAATCCCAAATTTTAGTCTATCGGTTGTCTCACGTTTATCACAATGAATTCACACAACCGAGATAGATTAAGCATCTAAAGATCACACATGATTTCTAAAATTTGATGCTTATAATATCAAAAACTCCTATAATGAAGTATCTTCAAGATTTATGATTAGGGAGTAAAGTTGATAATTCAAATAAAATTAAATTGGAGTGATTGAAAGTGAAAACCCTTTTTATTCAATGCACTTGTTCGTTAAAATCCTTTTGTTTAAAAAACAAAACATAAAAACGAAGAGCATTGAAAAAAATATGTAATGCAAAGATTAAGAAAGATATGAAGGGAAAACCAATCAAAGCATTACATACAGTCATAAGCTATTTAGAACTTAAGACAAGGAAAGATATCACCTTTCCGAATCCAAAATCGCTGGATTTTGGGTTGTCTTGATTCGTTGTGGCCGGGGGTTGTTCGCTTTGACTGTTGATTCACCTTAGGTCTTTGCCTCGCAATGATCCACTTGTATGATTGATGTTGTGGCTCGGACCTTTGGTGGGTTGAGTGAACTCCTTTGACTTGATGTGTCTTTTGATTCCGTTGAGTTCGCTCCGTAGATGAAGTTGCCGAAGAATTTTTCTTTCTCTTTTTCGGGCAATCCTTCACCAAATGTCCTTCAAGTCCACATAAGTGACAAGTTCTTCCTTTCAATTTCATTGTGGAACTTGAAGCATTCACAATTTGGTTCTTTTTGAATCCCAAACCAACCTTGCTTGTTTGACCTAATCCGGACATACATTCAAGTTTCTTGGAACCGGTTGAAATCCTTTGTATGTCGGATTTAAGTTGATGAACTTGCTTGGTCAATGCTTGGTTGGTAACATGAATTTCCTCAAACTGCTTTTCAAGAAAATCAATCTTGTTAATATGGGAATTAACGACCGTTTCCGATTGATTTATCTTTTCTTGGAGGATTTTATTATTATTCAATAAAAGCTCTCGTTCCTCCTCGAGATCATGAAGTTTGATCTTTAAAGCATGATTCTCGTCTTGATTCTCAAGTCGTTGCTTCCTCAACTTCTTGATATGTTTGGCCATCTTCTTAGATTCCGCAAGAAGTTGTTGATATGCCTCAACGAGTTCTTCCTCGTCCGACTCCCCCTCACTTGATGACTCTCCGCCGGTTGTTGATGTTTCATACAAAATCAAAGGAGTAGAGTCAGTGACTAAAGATGATAAACAATTATTAGAAGAGGGAAAATGAGAGGCATGAGAAGTAACGATTTTTCCTTTTTCCTCTTTACTTGAGGTTGATTCATTAGAAGTAGAATCGTCCCAAGTTTTCGCTTGCAAAGCCTTCTTTTTATATGATTTCTTAGAAGGACAATCCATTGAAAAATGGTCGTAGCCTTTGCATCGATAGCATTGGATTTCCCCTTCGAAATCATATTTTTCTTTTTCTTTAGAAGGTTTTGCAAAGCTTTTGAGTTTAGAGGATTTAGAACCCGATGATCCTTTAGAAGATTTCGTGGATGAAGATCCATCGGTTCGATTCTTCCAAAACTTCCGACGAAATTTCTTTACGATCCGCGCCAATTGTTCTTCAAAATCGGCAAAAGAGATTTCATCGTCGGAACTTGATTCGCTATCTTCTTCCTTTGTTGATTTGAATGCAATACCTGTAAGCTTAGAAGAAGACTTGGAAGAAACTTGATTAGTAAGAAAAGTCATTTCATAAGTTTGCAAAGCACCTACTAATTCCTCTATACTCATCTCATCCGGATGACTAACGGTTTCAATGGCGGTAACCTTTGCCCTGAACCGTTCCGGAAGAGTCCGAAGTATCTTTCTTACAATTTTCGACTCCGGGATCTTTTCTCCTAAATTAGCACATGTATTTATCACATCCTGAAGTCTGGTGTAATAATCTGTAAACAATTCATGCTCTTCCATATGAATAGAGTCAAATTGACTTGTAAGCATCTGGAGCTTTTGAATTTTTACAAGATTAGTACCCTCATGTGTAATTTTGAGAATATCCCAAATTTCCTTCGCGGTTTCACACGCGGAAATTCTTGTGAACTCAGTCGAAGAAAGAGAGTTAAAAAGAGCGTTCATACCTTTCCCATTGTAAGAAGATCTTTCAAATTCCTCTTTGGACCATCTAGAGCGAGGTTTTGGGGTAGTAGAATTTCCTACTTCCTCAACAGGATGCACCCAACCGTGTTCCACGGTTTGCCATACCCGCTCATCAATTGCGATGAGAAAAGCTCTCATCCGCACTTTCCAATAAGCATAATTAGTCCCATCAAAAAGAGGAGGTCTATAAATATTACCACTTTCACCCATCATGATAGATAAACCTAAAACCCTCTCTGATACCAATTGTTGGGTTATTAATCCCAAAGGATCTAAATAGGTACTATCAAACAACTAGAGGGGGGGTGAATAGGTGTAATACTTAAAAACTCAATCTCAGTGCAAAATAAAAACCAATGCGGAAAATAAAAATAGCACACCGAGATTTACGTGGAAACTCCAATCCAGGAGAAAAACCACGGGACCAACACGCAATAACAATCCAATAAGAATAGAAGAATAACAAGGTGATTACCGACTCCACAGACTCAAACCCCTCCTTCAGCTTCTTCGGACCTTGCGCTGACCGGTTGGATATCCACGCAATAACAATCCCTAAGAAAAGAAGAATAACAAGGTGATTACCGTCTCCACGGATTTAACCCCTCCTTCAATTTCTTGGACCTCGCGCTCCACCGTTTTGCCCGTCCACTGCTCACGTTCGAATCCACGAACGCACGCTTCGAATCCACGAAACGCCTTTAGCACACCGAATCCACGATGCCACGTCGAATCCACGACGCAAACTCAGTCGATAAGAATATTGACTTCGATGGTGATCCTTTGCTTAGATTATCAATGAAGAACCGTAGAAGAAATCTCTAAGCAAAGATTAGATCAATTCGACCAAAGATATGTTCTTGAAGGAACCATCGAATTGACCTAAAAGAGGCTATAAAGAAGAACGATAAAAACCTCGCCTCTAGGGTTGCTCTCAAGTGTTTTATAAATTAATCGGCCGTAGCTCCCACGTTCTTGAGAAACCCTAAACATCTATTTATAGTTTAGAAACCTTTGGAAAGAGATAAGAATCAAAAACATACCTTATCTGGAAATTTTCAAGACGGCGATCCGGATCAGATTTATTGCGATCCGGATCGTCGTAACGAGATTGACGATTCCAGAAAACCAAGGGTTCGGGATCCGGATTGCAAGGCCCGATCCGGATCGTTCATACAAATCAGAAAACTTAACATTCGGGATCCGGATCGGAAATTGCATGGATCCGGATCGAAGTCTTGTATGAAGCAACAACCTTCGGGATCCGGATCGTTGGCTCTGATCCGGATCCTGAACAAGTCCGAACACCAGTTTTTGATTATTATGCAATTAAAAGTTCATCCAAGTGTTTCTACACTATAAGAAAGTATTCGGATCACCACAAGTATTTAGTTAAACATACCTGATCCTCTTGAATACTTTCTTCTTGAGATTGATGTAACTGATCCACAATTCTTCAACTTCAATCTTCAAGATTCAAGACACTGAGTGTCAACTTGAGCTCTTGTTGAATCTTCTCTAAGTCTTTGATTGCTGATTGACAATTTGATCCCTTTAAGACTCCGACTCAACTCACTGACATGACTCACGAAATATGCCAAGACCAAAAAGGCGTAACATCAACAGCTACCATGCCTCTATCTAAATGCTCAAATAGGGAAAACTCTGATAAAAATATGCAACACTCGCACACGAGGTGCTCAATCGACCCAATCGAGCTGACTGCCACATCGGGTCCAGTCAAACCTGCGCCCACCTACAACCACCTCTCGCTGACGGGCAGGAATTATGTAGGGCGTCCAAACGGACTAACTCGCTATCGAGTAGTGGCTCATGCAGGCTATAGTCAAAATCCACGCTCTCTCTCAGAATGGATAACCTCAATATCACCAAGCCTCTCGCACAACGGTCAACAACCCACAATAATACGGGACCACCGTCAAACCAAACGGCTCCCAACAACACTAGCACTGGTCTAAACACAGCTACTAGACTCCACTCAGTCCCCCTGACACGAGTGTAACAATAAGGGTAATTGACCGAATAAACCCAATCAAATAAACCGGTATAAAACCTGGTACTGCCTGCTCTGCTGTTGAACTCACGAACTCGACTGCGGGAATGTTGACCGACTACTCACCGGTACGGTCGCATCCCAAAATAAGTAACAGACCGGCTCCTGACCGGCACGGTCGCACACACACACTCCGGAGTGGCACTCGAGGGGAGCGACCCACACGAGTAAAATATCTCAGTAACCAGTATCATAATAAAGCAGGACTGGATCACGACTCTGATCAAAGTGGGAAAGCTCAACCACTAAAGAAAGCCTCGGACCTCAATCAGATGCAAAAATACTCAACTAGTGGGAACTCCGTCCACTGGAGAAATCTGATACCCAATCTGATGTCTAAACAAATATCCGGTCAACCGCCCAATATCCGTGGTTGCCGCAATACCCTGCCGTCTATAACCAAGTCCTATAGCCGACCTCCGGTCAACCGCCCAATACCCGCGGTCACCGCAAAACCTTGCCAGCCGCAATCCAGCACAACCCGTCCCTAACACAAATGTCCCGGCTACACTACCCCAGACCCCTGCTCGCACCCGAGCAACACAGACCGCCTGACTAACGAAGAAGGAGAAAAGGATAACATGGTTTCTCCTAAGTCAAGTTCCAATAAGTAGTGTAGCAATAAAAGGTGGCCTAACTACATGTCCATACGAGCATGCATTTGTTCTCAAGAAGAATATAAGAAGGTGAACCACATGCCAAAATCATCAATGCCTACACCTGTCCATAATCCTCAATCGTAATAACTCCTCAGAGTAAAAATCCGCACATAGCCATATAATCCTGCCCCATCGCATAAACCAACCACATAAAAGGCTATGTTCTAACATGGCATGTTACATAATCACATAGGGTAACATTATCCTAGGTAAGCTTACACTAATCATCAACATAGATGTCCCGATCATGCAAGTCCTCATTAGGCATCATAAATACTATTCTTGCAATTAACTAATTATTTAAGTATTTAGATAATTAACTAATTATTTAAGACAATTAAAATTAAAATTTTTAACATTTATAAATTTTTAAATTTTAAATTTTAAATTTTATAGCTTTTAAAATTTTTAACTTTAATTTTTAATAAATTTATCATATAATTTTAATAAATTATATGATAAATTTTTTTAATAATTTTTTTATATATAAGTAAAATATAAATTTTAATAATTTTTTTAATAAATATTTTAAATTAAATATTTAAAATCATATCAGTAAAATTTTAACCATAAATTAAAATTTTAGTCATCTTTATTCTTCTTATTTTCTTTTAACTTACCAAACATAATTTTTTTTATACCCGGTATAACTCTTAAATTCAACCAAATAAAAATTTACACTAATTCCTGCTAGTATCATAACTTATAGTTATTCTCGGTATAACTAAATTTTTCTTATAATTTTGGAACCAAACGCAAGGCACGGGACGAGGTGGACAACGATGTGGTTAGAAGCATGGACGATGATAAGTGGCACACGGCAAAGCCGCAAAGTGGAAGGTGACCGGGTAGGAAGTGATAAAATACTAGAAAAATGTACGGAAATTGTAAAGTGGAAGGTGATGTGGTTGAGTAGTTAATTGCTTCTTTTAATCAACTACAGTGTAATGATGGAGAAGCTGAACAATTTGAGATAAAAAAAATATTTCAAGTGTTGTGTGTCTGAGAAGAACGTAAAATGCGGGATGTGAATATATATATATTGAGAGAATTATTAATTTAAAATTATTAATTTTAAAAATATTAGATTAATACTAATATTTATTATTATGATAGGTTGATAAATCACTGCAATATTTAAAAACATAACTCGTCGATTCTTATATTTAGCATTATTATGATCCAAATATTGTTAATAAAATATATTTAGTAATATTTATAAAATTATGTTGCTAAAAATAAGTTTTAGTATCATTTATATACATATCTCAAATAAGATGCTATTAAATCATAAAATTGTTGTAGTGTTTTAGAGTCAGTTTACGGTATAATAGGTGAATATAAAATTTTTATTCCACATGTGTTAAGCTCTTAATTATAAGTTTGAGATAGAAGAAATTTTTTTTTGAAGCCGGTGCATACTAATAAAATATTTATTAATTAATATTATAAAATATAATATAATATAATATATATAATAATATAAAATATTTAAATAATTTATTGTACTATAAAAATTTATTTTTATTGAATATTTTATAATCGGTTTACGATGTAATAGTTGTAATAGGTGCATCCAAAATTTTTATTGATGCGTGAATAAAGGTCGGGACACTACAACAAAATTAGACTATAGCGACACTTTTAAGTATTTCTAAAATCTAAAAAAAGTGTCGCTGACAAAAATACCGACACTTATTGTAAGTGTTGATATATGTACCGTCGTTAGGGTGTATAGCGACACATTTTTGTAATGTGTCCCAAAAATGTGTCCCTATAATCTAATTTTGGATATAGATGAAATATAGTTAGGACACTTGAACAAAAATGTCATAAATATGTGTCCCTATAAGGTGGAAAATATTTTTTTAAACCTGATACATACAAATGCTAGCTCCATACACAAATATAAAATAATTAATCAAATATTTTATAATTAATACTATAAAATATAATATAGTATAATATATATAATATAAAATATTTAAATAATTTATTATATTATAAAAATTTATTTTTAATAAATATTTTAAAATTTATTTACTGTCCAATTGCTGCATCCAAAATTTTTATCGGCACGCCCCAGTTGCTATGGTTTAAATGTTAAGCGGCAACGGTAAAGTTTGAGAACAAAAGGAGCAATTTGCCCTATTTTCAATCTTATCTAGCTAATTTATTCTATGGTGAATATATAGATGCTCTGTTATGAAGTACACATATCATGCTGTGATTGGACGTTCAAATATAATTGTGTTAAAGTACCCTCTATAAAACCCATACTCAACCCTATAAATATGCGTGAGTGTTGCGCTTTGTATTAGGCTTCTAAAAAAACACTAGTTTTGTGGGATTGCAAGGAGAGTGCGGATGGATAAGAGTAAGTTCAATCCTGAAAAAGTTGGGCGCAAATCAGTAGAGCATCACCCCTCACTTTGGGGTGATTATTTCATTACCTGCAATCCAACATTTTCTTCACAAAAGGTATGGACATGTTAAATTTTTTTTATTATTTTGCCTTTTCTTTTGATGAGAAGAAGCAACATAGCTCCACTTATATGGAGGTAGACTGGGATGTTATTTATTTTTTATTTTATTTTTTCACTTTTGTGAGTACTTACGATAAAAGAAAATTAATAAAATTTAGTTATGTAATTATAGACGTGTTAACTTATAAAGATAGAGATAAAGGAATTGAAAATTTAGTGTTTGTCACGCCATTAGCTAAAATAGATAGTGATAAAGTCAAATTACACTATTGATCACTAGACTAAATCAATGTGACACCCCAATAGTCCCACATCAGATGGAAATAAAGTTGTGATTGGTTTATAAGAGACCATGAACACGAGTAATAATAACTGAGCTTAAGTATTTTGGTCTGTGGTGTGGATCCAACGAGTTATTATTGCTAGTGGGGCCGGATCGTTACATTTGGTATCAAAGTCAATCACAAGCCGAAAGTATGTGACGAGTCTTGGTTGAGTGAGGATCTGAAAGATAAAGTGACGGACTATATCAGGGGGTCTGAATGATAAAACTAGTGGCACAAGTCTCACATCGCCTGATGATCTTGGATTGTGTGTATGGAGTTGTGATTGATTTATAAGAGATCATAGACACGGAGAGTTTGTATGGAGTTGTGATTGATTTATAAGAGATCATGAGCACGAATAATAATAATTGGGCCTCATTAAAACATCTATCAATACAGTCTAGCGTCGCATTTAAAAGCGTCGGTTAAAACATTAATACAAACTTTTCGTTTATAAAATATAATGAACACAAATAATAATAACTAGACAAAGTGACTGTATTGAGACACTTTTAAACAATAAGTATAAATAAAACATCCTTAAATATTAAACTTTTTGTAGAGTACCTACATCCCATATATACTTTATATGGAGTTGACTTTTCAATTCTATGAATAATACAGAAGTCATGGATGGAGCAGAAAGTTGAAGAACTGAAGGAAGAAGTAAAGACAAAACTAAGTAGTACTACGGATTTGCACGAAAGTATGAGTTTGATAGATGCAATCCAACACCTTGGAATCGACTATCACTTTGAAGAGGAGATCAACGAGGCATTAGACCGCCTCTACAATTCAAAGTTAGAAAGCTTTGATCTTCATGAAGTTGCTCTCCGATTTCGGTTGCTTAGACAGCACGGATTTCGTGTCTCTGCCGGTAATTAATTTAATTATTATCACACATTTGATTGATACTACTTTTGGATCTTTCTACTCGCAAGAGAAGTGGAATGAAGCTTTTTTACAATTTCAATCCTGAAAACATAATTACAATATGAAAAATGATATATGCAAAATATTTGGCAAAAATATTAAATATGTTAGACTAGGGGTGTCAACGAGCCGAACACGAGCGAGCTGGGGTCGGCTCATATTCGGCTCGTTTAATAAACGAGGCTCGTTTAATAAACGAGCCGAACACGAGCTGGCTCGTTTAAATATCGAGCTGAAAAATTCGGCTCGTGTTCGGTTCGTTTATTAACGAGCCGAATACGAGCTGGCTCGCGAACAACAAGTTTGATTTTCATTCCTACTATTAGGTGTAAAATTGAAAAAAAATTAAAAAATAAAAATTTTAATCTAATAGTTAAAATTCATAAAAAATTGATGGCCTAAAATCTAAATAATATATAATATATATTTGAGCTGTTATCGAGCCGAACACGAGCGAGCTGACCCCAGCTCGTGTTCGGCTCGTTTATTAAACGAGCTGAAAAATTCGACTCGTGTTCGGCTCGTTTACTAAACGAGCGATTCGGTCTCGAGCTCATTTCAAGCCGAACACGAGCTGGCTCGCGAATAGTGAGCTAGATTGCAACCCCTATGTTAGACTATAAATATTGCTTTAAATAGTATATATGTGTGTGGATTTGATTGTTCTCTTATTTCATGCCTCTATATATAAAACAGTTGTAGTTAGAGCATTATTATTACCATACATGACACTTTCAAACTTTCCAAGTATACATTATATATAATTTCTGACAAAAAACATTACAATGGTTGCTCAAAGCATTAAGATGTAAGGACAACTAATATTTGTTCTTCATTTCTTGGACATTTAATGACATTGTAAACAAGTAATTAGTGAGAAGAAAAGAAAAATTATAATTAAGCCTATCTTACATATTAGTTTAACTTGAAATGTAGTATCAATGATCAGAATTGAATTGCTTGTACAGATGAGTTCACCAAGTTCAAAGATGACAAAGGGAACTTCGTTGAAACCTTAAGTAATGATCCGAGGGGCTTATTGAGCCTATATAATGCGGCTTATCTCGGAGTTCACGACGAGAACATACTTGAAGAAGCCATTTCATTCGCGAGAAGTCATCTAGAATCGATGGCAAACAACTTGAAGCCTCCACTGGAAAAGCAGGTATCGCGCGCACTAGTGTCGCCATTGTCGAGGAGCATGAAGAGACTAGAGACAAGATATTACATATCTGACTACGAGATGGAGGATAAACGGGATGATACTATATTTGAGCTTGCAAAATTGGATTTTAATTTGTTGCAATCTTTTCATCGTGAAGAGCTCAAGAGTATCTCATTGTCAGTTGCTTCTATTCTCTCTCTTGCAAAAGCCAATGAATTTCGGATGCATACCATAACTTATTTTTTTCAATCCTTGTTCTGATCCACATAATTATTGAAAATCCTGAGAACAAATTAAAGAAAGATTTTCTTTAGTTTTATAATTTTATTTTGATGCCGTAGGACTTCATAATGCTATATTTTGATACAAGATTAGATGCTAAATATATGCAATATATAATACTTAATATATTATTCGTATTGCAGATGGTGGAATGATTTTGAAGTCGAAAATAAATTTTATTATATGCGGAACAGAATCGTCGAGCTCTACTTTTGGATTTTAGGAGTATATTTTGAGCCTCATTATTCTTGTGCCCGTATGATAACGACAAAGATGATAGCAATCATGGCCGTTTTAGATGATACTTATGATGTCCACGCCACTTGGGAGGAGTGTCAAGTGCTCACCGATGCAATACAAAGGTATTATATATGACTCAAACTTACTTTCATTGTTCAATCTAGTTAATTTTTCACGCTTTGAGTAGGTTTGAGGAAACCATCCAATATTATTTTCATTATTATATATACTAAACGTTAATACATAGGCCTAATTTTTGCCTATAGCGCGCCCATGTAAAGATGACCTGAATCAACAACTCCTTTTTGTACAACCCTATGCAATTGGCATGCATAAAACCGTGGAACAGAAAAAGAAGAGGATACTCTATATTCACCATACTAGAAATAGAGAAGTGCTAGGTGTACACCCCAAATGGGGTGTACATCCTACACCCACCCCATCTTGGGGTGGGTATTCATCCACTCGTCACATCATATGACGAGTGAAATTCACCCACCCCTAGGATGGGGTGGGTGTAAGATGTACACCCCATTTGGGGTGTACATCTAGCATTTTCCCTAGAAATATTAGTATATATGCCGCACAAATAAAAGATTAATATTTGTTGTATACATATTTCATCTCACTAGATAAATTCTAAAAGAGGCACTTATATGCATGCAGGTGGGACAAAAAATCTGCTGATCAAATGCCTGCAAATATGGAATATATTTTTCTCAAATTAGTCGACACCTTCAAAGAATTCGAGGATGAGCTTGCACCGGA
Source organism: Tillandsia leiboldiana (assembly GCA_029204045.2). Classification (NCBI taxonomy): domain Eukaryota; kingdom Viridiplantae; phylum Streptophyta; class Magnoliopsida; order Poales; family Bromeliaceae; genus Tillandsia; species Tillandsia leiboldiana. Next base: position 37,865,929 of record CM055070.1, on the reverse strand, counting down.
AGATAAATATCGCGTTTCTTATCTTAGGGAAATGGTAAATTATTCCTTTTGACTTCGTTTAATTAATTTCTCGCTATTTCAAAATTTGTGTCCAAAGATGCATATAGTTACATTATCACATTATGAAAAATGTAAAATACTCCTATACTTATACCTGACATCACCATGCAATTGCCATAATGATCTAGTTTATGTATTTGCAAAAATATTGCATCAATTATTTGAACCATGAAAACAAAAGATAAAGACATAATAATTTTGTCTCATATTATACAAGATTATATAATTTTGTCTTGTATTATATAATTAAGCTTCTATGCTTTTAAAAGTACCAATTATTGGTGTTGGTAGATTTTTAGCCATTGGATTAAAAGATGTGTGATTAGAATGATAGTGGGCCCCTTGTGTTAAGTGAGTGGTTGGTGGAATAGAATAATCTAAGGATAAAATTAGCCAAAGGGGTAGATCTAACGGTAGACGACTTACAAGCACCAAGTACTTGATGCTTGTACAAGCATAGTAGCCGGACTCTCTCTCTCCCATCTCTCTCTCTCTCTCTCTCTCTCTCTCTCTCTCTCTCTCTCTATATATATATATATATATATATATATATATATGTATATAGAGAGAGACAGAGAGAGAGCTAGGCTACTATGCTATCGATAGCACCAAGTCATTGGTGCTATTAGGTTTTTAGCCCTTGCATTAAAGGATGTGTGGTTAGGAAGATAGTGGGCCCCTAAGATTTAATAGGTGATTGGAGAAATAGTATGATCTAAGGGGTAGAAATGATTAAAGTGGTAGATCTAACCGTGAAAAACTTGGTAGCACAAAGTGCTTGGTGCTATCGATAGTATAGCAGTCGAACTATATATATAAAGAGAGAGAGAGAGAGAGAGAGAGAGAGAGAGAGAGAGAGAGAGAGAGAGAGAGAGAGGGGGTCTACTATACTATCAATAGTACCAAACACTTTGAACTATTGAGTTTTTGGTCCACGGATGAAAGGATATGCGATTAGAATAATCGTGATCCCGTAGGATTTAGTGAGTAGCTAGAAAAATAATATAAATTTTAGGAAACCACTATTATCCAAACCACACATATCTTCATTCAAGGGTCGAAAACTCGATAATACCAAGTGATTGGTACTATTCATATAGTAACCAGACTATATATATATATATATATATATATATATATATATATATATATATATATATATATATATATATATATATATAGAGAGAGAGAGAGAGAGAGAGAGAGAGAGAGAGAGAGAGAGAGAGAGAGAGAGAGAGTTGAGCTGGAATGCTATCAGTAGCAAACTGGCTCGGTTGCCATCCATTTGTTTTCAATGATGGAGCTTTCAAATCGATGATCGGCACTATTGAACATGATCTAGACCACTAGAAATATTTAGAAATTAATTTCAAATTTTTTTTTACATCATTGACCTTATAATCAAAAGATTATAAATCTTATAATTTTAATGGTAGATATAAGCATTTTGCTCGTTTAACGGTGTAAAGAGATCTAAATTAATTGAATTTTTGTTAGAAAATTTTTTAAACTACTTTTTTTAAAAAAAATCTATATTCTTGATCATGATTACAAGACTCCTATCATCACTTTTTGAATAATATTTATTTTCAACCTTTCATTTTTTTGCCCATTTGATGGACTAGAAAAGAATATAAAAAATGTATAAAATTTAATTTTTAAATAGTTTAAATGGTCTATGTTATATTCAACGATTCTGATCATCAATTTGGAAGGTCTATCATCGAAAACAAATGGGTGGCAAACAAGTCGGTTTGCTACTAACTGTATATATATATATATATATATATATATATATATATATATATATATATATATATAAAGATAGAGAGAGTATGGCTACTATACTTTTGTACTCATAAGTTGTTTTCAATGATGCAACTTCCGAATCGATGATTCATACCATTAAATATGATCTAGAGTATTCTAAATTTCTAGAAACTAAATTTTATAACTTTTCAATATAATTGTGACGTCCCAACTTCCCAGGGGGTCACCCATTCTAGAACTACTCTAGCCCTAGCACGCTCAACCCTCTTAACCTCTTGGGCCTAGCTACCACCCAAAATGTTATAGTCGGTTTAAGAGATTTAGTCTTATTATATCATTTATATATAGGACTATTTCGAATTCTGTGGGTGTCACATTCCTCCCCCCTTTAAGCCCTGACGTTCTCGTGAGGCTCAAACACACTCACAAGCACCAGACGATGTGAGACTCGTCTTGCTAGCCTTAACCGACCTTGTGGGGAGCCACGCTCCATCCGCAACGGTCATTAGCCGGGGAGCCGCGCTCTACCCGCTGCATAACCAAGGCTCAGCCGAGACTCATCTCACATTTCCGGCTAGTGATTGGCTCTAAAACCAATTGTAACTCCCCAACTTCCCAGGGGACCACCTATCTTAGAATACTCTAACTCTAACACACTCAACCCTTTTAACCTCTTGGGCCTTGCTATCATCCAAAATTCTATAGCCGAGTTAAGAGCTTTAGTTCTATTATATCATTTATATGTAGGACTTTCAAATTCTAGGGATATCACAATAATAAAATCTATCAGGTGGGCATAAAATGAACGGTCAAAATCGAACGACCTTCTATAAATAGTGGATCGGATTCTTCAATTTAAGATCGGAGTTATGGATCTCTATCTACAAAGTGAATACAATTTTCTATTAGAAAAGCAACCTATTCCAAGTCTTTTATACCGTTAAACTAGCAAGTGTCCTATACTGGTCATTAAAAATTATCAATTTTGAGATACTTTGATCATAAGGTAAATGATGTCGAAAATTTATGAAATTTAGTCTTTAAAAATTTCAAATACTCTAAATCATGTTTAACAATATGGATCATCGATTTGAAAACTCCATTATCGAAAATAACTTATGAGTACAAAGTTGATCGTACTTATATGAGCTCCTATGCTTTTAGAAGCACCAAGTCATTAGTGCTTGAAAGTTTTCGACCATTGGATGAAGGGATGTATGGTTAGAATCATCGAGTCATTGCCAGCTTAACTATATATATATATATACTCCGGCTACTATACTTGTAAAAGAACCAAAAAATTGGTGCTTGTAAGTTTTCGACCATTAAATCTATCCCTTTAACTAATTTCACCTTTTAGATCATGCTATTCCACCAACCACCTGTTGGGGCCAAAATGTGGCTTGTGCGCAATTGGTCCCTGGGTGACCCTCCAGAGGTGTCGAAGTGCGCCGCGTGCCAACAATCAAGCGAACGGGCCGAGGAGGGATCCGCTCAGTCGGGTTCTCCTCTGGTAACTCTCTCGACCGCAACGACGGGTGACAGCCGAAGCGGGTTTACGGAGGTATAAAGGGATCGCCAGTTTCGACTTAAAACAGACGAACCGGGTAAGAGATAAATGTACTCCTAAGGAGCCGATTGTAGCTTTGAAGTACAAGAAAAGCAAATAAAGATATGGCCGATCGACCGGTTTACACTCTAAATGCACAAATAAAAACACGGTCGAATAGACCGATTTACACTTTATATTAATTTAAAGAAGGGGATACAAGGAAGAACGTAGGGATAGAAGGATTACAATTAAGTTTACTCCTAGGAAAACAGTAAATGCAGGTATGAAAAGTTAAGTAATCTACTCCTAGATAAATGAAGAAGCTGAGGTGGTACCGGGTTTATGAGGTTGCCGGACCTCTTTTCCTTCGTTGGTTCGAGTATTTATACAGTTTTCGAACCAAGGTTGTTGAGCGCTGTTGTTGGAATATCGGCGTGACTTAGGGGAATCAGCGCGAAAACCTCAACCGTTTCCTTCTCAGCTGATTATCCTTAATAAGATATCACACGATTCTCGTCTGTGTTCAACCCCAATTATTGCGCCGAAGCGTGATTCCTGGCGATTTCCAATGCTGGGCGTCGCCTGCCACTTTTGGTTGGTTGCGGGATTTGCGCTCAAATCTCGCATTCCTTTTCTTTGAAGTCTTTCCTACATCGGTTTGAATCCCCGCACGCTGACTCCAATTCCTGCCTCTTCCATCGAGATAGACTGGAGAGGTCTAGTGGACGTTGTTAGCCAAAGTTGGTCTTGAGTGATCCATGATTTTTCTCATCAGCAGATTCTTCCGTCGGCTGTTTCTCCTACCAGCTGATAACCTCAGCCGATGGCGGGTGTCGTGTGCTATGCTTCGACTGAAATCGATCCAGATCTGGACGCTTCTTCGGTTGACCCTTTCTTTCTCGGCTGATGATTTTAGCCGACGGTATACGCCACGTGTCGCTTTCTTGTGCGGCGAAAAATCTAGTCTAAACACCACCCACTAAACCCAAGGGGCCCACTATTATCCTAACCGCACATTATTTCATCCAACGACTAAAAACTTACAAGCACTAATGGTTGGGTGCTTTTAAATGCATAGGAGCTCAAAATTCTATGTGTGTGTGTGTGTGTGTGTGTGTGTGTGTGTGTGTGTGTGTGACACCCGAATAGTCCCACATCGGATGGGAATGGGGTTGGATATATAAGAGACATGGACACTAGTAATAATAGCTGGGCTTAAGCATTTTGGGCTATGGTTTGGGCCTAACGAGTTATTATTACTAGTGGGTCGGGTCGTTACATTTGGTATCAAAGCCGATCACCAGTCGGAAGTGTGTGACGAGTCTAGGCTGAGCATGGGTCTAGATGACAGGGTTAGCAAAACAAGTCTCACATCGCCTGGTGATTTTGGATTGTGTGTGTGTTTGGGGTGACGAGGGCGTCAGGCCTAAACGGGGGAGTCTATGACACCCCAATAGTCCCACATCGGATGGAAATGGGGTTGTGATTGGGTATATAAGACGCATAGAAACTAGTAATAATAATTAGGCTTAAACATTTTGGGGTGTGGTTTGGACCCAACGAGTTATTATTGCTAATGGGCTGGGTTGTTACATTATTATTGCTAGTGGCCAAGGAAAAAAGAAAGAGAGAGAGTGTGTTGTGTCAGGTGAGAGGAGTAACGGCGTTACCTTTGCATCCTTCACTATGTTTCACGAATCCCGAATTAGCTCTCATCTAATGGATTTAAACTTACAAGCACAAGAGCTCTTGTGCTTGTACAAGCACGGGTGCTCTACTATATATATATATATATATATATATATATATATATATATATATATATATATATATATATTGACCTAGACTACCAAGTCATTGGTACTATTAAGTTTTTGACCTTTGAATGAAGAGATGTACGGTTAGGCTGATAGTGGGTCCCTAGGGTTTGGTGGGTGGTTGAAAAAATAGTATAATCTAAGTGGTAAAAATGATCCAATGAGTAGATCTAATGGCGGAAAACTTGGTAGCACCAAGTGCATTGTGCTATAGATAGCATAGTAGCCGGACTATATATATATATATATATATATATATATATATATATATATATATATATATGTATAGAGAGAGAGAGAGAGAGAGAGAGAGAGAGAGAGAGAGAGAGAGCTAGGTTTGTGTGCTTTTAAAATCACGGAGGCCCTCGTGCTCCCAAGTTGTTTTCGATATTGGGACTTCCGAATAGACGATCGACTCCATTAAACTTGATGTAGAATATCTAAAAGGCCTAGAAATTAAATTTCGCGAATTTTCGATATCATTTGCCTATTGATCAAAGTGGCTCAAAATCAACAATTTTAATGGTTGTGGTGAGCCATTTGCAAAATTAACGGTATAGAAATATCCAAATCACGTAAAATTTTGATAGAAAATTTTTTATACTATATAGAACAAGATCGATCTAAAATTTTTGTGTCATATCATCATATTTTGTGAGATTTTTATTTTCAGCCGTTGATTTTGTGTCATTTCGACCACTATATAGGTAAATGATATCGCAAAATTTAGTTTCTAAATACTTCAAATATTTTATATCAAATTTAACGGAGCCGATCGTCCATTCGGAAGTCCTAACATTAAAAACAACTTGTGAGCACAGGGGCTCCGTACTTCTTAAAAGCACACAAGTCCCTCTCTATATATATATGTAGTACAAATTATATATGTAGTTCAAAGTACAAGCCCAATTATGTTTGTGAATTTTTTACCATTGGATTTGCATTTAGATTTGTGCTATTGTAAAGTCAACTAAAGATAGAGAAAGAGAAAATACAATAGCAAAAATCTCAATACAAATTCAATGGTAAAAAATTCACAAGCATAGTTTGACTTATACTTTAAAAAGTGTATAAGCATAGTTTGACTTATTGAACCGAAGCGTGATCCTCGGCGCTTTCCAATGATGGGCGTTGCATACCATTTCGGAGTCCGTTACGAGATTCGCGCCTCGAATCTCGTACACTTCCTTCACGAAACCTTCCTTCTCCGACTTGATCAACCGAAGGCAGGCTCCGATTCCGCCTTCTTTGTCGCTTGACCGAGCGATCTAGCTTACGTCTTTAGTCGAAGTCGGCCTAGAATGAGGCGATGATCTCCTTACATCGCCCGCTTCTCCTGTCGGCTGATGCCTTTGGTTGACTGGCGTACGTCGCGTGCTGCACTCTTCCGCGCCTGAGGCCGGTCTCAATTGAGACGCTAGTCCCTCTTTGTTGCCTCAAACCCCCGTCGGCTTATATCTTTAGCCGATGGTAAGCGCCACGCGCCACTCCCTCAGGTGGCGAAAAATCTGGTCTCAACAGTAGGTTTTCAGCGCACCAAAATAGTCCGAACTCTTTTTCCACGGTCCGGACTCTTTTGCAGTGACAGCATTTCTGCACCTTATTTTTCCTCTCATTTTCGCTCTGGAACTTCGATTTTCATTCGGTTTTCTCTCCAAATCAAATCTACACAACCGAAACTCTTCCTACACATTTCCAACACTTCTAAAAATCTTTCATATTAAAATTTTATGATTATTTCTCTTCGAAATAATCAAATCCTCAAAACACGACTATTCTTCAAATTTTTCGTTTTTGTTCTACAAGGCCTTAAACCCTAGAGAATCATTCCGACATGCTCGGAATTCATTTCTAACATATCCACAACCATTTTGACTGTTTCAGGGTCGATTTTAACCCAATTTCTATTTCGGAACTTATTTTGAATTCTGATTTCAACTCACTTTTGACCCGAACGTGTTTTGCTTCGAACCAAACTTGCTCTAACTCTTTTTAAACGTATTTTTAACACGTTTAGGGCGTCTTATCCGCACTTTACCCTTTTAGCAAAAGCCGGGGCACCA
>CM055070.1:37851167-37856167 GCA_029204045.2 Tillandsia leiboldiana | reverse complement strand
AAAGAATTAATACATTCCATGTAACTCAACTCAAAACAACACTTCAGAGAAAGTTTAGAAGGGACAAACAAGTCCTTACCATCTATCTGTCTCGCTTCATCCTTTGACTATGTTTTATAGCATTAGTTTCAAATTTATTTCATTACTTCATAATGATCGCTGATCTCTAACAACTTTCTTTCTTCAGCGAGAACAAAAGATGGGACACTGTGTCTCTACATTGGAGTCCTACATGAAAGAACACAACACAACCAGGGAAGTAGCCATTGCAAAACTTTGCTCCATGATAGAAGATGCATGGAAAACAATACACAAAGCGTTCCTGAAGCCAACTGATATTCCAATCCCTCTAATTGAACGAGTTCATAATTTCACTCGAATGAGCGAATTGATATATAAGTACACAGACGGGTACACATACTCTACTTATCTTGAAAAATACATCTCGTTGTTGTTCGTGCAGCCAATTACTATTTGAGTGCTTGAAGTCTATTTCTTCTGTCTATCCATTTGAGCAAAAATTAGACAAGTAATAATCTTTGTATGCAAGTATACATAATTATTTAGAAAATAGTTACTTTTCTGAAGGTGATCTAATAAATAAGAAAAGTATGTGACTGGACTTCTTGTCTAATTAAAGTGTGATTATGTTCAGATGGATAGACAGAAACAGAGTTTGTAAACTGGCCTTCTTATCTAAAGTCTTTTATGATTAGATTATCATGTAATTTCTTTTCAAAACTATGTATGTGACTAAACTTCTTGTCTAAAGTGTGATTTATGTTCAAAAGTATGTGACTGGACTTCTTGTCTAAAGTCTTTTATGATTAGATTATCATGTAGTTTCTTTCTAAAACTATTTATGTGACTGGACTTCTTGTTTAAAGTGAGATTTATGTTCTTGTTTAGTATTAGCAAACTATATTAATGAGTACCTTAGTTATGTACTTGAGTAGCAACATATATAATTAAAATTTTGTACCAAGGATTATGTTTATAACTAACTAAGAATTTGCTTGAAGTACCACCATAGGACTCTAGCACCTACCAGTTAGTGTTCCCTTTTTAAAAAAATAAATAAATAAAATAAAAAAACCATGTGCACACACACAAATCAAGGCACCTTCTAGTTCTATACAGATGAGCGAAGAATGTCCTTAATTTTATCTCTTATGTATAAAACATTTGCCGTCAAACATAGTTAAATTATATGAAGCTGAAGAAGATCACTAATTCTCTTTGACAAAACGACCCAAAAATTTTCAAAAAAAATAGAGCATCGATTGTGTAATAGCTGTCAATGCTAGATAAATATACTGCATAAGCACATCTCGATCTTGAAACGATTCGAAATAGCTAAACAATTCAATATCACTATCTTCCTTCTCAGTCCATAAAAATATATAACAATAATGCACAACAGTACTCTGACCAAACAGTCTCAGGTTTAACATCAACTTATATATATAAGATTATATAAGATTATATAATTATCCCAATGTTTCTATAGAAGTGGATTTACAGAATAGTACAAGAGGTTTAAAATGCACAAATAGTTGGTATTTATTTTAAAATTATGATTTAAATTTTCATTTTGGCCCATGAACCTCCTGGGTGCTCCAAAGCCAAATGGGTTTTGCTTGAGAGCTTGTGCATCAACTTATACAACTTATGAGTTTAGTCCTATATAGAAAACTCATGAGATGTTGTAAGGTTTTATTTACTCCACCATATTTAAGTTACCTACTTAGGTGATAATAAGAATAGTGCAACCACGCACATGAGTCAAGTCGGCCGAGCGGGCTGTGGCCCGCGGTACTGGCTACTTGGTTTAATTTAATTCACCTACACTAAAACCTTATCTTTTATTCTTGGATGGGGGGAGGGGAGATTAACCTGTGTTTAACTTTATCTAAGTATGGTCCAACGGCTAACCTAAGAATGATCAAAATAATCGTTGGACCCAATCTCCTACTGGCTACCTGTTGCAACAGCTCTCATTTGCTGCACGCGGTGGCGACTACCTCTATATAGGGAAGTGTGCAAGAAAGGTACATGATCTTCTTCTTATATATACTACTACTCTGGGCTTTATACTAGCCTTCTCTAAACTTAACTTTTACTCTATTTGTTCGATCTCGATCTGCATGCCTATTTAGTTTGTGTAGCGCTACCTACTGACAGGATAGCTTGTGGTCGTTGTTGTAATAATCGTGAATTTTAAAAGTTAAATTTTAAAGTTTAAATAATTTTCTGGATTAATAATTAGCAAAAATAAATAAATTATAGTGTAATTTAACCCCAAGAATATCGACTTTTGATGATCTCGAAAATCCGAGATCACCATTGCGACCGTCTCGTCAAAACAAGAGAAATTCATATTCATATGTTTTCGATCCGACGGTCGGATCTTCCGAGAGTCAGCGAAGAAGCTGCGGGGCCCACAGCTTAAGTGAATAGTAAAATGAATAGTAACCCGATTTTCGGTCCCCTCTCGATCGGCCGACGGCCGATTCACTGTCTGCGACCCGGACCTAGCAGTATGGGTAGTCGTTTTTAGCTAAGTTTGATGCTCTGAACGCAATGGCACTGACAGAATTCGCGTTTGGCAACTCTGATGCATCAAAATGCGTGCAATGCAGTATACCTCATAAAACTTTATGGCCCGAGAATTTATTCGAATACCGAATCAAACAAGGCAAATGCACTATTTGATAGGTCTCGACGAGCCGGACGTCGTAGCAAGGTTCGTTTTTCGTTTCGGCGACTCGTGTGCCTCGAAATGCGTGAAATACACCGAAAAAGCATATATTCGAGAAAACCCTAATATTTTATGTACCAAATTGAATGAGGTTTCTTGGTGAGAGTTCTGGGTGCATTTGTCACCTACAGCAAGGACATGAAAGCTAGTGGCAAGTTGTGCAAGGGGGTATTTGCATGTTGTGCAAAATGTGTACAATCAATGCAAGATGGCTCTTGGGCTGCCTGTGGGGAGTACGAGGGGGCCAGAATGGAACCCTGTGCTTCTCCTTACTCCTCTGCATGCACCACATCAAGCACGAAACGCCAGGGTGCCGAGGAGGGGGATCCCCATTCATCCTTGGCCGAGCTCGGGTGAGGAAGAGAAGGAGTTCTTCAAGGACTTCAAAAAATTGGTCCTTGGACTTGCTGGAAGGTTTCCCTGCTTCCTATGAGAGCGCCTGAGGGAGCTAGGTGGTCGCGCGACGCCGGAGAAGAACCTCGCTTCATCCTTTCTTCTCCAACTCCGGCGAGGTGAGTTCTTCATTCCCTCGGTTTTCTTTGGCCCAAGACCTTTGGCAAGTGACTTCCTTCTTGGCCCAAGGAGTCTTTCCAGCCCGCCCATGAAACGGTAAATGCTCCGGTTGGCCGGCAACCAGTTGCACCGCCGGGACGAAACATAGGAGCTCCGCCTCGAACTTGCTTTACTCCCGGCGACTTTTAGCGAGAACTAAAAATGATAGTATTCTTCCTCTTGTCCTTCTCTTACTCTTCTCCAAATTTGGAGTGATTTGGTGCACTGTGGACATCACACCATGATGCCCTAGTTTGGGGAAGATGAAGGTGGGGCCGAGCTTGTTGCTCCGGCGCCGGCGACGCCCCCGACCGCAGGCCAAGTGTCCAGAAAGCTCTTGTGGCCGAGAATAACCCACCCATGCACTTGCATGTGGTCCATGTCGTCCGGATCGAGTTCCACCATTAATGGCCCGAGCTTGAGCTCGTTAATGGCGGCCGGCCATCCGCCGCTTGAAGCCGAGAACGGGTAGTACAGAACCTTCCGAAGATTCAATAGGAAGCTTGTGGGTGCTGTTGGTTTGCACCTAAAAGCCCGTGCTTTTGAGTTGCCCGAACCCAAAGCTTCATTCATGCCGGGCCGCCTAGCTCCGGCCACCGCGTGCCTTTTTCTTAACCTACCGCGAGCATGATGATGCCTTGTGATCCCTGAGGATGGTGCTTGCCTCAGTTGGCCTCCAGAGCAAAGGGATTTTGGGTGGCCATTACGGTGCTCGAGCCTTGGCAGCCTTGCTTCCCGTACTGTTCCGGCTCGGTCCACCACCCAGAGAGTGAGCCCTGACTCCACAGGCCCCCTGAGCTTGATGCTGCCACTCAGTTGCAAGAATTACTGAGTGGTTTTTCTGTGGAAGCCAGGTGAGGCCATTCGGGACTTGGGCTCTTGTGGGGCAATCCGGCAAAGTTAGGGCTGCACTAGGGCAAGCCCTTGGTCCTCTGTGACATACTGAAGGTGATGCTCCACTTGGTTTACAGAATGCACAGGTAGAATAAAAATATTAGTGACCATGGACTCAAAGTGAGTTGTGTGTCCATCTAGGCTGTTCCAACAGCTTCGTGACTTCGCGACAGTGAGCCCTTGCTAATTTGGGACCCCTGAGTAAGATGCTCACATCAAAAATGGGTTTGAACTGTTGGATTTGTGAAAATACTAAGTTGTAGCTTTAGGACAACTTTGGATGCGACCAACCTGTGTTGGGTGTGCCAACCTGCTCCCAAACAGTGAGCATGGGGTCCAGCACATTGAATTTTAGTTGTTGTTAAGATCTCGTGAAAATTAGAGTCCGATTTGAAAGTTATAAGGAAAAAATGATAAAAAGCATGTATTGTGCGCAATCTAGAAACAGCCCGAGGGGCTTGCTGCGATTGTAACATAAGAAAAGATAAAATATGTATTAAATATGACATTGACCCTTCGGTGGGATTCCGGGGTTTTCGTAAAGCCAGATTCGCTTAACGGCACTTAATCGACGAAATGGTCGATTAACAGTGGTTCGCGCTAAGCACGCATTTTTGAGATATTTTGTGAGATCCTGAGTTGACACGTGGTATTATTGTAAGCCCCAATCGTCAGGAGCCAGCCCGTGATCCGTCCAGCGGATATCGCGACTGACTTACCTTGAGGTGGGTTTATCTTCGTCCACGCGTTTCATTTCGGCCCTACGGGTACCGTAGTAGGACGGACCCCTTTC
>CM055070.1:37774072-37851067 GCA_029204045.2 Tillandsia leiboldiana | reverse complement strand
AAGCAGTTAAAGCTTCAGCCCTCATCTCCCGACTCAGTGAATGATATCACTTCATTTGAGGTAATCCTTCCTCTCCCTCTCTCTCTCTCTATCTCTCTCTCTCTCTCTCTGCTCTCTCTCTCTCACGCGCACACACACACTACAACAAAAATATGCGGGTGATCTCTAAAATATGTATGTTTTCACATACTTCTTGATGTATATATGGTTACAATGTGGATGCCTTAGCAAAGCAAAATGCACTTCTTGTCCTAAAAGCAGAAGCTCCATTTAAAATTTTTCACTTCTTACTGTATAAACTATTACAAAGAATTAATACATTCCATGTAACTCAACTCAAAACAACACTTCAGAGAAAGTTTAGAAGGGACAAACAAGTCCTTACCATCTATCTGTCTCGCTTAATCCTTTGACTATGTTTTATAGCATTAGTTTCAAATTTATTTCATTACTTCATAATGATCGCTGATCTCTAACAACTTTCTTTCTTCAGCGAGAACAAAAGATGGGACACTGTGTCTCTACATGGAGTCCTACATGAAAGAACACAACACAACCAGGGAAGTAGCCATTGCCAAAACTTTGCTCCATGATAGAAGATGCATGGAAAACAATACACAAAGCGTTCCTGAAGCCAACTGATATTCCATCCCTCTAATTGAACGAGTTCATAATTTCACTCGAATGAGCGAATTGATATAAAAGTACACAGACGGGTACCATACTCTACTTATCTTGAAAAATACATCTCGTTGTTTTCGTGCAGCCAATTACTATTTGAGTGCTTGAAGTCTATTTCTTTGTCTATCCATTTGAGCAAAAATTAGACAAGTAATAATCTTTGTATGCAAGTATACATAATTATTTAGAAAATAGTTACTTTCTGAAGGTGATCTAATAAATAAGAAAGTATGTGACTGGACTTCTTGTCTATTAAAGTGTGATTATGTTCAGATGGATAGACAGAAACAGAGTTTGTAAACTGGCCTTCTTATCTAAAGTCTTTTATGATAGATTATCATGTAATTTCTTTTCAAAACTATGTATGTGACTAAACTTCTTGTCTAAAGTGTGATTTATGTTCAAAAGTATGTGACTGGACTTCTTGTCTAAAGTCTTTTATGATTAGATTATCATGTAGTTCTTTCTAAAACTATTTATGTGACTGGACTTCTTGTTTAAAGTGAGATTTATGTTCTTGTTTAGTATTAGCAAACTATATTAAGAGTACCTTAGTTATGTACTTGAGTAGCAACATATATAATTAAAATTTTGTACCAAGGATTATGTTTATAACTAACTAAGAATTTGCTTGAAGTACCACCATAGGACTCTAGCACCTACCAGTTAGTGTTCCCTTTTTAAAAAATAAATAATAAAATAAAAAAAACCATGTGCACCACACAAATCAAGGGCACCTTCTAGTTCTATACAGATGAGCGAAGAATGTCCTTAATTTATCTCTTATGTATAAAACATTTGCCGTCAAACATAGTTAAAGTATATGAAGCTGAAGAAGATCACTAATTCTCTTTGACAAAACGACCCAAAAATTTTCAAAAAAAAAAATAGAGCATCGATTGTGTAATAGCTGTCAATGCTAGATAAATATACTGCATAAGCACATCTCGATCTTGAAACGATCGAAATAGCTAAACAATTCAATATCACTATCTTCCTTCTCAGTCCATAAAAATATATAACAATAATGCACAACAGTACTCTGACCAAACAGTCTCAGGTTTAACATCAACTTATATATATAAGATTATATAAGATTATATAATTATCCCAATGTTTCTATAGAAGTGGATTTACAGAATAGTACAAGAGGTTTAAAATGCACAATAGTTGGTATTTATTTTAAAATTATGATTTAAATTTTCATTTTGGCCCATGAACCTCCTGGGTGCTCCAAAGCCAAATGGGTTTTGCTTGAGAGCTTGTGCATCAACTTATACAACTTATGAGTTTAGTCCTATAATAGAAAACTCATGAGATGTTGTAAGGTTTATTTACTCCACCATATTTAAGTTACCTACTTAGGTGGATAATAAGAATAGTGCAACCACGCACATGAGTCAAGTCGGCCGAGCGGGCTGTGGCCCGCGGTACTGGCTACTTGGTTTAATTTAATTCACCTACACTAAAACCTTATCTTTTATTCTTGGATGGGGGGAGGGGAGATTAACCTGTGTTTAACTTTATCTAAGTATGGTCCAACGGCTAACCTAAGAATGATCAAAATAATCGTTGGACCCAATCTCCTACTGGCTACCTGTTGCAACAGCTCTCATTTGCTGCACGCGGTGGCGACTACCTCTATATAGGGAAGTGTGCAAGAAAGGTACATGATCTTCTTCTTATATATACTACTACTCTGGGCTTTATACTAGCCTTCTCTAAACTTAACTTTTTACTCTATTTGTTCGATCTCGATCTGCATGCCTATTTAGTTTGTGTAGCGCTACCTACTGACAGGATAGCTTGTGGTCGTTGTTGTAATAATCGTGAATTTTAAAAGTTAAATTTTAAAGTTTAAATAATTTTCTGGATTAATAATTAGCAAAAATAAATAAATTATAGTGTAATTTAACCCCAAGAATATCGACTTTTGATGATCTCGAAAATCCGAGATCACCATTGCGACCGTCTCGTCAAAACAAGAGAAATTCATATTCATATGTTTTCGATCCGACGGTCGGATCTTCCGAGAGTCAGCGAAGAAGCTGCGGGGCCCACAGCTTAAGTGAATAGTAAAATGAATAGTAACCCGATTTTCGGTCCCCTCTCGATCGGCCGACGGCCGATTCACTGTCTGCGACCCGGACCTAGCAGTATGGGTAGTCGTTTTTAGCTAAGTTTGATGCTCTGAACGCAATGGCACTGACAGAATTCGCGTTTGGCAACTCTGATGCATCAAAATGCGTGCAATGCAGTATACCTCATAAAACTTTATGGCCCGAGAATTTATTCGAATACCGAATCAAACAAGCAAATGCACTATTTGATAGGTCTCGACGAGCCGGACGTCGTAGCAAGGTTCGTTTTTCGTTTCGGCGACTCGTGTGCCTCGAAATGCGTGAAATACACCGAAAAAGCATATATTCGAGAAAACCCTAATATTTTATGTACCAAATTGAATGAGGTTTCTTGGTGAGAGTTCTGGGTGCATTTGTCACCTACAGCAAGGACATGAAAGCTAGTGGCAAGTTGTGCAAGGGGGTATTTGCATGTTGTGCAAAATGTGTACAATCAATGCAAGATGGCTCTTGGGCTGCCTGTGGGGAGTACGAGGGGCCAGAATGGAACCCTGTGCTTCTCCTTACTCCTCTGCATGCACCACATCAAGCACGAAACGCCAGGGTGCCGAGGAGGGGGATCCCATTCATCCTTGGCCGAGCTCGGGTGAGGAAGAGAAGGAGTTCTTCAAGGACTTCAAAAAATTGGTCCTTGGACTTGCTGGAAGGTTTCCCTGCTTCCTATGAGAGCGCCTGAGGGAGCTAGGTGGTCGCGCGACGCCGGAGAAGAACCTCGCTTCATCCTTTCTTCTCCAACTCCGGCGAGGTGAGTTCTTCATTCCCTTCGGTTTCTTTGGCCCAAGACCTTTGGAAGTGACTTCCTCTTGGCCCAAGGAGTCTTTCCAGCCCGCCCATGAAACGGTAAATGCTCCGGTTGGCCGGCAACCAAGTTGCACCGCCGGAAAACCATAGGAGCTCCGCCTCGAACTTGCTTTACTCCCGGCGACTTTTAGCGAGAACTAAAATGATAGTATTCTTCCTCTTGTCCTTCTCTTACTCTTCTCCAAATTTGGAGTGATTTGGTGCACTGTGGACATCACACCATGATGCCCTAGTTTGGGGAAGATGAAGGTGGGGCCGAGCTTGTTGCTCCGGCGCCGGCGACGCCCCCGACCGCAGGCCAAGTGTCCAGAAAGCTCTCTGTGGCCGAGAATAACCCACCCATGCACTTGCATGTGGTCCATGTCGTCCGGATCGAGTTCCACCATTAATGGCCCGAGCTTGAGCTCGTTAATGGCGGCCGGCCATCCGCCGCTTGAAGCCGAGAACGGGTAGTACAGAACCTTCCGAAGATTCAATAGGAAGCTTGTGGTGCTGTTGGTTGCACCTAAAAGCCCGTGCTTTTGAGTTGCCCGAACCCAAAGCTTCATTCATGCCGGGCCGCCTAGCTCCGGCCACCGCGTGCCTTTTTCTTAACCTACCCGCGAGCATGATGATGCCTTGTGATCCCTGAGGATGGTGCTTGCCTCAGTTGGCCTCCAGAGCAAAGGGATTTTGGGTGGCCATTACGGGTGCTCGAGCCTTGGCCGAGCCTTGCTTCCCGTACTGTTCCGGCCGTCGTCCACCACCCAGAGAGTGAGCCTCTGACTCCACAGGTCCCCCTGAGCTTGATGCTCACTTCAGTTGCAAGAATTACTGAGTGGTTTTCTGTGGAAGCCAGGTGAGGCCATTCGGGACTTGGGCTCTTGTGTGGGCAATCCGGCAAAGTTAGGGCTGCACTAGGGCAAGCCCTTGGTCCTCTGTGACATACTGAAGGTGATGCTCCACTTGGTTTACAGAATGCACAGGTAGAATAAAAATATTAGTGACCATGGACTCAAAGTGAGTTGTGGTCCATCTAGGCTGTTCCAACAGCTTCGTGACTTCGCGACAGTGAGCCCTTGGCTAATTTGGGACCCCTGAGTAAGATGCTCACATCAGAAATGGGTTTGAACTGTTGGATTTGTGAAAATACCTAAGTTGTAGCTTTAGGACAACTTTGGATGCGACCAACTTGTGTTGGGTGTGCCAACCTGCTCCCAAACAGTGAGCATGGGGTCCAGCACATTGAATTTTAGTTGTTGTTAAGATCTCGTGAAAATTAGAGTCCCGATTTGAAAGTTATGAAGGAAAAAATGATAAAAAGCATGTATTGTGCGCAATCTAGAAAAGCCCGAGGGGCTTGCTGCGATTGTAACATAAGGAAAAGATAAAATATGTATTTAAATATGACATTGACCCTTCGGTGGGATTCCCGGGGTTTTCGTAAAGCCAGATTCGCTTAACGGCACGTTAATCGACGAAATGGTCGATTTAACAGTGGTTTCGCGCTAAGCACGCATTTTGAGGATTTTGTGAGATCCTGAGTTGACACGTGGTATTATTGTAAGCCCCAATCGTCAGGAGCCAGCCCGTGATCCGTCCAGCGGATATCGCGACTGACTACCTTGAGGTGGGTTTATCTTCGGTCCACGCTTTATCATTTCGGCCCTACGGGTACCGTAGTAGGACGGACCCCCTTCCTTTGATTCTTGGCAGCTTTGATCCCACAGATGAGCTTTTATTATGCCTTTATTTCCAGCAGTAGTTATACATATCTGGACATATGCCATGCTTGTATGGTCATTAGCTCAGTTCTATATCTTTCTCTATTCTTCACTGCATGCTTACAATATGAGTTATTGTTTCAGTATTGTAAGAACTTGAATTTTTGTAATTTAATAAAAAGGAAAATAATAAAAGCCAAGTTGAATTTTGGATCATAAAAGCACAAGTAGCCAAAATGCCCCTTTTCTGCAGTGTAAATTGCACAGTTAATGGGCCAGAAATATCACTTTTCAATCCGAGCCTGATCTCGAAAATCCGAGATCACCAGCACGACCGTCTCGTCGAATCGAGTGAAAACCATATTAAGCATGTTCAGATCCGACGGTCGAATCTTCCAAAAATCGACGAAGAAGCGGGTGGGACCCGCGACTTAAGTGCACAGTGCTTGGGACTGTTGATGAACAGTAAACCCTAAATTCTAGTACCCCTAAGTGCGAACGCTTGCCAAATCACTGTCTGGAAACCGATCCTAGCACTTCAGGTAGTCGTTTCGAACGGTTTCGTCGTTCTGAACGCAATGGCACTGACGGAATTTCTGTTTGACGACCCTGGAGTCTCGAAAAGCGCGAAAACTGTATTTTGACACAGTATTTATGGACCGAGTTTTTATCCGGGCAGTTTCTCGAAAAATGGAAATCGCTACCTGATGGGTCTCGTCGAGCCGGACGTCATGGCGTAGTCCATTTTTCGTTTCGACGAGCGGATCGCCTCGAAAAGCGTGAAACAAAGCAAAAATGTGACTTTTTGCGCATAAAACCCTATTGAACTTGCCTCGATTTGCGTGCCGCTCCTTGGAGAGGGACCTGGATGTGAGAGTAGGGTGCTGTGAAGGACCAGACTGGAAATAACAAAGCTAAAGGACTTATATTGCAATTGTGCAAAACCTTATATATAGGTATAACCCGAGCTAGGGTTTCCACAAACCCTAAACCTCGTAACCCTTGCCCTAGCCGCCTGTGCAACAGACCACCCCTTCTCTGCCGCGCTCCCCGGAACCTCCCCGCACCGGCCGCCGCCTCGCCGCTGCCGGAGAAGAAGGGGATCAAGAACTCACCTTGATCTCGGGGGTTTGGAGAGGAAGGTCGAGAAGGTCCTAGGCGATCAAGACCTGGTCCTGTGGAGTTCCCCGTGGAGCCCCAACCGAGCTGAGGTGAATCCGGCCCCAGCCGCCGTCGCGCGCCGCCGCGGCCACCACCTCCTTCTTCCTCTTCTCCGGCGAGGTTAGATATTGGAATTTATTTATTTTAAAAGGCCCATGGACCCTTGTAGAATGTTCCTGACATCGAATGTAACGTGCCTGTGGAGTTTGAGCCGCCGCCGACGTCCCGGTCGCCGGCGGGAACAACTCTTCGTCGGAAAAGCAAGATCTGGCCGAACTTGACCACGGGCTTCATCCGGCCGTCAAACCCAAGATTAGAACCGTTGATCTGGCTCCTCTTGGTGACTGCAAGCTGCTCCCGAAGATTGGAGTCGATCGGACGAGGATCGGCGGAGATCCAACATGCCCTAGAACCGGCTGTGTGTACACTTCGCCGGTTTCCCCTCAACCGGCGCCGCCGCTCGACCCCGACGCCGGCCAACCACCCAGCAAGCACCGGGGCACCCAGAGGGACCTTTTGGTCCAAGGTGCACCGGCCCGGAGCTCGCCGGCCGGAAACTGCCATTAACGGCCAACTCACCTTCAACCGAGCTTCGCCGCCGCGGCTTGCCGACGATCCCCGGCACCGGAAAAACACTCAGGTGATCTCCTCTGGTCCTTAGGAACCCTCCCATCATCTTGCATGGGTCTATTAACGTGGGGATCTTGTTCTGCAGAGTTGCACCCGAGAGCTCACTCGAGATCGGCGCCGGCCAACTCCGGCGCTACGGGCTCCGGCCAACCGTGCAGGTAAGACTTAAGCACTAATTCTATGATCCCCATGAATTTTGTTTGGGCTGGGAACCCCCTGTAACTGAGCTTCCATTGTTGCACCCGAAATACTCTTTTCGGGCTTGTCTCCGGCCGCCGCCGCCTCCGGCCGCCGGGGCTCGACCCCACTTGCACCAAACACCTTCTGGGACACAAGGTGACATGATGCTCCCCTCTGAAACTGGTCTGCACCTGTGCTGTTCAGGAACACCCAAACCGAGCTCGGGCACTTTGGGTGGTGTTGCTCCGGCCACTATTCCGGCCGATCTCAGGCAAGCCTCAGGTGAGCACCATGATCCTTAACAGTCATTTAACACCATGCTCCATTAAACTCTGATCTTAGTCATGTATAAGTAATGTTGGTGCAAAGTTGTAAATTGAACCCTATTGTTTATGGGCCAACTTTGTATTGGGCTTGGTCTCGGCCCAATTCTTGTGAGCACGGCCTTGGTCTCATCGTAGCGAATGCGCTGAAACTTACGACGCAGCTTTTGGACCCCCGGATTTCAAGAACGAGTCGAAACAGTGGTTTAATTTAATGATTTTATGCAAACTAAAATATGTTTTGCACTTGATGGCTGTCTTTAGACAGTGTTGACACACCTACTAGACGTCTTGTTAAAGTTCCGTAGGGTCTCGTTGATCGGGAACAGGATTTCCGTTCGATAAATCGACAGTTTTATTTCGTATAAGCATTCTGTTATAGTATTGTCGTCGGGATGGGTGTGTGTGAGTCTATTATTGATCACAGTTTTCTTTTTAGGGCCCAGTTGTTCAGGACCAGCCTCCCAGTAGCTGTGCGGGAGTTCGAGGATCTGCCTTCATCCAGGTGGGTTAGCTTCGGTCCGGGCTTGATCTATTCGGCCCTCTGGTTGCTTTAGTCCAGTCGGACACCTATTTTTTTGACCAGCCTGCGAATTATACCGATACGACCTATGATGACTGCACATATATCACATGATCTCCTGATAGACATTGATTCTTTTAGACTCATCATATATACCTGCTGATTTTATCTAGATTAGCCTTGATGATTGTATTGACATGCCCTATGATTAGTCCTGATAGATCTTGATCTACGTGAGACATATCTTACGTACCTGTTTATCAGTTTTTATATTTCTGATAGACCTTGATCTTCATGAGACATACCATATACATATCTGTTCATCAGCTTTTTCAGTATATAGATCTACATGATTTGATGGCACTTGTTGATTCCTGTCAGCCGATTTATTGTTGATATTCCGATATGCATGATTGATTGATCCTGATTGTTGGATACTATTCGATATTCCGATATGCATGATTGATAGATACTACTTGATGTTTCGGTATGCATGATAGATTCTTATCGACACGATAGATGATTTCCCTGTTGGGATCTCGACTTATTGCCGACTACCCGGTCATTAGACCGTGAGCTTGATCATAGCATGATGACTACCACGCACGCTGTACTTCACGTACATCAGCGGAGTCATGACCGCAGCGATGTTCTTTACCGGTAAAGTGGTCTAGAGAAAGGACCCGTGAGCCCCTAGATAGGCACCAGTGGGTGCGGGGTTATGTCAGCCAGCTAGGTGCCAGCTAGGTGGTATGAGCCTGAGGTCCTCGCGACCAATACTGGCATTGATTGGGTACTTGGGTTCTGTCTTTGATGCATGATGCCTACTTCGTACCATTGTTGTTCAGTTATGTTGATTTCCAGCATTATTATCTGTAGATATACTTTGATCGCTTGCAGTTCTTTATGCACGTTCCTGATAGACATTATCCTGATTTCCAGCATGTATGATCTACAGTTATTATGATCGATTATCATTGTGATACCCTGACTTTCAGTATTACTTATCTGCAGTTCCTTATGATTGATTACCTGCCTAGTTAGCTTATCTGTGGATTCTAGTGATTATCAGTAGATCTGCTTTATTGTTCAGCTTTACCCTATGTTTCTTACTATCCGCAGATTTTAGTACCCAGTAGGTACGATTAGCTACTTCTCGACTCGTCGTGCCCACTGGGATACACTCCGGTGTGTCTCACACCCTCGGGTGACTGTTGCAGGTCTTTCGGGTGGTGAGATGTCGGGACGATCCAGTGAGGCTGTTACGATAGAGCTGTCCCCCTGATGATTGTGGTTGACTCTGATTTATGTTATTTCAGCTTTTCGATTATTTGGATATGTCAGATTGATGTTAGCATGATTATTTGGATTATTCTTGTTGATTAGTCATTGTTTAGTTTAGATGTTGATTGATCTCTGATTGATGATTGGATTGCCTAGCCGTGCATGTATAGGAGAGACCCTATCCCTGTGGATAGGGGATTTCCTATATGTGTGGCGGTCTGTTACGCCCGTTTTGCAAACTCTGATATATATAAAAAAAAAAAAAAAAATTTCAGACCTGATTTTTAAACTCGGGGCGTGACAAGTATTGGCATGATATACTTCAGTATCTGTATCCCGGTGGGACTTTTCTCGGCTTTTTGCCGTCTATTTGGTCGATGGACCATGGTTTGAGCATCAGCATTATGATCGCCGTTGAGGCAGCTTTCAGTCGCGCACACCAGTGGATTAGCTACCCGCAGTGGTGTTCTTTACTGGTAGAGAGGTCACATTGACCCGTGAGCCCATTGGGGTTATATAGCATGCTGGGTGTCCAAAAGTGGTATTAGCCTGAGGCCCCAATGACCAACAGTGGCAATTGCCTGAGGTCCTAGTGCTCCATGGCCGCTTAGCCTGAGGCCCTTGTGGCCAACAGTGGCATTAGATTGGGTATATTTGTGGTGATACCTTTGATGCATTATCCTTGTTTATTTCCTGCTTGTCAGATTATCAGTTATAGCATGATCATTTTCTGCTTGCTAGATTATCAGTGATAGTATGACTATTTCCTACTTGTCATGTCACGCCCCGGGTGTAAACCGGAACCCGGGCCCGTCTACAGATCCGTCGTGCACACGGTATTTTCCGCGTACACGAAGCGCCAAACCTGCCCAGATATAAGAAATAAAAATAAAAGAGCAATAAAAACAGAGCTGAACTAAAACTAATACATCTCAGACTGAAGCTGGAAATAAAATACAATACATCTGTATAAATGATACATCAGTCTCTCCCAGTTCACTAAAAATAAATACAACCTGCTGGCAAAAGCCAGTCCCAAATGTAAAAGTACAACCGTCTAAGGAAACATGGGTACACCAACAGTCCAGCTAACTCGCTCATCCTGCCTCGAGATCTATCTACTCAGCCGTCCTCTCTCCTCGACCCGCCGTTGAAAGCCCAGCAGCACCCGCAGAAGACACTGCAAAACAAGAAAGAAGAAAAAGAGGAAAGAAGAATGGGGGTGAGAACTACTAGTAAACCAGTAGCCTCCCCTAGTGGGTAAAACCTCAAACTCTGACACACCCACTAGGTCTACCAGAGGCAAAAAGGAAAGAAGAGTGGTAAGAAATGAAACTGCTGAAAAAGGGAAATCTACCACTACTATGCCTCTAAAATGCAGTCCTAGACTGGAATAACCGTATGCAACAGTAACCAACCGTCCCAGATGAACCCAATCTGTACCGCCCTCATCATCGGGCAAGTAAGCCGCGCCGATGTGATAGCAAAACTCCTGCTGCCGCCCTCATCATCGGGCAAATAAGCCGCACCGATGTGATAGCAAAACCGTCAATAACTGTCTGGCCCCGGCCTCCGGAGGGGATCTCGAGGGGAGCGACCCACACGAGGAAAGCATCACCGGGCAATAACCGCGCCGGTGTGATAAGTATCAAAAGCAGGACTGGATCACAACTATAAAGCCCCAGTGGAACACACCCCTCCACTAAAAGAAACTGATCTCCAATCTGATGCACAAATGAACATCCGGTCAATCGCCCAAAATCCGCGATCGCCGCAATACCCCACAATCCACAACCCGGTCTCACAACCGACCTCCGGTCAACCGCCCAATATCCGCGGTCGCCGGAATAACCCACAATCACAATCATGTCCCACATCCGACATCCGGTCAACCGCCTACTGTCCGCGGTAGCCGCTATAATCCCCCAATCCAAAATCGGATAAAAATAATATGTATCTGGTCAACCGCCTACTATCCGCGGTTGCCACAGAACCCTCTGGTCCATAATCATGCCCTATTACCGATGTCCTATAACCGACATCCGATCAACCGCCCAATATCCGCGGTCGCCGTCAAAACCCATAATCCACAATCCAGGCCCCGGCTACACTATCCCAACTCCTGCTCAAACCCGAGCAACAATAACCGCCTGACTAAAGAAAAGGAGAAAAGAAGCAAACAAGGTTTCTCCTAAGTCAAGTTCCAGCATGAAAGTGTAGCGATAAAAGATGGCCTATCTAGATGTCCATACAAGCATGCAAGTGCTCTCAAGGAAATAAAATTTAAGTCATTGATCATTAATAGTATCCACCTATGCATGTCACCTACCCTCAAGTAGAACCACTAACAGGATAATCATATAGTCCAAAATAAATATTCCATTCCACATGCAAGGTTAAACTCTATCATAGCAACCTAATCCCCACACAGGCATGCATAACCCAACCGCGATCATGATTAATCAAGATGTCCAAGTAAAGGGGGTCACTCTAATATTCCTAGTGAGCATGTCAAAATAGAGGTAAACAACAACCACCCACCTCAAGCGCTACATACACAATTAACATACAATGCTCACACAAAATCTGTCCCAAACACAACAGTCCACGGTTTTGCCTTTTTCACCTGTGAGATCTGCTCGAAAAATTCCAGGAAAAATACTGTCACGATCCTCGCGACGAACCGGTCGAAATGAGTACCTGCACGTTCAAATCCGAGTTCCCTACACTGAGATACAAATTCGACAAGGGAACCATCCCGAAATAAACCAATCACAAAATCTGAATCACAAGGTTCTGTAAACAGGGGCTTTTCACCTTCGGGAAAAATTTAGAAAATTCCAAGAAAATTTGGGGATATTCCTCGTGATGAGTAGATGCAAAATGCTTTTCGAATCACCCCAATCCGATGCCTGTGCGTGAAGATATTGTCAAAATACTGCAGCGCTGTCCAAAACTCCGCCCCAGAAAATGAGGTCAAAAGATGATCCGAAAAACCCATGAAAAGCTCGGAATGGGAAAAACCAGTAAACATAGGAAATGTAGCCCTACCTGTCATGAAGACGATGGCGCAAGAATCGCTGGAAAATACTGCCGGGGTAGCTCAGGAGAGTCCACGCACCGAAATGCGACGAAGAAGATCACAAACGAACGAGCGTCGTGCCGCGCCGTAAAAATGAAAACCTCAGAATGCGTGCCGCAGAAAAATCTGGGAATCTGCAGATGGAACCGGCTCTGGGAGAGGAGGAAATCTCGTGTAGAACACACTGCAAGAAACAGGCCAGAAAAAGAGCTCCAGGGAGAAGTTCGGGCTCTATTTATAGGCCCAAAACAACAAATCCGGAAATACCGGATTTGTCCCAACTTTCGGGCGCAAGGCAGATTTCGGTCGCCCGAAAGCCCTACGGGCCGGCCCGCGACGAGCGCCCGGATTCCCCTGGTGGCGCCAGGTGTTCCCGTAACATGGGACAGCGTCCCCAGCCGCTCAGCGCGCGCCACGTCGCCCGCGCCCGGTCAAAGCGGTAGGTGGCGCCCGCCAATGGCAGGGCGCCACGTGGCCCGCCCTGACAGGTCGCCGACAGCGCCCACTTGCCGCCTGCCACGCCGCCTGGCGCCCTGACGCGCACGCGCCCCGAGGCGCCACGGTGCGCCCCCGTGGACCCCGCCCTCGTGAGCCCACCAACCGCATGACGCCACATGTCCAGCCCGGTCCATACACCGCCCAGCACCACTCCGTGAACCGCGCTCACTGAACCGACCCTACCGCACGCCGCCATGTGTCCAACGCGCTCCCGTGCACCGCGCGCCTGCCCGCGCGCCCGCGCCCCTGCCCGCGCGCTGCCCGCGCCCGCGCGCTGCCCGCGGCCGCTCCGCCGCCTGCCCGAGCCCGTCCGCCGCTGCCCGCCGCCGCCCGCCGCCCTCCAGAGTTACTGTTCCGGCGTGAACAGTAACCGGTTGCGCAAAATATCAAGTAGATAGTCAATTTTTACCGTTTTCGCGCGCTGAATCCGAATTTGATGTCCATTTTGCCAAATTCCCACTCTAAAAATTGCCGAAGGCATCCGGAAAGGTGTTCTTTTGTCCAAACTTCGCGCTGAGCCCAATTTTAATATCCGTTTCGCGTGAAACCACTTCTAAAGGTCCGACGGAGTCAACCGATCACCCACGTGATCCATTTAAGCTCGAAGTCCACCACTTGTGTCCAATTGGTGCACTAACACCTCCAACACACAGTACAGGCTCCCCAGATGTCACCAATGACTCTACCACAGCTCTGCAGAGATCCAGGTCATCACATGTCAGTTATAGCATATTCATTCCTGCTTGTAGATTTATCAGTTATAGCATGATCAGCTCTATATGTGATTACTCTGCTCTGTTGATTAATCCATGATTGATGGCACTCTGCTTAGATTATATATTTGCATTTTACCTTTCAGTTTCAGTATATCCTACTTTTTCTATTCGCTTATTATGGTATCCACTAGGTACGGCTTGCTATTTCCCGGCCCGTCGTGCCCACTGGGATACACTTATGTGTGTCTCACACCCTCGGATGACCATTTTTCAGGTCTGTTGGGTGCGGGGACATTAGGACGTCATGTGTGAGGATTCGAAATAGAGTTGTCCCTGGTAAGACTTTACCTTTGGATTTAGTGGACTGCATAACTGTAATTTATAATTTGGAACTGGATTGTATAAACATATGAACCTTGTGGTTGTAATAGAGTAGAACTTATTTAGTTATAGTTAATTCTGTATCTACTCTGATTGGATGTATCTGTTAGCCGAGCATATATAGGGGGGACTCTGTCCGTTGCACAGAGACTTTCCTATATGTGTGGCGGTCTGTTCACGCCTTGGACTATTCGAGTTTTTAACTCTGATTGAAAAAATAATAATAATAAATAAAATAAAAATAAAAATTTAGACCTTTTTTCGAATCTCGGGGCGTGACAGTTGTATTGCTAGATGTGACGCCCCACTTCCTAGGGAATCATCTATTCTAGAACTACTCTAGCTCTAGCATACTTAACCCTTTTAACCTCTTGAGCCTAGTATCACGCTCCGGAATTTAAAAACGGTCTAAATTTATTTTTATATAAATCAGAGTTCAAAATATTGATTCCCAGGACGTGAGCAAATCCGCCAAGTGCATAAAGAATTTCTCGGTCAAAACGGGTAGAATTTTTCTTATACACGCACGGCCAGGCAATGTACAATAATAGAATAAGAGTACTATCTAGAACATCTTAAATAATTTAAACAATAATCGAAAACATAATAAACTCACCAAATTTGATAACTAATCTGCATGATAAAATCAACTACAATAATCAAAAACCACCATAACTAAGAGTCAAATCGACATGATCAAGTCAACAGTGGCATACTACTAAATTAAAAGTAAATGCAAGTAAAATCTAAAATAATAATCATGTCAAACCAACTCTCTAGCTAGCATATAGGGACAACTCTACCGCAAAGCCTCACATCACCATCCCGACATCTCACCACCCGACAAACTTGAAAATGGTGTCACCAGAGGGTGTGAGATACAACTGAATATATCTCAGTGGGTACAATAAGCCGGGGACCAGCAAGTCGTACCTACTGGTATACAATAATCAACAGATAGATAAACCTTGCACAGTAAAAACGTAATATGTTAGGTAAACGATATTGGTATGAAAGCAATGACTGACAGGTAATATGATAAGCAATAACTAAGGGCAAAATACTGTAATCAGATAACATGACTAAATAAGCAAATAAATGCGTCAACTGAAATGATAACCAAATCAACCCAATTGGGTGCCACTGTTGGTCCCTAGGACCTCAGGCTAGTGCCTGACCAAAACTGACATAAACCCCACACTTGCAGGACCTAACAGAGAATAGGGCTCAATATCACCCGGGTCTTGCAGGTGCAGCTACATGACGGGCTCACGGGTCGATCAGATCACTCTACCAGTAAAGAACACCAATGTAGGGAATCAATCAACAGGCGTACGTGAAAATGACAGCTGGTGCTATGGCGATCATAATGTTGATGCTCAAGCTCGCGATCTAGAAACCGAAAAACGGCAAGTAGCCGGAACTCCCAAACAGGATCAAAAGTCAATCTTAATGCCAACAATGACATAAAGAAATAGTAACCTCCTACTCTATCATGCATAATAATGAGGAGATAATAAAATGCATAGGAAGCATCAACGGGAGGCATATCAATAATGAACTAGTAATGTCAACTATCATATGGCGCAAATGTCACTCATAGTGTATAAAGGTGCCAGATAACCATAACCTCCTACTGTCACGCCCCGGGGTCGAAACTTCAACCCGGGCTCGCCAACAGATCTGCCACCCATACGGGAAGTCCTGCATAGGCGAAGTGTCTAGCCTGCAAAAAATAGTACTAACAGCTGTACAGATATCAGAGCTGGAAAGTAAACTGCTGAAATATAAAAGTACAACTCCAAATAGTACATGTCAGATCCTCACAATACATATGTCTCTCAAAATAAAACTCTCAAAAGTAAAATATAAAATAATCCAACTAACTGTACTATAAATCTCCAAAAGAAGGCACGGCTACTCTCCAAGGACACGTAGGGATCTAGCTCGCGACTCCCTTACCTCGATCTGTAGAAGCAACAACAGTAGGAGTAAGAACTGGAGGAGATGCCTTTGGAAAATAGTCACCACAAAGGGTGTGAGAACTACATCAAACAGTAATTCTCAGTGGATACTGTCTCCAAGACCAACGGTCTGCCATTAAGTCTACTAGAGGCATAAGATAACAATACAGTATAACTGGAAATAAAAAGCTGGAAATAACTCTACAGTTATCATGCCTCTATCTATCATGCTCAAAGGGTGATACAAATGATAACATGCACCTACTCGATCTCAATATGCTCAATCAACCCAATCACACTGACTGCCATATAGGGTCCAGTCAAACCTGCGCCCACCTACTACCACACATCCCCACTGGGACGGGAATTATATAGGGCGTCCCACACGGACTGCGTCGACAAGTCGCGATAGCAAAGTAACAAGCCCAGCTCTGGAGCGGCGCTCGAGGGGAGCGACCCAAATGAGGAAATATCTGCGCATCTTTGTCAAGCTCAATATGGCTCATGCAGGCTATAGTCTAAATCCACGATCAACCAGATCGACAATATGCTCAAATACACGCTCACGGTAATAGAAAAACGGTACTAACAATACCCTCAGTGTAGAACAAATCAGACAACAACAACCACGGGTCCGAAAATTTCAGGAGACTAGTGCCTAGAATCCCAATCAAACAAAAACAAATTCCAGACTCAGCCTCCCATAACTCTCGATCCAAAAGTGGAAACAGCTCTTAAAACCCAAATCACTTGAACCCTCTTCGGGTGAGGAAGTTTATATGAAAAGGTGACATTTAGTCCTAAAAACTATTTTCACTCTAACCCTCTTCGGGTAAGGAGAAAAGGTAGCTATTTTTAGAAAATATCTGGATTTGAGGAAATCCCTTTTTGTCAAATTTTTAGTTTTTAGGAAATCAGTTAAAATAAGTTTTATTTTCCAAACCCCGAAAGACTAGTGCCTTCACCTTAATCAAACAAGAATAGGTTTCGACGGCCTATTGATGTCTGGAGAAAAACATTGGTTTACTGAAATAATGTGTGTCCAAAAAATATCCTGGGTTCAAGGTCCTGCTATCACAAACTCAACACTGCCACAACTCAGTGGCAACAAAACCGGTCGGAGAATAGTCGACGACCCAGGACCACCGTCTACCCAAACGGCTCTCGGCACTAGCACAGAACTAACCTCATCTGCCAGACTCCACTCAGCCTCCAGGCACGAGCGCAACATGCATCCTACACTATCCCGATCACTCGGCCCACTACCCGGGCGAGGAGAAACTCTAAGTCCAGGAAAACAAGAATGTAAAGTGTAGGAATGACCAAAATAATAAAGACTAACCCATGTGAGAGTTTTATAATAGTCTGGTTAAATAACATGCAATCATATGGCAGGGTGCTAGTCAATAATCCACAATTCTACATCTATCATAAACATCAAGTATAGCACTAACTCTAGCATGCTTTGCGACTATAATGATAGTATTAATAGGAAGCCCGCAAATTTTGGAGGAAATCCAACCCATCTGGAACGCGTCGATCCGAAGTCCTATCGGGCTGAAACTGGACGTGCGCATTCCTTAGGCTCCCACGGTTCCAACAAATTGAAAAACTCCCAAAAACTCCTCCAGGATAATCGGCAACGGTCAAGACACCAAGTGCTGCCCAAACTGCCCCATGCAAAAATAGCATGCGCGTCAACGGAGTGTAGAAGCCAATCCATACACAATTTTCATCCAGAACCAAAAGAAAACATGCTCACCTAGATCGTAAGAAAGTGCTCCAACTTTTACTTTCTCCGACAAACTCCAAACTCCCCACGAAAACTGAAACATAAGTCGAACATCGCGATGAGTTCAATCACAAAATCCAGCACTACCATACTATCAAAGGGCTCCAAAAATAGGTAAAGTTCACATCTGAAATACTTTCAAAAATCCCAAAGAAGGGTACGGTTATGTTTCTCTCGAAGTCTAGATGGAGTTCAAGACCTTGAATTTCCAAATCCGCCAACAAAAAGCCGAGAAAATGCATAAATACTCCACGCTGTCCAGAAATTGCTATAGTGCATAAGGGATCCAAAGATGCTGCGAGAAACCCTATAAAAAGCCAAAATAGAGGGGAGTGATAAATACCAAAGTTGTAGGCCTACCTCTCATGAAGATTCAAAACCAAAAATTAGCCGAAAACTCCAAGGGGTTAGCTCAGGGAAATCCGCGGACGAAACGTCGATGGAGAAGACCGCAGTCAAAGGAACGTCGAAGCTCGCGGAGTCGGGGAAGAAGATGATGAAACAGTCTCCAAAATCCTCCAAAGATCCCTAGAAGTGTATGGGACTTGTTAAACTTCTTCTCAGCCAAAGGGGGCTCCAAGGTGATCTCCCAAAAAAATAGAAAAAGAGGAGGAAGGGGCAAATTTATAAAAAAATTTGGAAAAACCCCAACTTTCGGGTCAAGGCCCAACTTTTGGATACCCGAAATCCATAGTGGCACACTCGGACACGTGGCAGGCATCCGCGCAGTTCCCGAATCACCCATCGCTTTCCACGCGTCCCCTGCCTCGACCAGTGGTTGGCGCCGGCCAATCAAGCGGCGCCACGTGGAAAGGCAGGGCGCACTCCACGTTGACTACGCTGGGTCTACCGTGTGTGCACGCATGCCCAATCACATGGCAACACGTGGCTCCACCCGCGCAAATAGCGGCGCAACACGTGGAACGTTGACCCGAGTCAGCGTCTCCCGTACTCCTACTCCCAGGCGCCCGAATCCCATATTTGGGCTCTCGAAACTTGCCAAAAACATAATTTTACATGTTTTTGATCCGTTTTTTTGCACTGAGTCTATTTTTTGCGTCTGTTTGGCGCACAAACGCACTTGACACACAAAGATAGGTGTCTACATGTCGCTGACAACGTGGCCAAGCATCCTAGAATTTCAGGTCACCACACCTACTCTATTAAGCACGCTAGTCTAGCGAGAATAATGTATACATTTAGTCATCAGTAGGAGGTAGGTCAATAAACAGACTAGAGTGTCAAATACCACTGTGTGAAGTCATAACTATCATAATCTCACGGTTCAACAACTGACAATCGGTACTATACCGAGAAACGCTCAATAAGAGACATTAAATCAACTGAACAACCACAATCATCTACTCTACGAATCATGCAAAAACTAGAATAAAGAATCCAGGGCAAATCAAGTCTACAAAGTCATGTGTAGGTGAAACAAAATAATCACGGTGCGGCAAAAACATCTGACTAGATATATATATATATATATATATATATATATATATATATATATATATATATATATATATATATACATATATATGTATATATATATATATATATATATATATATATATATATATATATATATATATATATGTATATATATATATATATATGTATATATATATATATATATATGTATATATATATATATATATATGTATATATATATATATATATATATATATATATATATATGTATATATATATATATATATATATATATATATATATATATATATATATATATGTATATATATATATATATATATATATATGTATATATATATATATATGTATATATGTATATATATATATATATATATATATATATATATATATATATATATATATATATATATATATATATATATATATATGTATACATATATACATATATATATATATATACATATATATATACATATATATATATATATATATATATATATACATATATACATATATATATATATATATACATATATATATATATATATATATATATATATATATATATATATATATATATATATATATATATATATATATATATATGAGCAAAAAGCATAATAATAGGATAGTATAAAATCAATCCACTAGTAACAACCGATCATGATCATAATCATAGGCATATAAACTGATGTAAGCCTTAAAACTGAAAATCAGGATAACTAGTGGAACACAAGAATCGGGGCATCAATCAAGCATGATCAGAATCCAAGAGTAATGATATAACTATCCGATTATGGGGTCAAAAGCCAAGTAAAGATCAAAGGGTCTAAATCGAGTATGGTACCCAGTAAGGTTTCACTATGCTAATGCCCAAATCGAAGTACCGACCTGAATGACGACAGTCCAAGTCCACAACTCCGCCAAAATCTCTAGGTGCCAAGGAAACCTAGACATAATGTACCATTTGTCAACAAAACCCCTCACGAGTCAACTAAGCAAACGACACGCCTAACACAACACTAAAGTGCAATATGAAACACTGGAAGCGTCTATCCCGTAACCGATCACTAACGACTCAACTATCCAATGAGCCAACTTATTTAGAGTCTAGCAGGCTCCCTCAATGACCGACATCACTCTACGGCCCTAAGTCACCAATACCTAACCCAAACAACAATCGAGACATCAGTTTCTTTAACCAATTTTCGAACTATGCAATAAGTATCACTAAAGCCAGCAAGACTCAACAAGTGCTCCGAAATGTTTAAAATCATGCCTTAGTTATCAGTGAATCACACGCTGTCCCAAACACCAAAAATTATGATGTTGGGTCATCGGCACAACTAGTGCGCCAAAACGGGACTTTAAAATCCCAAACTTTGCCAATTTGGTCCCCGGGATGCCTATTTTGGCACCGAAACCACCCGCAGCCCTCTCAATGTGATCAGAGGTATCGAACCACACCAAACAACTAGCAAATGAAGCCTATTAACTGATGCAAACAACAGCATCTCGCATGACATGAATCCGAGCCTGGTATTGCCCGGAATGCAGTTTTTGGGTCCAGTTCGACCCAAAAGCGCTTTGAAATGCTCCGAACATTATCCAACTGTCCCTACTATTCCAGGGCACTCCCTTTTGAGTGCTAGAACAGTCGCACGCCAAGTTGTGCGAGCCGGGCGCATAAAAATGCAAAACTAGCTTCGCCGAGTACCCAAAAAGCGCCAATTTGGAACCGGGACCCACCGTAAGTCCACATAACCTCTCCAAACATCTTGGATGTCACGCCCTAAGACCGCCAATTTGGTCGGTTCAGTCTTACTAACAGACCCGGCAATCGGGTATGACCTCTCCATACCCAAAAGGAACGGCAATCATCTCAAACGGTAAAAGCATAATGAGAATACAAGTATATCAGAGTAAAACTACTACTAAACTGAACATCCAAATTTAAACATATACATACAATTGTATAAAGCTGAAATAAAGTGCTAGAATGAACATTGGTATATATATAACAATTAGTTACAAATTTTTTTCTTGTTTCTCCTTACAAAATACAATGTTCACTCGAGGACACAAAATAGTAAAGTATCGCTAGACCCTCTAGGTCTACTAGGCTGCGGGCTCTTGCCCCTATCGAGTGCCTCACCAACTGTACATGGTCCTGCAAAAAGTGAAAACCAATGGGGTGTGAGAACTACGAATAGTTCCCAGTGGGTTCATCCACCGAGAAACATGCTCTACACCTCTTGGTCCAATGAAAATATTAGTATTAAAATATATATATATATATATATATATATATATATATATATATATATATATATATATATATATATATATATATATATATATATGGAAAATTGTAAACGATACACTAGTATGTTGATATGAAATCACTACATACTAGTCCATAATGCTACCGTGCCACGCCCCACAAGACTACTATATCACAACCCGGCCACTATGCCGCTATGTAAGGGTTACATCTAACCCAAGTACATTAGTCAATTTACATTTCTTTTATCTTTAAGCCTTTCAGAAGTATCTTGTCCACCAGGCCTCCGCCCTAGGAGTCGCGCTCCCATTTGACGAGTCTCAAATCCAAAGGCGCCATTTGCATTCGCTTCAACCCCTTTCGAAAGTACCTCGTTCGCTGGGCCTCTGCCCTAGGAGTTGCGCTCCCATTCGACGAGTCTCAAATCCGGGGGTACATGTATATTCACTTTTACTTTTACCCTAAGGTCACTTTGTATACCTCTTGGGTGCTAACTTGCTCATTGTTCGCTTTTTTAATTCATCCGAAAGTACCTCATCCGATGGGCCCCTGCACTAGGAGTCGCACTCCCAATTGACGAGTCTCAAATCCGAATGTGCCATTTATACATCCCTCTTTTACCCTAGGTGATTTACACTAGGATTGCAAGGGTGCCCCAAGGACACTATTTTAGGTTATAGTTCTCTAATTTGCTCACTCATCCCTAGGATTGCAAGGGTGCCCCAAGGACACCATTTCAGGTTATAGTTCTCTAATTTGCTCACTCGTCCCTAAGTCCATGACTCTAGGATTACGAAGTACTCCAAGAATACCAAGGTACCAACCATACCACTCTAACCTTAGAGTTCTTTAACCCTGTATTAAAACTCTATATTTCCACCTTGGTTTTAACCTAAGTTAATTGCCACTCATCAATACCTAGTTTTCTCCTAGATTTTATGCCACACATTCCACTTGACCTAGGTTTTCTCTTAAGTCCAAATCCACAAAACAACCTACAAACTTGGTTCATTAATCCCCTTTTTGTTCATGCAAGACTAAACCTTGAAGGCTTTTCTTTTATGCTACTTAGGACTAAACCCTAATTTCCTCAAGAGTTTCTTGTGTCTCTACACACTACTCTTACAACAATACTTCTAATCAAAGAAAAAGCAAAGGAAAAGAGATGAAATCACCCTTTTCGGTGAAATCCCCCACCTCGTAGTTCTCTTGTGGAAGAGAGGAGTGCTTGACCTCTAAATCTCCAAGAAAAATCCCTAAAACAAGGTTTAGAAATCAAAAGAAATCATTAGAAACTCTTTTAGAACTCAAAAATCCCAAAAACCCTAATATCTCAAAAATTTTAAAAACTCACCTCTTATTTTCTTGCTCAAAAGAGGTAGAGAGGGGTTCTTCTTCCTCCCAAGATTCTTCCCTTGCGATCCTCTTTCGTTTCTTGGCTTCGAAAGTGTGATTATCCGGATCTCCATGATGGATTTGCAGGGCGAGTAGTGGCTTATGGAGGCCAATGTTGCGTGTTTGAGTTGGTTTTGATCGAATCGGATCCCACATTTGGAACCGGTGCGAGAATCGGATCAAGTTGGCTTTTCCGTGGGCTTCCGGCAAAATTTAGGATGGGAATTTGGCGAAACGGACAGCGGATTTGGACTCGGCGCGCGAAAACGATAAAAATGGACTATTTACTTGTATTTTTCGAAGCTCGGATGCTAGATTTTGAGGCACATGTTAGTGTTTCGGCGGCTGGAGCATCGCCAACGGCGACGGGCAGGCGGCGGCGCGCAGCGGAGAGCGGCGGAACACGACCGCGGGCAGGCGCGGCGCGCGGGCGGCGGATCCACAGGCAGGTGCGTGCACCGCGAAGCACCGAGGATTGGTCATGCCACGTGGCAGCACCCTATTTGTTGGACGGTGTCAAAGGAGGCGGTGGCGGCTGTGACACGTGGCGTCGTGTGATTGGCCGACAGATTTCGGAAGACCTGGCATGTGGACCGGGCGCGTGCGCCGCGTGAACCACGTGGGACACGTGGCACTGTTTTGTTAAGGATTTTATTTTGCCGTATTTCGTGAAATGGTATAAGTCTTGAAGATTGAAGATGAAGAATTGTGGATCAACGACACCAATCTCAAGAAGAATGGATTCGGAATGATCAGGTACGTTTAACTAAATAATTTTGGTGATCCGAATATATTTGTGTAGTTTAGAAACACTTGGATAAGTTTTCAGTGCATAAAAATCAAAAACTGGACAAGTTGGATGTTCAGGATCCGGATCAGACCATTCCAGTCCGGACCCCGAACATAGTTTAGTTCATGCGGTTTTCCAGTCCGGACCACCCCTGTTTTAGTCCGGACCCCGAACCTTAAATTCTGCAAAATTGCATGAACAGTCCGGACCTCCCCTGTTTCAGTCCGGACCCCGAACTGCGTTTTTCAGAAAATCTACTGAAAAAAGACGACAGTCCGGATCAGCCAAATCCAGTCCGGACCGCTGTGCGGGGAAAATTCTGTTAAGTCAGTTTTTGATGCTTATCTCTTTCCAAAGGTTTCTAACCTATAAATACACCCTACTTTCATCTTTTAGGGTAATCCAAAAACATTAATCGAGATAATCGAAAGATTATAGAAAAATCCAAAAATATAGTGAAGAAAGGAAAACACGATTAAATTCATGTTTCTTCATCTATATTGTTCAATTTGATTCTAGGGTTTCCAAACTCGTATTTTTCATAGAATCAAATTGAAGAATACTTAGATGGTATTTCCTTATCTCTCTTTGATCTAAGTATTCGGAGGATCATCACCAAATAAAACAACGGTTTTATCAAGAATCGGCGCGAGGATTCACGTGGCCTTGTGGATTCAAGGTGCTACCGCTCTCGTGGATTCGGAGCGAGGCGCGTTCGTGTGATCGAGACGTGTCGCATCGGTGAAGACCGTGGATTCGACGTTGGACTTCGTGGATTCGAAATTGGACACAAATCGTGGATTCGAGGAGCGTTTGGAGCGAGCGGAGAAGTTCAAGTAGGAGCGTATGGAAAAGGTTGAGTCGTAGGGTTACGGTAAATCACCTTGTACGTGTTTAATCTTAGTGGATTTCGCCGTGTTATCGGTCCTGTGGTTTTTACTCATGTGACGGAGTATTTCACGTAAATCTTGCGTACTTTATTTATTTTTCGCATTGGGTTATTTTTTAAGCAACGATTTGGTGTGTTTATTATTTTCACCTATTCACCCCCCCCCCCCCCCCCCCCCCCCCCCCCCCCCCCACCCCCCCTCTATGTGGTTTTTTCTCTATTCAGATCCATATAACCCACAAGTGGTATTAGAGCGGGAATAGGGTTGTAAACAATGGTTGAAGGTGGAAACATCAATAGACCACCGTTCTTCGATGGAACAAATTATGCATATTGGAAAGTACGCATGAGAGCATTTTTAATTTCCATCGATGAACGGGATTGGCAAGCAATTGAGTTTGGATGGACAAATCCTACTGAGATTATTGTCGATGTTGTCACCATCAAACCTAGGTCGAAGTGGATTAAGGAAGAAATTGATGCTTCTTCTTACAACGGCAAGGGAATTAACACCTTATTTAATGCCTTGTCACAAATCGAATTCACTCGCGTCTCGGCATGTGAGACTGCGAAAGAAATCTAGGATACTCTACAAGTTACACATGAGGGAACAAGTTTAGTGAAGATTCAAAAACTGCAAATGCTTACGAGCAAATTTGACTCTATTTTTATGGCAGAAAATGAATTGTTCACAGATTATTATACACGATTGCAAGATATCGTTAATACATATGCTAACTTGGGAGAGAAAATTCCAGAATCTAAAGTTGTAAGAAAGATTTTGAGAACTCTTCCTGAAAGATTTCGCCCTAAGGTCGCAGCCATTGAAACAGTAAAACACCCGGACGAAATCAAGGTAGAAGAATTAGTTGGTCCATTTCAAACTTATGAAATGACTTTTCCTACTAACTATTCTTCTGGAAAGCCTTCCTCTTCTTCTAAGTCTCCAGGTTTTGCATTGAAATCAACAAAGGAAGAAGACACGGATTCATCCTCCTCAGATGCTGATGATAATCTATCCATGGAGGATTTCGAGAAACAACTTGCACTCTTGACAAGAAAATTTCGACGAAGCTTTCGAAGGAAAAATTCAAGTAAATCCTCATCCTTCGTTAAGTCCAAGAAAGGCAAAGGATCTTCAAGTTTTAAGTCAAGAAAGCAAGAGGGTTCTTCAAAGGACAAGAAGAACTCTGAGGGACAAATTCAGTGCTTCAAATGCCGAGGTTATGGCCATATCTCAACGGAGTGTCCCAACAAGAATCCGTCAAAGAAGAAGGCTATGCAAGCCGTCACATGGGATGACACTTCCACTTCCAATGAGTCATCTTCCAGTGATGAGGATAACAACGCCACAGCATTCCACGCGTCCACAACTTCACCTTACATGTGCTTTTCAGCAACTTCCTCTGGTTCATTATCCAACTCCTCCTTAAATAAAAAGAATGCAACGGATGATGAACCGAGCGATTCTGAAGGTGAAGACTTTGCTTTTGCCTACCATAAATTATTGAAGGATTCAAAAAAATTGGCAAAGCAAAATAAAAGTTTGAGAAGAAGATTGCGGGATCTTGAAGAACAATCTAAAGAGGCAACTTCTCTCTCAAATGCTCTTGAAGAGGAAAATGATAACTTGATCAAGATAAATGTTTCCCTTCGAGAGAAGAACGAGCATTTCGAGAAGGAGCACATCAAATTGGTGGATAATGTAAATCACTTCTCAAAGCTCTACTCCGAGGCTCAACAAGGAAAATTAGAGATGACGAAAACTATACTCCAACTTAAGGAAGATTTGAAGCGATTCTCTTCTGGAAGGAGCAAGTTGGACAAGTTGCTTGGTCTCAGTCAAACGAACCGTTTGGGCCTTGGATACGTTCGAACCGGTGAGGATCCAAGTTCGAGCGGTACAAAGTTTGTGCCCCAGTCAATTTCTCCTCCTCCGACGAAAATAACTGCCTCCAACGTTAACAAGCCTACCTCATCTACTTCGGGTTCAACATGCACAAAGGTATGTTTCGTTGTGGTTTTGCAGGGCACATAAGACGAAATTGCAAGAATGGAGCCAAGCGATCAAATCAAGCGGTTCTTGCAACAACTACCAACAAGTTCATTCTCCGGAAATCGAAGAAGAATCTTTCAAAGGTTAAGAACAATGGTAGTACACCCCACAAGACGACGTCATCATGGATTCCAAAGAAAAGTGATCAACCGAACAAGACGCGTTCACCAAGGAGATCAATGTCACGATCATTGCCGACGTACTCCAAAACTCATAAGGTTTGGGTGCGCAAAGGTGAACTCTTCCCTTGTCTTTAACTTTTCTGCGATTGAATGTGTTGTAACTTATGTAAATCATTCATTCATTTTGAAAGGGGTTAGGTCACAGAACAATTGCTATGTAGTTCCTGGTAAAATAAGTCAAAATTGTAACCTAGTGTCACTTAATAATGAGACTCTTTGGCATGAAAGACTAGGTCACATAAACTTTAAGGAACTATCTAGAATATCTAACAAAGACATAGTTAGAGGTGTTCCTAAATTGAACTTCAAAGAAAACCTTGTGTTTGGTGGTTGTCAAAAGGAAAAACAAACTAGATCCATTCACAAGAATTTGAACCATGTAGGAACTAAACGCCCATTAGAATTATTGCATATGGAATTAATGGGGCCAACTCGTCAACCTAGTTTGGGTGAAAAATGGTATATTTTTTTTATGGTTGATGATTTCTCTAGATATTCTTGGGTAGCATTTTTAAAAGAGAAAGCGGATACTTTTGACTCTTTTCATGATATATGTCATCGTATTATGATTGAGAAAAATAAAAAGATTGTCCGTGTTCGCAGTGATAGAGGTGGAGAATTCATCAATTCAAAATTCATTGATTTTTGTTCTTCAAATGGCATAAAACATGAATTCTCTGCACCTTATACACCGCAGCAAAACGGTGTAGTCGAACACAAAAATAGAGTTGTTCAAGAGATGGCGCGTGTTATGCTTCATAGCCGGAAACTCCCTTTATATTTTTGGGCAGAAGCAATTAACACCGCGGTCTATGTGATCAATCGCATCTATTTGCGTTCGGGTACTTTGAATACCCCATATGAGCTATGGTTTAGTAGAAAACCTAATATTAAGTATTTTCGTATCTTCGGGGGTCGCTGTTACATTTTACGCGATTGAGAAAATCTTGGAAAATTTGATTCTCGAAGTGATGAAGGAATTTTTATGGGTTATTCTACAAATAGTAGAGCATATCGAGTATACAATCTTGAATCTAAGACGATGATTGAATCAATTAATGTTAAAATAGATGAAGCTTCTCATTTGTCTTCTGTTAAATCTACTCTTGATATGTCTCTTGATGATGAATCTCCTGCTAATGATATTGCATCTTTGCATGATAAGTCTTCTGAAAATTTTGATGCATCTCATGGTTCTTCTAGTTCATCTAATGTGCAGGAATCATCACAATTACCCCCGAGTACTCCGTTACCTCAAACGCTACGTATCTCCAAGGACCATCCTGAATCGAACATCATTGGAGATCCTCAAGAAGGAGTTAGAACTCGGAGACAATTGGAATGTGGAGTCGCATGCTACGTCTCCATGGTAGAACCAACGAATATTGATGAAGCTCTTCAAGACGACTATTGGATTGAAGCTATGCAAGAATAGCTCAATCAATTTGAAAGGAACAAAGTCTGGGAATTAACGAAGCCCCCGAAGCAACAAAACATCATCGGTACAAAATGGATTTTCAAGAACAAGAAAAATGAAGAAGGTACCGTTATCGGAATAAAGCACGGTTAGTTGCTCAGGGCTATTCACAAGTTGAAGGTATAGACTTTGATGAAACTTTCTCCCCGCTAGCTCGTCTCGAGTCTATTCGTATCTTATTTGCTATAGCTTGTCATTTTAAAATAAAACTTTTTCAAATGGACGTTAAGAGCGCGTTTTTAAATGGTTTCTTAAATGAAGAAGTTTATGTTGCTCGACCGAAAGGTTTCATTGATTATAAACTTCCAAACCATGTTTTTCGATTTAAAAGGGCTCTTTACTGTCTAAAACAAGCGCCGCGAGCATGGTACGAAAGACTGACAAAGCACCTTTTGGAAAAGGGCTATACTCGAGGGGGAGTCGATCGCACACTCTTTGTGAAGCACTTTCAAGACAACTTCATTGTAGCACAAATCTATGTGGACGACATTGTGTTTGGTGCTACAAGGAACAATGATGCTTCAAAATTTGCCGAAACAATGGAAAGCGAATTTGAGATGTCCATGATTGGCGAGTTGACATATTTTCTTGAATTGCAAATAAAACAAACTGAAGAGGGCATTCATTTGTGTCAATCCAAGTATGCAAAGGAGTTGGTCAAGAAGTTTGGATTAGAAGATTCTAAAGACTTTCCGACTCCCATGGGAACTAGTAATAAGGGACTTGGATGTGAATCTCACGGGGAAAAAGTAGATGAGAAACTTTACCGAAGCATGATTGGAAGTCTACTTTACCTTACGGCTAGTCGCCCGGACATTGCCTTCAGTGTAGGGATTTGCGCGAGATATCTATCAGCACCAAAGGAAATTCACCTGAAAGCGGTGAAACGGATCATCCGGTACATCAAATATACGTTAAATTTCAGAATTTGGTATCCTATGGGCACATCTCTCGACATAATAGGATATTCGGATGCCGATTGGGCTGGATCAGTGGATGATCGGAAGAAGACGAGTGGTGCATGCTTTTACCTTGGCCATTGTCTTGTTGCATGGCATAGTAAGAAGCAAAACTGCATTGCTCTCTCGACTGCTGAAGCGGAATACATTTCAGTGGGAAGTTGTGCAACTCAATTGATTTGGATGAAGAGTGTATTGAGTGACTTCCGCATCCCGGCGACTTCGGTAACAATTCTTTGTGACAACACTAGTGCCATTAAACCCTGTGTTGCACTCAAGAACAAAACACATGGAACTTAGATATCATTTTCTTAGAGAGCTAGTTGAATCAAGTACTTTACAAATTTCTTATATTTCAACTGAAGATCAATTAGTCAATATTTTGACAAAACCTTTGGATCAAAAACGTTTTATTCATTTGCGAAAAGCAATAGGAATGCTTTCATTGAAATAACAATTTTTTGAACCATTGCTTAGGTTAGGTTTTATTTTGTATTTTTGTTCTTTCTTTTTGTTGGTATATAGAACATTAACTGAGCATTTGTTAAATTGACTTTAATTGCATCCTTTCATATTTTGAGAAATCTATTATGATTTGGATATCATGATAATTCATTTGATGCAATGATCATTTATATTAATTAGTTCATCTTTAATTGATCAAAGTCAATTCCTCTCTCAATGATCTCTTGGTATAGTTTTTATCTTATTTGATAGTTGAGTTAAGTATGAACACGAGATCAATTTTTGGTTGAATACTTCATATCTTAAATAATTGATAGCCAATTGAGGGGGAGTCTATTATTAAAGTTTCATGCTCAAAAGATGTGGAAAGAGTTACATCCTTAAGTGGAGTGTGAAAACTACCACCACATGGAGGAAAGAGCTACCACCTCGGTCGTCCGAGTACTGTGTGCAGCTACCACATGTTTACTAAGCATGGTGAATATTGTTTATTAAAATGTTTTTTGGAATACTTGACTTTGTCGAATTTCAAGGTTGGCATAAGGTGTGATTTTTATTGAAAGATGCTCAAAGAGCCACTTCCTACAATATATTGACTAGATAGCATTATCTAATTTATTTGGGATTTCAAACATCTATCGATCTTTGTGCTTCATTTTCTTTACTCAATTGATGATTTGATAAACGCATTACTCATTAGATCGTGATTGATGTTTTGAACTTGTTCAACTTTAAAGGATTTAATTTTTATAAACTTTCGTTTCATTATTTGGATATTATTGATAGATTTAGCATAATCTATTTTTTTTTGGATGTGAAATGATAATTTTCGTTTAAAGTTGATATACAAAAATGATTATATTTATTTTCTGGATTTTCTAGAATTTTTACAAATTTTTCTGGAGAAAAAATTGAATCCAATCCGGACTGGATGAATCCGATCCGGATCCCGAACGAGGGATTTCCCTGCAGGTAGCCGATCCGGACTAAGCTTCAAACCCGATCCGGACCGCGGCTAGGTTTTAATAGAAACGAAGGGTCTTTTGATTTCTATTCACTTCTAAACTTCTGTTTTCTACTTCCTAGAGTTTCTCTCTTTAGAATTCAGAGATTTGGAGCCTTCTCAAACTTGTTTTCTCTCGATTCAAGTAAGTTCTTTTGATCAAAATCATTGTTCTTCACTGTTTTTTTCTTTTTCTTCAAAACATGAGTGAAATTCATGCTACGAATTTAATTCTAAACGGTTTTAGATCAAATTTCTTTTGAAATTAGAACTCTGGACATGTTAGTTTTGTTTCTATGCCTTGTATTCACTTGATTAACGAATTTTTGAGCTTCGATTTTTAAAAATTCGGTTTTAGGACAAAATTTTGGAATTTTTCTAAAATCATGGGATTGATCTTTTTAAAATTCTTTTTGCAAAACTAACTTGATTCATAGTCTCTAAACACGATAATGATTGTTTGGGTATGATTTTTCAAATTTTTGAAATTAAACAATTTTTTCGTGTTCTTGAGTTCTTGCTCGCGGGATCTTTGTTTCAAACACTCCAGCAACAATGGTTGGCACTCGAGCAACCAACAAGCTCAAGAGAGCAAGAAAGAATCAAGAAGAATGAGAGTACATCTCTTTGGATGAGTCCGATTCGGAGACCGAGTCAGTGGACTGGGATGAACTCATGGAAGAAACCGCCGAGTCAGTGGACTGGGATGAACTCATGGAAGAAACCGCAACACCTGCTGCAGCGACATCAAAGGGCAAGGCCCCTGCAACTTCAAAGGCGAAGACACCGCCTACAACAGTTGAGAAAGGGAAAGCCCCTGCTTCAACAAAGGCGAAGACACCGCCTACTGCTGTCGAGAAAGGAAAAGCTCCCATGCAACCGACACCCATGTCAATGAAGCGAAAAACTGTTGCAAAGAGGAAAGGTAGATCTCGTGGAATTGAGATCGAAGAGCCAATTGCAAGTGAGCCACCTCCACAGGAGTTTGTGCACATTAGCACAGAAAGAATAAAAGATTTTGAGAAATGCGAATGCATAGGTGAGAGACATGTAAATGTCGCGGCTCTCATGGATCATTCAAAAGTGTTCGGAACACTTTTTGATCAAGCAGGACTTGCTCCCATCTGCAATTTTCCAGAGACTT
Organism: Tillandsia leiboldiana; assembly: GCA_029204045.2. Classification (NCBI taxonomy): domain Eukaryota; kingdom Viridiplantae; phylum Streptophyta; class Magnoliopsida; order Poales; family Bromeliaceae; genus Tillandsia; species Tillandsia leiboldiana. The sequence goes on along the minus strand of CM055070.1, from coordinate 37,819,105 downwards.
CTGGATATTGTCTTCATCTTGTGAGGACATTTTACCAATGTGCTACTAACCTTCAGGATCATGAGGACAGACCCAAGGAATTTCATACAATGGTCCGGAATGTCAAGCGCAAGATAACGCCTCAATTGATTAGGGAGGTGTTAGGAATGAATGCCCGAGTTGATGGGATTCATTATCTGAAGGGTCATGTGATGACCAATACAACTTGGAGAACGGTGGTAGATGGAATTTGTTTGCCGGATACTCGGTCGACGGGAAATTCAGTTCTTTCAAAAGAACTTCGACCGGAGTACAGATTCCTGAACTTTATAGTTTGCTACAACATTCTTCCAAATATGCAAACTAAAGTTCTTCGATGGGATAGAATGCTATTTCTCTATCTCCTTGGACATTCTACTGCTTCGTTGGGATCAAACTTCAACATTTCTTATCTTATCTGGTCAAGGACGGCAAGATATGTTGAAAATGCTCATCCGACTGAGAGGCTTCCTTTCCCAATGATTATTATGCGCATCTTCAGGAAATTTAACGTCGATACTGGATAGTCGGCGTATATGCATAGTTTGGGAACTATCAATGACTCAACTATTGTGAAGTCACTCTCTACTCGACCGGATGAGACCCCAACACCGCCAAGGAGCAAGAGACCTACAACAACAACAACAGCAGCAACAACAGAAGCAACAGCACCAGCAGCAGCTTCAGCTTCAGAGGATGATGCCTCTGTAACCTCAATTTATAAAGAACAATGACGACTTTCATCAGAGCAAGAACGCATGTCGACTGAAATCACGATGATATCTACGAACTTGGCTCAAGTAACTGCCGCCCAAGCTGAATTGAAGAAGAAATAGAAATCTCTTGCCAAGTTGGTCAAGAAGATTTTCCAGAAACTGGGTTGCAGCAGCTCTGATGATTCTGACTGATTTTCTTTTGTTGTTCTAATGTTCATCTTTTCCTTGCAGGTTTTTACTTTTAGTTCTTACCGTTTATGAACTTTAACTCCCTTTTATTGTAATTTTGGCTAACTTTCTGTGACAAAAGGGGGAGAGAACTGAAAACTGGGTATTTGGAACTTTTGGTAAGTACTTTGGAACTTGGGAAGAGAACATTGAAAACACTTTTGTGTTGGAACTTTGTGAACTTTTGAAAGGCGAAGTAAAGGTAAGTATGAAAACTTTGTGTACAGCCCCGACTAACTATTTGACTAACTATTTGGGCATGTAATATTACTAACAAGTTGCTTGATAACTGACATATTTTTTAACTTGTTAATTGTTTCGACATGACATTTGGATTTTAATGATTAGGGATATGTGAATCTTTGTTTGTAAATTTTTATACATATCTGATAATTAATGTCATGGTGAGTATAAACTCTATCTCTCTGATTGTTTATTGAATATTTGAATTCTTGAGGTATCTAACGATTTGTTTTGTCAAGAATTATTTCTTTTGCAGAGAGTACAAACGTCTAAGTTTAGAGTTTGTTTTAGGAGTTTATCTCTTGTATTAATTTTTATTTGGATCATACTTATAAATTTTTGTTGTATGGTGATAGCAACAAAAATATCTTTTACAATTTTTTTTAAGTGGATTTTTGTTTTGTCACGAAACCACCAAAGGGGGAGATTGTTAAGGATTTTGTTTTGGCGTATTTCGTGAAATGGTATAAGTCTTGAAGATTGAAGATGAAGAATTGTGGATCAACTATACCAATCTCAAGAAGAATGGATTCGGAATGATCAGGTACGTTTAACTAAATAATTTTGGTGATTCGGAATGATCAGGTATGTTTCTTCATCTATATTGTTCAATTTGATTCTAGGGTTTTCAAACTCTTATTTTTCATAGAATCAAATTGAAAAATACTTAGATGGTATTTCCTTATCTATCTTTGATCTAAGTATTCGGAGGATCATCACCAAATAAAACAACGATTTTATCAAGAATCGGCACGAGGATTCGCGTGGCCTTGTGGATTCAATGTGCTACCGCTCTTGTGGATTCGGAGCGAGGCGCGTTTGTGTGATCGAGACGTGTCGCATCGGTGAAGACCGTGGATTCGGTTGGACGTCGTGGATTCGACGTTGGACTTCGTGGATTCGAAGTTGAACGCAAATCGTGGATTCGAGGAGCGTTCGGAGCGAGCGGAGAAGATCAACTAGGAGCGTATGGAAAAGGTTGAGTCGGAGGGCTACGGTAAATCACCTTGTACGTGTTTAATCTTAGTGGATTTCGCCGTGTTATCGGTCCCGTGGTTTTTTACTCCTGTGACGGAGTTTTCCACGTAAATCTTGCGTACTTTATTTATTTTCTGCATTGGGTTATTTTTTACGCAACGATTTGGCGTGTTTATTATTTTCACCTATTCACCCCCCCCCCCCCCCCTCTAGGTGGTTTTTTCTCTATTCAGATCCATATTATTCATAACCCACATGTTCCATTGGCGGGCGCAGGCCGCCCACGTGCGCCAGGCGCACGGAGCACAGGGCGGCGGGGTACACATGGAGTGATCTAGTGGATTCAGGCGCCACACACGGCGTGATCCGGTGAATTCGGGCGGCTACAGTGCTTTTTGGGCGCCCGAAAGTTGGGCCCGAATCCGACAACCCACTATTTGGATTTTTGAGTATAAATAGGCCATTGTGGATTCGTTTGAAGACTTTTTAGATTCGATTTTCAAGCCATTTTCGACAGAGAGCTTCTACCTTAAGTCTTCTACACTTTTTGAGGTTTTGGAGAAATTTTGAAGACCGTTTGATATTTTTCCTCCCCGATCTCGCGGGCTTCGACGCTGTTCCAATACCGATCTTTTTCGTCGACTTTTCGTCCGATGACTCCCCTGAGCTGTATTTTTGGAATTTTTTGCCGATTTTTTGCGGCGACGTTTTCGTGACAGGTAGGCCTACGATTTCGGTACTCATCGCTCTACTCCATTTTGAGTTTTTATAGGAGTGCGTGCAGCATCTTTAGACCCTCTTTTTCTACGACACTTTTCTGGACAGGACTGAGGTAACCTTGTAATTTCTCAGTCTACGGGTGGTGGATTTTGGTGTTTAAGCACTCTGTGATGACCCAGATCTCCACAGAGCTTTTGTAGTGTGTTTCGCGACTTCTAGAGGCCCTTGCTGTGTGATAGAGGTGTTTGTGCGCGGATCGGACCCAAGAATTGGACTCAGTGTGGAAAACGGGGGCAAGTTTGCCTAACCGGAAGCCTTCGACAAATTTTAGAAGTGGAATTGGGCAAAACGGACATCGGATTTGGATTCAGCGCGTGAAAACGATGGAAATTGATTATTTACTTATATTTTTCGGAGCCCGAATGCCCAAGTAAGGATTTCGAGGCAAGTGATACTATTCCGGCGACCGGGGCAGCGCCGGCGGCGACGGGCAGGCGGCGGAGCACGGCGGCGCGGCTGCGGGCAGCGGAGCGGGCAGCTGGCGGGCCGGCCGGCCCACGGGGTTGGCGTGCACTGGGGGGCGGACGCGTGGCGACTCCCGGTTGGCCGGCTCGCGAGGCGCGGTTCACGGAAGCGCGCGGAGAGCTGTGTTAAGGAATTTGTTTTGGCGTATTTCGTGAAAGTGGTTAAGTCTTGAAGATTGAAGATGAAGAAGTTTGGATCATGTACCTCAATCTCAAGAAAGAAGAATTCAAAAGGATCAGGTACGTTTAACTAAATATTTTTGGTGATCCGAATACTTCTTATAGTGTAGAAACACTTGGATGAATTTTTAATTGCATAAAAATCAAAAACTGGACATGTTATATGTTCAGGATCCGGATCAGGCACTACAGTCCGGACCCCGAATATAGGGTAGTTCATGTGCAAATCCAGTCCGGAACACACCAGATTCAGTCCGGACCCCGAACGTGGAATTTGCTGAAATTGCATGAACAGTCCGGACCGTGGACACATCAGTCCGGACTCCGAATGCATGTTTTTCTGGAAATAGTCTGTTTAGCCACGACAATCCGGACCGCCGATTTACAGTCCGGACCGTCGTCCTGAAAAATTCCAGATTAGGTTAGTTTTTTATTCTTATCTTCTTCCAATGGTTTCTAACCTATAAATAGACCCTACGATTCATCTTCTAGGGCAGATCCGTGGAAGCCGAAAAAGAGAAAAATCCACATATAGAGAAGAAAGGAAATAACTAGATTTAATTCTATGTTTTTTCATCTATATTGATTAATTTGATTCTAGGTTTTCAAACTCAGATTTTGAGTAGAATCAAATTAATGAATACTTAGATGGTATTATCGATCTATTTCTAATCTAAGTATTCGGCGGATCATCACCACCCAAAAACAACGATTTTCCCAAAATCAACGCGTGGACTCGCGTGGCCTTGTGGATTCAAGGTGCTACCGCTCTCGTGGATTCGGAGCGAGGTACGTTCGTGGATTCGAGACGTGCTACTGGGTGAAGACCGTGGATTCGGCCGGACGTCGTGGATTCGACGTTGGACGCCGTGGATTCGGCGTTGGACGCTAATCGTGGATTCGAGGAGCGTTGCGGAGCGAGCGGAGAAGATCTACTAGGAGCGTATGGAAAAAGGTCGAGTCGTCTGTGAGTACGGTATATCACCTTTATACGTGTTTTAATTCTAGTGGATTTCGCCGTGTTATCGGTCCCGTGGTTTTTTACTCCGGTTTTGGAGTTTTCCACGTAAAAATCTTGCGTGTTATTTTTCATTTCCGCATTAGGTTTTATTGCGCAACGATTTTTGAGTGTTTATTGTTTACACCTATTCACCCCCCTCTAGGTATTTTTTCCCATATTTAGATCCATATTTTAATATAACCCATCAATTGGTATCAGAGAGGGAATAGGGTTGTAAACAATGGTTGAAGGTAGAAACATCAACAGACCCCCATTCTTCGATGGAACAAATTATGCCTACTGGAAAGTACGGATGAAAGCCTTTTTAATTTCTATCGACGAACGGGTGTGGCAATCAATCGAGTTAGGATGGTTAAATCCAACTGAAATTATTGCTGATGTTCGTACCATAAAACCTAGGTCGAAATGGACCAAGGAAGAGATTGACTCATCTTCTTACAATGGCAAAGGAATTAACGCCTTATTTAATGCTTTGTCTCAAACTGAGTTCTCTCGCGTCTCGGCATGTGAGACTGCGAAAGAAATCTGGGATGTTCTACAAGTTACACATGAGGGAACTAACCTCGTGAAGATTCAAAAACTGCAAATGCTTACGAGCAAGTTTGACTCTATTTTCATGGCAGAAAATGAATCGTTCACAGATTACTATACACGATTGCAAGATATCGTGAATTCATGTGCTAACTTGGGAGAGAAAATTCCAGAATTTAAAATTGTAAGGAAGATTTTAAGAACTCTTCCTGAAATATTTCGTTACAAGGTTACGGCCATTGAAACAATTAAACACCCGGACGAAATCCGTATAGAAGAATTAGTTGGTTCATTACAAACTTATGAAATGACATTTCCTACTAACTATTCTTCGGGAAAGGCATCCTCTTCTAAGTCTTCAGGTTTTGCGTTGAAAACAACAAAAGAAGAAGACGCGGATTCATCCTCCTCAGACGATGACGAGAACCTATCTATGGAGGATTTCGAGAAAGAACTTGCTCTCTTGACGAGGAAATTTCGCCGAAACTTTCGAAGGGGTAATTCTGGCAAAACTTCATCCTTCGTAAAGTCGAAGAAAGGCAAAGGGAATTCAAGCTTTAAGTCAAGAAAGAAAAAGAGTTTTTCAAAGGATAAGAAAAACTCAGAGGGACAAGTCCAATGCTTCAAGTGCCGAGGATACGGCCATATCTCAACGGAGTGTCCCAATAAGAATCCGGCAAAGAAGAAAGCGATGCAAGCCGTCACTTGGGATGACACCTCAACGTCAAATGAGTCATCTTCAAGTGATGAAGAAAACAACGCAACGGCATTCCGCGCGTCCACATCTTCACCTTTTGTATGCTTTATGGCAAGTACATCTGAGTCATTGTCCAACTCCTCCCAAGTTGAAAAGAATGCAACGGACGATGAGTCGGATAATTCCGAAGGTGAAGACTTTGCTTTTGCCTACCATAAACTTTTGAGGGATTCAAAGAAACTGGCAAAACAAAACAAGGGGTTGAGAGGGAGATTGCAGGATCTCGAAGAAGAAGTAAAAAGAGCAACTTCTCTCTCGACCGGTCTTGAAGTGGAAAGGGATAACCTGATCAAAGCAAATGCTTCACTTCAAGAGAAAAATGAGCATTTCGAGAAGGAACATGTAAAAATGGTTGATAAAGCAAATTACTTCTTGAAGCTCTACTCCGAGGCTCGACAAGAAAAAATGGAAATAACGAAGGCTATTTTCCAACTCAAGGATGATTTAAAGCAATTTTCTTCTGGAAGGAGTAAGTTGGATAAGATGCTTGGTCTTGATCAAACAAACCAATTCGGCCTCAGATATAGTCGAACTGGAGACAGTCCTAGTTCGAGCCAAACAGTTTTTGTGCCCCAGTCGGTAACTCCTCCTCCGACGACGGAAATCACTGCATACAACGACAACCACCTTACCTCACCTTCTTCGAGATCGTTAAGCACAAAGGTATGTTTTCGTTGTGCTTTTGCAGGGCACATAAGAAGAAATTGCAAGATTGAAGCGAAACGATCAATTCAAGCACCTCTTGCAACAACTACCAACAACACATTCATTCCCCGAAAATCAAAGGAGATTTCTTCAAAGGAAAAGAATGTTGGTAGTTCACCCCACAAGACGACGACGTCAAGGAAAAGCGATGAATCAATCAAGACGCTTTCACCAAGGAGAATAACTTCACGAACATTGCCAATGCAGTCCAAAAAGGTTTGGGTGCGCAAAGGTGAAATCTTCCCTTGTCTTGTTGTTCATACTTCTTTGCATGCTTATGACAACTCGTCTTGGTATCTGGATAGTGGATGTTCCCGTCACATGACCGGTGACAAAAACTGTGTCACGCCCCGAGATTCAAAAGTGGGTCTAATTTTTTTTTTTTTTTTTTTTTTTAAATCAGAGTTTAAAATCTTGATTTCTCCAAGGCGTGAACAGACTGCCACACATATAGAAAAGTCTCTGTACATCAAACAGAGCCTTCCCTATATGTGCTCGGCTAACAGAAACAGTCAATCAGAGTAGATACTAGATAGCTATACTAAATAAGTTCTACTCTATTACAACCACAAGGTTCATAAGTTAATACATCCAGTTATCAAAATGGAAATACAGTTGCAATGTTTTACTAAATCAAAAGGGGTACATCCTACCAGGGATAAATCTACCACGCGTCCTCACACAGAACGTCCAAAGGTCCCCGCACCCGAAGGACCTGAAAAACAGTCACCCGAGGGTGTGAGACACACCGGAGTGTATCTGTCACGCCCCGGGGGTTAGCATCGCGCGGAAGAGGAGCCACCGATGCCCCTGAATCAGCCATATATTTTTTTTGTAAAACAATACTCCCCGGCGCGTGCACAGACCCGCCGCATACACAAATTCGCTCTGTGAACGGGCAGAGTCTCCTTTGTATATGCACGGCGTCTCAACTATAAGGTGCCTCACAAGGCGTAGCACATACAATCTCTAACCACAGCAGTTAAGGTCTCGTTCACATGCAACCATACAACTCGCGTGAAAATCTATTATTCACTTAGCGCAGGGAGGCCGATGTTTTGAAAGGATAAAGAATCACAAGGTTTTGAAAGCGGCATCCACACGATGCCATCGTTTAATGAAAGACAGTTTGAAAGCCACATAAATCCACAGGGTTTGAAAAGCTAGGTGCCCACACAACACCCACGTTTTAAAAGTAGTTTTCGCAACCGATTTACTTTGCTTTTTCATTGTTTAAAACGGCCAAGCATGAAAGGAAGCAACAATCCATCATTTATTCAAAAGGAGGAAAGGGCAACATCCACTTCGACCCCACGAGGGTATCGCAATCCACATCTAGCTAGCATGAATAATAACTGAAAAGGGAGAAGAAAGTCACTGTATCTGAAGTCACCAAAATGCCAGATCAGCACTCTCGCGGCCTCACCGGTGCCCCAGTACCCGCCCTTGGACGAACCTGTCACGGAGTGGGAAGTCAGTGACTGGAATAAACATAATGAGCAAGAAAACTATAATAATCAAACCACTGTAACCAGAGCAACTGTCACCCCTCATACGTCATCAACATGAATATGTCCTGCACCAAACATAAACCGGGCACCCTCCCCGGACACCGCACCGGGCCCCTACCCCGGTGCGGTGTCCGGGGAGGGTGCCCGGTTTATGTTTGGTGCAGGACATATTCATGTTGATGACGTATGAGGGGTGACAGTTGCTCTGGTTACAGTGGTTTGATTATTATAGTTTTCTTGCTCATTATGTTTATTCCAGTCACTGACTTCCCACTCCGTGACAGGTTCGTCCAAGGGCGGGTACTGGGGCACCGGTGAGGCCGCGAGAGTGCTGATCTGGCATTTTGGTGACTTCAGATACAGTGACTTTCTTCTCCCTTTTCAGTTATTATTCATGCTAGCTAGATGTGGATTGCGATACCCTCGTGGGGTCGAAGTGGATGTTGCCCTTTCCTCCTTTTGAATAAATGATGGATTGTTGCTTCCTTTCATGCTTGGCCGTTTTAAACAATGAAAAAGCAAAGTAAATCGGTTGCGAAAACTACTTTTAAAACGTGGGTGTCGTGTGGGCACCTAGCTTTTCAAACCCTGTGGATTTATGTGGCTTTCAAACTGTCTTTCATTAAACGATGGCATCGTGTGGATGCCGCTTTCAAAACCTTGTGATTCTTTATCCTTTCAAAACATCGGCCTTCCTGCGCTAAGTGAATAATAGATTTTCACGCGAGTTGTATGGTTGCATGTGAACGAGACCTTAACTGCTGTGGTTAGAGATTGTATGTGCTACGCCTTGTGAGGCACCTTATAGTTGAGACGCCGTGCATATACAAAGGAGACTCTGCCCGTTCACAGAGCGAATTTGTGTATGCGGCGGGTCTGTGCACGCGCCGGGGAGTATTGTTTTACAAAAAAAATATATGGCTGATTCAGGGGCATCGGTGGCTCCTCTTCCGCGCGATGCTAACCCCCGGGGCGTGACAGATTAAGATGGTATCAGAGCGGTAAACTTTAACCACAACAGTCGGGGCCCAACATCCACGGGGCGCGATACACTAACTACTGATTAATAAAGTGAACTGGGGGATTTAATTTTAGTACGTCTGTAGGTCGTGGTGCTAGACCCGATAGGTCTAGGGTTGACTTGGTTTCTTTGTATGTAGCGATTAATGGCCCGAAAGGGGTTATCAGCGGAGAACGCAGGGGCAGAAAGTACGGTGCCAATAGCGGCGGAGTATCAGCTGCTCCGACAACAACTACAAGAGGTGGCCGGGCAGTTGGCAACCCTTATGGAACAAATGCGGCAGTGGGCGCAACAGTCGACATTACCAATGGAGGTCGCCCAGGCTTCTTTGCCCGGACCAACCGCACCAGTGACGAGACCGTCGGTGGCGGTCAGCGAGACTACGGTTGCCCCTTCTCCGACCTCGGTGACCGAGATACCGCAGGTTCATCCGACGACGCCTTCAGCAGCACTAACACCAGCAACTTCGGGACTTATGCCGGGGGCCACTGTTGGAGCTCCCTTGGGAGAGACCGTGGTGACACCTATCCCCAGAATGACCGCCGTTACTGCGAGGGCACCGCCCTTCCATCTTGGACCACATTCCGAGAAAAACTGTTTGAGGAATTTCTCTCCGACAGCATCAAACAGCAGATGGAAGATGACCGGAAGCACATCAAGAAAGGAAGTCAGACAGTTACGGGTTATCAACGGGCAAATTGTGAGGTTGACCAAATGTGTTCCCCCTGTTATAAGAGATGAATCTCACAAAGCCCGTCTTTTTGTGAATGGTTTACAAAGCAATATCTACAAGGTGGTGCAAACGGCGGATTTGCACACCTTCTAGGAGGTGGTCGATAGAGCCACCACAGTGGAGCACGAATTTGCGAGTTCACGAGCCCGACGGGAGAGCTCAGATTGCGGCGGGGATACGAAACGAGCTCGACCTTGTTTTGGAAAGGAGCATACCAAGAGGAGCCGGCCTCCTAAATACCTGAGATGGCAATAAGGAACCACGAATGCGCCGACGGGAGGACAATGGTCGGTGGACAAGTCTTGCATCAATTGCGGTGGAATACACCAAGTGACCGAATGTCCCCAGAAGCAAGACCACCGTTTTCGATGCGGCAAACCGGGGCGCCATTGTTTCAACTGGCCCTCGGAAACAGGGACATCACCCGTAGCAGCATCCCACCCCTCCCCCTCGCTTCATGTTTCTCCCTACCATAGATATTAGAAGAAATCCCATCGTAGAAATAAGTTCGGTCGGATCCTCCGGCTACCCCTCGAGGCAGGCGGCTGTACTCCTTCCTGCCCAGCGAGGGCGAGACGGGTTCTTAGTCTCTAAGGACTAATGAGGTCTCCGTTAAAAGTTAACGGCATCACGCTTGGGGCCGACAGCCACGGCAATCTTTAAGTGGTAGCTGACTGCTTGAAGTTCCAAGTGCGTCTCCGGGAACCGGACTTACCGAAAAACAGCCTTACGAACTCGGAGTGGTCGACATGAGTTCACGGTCATACCGTTTAGACTCGTTAACGCACCAGCGGTATTCACGGGCATGATGAATAGGATACTCAAGCCCTCCTTAGACCAGTCGGTAATGGTCTTATAGTGGACGTTCCGATCTACTCTCACAACAGACAAGGGGTATGGGGAACACTCGCGAGTAATCCCCTAGACCCTCCAGGATCAGCAACCATATGCCAAACTCATAAAGTGTGAGTTTTGGCTCCGTGAGGTGGACTTTTTGGGGCATGTCGTTTCGACGTCTGGAATTGCAGTGGATCCGAGGAGGATCGAGTCAGTGGCCAACTGGGCTCGGCCAACAACGGTGACGGAGATCCGAAGCTTCCTAGGACGGGCAGGCTACTACAGACGCTTCGTGGGAGGCCACTTCCCTAAATCGACTAACCCAAAGCGGGTAGAGATTCGTCTGGACAGCCCAGTGCCAAAGGAGTTTCAAAGAACTTAAAGACAGACGCACACAGGTGCCAGTGCTCATGCAGCTGAAGCCCGGAAAGGACTATAAGATCTAGTCTGACGAATCTCCAAGAGGATCTTGGGAGACCAAACGATGGACACGTAACTACAACTGGTGCAAGACAGAATGTCCTCGGAGCAAGGCGAAATTTTTACGAGTGACTCAGGGATGTAATAAGGTTCCGGGGACGAATTCGTGTGCCCGATAAGCTAGAAACGAGGGAAGAAAATCTAGCCAAAGTATATAATACCTCCTATACCGCGCATCCCGGAGGTACAAAGAGGTGCAGGGATCTATGGCAGACCTTCTGGTGGCCCAAATCGAAAGAGCGATGTGGCACAAATTGTGGCGCAATATTGGGTGTGCCAACAGGTGAAAGCGAAACATCAGCGACCGGCGTGGGAAAGCAGACGTTTCGGCTACGAGGGAGGTAGTAGCAAGGAAGACCTCGTACAAGAGAAATTTTGGCCACGACCCCAAAGGAACCCTTAGAAGTAATGCTTCGTACCCTCCTGCCCAATAAGGAGGTGAAGACTTAGTTGTCTTTTATGTTGGCTATTTAGTTATGGGTTAAATAGGTCCAACTTCCGGCCTTGTGACAATAGACCCGAGGCGTTGTAACAGTACGCCTTAGACGTCCAGGTGAGGTGAGTCGGGCCAAGACCCGAGGCGTTGTAACAGTACGCCTTAGACGTCCAGGTGGGTTGAGTCAGGTCAAGATCGGTGGCGGTGTGACAGAACGCCTTAAGTAAATGAGTTGCGTATTGCTAATAGTTCGAGCTTTTGGGATTGTTGGTTGGCGTCAATGACCCGATATTCGGGATTTTGTAGCGCGTAGGCCCGGTGACATACCGGTTGGCTTTACTGCCAAACCTCGATGCGGATCTTAGCACGAGAGGACAAAAGGGTTGCGCAACCGGACGATCCCCCTATGGGAAGGCGCTGTGAAGCAACCAGGAAGAATGTGAGGTAACTTAGGAACCAGAGTCAAAGATGGGGGAGTGCTACCCGGACCTCTTCGCCGTAGGCGGGAGTTAAGTTTCGGGGACGAAACTTGTTTTTATTGGTGAGTGGTGTAAGACCCGGCTTTTCCTTAACCCTTCTGGTCACCCTCTTCTTGTAGTGCCTGACCGGGGGCCTCATTTTTGGTGTTTTTCCGGACAGACCGTCGGGGCCCGCAAATAATTTTAGGCGGTAGAGCTCGCGGAACGGAGCGCGTGGGCGCGATCGGTTTATTTTTCCGACTCCCGGTCTGACCAGAATTAATTCTCGAAGTTGGGGCCCCCCTTAGACGCCTCGGGATCCGTGTCGGCAGCCCGCACACCTTTTAAGGTAAACCCTAATTCCTTTAGTATATAAATATAGCCGTGTGGGAAAGAGGATTAGGGTTCCTCTTTTTCTTTGTCTTTTGGTGGCCGCCTCTTTTCTTCTTCCTCTTCTCCCTCCCTCGTAGCCGCCGGCAAAGAATAACCAAGCGCACGGGCAAGGGTGGACCGGTGGAGGCAAGCGGACGATCCCTCCTTCTCCTCCTCTTTCGCACATCGAGGTGAGTCGGAAACGTTTCCGTTTGGGGGAATCTCCCTCTCTTTTTTTCTTTTGTTGGTCACGAGGAGGGAGGAGGGGGGGGGGGGGGCGGCGCCGTCGCGCATCGCTGCGCGCGGGGCCGGCCGCGGGTGGGGCGCTGTGCGGGCAAGTGCCGCGCGGGGTCGCCCCACGCCGCGGGCAGCGCGCCGCGCGACACTCGGCCGCGCGCGGGGCCGCCCGCAAGAGGGGGCGCCCGCGCGGGCTGGTGCCGCGCGGGGCCGCCCCGCACCGCGGGCAGCGCGCCCGCGCGGCGCTCGGCCGTGCGGGGCCGCCCGCAAGAGGGGGCGCCCGCGCGGGCTGGTGCCGCGCGGGGCCGCCCCGCACCGCGGGCAGCGCGCCCGCGCGGCGCTCGGCCGCGCGGGGCCGCCCGCAAGAGGGGGCGCCCGCGCGGGCTGGTGCCGCGCGGGGCCGCCCCGCACCGCGGGCAGCGCGCCCGCGCGGCGCTCGGCCGCGCGGGGCCGCCCGCAAGAGGGGGCGCCCGCGCGGGCTGGTGCCGCGCGGGGCCGCCCCGCACCGCGGGCAGCGCGCCCGCGCGGCGCTCGGCCGCGCGGGGCCGCCCGCAAGAGGGGGCGCCCGCGCGGGCTGGTGCCGCGCGGGGCCGCCCCGCACCGCGGGCAGCGCGCCGCGCGGCGCTCGGCCGCGCGGGGCCGCCCGCAAGAGGGGGACACCCGCGCGGGCTGGTGCCGCGCGGGGTCGCCCCTCTCCGCGAGCAGCGCGCCCGCGCGGCGCCCGGCCGCGCGGGGCCGCACCGCAGGAGGGGCGCCCGCGCGGGCTGGTGCCGCGCGGGGCTGCGCCCAGGCAGAGTGTTCGTCGCACGGGCCGGTGCTGTGCGAAGAACTCCGCTGCACGCTGTTGGGGGTCGTTGTAAGCTTCAGACTTTTAAGCTTTGACTTGCCCTTGTTCCTTCAGGAGTGCGGGACGCTGTTGGCGACTGGTGCACAGACGCGGACTGAACGAACGCAGGACGACGCACACAAGGTGGGTACTTTCCCGGGGATTTCGGGAATGGGGTTTAACAGTTAGAAATAGCATGTTGGGGCAAGGTGGAATTGTCAGTCTCCTTCTGTTTACATTTGCTAACCCTGTTAAAGCCATTGTGGGGATATTTGGTTGCCGAGTCAGGTGCTCGGTCTGGGTTTGCCGAGGATGGTGCTCGAATGAGGCTCGAGATTTGCTACACGCACAAAGATCTTAGTAATTGCATGTTTACATTTGCTAACCCTGTTAAAGCTATTGTGTGGATATTTGGTTGCCGAGGCAGGTGCTCGGTCTGGTTTGCCGAGGATGGTGCTCGGATGAGGCTCGAGATTGCTACACGCACACCCGCGGTTTGGCCACCGCAAAGGGTGTGCTTTTTCGGAAAAGTGGTACGTTGACCCGTGTACCCCACGCGGCGGTGGCGTTAGGAATGGGGGCCCCCATGGGTGGGGGGTGTGAGCGGTGATGTCGAGGCAGGTGCTCGGCGGCCGAGGCAGGTGCTCGGCGGTGGGCATCGGGGAAGGTGCCCGATGTTGTTTTGATACAGGGTGTGGTTATGGTGGATGATGCCGAGGTGGGTGCTCGGCGGCCGAGGCAGGTGCTCGGTAGGGGTCTCCGAGGCAGGTGCTCGGTGTGGTTGCCGGGGGAGGTGCCCGGTGTTGGTTTGCACGAGGTTCTGCATTATATTGTTTGCACGGGGTTCAGCATTGTATGGTTTGCACATGGTGCTTCATTGTTGGTTGCTCTGGTTTCTATCGTGGTTTGCCTGACTTTAGCCCTATTTGCTTATTATGTTATTTTCTTGTCACTGACTCCCCACTCCGCGACAGGTTCACCCAGACCGTCCGGGGTCGAGCGCTAGGGCACCGGAGAGGCCGCAAGAGTGCTGCTCTGACTTTGATCAAGCTTCAGACACAGTGACCTTTCTTTCCCTTTATCTTTTATTACTCATGTTAGTTGGTTGTGGTTTGCGATACCCCCGTGGGGTCGAAGTGGATGTTGCCTTTTCCTTTTTGAATAATTGAATGAATTCTACGTTCTCTCTTACTTGGCCGTTTTGAACGATGAAAAGCAAAGAAAACCGTTTGCGAAAACTACTTTTAAAACGTGGGTGTCGTGTGGGCACCGAGCTTTACAAACCTTATGGGATTTATGTGTTTGCGAACTGTTTTCATAAACGATGGCGTCGTGTGGATGCCGCTTTCAAAACCTTGTGATTATTTATCCTTTCAAAACACCGGCCTCTATGCTCTAAGTGAATGCTAGAATATCATGTGAATTGTTTGGTTGTATGTGTACGAGACCCCAACTGATGTGGTTAGAGATTGTGTGTGCTACGCCTTGTGAGACACTTTGTAGTTGAGACGCCGTGCATATACAAAGGAGACTCTGCCCGTTTGCAGAGTGAATTTGTGTATGCGGCGGGTCTGGGCACGCGCCGGGGAGTAATGTTATACAAAAAAAAATATATGGCTGATTCAGGGGCATTGGTGGCTCCTCTTCCGCGCGATTCGAACCCCCGGGGCGTGACAGATTAAGACACCATCTTAATCTGTCACGCCCCGGGGGTTCGAATTGCGCGGAAGAGGAGCCACCGATGCCCCTGATTCAGCCATATATTTTTTTTGTAAAACAATACTCCCCGGCGCGTGTCCAGACCCGCCGCATACACAAATTCACTCTGCAAACGCGCAGAGTCTCCTTTGTACATGCACGGCGTCTCAACTACAAAGTGTCTCACAAGGCGTAGTACATACGATCTCTAACCACATCAGTTGGGGTCTCGTACACATACAACCAAACAATTCACATGACATTCTAGCATTCACTTAGAGCATAGAGGCCGGTGTTTTGAAAGGATAAATAATCACAAGGTTTTGAAAGCGGCATCCACACGATGCCCTCGTTTGTGAAAACAGTTCGCAAACACATAAATCCCACAAGGTTTATAAAGCTCGGTGCCCACACGACACCCACGTTTTAAAAGTAGTTTTCGCAAACGGTTTTCTTTGTTTTTCATCGTTCAAAACGGCCAAGTAAGAGAGAACGTAGTATTCATTCAATTATTCAAAAAGGAAAAAGGGCAACATCCACTTCGACCCCACGGGGGTATCGCAAACCACAACTAACTACATGAGTAATAAAAGATAAAGGGAAAGAAAGGTCACTGTGTCTGAAGTTCGATCAAAGTCAGAACAGCACTCTTGCGGCCTCTCCGGTGCCCTAGCGCTCGACCCCGGACGGACTGGGTGAACCTGTCACGGAGTGGGGAGTCAGTGACCAGAAACAGTATTAAAATCAATACGGGCTAAAGAAAGGCAAACCACGATAAAAACCAGAGCAATCAACAATGTAGCACCCAGTGCAAACAATATAATGCAGAACCTCTTGCAAACAATACAATGCAGAACCTTGTGCAAGCATAACCGGGCACCTCCCCCGGCAACCACAAACACCGGAGCAACCATCCCTCCCATGCATCATCCACCATAACCACACCCTGTATCAAAACAACATCGGGCACCTTCCCCGATGCCCACCGCCGAGCACCTGCCTCGGCCGCCGAGCACCTGCCTCGACATCACCGCTCACACCCCCCACCCATGGGGTACACGGGTCAACGTACCACTTTTCCGGAAAAGCACACCCTTTGCGGTGGCCAAACCGCGGGTGTGCGTGTAGTAAATCTCGAGCCTCATCCGAGCACCAACCTCGGTAAACCAGACCGAGCACCTGCCTCGGCAACCAAATATCCACACAATAGCTTTAACAGGGTTAGCAAATGTAAACATGCAATTACTAAGATCTTTGTGCGTGTAGAAAATCTCGAGCCTCATCCGAGCACCAACCTCGGCGAACCAGACCGAGCACCTGCCTCGGCAACCAAATACCCACTCAATAGCTTTAACAGGGTTAGCGCATAAACAGAAGGAGACTGACAATTCCACCTTGCCCCAACATGCTATTTCTAACTGTTAAACCCCATTCCCGAAATCCCCGGGAACGTACCCACCTTGTGTGCGTCGTCCTGCGTTCGTCCAGTCCGCGTCCGTGCACCAGTCGCCAACAGCGTCCCGCACTCCTGAAGGAACAAGGGCAAGTCAAAGCTTAAAAGTCCGAAGCTTACAACGACCCCCAACAGCGTGCAGCGGAGTTCTTCGCACAGCACCGGCCCGTGCGACGAACACTCTGCCTGGGCGCAGCCTCGCGCGGCACCAGCCCGCGCGGGCGCCCCTCCTGCGGTGCGGGGCGACCCCGCGCGGCACCAGCCCGCGCGGGCGCCCCTCCTGCGGGCGGCCCCGCGCGGCCGGTCGCCGCGCGGGCGCGCTGCTCGCGGAGCGGGGCGACCCCGCGCGGCACCAGCCCGCGCGGGTGCCCCCCTCTTGCGGGCAGCCCCGCGCCGCCGAGCGCCGCGCGGCGCGCTGCCCGCGGTGCGGGGCGGCCCCGCGCGGCACCAGCCCGCGCGGGCGCCCCCTCTTGCGGGCGGCCCCGCGCGGCCGAGCGCCGCGCGGGCGCGCTGCCCACGGTGCGGGGCGGCCCCGCGCGGCACCAGCCCGCGCGGGCGCCCCCTCTTGCGGGCGGCCCCGCGCGGCCGAGCGCCGCGCGGGCGCGCTGCCCGCGATGCGGGGCGGCCCCGCGCGGCACCAGCCCGCGCGGGCGCCCCCTCTTGCGGGCGGCCCCGCGCGGCCGAGCGCCGCGCGGGCGCGCTGCCCGCGGTGCGGGGCGGCCCCGCGCGGCACCAGCCCGCGCGGGCGCCCCCTCTTGCGGGCGGCCCCGCGCGGCCGAGCGCCGCGCGGGCGCGCTGCCCGCGGTGCGGGGCGGCCCCGCGCGGCACCAGCCCGCGCGGGCGCCCCGCTCTTGCGGGCAGCCCCGCGCGGCCGAGCGCCGCGCGGGCGCGCTGCCCGCGGTGCGGGGCGGCCCCCGCGCGGCACCAGCCCGCGCGGGCGCCCCCTCTTGTGGGCGGCCCCGCGCGCGGCCGAGTGTCGCGCGGCTTGCGGGCGGCCCCGCGCGGCCGAGCGCCGCGCGGGCGCGCTGCCCGCGGTGCGGGGCGGCCCCGCGCGGCAACAGCCCGCGCGGGCGCCCCCTCTTGCGGGCGGCCCCGCGCGGCCGAGCGCCGCGCGGGCGCGCTGCCCGCGGTGCGGGGCGGCCCCGCGCGGCACCAGCCCGCGCGGGCGCCCCCTCTTGCGGGCGGCCCCGCGCGCGGCCGAGTGTCGCGCGGCGCGCTGCCCGCGGCGTGGGGCGACCCCGCGCGGCACTTGCCCGCACAGCGCCCCACCCGCGGCCGGCCCCGCGCGCAGCGATGCGCGACGGCGCCGCCCCCCCCCCCTCCTCCCTCCTCGTGACCAACAAAAGAAAAAAAGAGAGGGAGATTCCCCCAAACGGAAACGTTTCCGACTCACCTCGATGTGCGAAAGAGGAGGAGAAGGAGGGATCGTCCGCTTGCCTCCACCGGTCCACCCTTGCCCGTGCGCTTGGTTATTCTTTGCCGGCGGCTACGAGGGAGGGAGAAGAGGAAGAAGAAAAGAGGCGGCCACCAAAAGACAAAGAAAAAGAGGAACCCTAATCCTCTTTCCCACACGGCTATATTTATATACTAAAGGAATTAGGGTTTACCTTAAAAGGTGTGCGGGCTGCCGACACGGATCCCGAGGCGTCTAAGGGGGGCCCCAACTTCGAGAATTAATTCTGGTCAGACCGGGAGTCGGAAAAATAAACCGATCGCGCCCACGCGCTCCGTTCCGCGAGCTCTACCGCCTAAAATTATTTGCGGGCCCCGACAGTCTGTCCGGAAAAACACCAAAAATGAGGCCCCCGGTCAGGCATTACAAGAAGAGGGTGACCAGAAGGGTTAAGGAAAAGCCGGGTCTTACAGTATCCCAGTGGGCACGACGGGCCGGGAAATAGCAAGCCGTACCTACTGGATACAATAATAAGCGGAAACAGAAGTAGGATATACTGAAGATCAATGCAGGTATATAATCTAAGAAGATCGAACATAGATCAATAGAACAGGGTATGCATATATAACACAATCATACTATGCATGACAAATCTATAACAGATATGAAAATGCAGGTAATCAAACAAGTAGGAATATCAAGAAGGTGCATCAAAGGTAGTACCACGAATATACCCAATCAAATGCCACTGTTGGCCACAAGGGCCTCAGGCTAAACTGCCATGGAGCATATGGACCTCAGGCAAAAGCCACTTTTGGTCATTGGGGCCTCAGGCTAAACCACTTTTGGACACCCAGCAAGCTATCATAACCCCACAAGGCTCACGGGTCAATCAGACCTCTCTACCGATAAAGAACACCACTGCGGGTAGCTAATCCGCCGGTGTGCGCGACTGAAAGCTGGCTCGACACGGCGATCATAATGCTGATGCTCAAACCATGGTCCACTGACCAAATAGACGGCAAGAAGCCGAGGAAAATCCCCACCGGGATACAAGTATAACATGCCACATACTGAAGTAGTATCTCCTATTCTAAATATGCAGTGAAGAATAGAGACAGGTATAGAACTATGCTAGTGACCAATCAAGCATGGCATGTGTCCAGGAATATACATATCTACTGCTGGAAGGAAGCATGATATATCTCAATAGAGTAATCAAACAACTGCTGGAATATAGGCATGATATATCTCAATAGAGTAATCAAACAACTATTAAATATAGGCATGATAAAAGCTCATCTGTGGGATCAAAGCTATGCAGATGTAAGGATTTTGTGCTGATATGCAAGCAAGTAGTAAGAGCAGGTACAACTCAGTAGCAATCAAAATACTGAATCTCAATCCACGGTCGGTAGACCGGACAGTCGGCGAGAAGCCGAGGAAATCCCCATCGGGATATCGATACTGATGCAAATCATGCCAGGTACTGAGACTAGAACTCCTATTCTAAACATGCAATGAAGAATAGAGTATAACGAAAGGCTCATCTGTATAATCAAGCAATATAGCTGTAATGACTGAATGCTGGAATGAAAGCATATAGTAAGGCTAAAGCATAGGTTCAGGGCTACACCAAGAACAGGGGTCCGACCTACCACGGCACCCCGTAGGGCCGACCTGATAAAACGCGGACCGAAGATAAACCCACCTATATATAGGAGGAACAACATCTCCACCAGAAGGCTCGTTGGTCGGAGTCAGACTGCAAAGACCTGGATCATGAATACTGATCAGGAAATGACCCACACATATCCAAAATCCACTAAATAAACCTTGTTTTGGCTCGTTCTCTTAAACGGAGAGTCATTTTTACGAACCGTCACCTCCAGTAGGTGACATTCAACTTGCTGAACACCGTGCTCACCTATTTGCGATAGCACGGAACCCGAGGAAAACTTCGGGCCACAATTTACTTGTCTATCATAGCCTAAACGCATTTTCGTTTCTTCGGCTCATCTAAACCCAAATTAAACGCGAGCATCGCGTTCAGTGACCCCAAATTAGCCAGGAGTACACTGTCGCAACTCCGCAAACAGACCCAAACACTTATTACAAGCAACTATTTGACATAAGGCTTGGTTTTGATATAACTTTAAATATATACATTTTTAACTGAGACTCCTTGAATCACATTGCCTCTGGACAATGCCAGGACCCCGGGGCTTGCCCTACTTGCAGCCCAGGTCTGCTGGATCACCCAGATCCAAAGCCTTGCACACTTACAAGTTCACAATGCTCCAAACATTATTCCACACAGATCCAACTTGATCTGAAGTGAGCATTAAGCTCAGGGGACTATTTGGAGCAACTTTCATTTTTACATTGAAACCTAAATCCATTTGTTTCTTCTCTGTGGCAATACATCAAACACTTGGTGTACACTTTTCACATAACACACACAACACCCAACCCAGAGTTGGTTCTCTGCAACCACAGCACCAGAGGCATTCTAACTTGGAAGGAAATGCTCTAAAGAGTTCACTCTTCCTTTCCTGCAAGCCTGGGCCAAGGTTTACTGTCTGGATTGGCCGGAGCAACGAAGAAGATGAAGTCTTTTGCTTTGAAAATCATGACCATCCAACCAGTACATCTGGGACCCAACCACTTGGCCAATTGGACGCTAAACCATATCCCAAACTCACCTGAAGCCGTGCCCGGCGACAGGACACGGCGGCGACGGCGGCGGAGCAAAAGCTCAGTTTGGAGCTTTCACCTCTAATGGTGGATTTCTTCTGAGGTAACTTGGAGCCTTCCAACTTGGATGGAAAGTTTATAATGGATCCCAGGAAGCTTCTGGACCAACCCATCCCGGCCGGAGTTGGCCGGAGCACCGGCGACCGCAACTAGGCTAAGAATCGGGTCATCCATGGCCACGCCGCTTTGGTGCTGCATGGATGCCATGCAAGTGCATGGGTGCACTCCCCTTGGTCCCAGCAAGTGTTCTGGGTAGGTGGCCGGCGGCGGGGAAGCGCGCCGGCGCCGGAGCACAAAGCTTGGCCAACATGCATAAAACCCGAAAACTAGGGCATCGATTTTCTTCCAAAATACTCAACCAAAACTTCTTAAACTTTGCATAAATAATATAAGGGTCGTACAGTCCCTGCCTACCAAGTTTGAGCCATTTTGGTCCATTGGTTGCGGAGTTTTTCCGAGGCGGAGCAAACTTAGGTTTCCGGCCATCTTTTGCTCCCGCCGGCCATGCAACGTGCATGGGGGCTTGGGGCTTGGCAGGGAGCATGCTAGGGACTTAAGGAAACTACTGCTAAGGGTCCCGGGTCTAGAGAACCATTGGTTAGGGTGGTCTCACCTTGGCCGGAATTGATGAAGATGGGATGAAGCCGGTTTTGGTCCCTCCTTCACGCGCGGCCACGGCAAGCACCAAAGGAGTCCAAGGACACAGGAGATCACCCCAAGAGCTTCAAAACTTCATTTGGTCCCTCTTGGTCCCAACCTTTTCCCTTCTCTCCCTCTCCCCCGAGTTCACAACAAATGGAGTTGTGACTCCTCGGCCACCAGCACTCGGGGCTAAGTCTGGGGAACTCAGAGGAGGTTGATGCTTTGAAATACACCCCAAAACCCTTCGTGCTCTGGCCCAAGGCAAACCAAGAGGCAACTACACTTAATGCAAGATTCTTTTGCAAAATAACCACAAACCCGGTTCACACTCAACCCTAGCCTCCGTGCTCTTCACAATAGGTGCAAAATGCACCCAGAACCCTTGCATTTAAGCCTCTTAACATTTGATACATAAAATATCAAGTTTAATGCAAGAATACTTGCTTTTTCGGTGTTTTTCACGCTTTTCGAGAAAATTCGCTCGACGAATTGCAAAACAGACTTCGTGTCACGCCCCGAGTTTAAAAATCAGGTCTGAAATTTTTTTTTTTTTTTTTTTTGTTTAAACCAGAGTTTGCAAAACAGGCGTAACAGACCGCCACACATATAGGAAACTCTCTATTCCGCGAACAGAGACTCCCCTATATATGCACGGCTAGGCTAGTAATCAGCAACAGATATCTCAGTACAACTACTACTCTAGTCAACAGAAGTAATTCAAAATCAGTTATTACATCAACATTTTAAATGTCTAAATCGAACAGAACTAGAATAAAATGCGGAAACCAAAAGTCTGCGTAAATCATCAAGGATCTCAATCATCTCTGTCTAGAATCATGGGGACAGCTCTATCGTGACAAGCTCACTGGATCGTCCCGACAACTCACCACCCGACGGACCTGCAACAGTCACCCGAGGGTGTGAGACACACCGGAGTGTATCCCAGTGGGCACGACGAGCCGAGGATCAGCTAATCGTACCTACTGGGTACTAAAATCTGCGGATAGTAAAGATCAATAGGAAAAGCTGGAATAACAATAAGGTCTACTGATAATCAACAATAGTTCACAGATACAATTAAAATAGGCAGGTAATCCACATAAGGAACAGTAGGTAAATAAATGCTAGAAATCAGGATATATCAGTGATAACAATCATAAGAACTGTAGATCACACATGTAGAAAATAAGAGATATCTACAAAAATCATATATAGAGAACTGCAAGTGATGAAAGCATGTCTATAGATGATCATACTAGAAATAAACTGAACAACAATACAAGAGTAATGCGTCAAAGGTAGAAACCCAAGTACCCAATCGTATGCCAATATTGGTCTCAGAGGACCTCAGGCAAAGCCACTCATCCGCACCCGATCCGCTGACATAACCCTGCACGTCACAGACGCCAAGCAGTCTCGATGCAAAAAGGGGCTCACGGGTCTATCACCAGACCACTTTACCGGCAAAGAACAAGCTCAACGGGGAGCGACCCCGGCCATGTTCGTGAAGAACAGCAGTGCATGGCAAATCATAATGCTCAATCTCACGGTCTAATGACCGGGTAGTCGGCAACACGCCGGAATCCCAACAGGGAATCATCAGTCTATCGATCAGGATCAATCAATCATGCATATCGGAATATCAAGCAACATCTCAAGTGTCAGGAATCAACGAGTAGAATCGAATCATGCAAATCTATGCACTGGAATATAAGAGCTGATGCACAAGTACATGTGATATGTCTAACGTAAATCAAGTACTGTCAGGAACAATCATAGGGCATGCCAATACAAATCATCAGGGATAATCTAGATAGAATCAGCAGATATATATATGACGAGTCTAAAAGAATCCATGTCTGTCACGAGGGATCACATGTGATATATAGATCAAATCAATCAACTAATAAACAGGTATATGAATCGATCAAGATCTATCAGGAGTAGTCATAGAGCATGTAGGTGTAAGTATCAGGGGCAGATGACAGGTCTAAAGAAATCCATATCAATCAGAAGGGTCACATGGCATATAGATCAAGTCATCATGTATAGTCAAGAACCACTGTACATGATATGTCTAAAGAATCGATAGTTGTCAAGTACAGGTCTAATCAAGTCAGTGTCAATCAGTGAAACCATGATATGTATATGGTATGTCTCATGAAGATCAAGGTTTATCAGAAATATAAAAACTGATAAACAGGTACGTAAGATATGTCTCACGTAGATCAAGATCTGTCAGGACTAATCACTAGAATCCACAGATAAGCTAACTAGGCAGGGAATCAAAAACAGGTGTCCGACTGGACTAAAGCAACCAGAGGGCCGAATAGATCAAGCCCGGACCGAAGGTAACCCACCTGAGTGTAGGCCGATCCACGAACTCCCGCACAGCTACTGGGAGGCTGGTGCTGAACAGCTGGGCCCTGAGTAAGAAGATCTGGTCAGTAATAGACTCACACAAACCCTTCCCGACGACGCGACAGTAACGGAAAGCTTAAACGGGTCGAATCGGTCAATTTGTCGATCCATATCTGATTCCTGGTCAACGAGGACCATCGGAACCCAACTAAGAAGTCCAGTGGGTGTGTAAACACTGTCTAAGGACAGCCAGCAAGTCCAAATTGCATTTTAGTCCAAACCAAATCTTAATTTGCATAAATACACTAAGTTAAATTACTGTTTCGGCTCGTTCTAACAATCCGGGGATCCAAACACGACGCCGTAAGTTTCAGCGTGTTTGTTTCGACAAGACAAAGGTCGTGCTCACAAGATTGGTCTGACACGGGTCCCGATGTAAGAGTTGGCCCATAAGCATTAGGTGTCCACATTACTATTATATTGTAACTTAGCAAAACTTAAGTTATACTTGATCTTTTTAAGGGCTAGCTAGAGCATCATGCACAGGAAGGCAAATGGAGTTGAGGGCTCACCTGAGGCTTGCCGAAAACCCGCCGGAGCAGTGGCCGGAACAGCACCACCAAGATGCCTAGGCTCGGTTTTGTCCAACTTGGATTGGCTCGGGGTCCAAGTACAATCTGGGGCAAGGAGCAGTGGAAGGGTGGTCTCAGATGAAGCCCAGTCGATGTCGGGTCAGGCGCCGGCGGCCGGAGGTGGCGGCGGCCGGAGATGAACCCGGAAAGCTTAGCTCGGGTGCAAGATCTGGATCCATGAAACAGAGGTCCTTTTGATCCAAACAAAAATCATGGGACTCTTATAAATGGTATTTAGGGCCTACCTACACGTGTGGCCGGGGCCCGAAGCGCCGACGATGGCCGGAGAGGAAGATCGGAGTCACCTCGGGTACAACCTTCAAGATCAAAAACCCGACGTCAAGCATCGCATGCAAGATGATGGGGGACCTCCAGTGGGCCATAGCAACCTACCTGGGTGGTCTCCGGCGACAGAGGAGCGCCGGCAAGGCGGCGCCGGCGAGGTCGGAGAAGCTTCAATCAGCCGTTAATGGCGGATTCCGGCGAAGTCACTCCGGGCCGGTGGGAGATGGTCCAGTAGCTCCGTCTCGATGTTGCGGAGCTTGGTGCAGTGGTGGACGGCGACGGGAAGCCGCGGCGGCGCCGGACGGCGGCTGTCGGCCCAGGTTGAAGATGACTAATTTCTAGGGCATCATCGGTCGGGCCCGATCTTCGTCCGATCGCGATGGGACTTCGTGGGGAGGGTGCAGTCGACGAGAGGAGGAAGATCAACGGTGCTGATCTTTGGTTGGACGGCAGGATCACGGCGACGCTGATGATCGACCGAGAAGGCGATAATCCGATGGGGTGGCTCCCGCCGGCGATCGGGACGGCGGCCGCGGCTCGGACTGCAACCGGAGGGTCGCCTCCATGTCAGAAGCATAATGGTAATGCCCAAAAGCTCGGCTGAAAAGGAAATCCCCAGAACTTACCTCGTCGGAAAGTTGGGAGAATGAGGGTGTCTCCCGCGGCGGCGCTCGGCGGTGGCTGACCCCAGGGTCGGCTCAGTTCGGTTGCGGGCACGCCGAGGACCTCCTCGAAGCAGTCTGGGACCACCTACAGCTTCTGTGTGGATCTACTTTCTCCAACCCGAGAGGAGGAGGTAGCTTGCTTCCTTCTTCTCCGGCGGCTGGGGAGGCGGCGGCCGGTGCGGCTAGCTCCGTGGAGAGCGGCAGAGGAGAGGGGCGGTTGCAGGTGCGACTGGGGCTCGGGGGAACTAGGGTTTAGGGTGTAAGAACCCTAACCTAGCTATATGTATATATATATACACATATAACCACAATTGCAACTTAGTCCCTCTTTGCTTTAATATTTCCTGGCCAGTCCCTCTCAGCAGCTTATATTCACACATAGGTCCTTCTCCAATTAGTGGCACGCAAACCGAGGCGTGTTTTATTAGGGTTTCATGTGCAAAAATCGCATTTTTCGACACATTTCACGCTTTTCGAGAAGATCCGGTCGTCGAAATGGAAAATGGACTGCGCCATGACGTCCGGCTCGACGAGACCTATCAGGTAGCGATTTCTGATTTTCGAGAAACTGCCCGGATAAAATCTCGGTCCATAAAATACAGTGTCAAAATACAAATTTTCGCGCTTTACGAGATCCCAGAGTCGTCAAACAGAATTTTTGACTGCGCCATTGCGTTCAGAACATCGAAAATAGCTAGAATTGACTACTCGAATCACTATATTAGGAGTCCAGATAGCAGATTGGCCAACGTTGGCGCGAAGAGGACTCGAAAATAGGGTTTACTGTTCACTTGTACCCGCGACTTAAGTCGCGGGTCCCGCCGGCTTCAACGTCGATTTCTGGGAGATCCGACCGTCAGATCTGAACGAGTTCAATATGGTTTTCACTCAGTTCGACGAGACGGTCGCACTCGTGGTCTCGGATCTTCGAGATCAGGCTCGGATTGAAAGGTGATATTCCTGGCCCATTAATTGTGCAAATTACACTACAGAAAAGGGGCACTGTCACTATCTAAGCCATTTATGATCCAAATTCAACCTGACTTCAATCAATTTCATTTATTTATTTATTTTCAAAACTCAAGTTCTTACACTTCGCCACGACGTCCGGCTCGTCGAGACCTTCAAAATAGCCTATTTGTTTGTTTGATTTGGCGTTCATTTGAAATCTCGGGCCAACTAGTTCGGTAAAGTGCGGTACGGTGCAGGCATTCCGATGCACCCGGGTCGCCCAACGCGAAATCCGTCAGTGCCATTGTGCTCATAACGTCGAAATTAGCTAGGATCGACTACTCATACTGCTAGACTCAGATTGCAGACAGTGAATTGGCCTACGATCGATCGAGAGGGGATCGAATCCGGGGTTTACTATTCACTGTACTATTCACTTAAGTCGTGGGGCCCGCGGTTTCTTTGCTGATTTCTGGAAGATCCGACCGTCGGATCGAGAACATATGAATATGAATTTTTCATGTTTCGACGAGACGGTCGCAATGGTGAACTCGGATTTTCGAGATCAGACCCCGATCAAAAATTGATATTTCTGGGGTTCAATTTATTTATTTTCTGCTATTTATTAATCCAGAAATTTATTTAAACCTTTTAAAATTCACGATTACTACAAACTGTTTTCAAACTTTAGAGAAAATCTCCGGAGGATATGTTGTTTTCGGAGACGGTCGTTCTTCTAAAATTGTTGGAAAATGAACAATCGCTATTCCAGAAGGCCCGGTTTTGAACAATGTCTTATTTGTTGAAGGCCTTAAGACTAACCTCATTAGCATAAGTCAACTTTGTGACAATGACTTTTCAGTTAATTTTTCTACAACAGAATGTATTGTAACTGATAAGGACCATGTATTCTTTTTAAAAGGGGTTAGATCTGAAAACAATTGCTATGTTGTTTCGAACAAAATTTCTGAAAAGTGTAACCTAGTTTCTTTAGATAATGAAACTCTTTGGCATGAAAGACTAGGTCACATAAACTTTAAAGAACTAGCAAGGATTTCAAATAAAGACGTGGTTAAGGGGGTTCCTAAACTTTCATTTAAAGATAACATTGTGTGTGGAGGTTGTCAAAAGGGAAAACAATCAAGGGCTGCACACAAGAACTTGAACCACGTTGGTACCAACCGGCCCTTAGAATTACTGCACATGGATTTAATGGGGCCGACTCGTCAACCTTCTTTGGGAGGTAAATGGTACATCTTTCTTTTGGTTGATGATTTCTCTAGATATTCATGGGTAACATTTTTAAAAGAGAAAGCAGATACTTTCGACTCTTTTCATGAGGTTTGTCATCGTATTATGATTGAAAGTAATGAAAAGATCGTTCGTGTTCGAAGTGATAGAGGTGGAGAATTCATAAATTCTAAATTCGTCGATTTTTGCACTTCCAACGGCATAAAGCATGAATTCTCAGCACCCTATACACCTCAGCAGAATGGTGTAGTCGAGCGCAAAAACAGGGTTGTTCAAGAGATGGCGCGTGTTATGCTTCATAGCCGGAATTTACCGTTATATTTTTTGGCTGAAGCTGTGAACACCGCTGTCTATGTAATTAATCGAGTGTATTTGCGCCCGAGAACTTTAAATACACCATATGAGCTGTGGTTTTGTAGAAAACCTAACATCAAATATTTTCGTATCTTTGGGAGTCGCTGTTACATTTTACGTGACCGCAAAAATCTTGGAAAATTCGACTCTCGAAGTGATGAAGGGATTTTCATGGGTTATTCTACAAATAGCAGAGCATATCGGGTATTTAACTTGGAATCTAAAACGATGGTAGAATCTATAAATGTTAAAGTAGATGAAGCTTTTCATTTTGCATCTGATAAATCTACCCCTGATATGTCTCTGGATGATGATACTCCTGTAAATGCATCTTCTCGTAATAACTCTTTCGATAAAGTTGATGCATCTAATGGTTCTTCTAGTTTATCTGAAATGCAAGAATCATCACATGTACCTCCGAGTACTCCGTTACCTCAAACGCTACGCATCTCCAAGGATCATCCGGAATCAAATATTATTGGAGACCCAAAAGAATGAGTCAGGAGTCGAAGACAGTTGGTTTGTGGAGTCGCATGTTACATCTCCATGGTAGAACCAAAGAACGTCGATGAAGCTCTTCAGGATGACTACTGGATTGAAGCAATGCAGGAAGAGCTCCATCAGTTTGAAAGAAACAAAGTCTGGGAACTAACGAAGCCACCAAAGCAACACAACGTGATTGGTACTAAATGGATTTTCAAGAACAAGAAAAATAAGGATGGTACCATCATCAGGAACAAAGCACGCCTAGTTGCTCAGGGCTACTCACAAGTTGAAGGTATAGACTTTGATGAGACGTTCGCCCCAGTTGCTCGACTCGAGTCAATTCATATCTTATTCCCAATTGCTTGTCATTTTAAAATAAAACTCTTTCAAATGGACGTTAAGAGCGCGTTTTTAAATGGGTTTTTAAACGAGGAAGTTTATGTGGCTCAATCGAAAGGTTTTGTAGACTATAAACAATCTAACCATATTTTTCGTTTGAAAAAGGCTCTTTACGGTCTAAAACAAGCACCGCGAGCATGGTACGAAAGGCTAACAAAGCACCTATTAGAAAAGGGCTACACTCGAGGGGGAGCAGACCGGACTCTCTTTGTGAAGCATTATCAGGATAATTTCATTGTAGCACAAATCTATCTCGATGACATTGTATTTGGTGCAACTAGGGACAATGATGCTTCTAAATTCGCAGAAACCATGGAAAGCGAATTTGAGATGTCTATGATGGGCGAACTGACATACTTTCTTGGATTGCAAGTGAAACAAAATGATGAAGGCATCCATTTGTGTCAATCCAAGTATGCAAGGGAGTTGGTGAAGAAATTCGATTTAGAAAACTCTAAAGATTTTTCGACTCCTATGGGAACTAGCAATAAGGGATTAGGAAGTGAATCTCTTAGTGAAAGTGTAGACGAGAAGCTTTATCGCAGCATGATTGGAAGTCTACTCTATCTCACGGCTAGTCGCCCGGATATATCCTTTAGTGTTGGGATCTGCGCGAGATATCAGTCAGCACCAAAGGAGGTTCACCTGAAAGCGGTGAAAAGGATCATCCGGTACGTCAAAGGAACACTGAATTTCGGAATTTGGTATCCTATGGGAACAACGCTTGACATTATAGGATATTCAGATGCCGATTGGGCAGGATCTGTGGATGATCGGAAGAGTACGAGTGGTGCATGTTTTTATCTTGGCCACTGCCTTGTTGCATGGCATAGTAAAAAGCAAAACTGCATTGCACTCTCGACTGCCGAAGCGGAATATATCTCAGCGGGTAGTTGTTCAAATCAACTCATTTTGATGAAAAGCGTGTTGAGCGACTTCCGAATTTCAGCAACTTCGGTAACAATTCTCTGTGACAACACAAGTGCTATAAATATTTCCAAAAACCCTGTATTGTACTCAAGAACAAAACACATTGAACTTAGATATCATTTTCTAAGAGAGCTAGTTGAATCGAATATTCTTCAAATTTCTTGCATTTCAACTGAGGATCAATTAGCTGACATTTTAACAAAACCTTTGGATCAAAAATGATTTATTCATTTCCGTAAGGCAATTGGAATGCTTTCCTTGAAATAATTTCTTTTTGAAACCATTGCTTAGGTTAGGTTTTGTTTTGTGTTTTTGTTCATTATCTATGTTTGTACATAGAACATTAATTGAGCACTAGTACTATTGACTTTAACTGCATCCTTTTATATAATTTGAAATTTATTATGCTTTGGATATCATAATAATTCATTTGATGCTATGATCATTTATGTCAATCAAATCATCTTTGTTTTGATCAAAGCCAATTTCTCTTTCAAATGATCTCTTGGTATAGTTTTTATCTTATTTGACAATTGAGTCGAGTATGAAATCGAGATCAATTTTTGGTTGAATACTTTATATTTTAAATAATTGAAAGCCAATTGAGGGGGAGTTAATGCAAATTGTTATGCTCAAAAGATGTGGAAAGAGTTACATCCTAATGAGGAGTGTGAAAACTACCACCACATGGAGGAAAGAACTACCACCTCGGTCGTCCGAGTACTATGTGCAGCTACCACATGTATACCAAGCATGGTTTTTTTCAAGTTGATTAGATAAAATGCTTTTTGGAATACTTGACTCTGTCAAATTCCAAGGTTGGTATAAGGTGGGGATTTTATTGAAAGATGCTCAAAGAGCCACTCCTTACTATAATTTGACTAGATATATTATCTAATTTATCTGGGATTTCAAACATCTATTGATCTTGGTATTTTATTTTCTTTACCAAATTGATGATTTGATAAAGGCATTACTCATAAGATCATGATAGATGTAATTGAACTTATTCAACTTTAAGGGATTTAATTTTTATAAATTTTCGTTTAATTATTTGGACATTTTTGATAGATTTTGCATAATCTATTTCTTTTATTATGAAATGATGATTTTCATTTAAAGTTGATACGCAAAAGTGCTTACATACTTTTTCTGGATTTTCTGGAATTTTCCTAAATTTTTCTAAAGAAAAAGTTTGGAGCCGATCCGGACCGGATCATCCGTTCCGGATCCCGAACGCAGGAATTTCCTGCGGGTAGCCGTTCCGGACTGCATTCATAGGGCGTTCCGGACCGCGGCTAGGGTTTATATGAAACAAAAGGGTTTTTGATTTTATTTCACCACAAGCTTTTGTTTCCAAGTCTCCAGAACTTCTCTCTATAGAAATCATTCACTTTGGAGCCTTTCCAACTAGAGTTCTTCGGATTAAAGTAAGTTTCTTTGATCAAAATTTCTGTTTTCCACGGTTTTGCATTGTTCTTCATAAACGTAAGTCGAAATCATGGGTGGAATTCAATTCTAGAAGGTTTTTGGTCAAATTTCTTTTGAAATAAGAACTCTGAGTAGATTAGTTTTGATTATATGCTAGGTATTCTCTTGATTAACGGATTTTTAGGCTTCGATTTCTGAAAATTCAGTTTTAGGGCATATAACAGGAATTTTTGAAAATCATGGGATTGATCTATTTTTAAAATTCTTTTTGCAAAACTAATTTGATTCCTAGTCTCTCTACATGATAATGATTGTTCAGGTACAATTTTTCAAATTTTTGAAAACAAACCATTTTTTTTCGTGTTCTTGAGTTTTGCTCGCAGGCTTTTCTATTATCTGAGCACTAGTAGCAAAAATGGCTTTTGCTTGGATTATTGCACTCATTGTAGCAATGGTGGGAACTCGAGCATCTGTTAAAAAGGAACAAGCTGGACCAAGTCAAGAGGAAACGAAGAATGTTCTTCAAAATGATTCTAGACATATGCCATGCCTGGTTGGACATTAGCTAGAGTGATTATCAGTTCACTTTATATCAGCATTTCCTATTCTTGACCTGCATGTTAGAATAGGAGTTCAGCTTATGCTATACAGTTCAGTTTACAGTTCTGCCGTTCAGTTTAGTTATACAGTTCTGCTATTCAGTTTCTGCTGTACAGTTCAGTTGAGATTACAGTTTTAGCGTCCCGACAGGGATTTTCCGGCTTTATGCCGTGTGTTTGGTCTTTAGACCATGAGCTTGAGCATCAGCACTATGATCGCCAGAGTACTAGCTGTCATTTCACGATCGCAGTGGGCCTGATCCCCCACAACGCATTCTTTACCGGTAGAGTGGTCGATAGCGGCGACCCGTGAGCCCAGGTTGCACATGGTGGACGAGAGTGGCGACAAATGTGGGCCTGAGTGCACGGATGGTGCCAGGTTATACGTCAGCCGAACGTGCTAACTATGATGGCATTAGCCTGAGGTCCTTGTGACCGACAGTGGCATGAGATTGGGTACTTACAGTTATTATTATTCAGCTCTTTCAGCCCAGGTTGCACATAGTGGACGAGAGTGGCGACACATGTGGGCCTGAGTGCACCGATGGTGCCAGGTTATATGTCAGCCGAACGTGCTAACTATGGCATTAGCCTGAGGTCCTTGTGACCGACAGTGGCATGAGATTGGGTACTTACAGTTATTATTATTCAGCTCTTTCAGTTTACAGCATTATTATATACCAGCTTTGTTTCCTACTTGTCAGATTTATCAGTTATAGCATGATCAATTACAGTCATGAGTACCCTGCTTCCCTTCCGTGATTATCAGCATTCCCTGTTTACAGCATTGAGATCATTGATTATCATACTAGCTATGCTCTATAGCATGATTAGCTCTTGCTTGTATGATTTGCCAGTTACAGCATGCTCAGATTTTATATATCTGCATCTTATCTTTCAGCTTTCAGTATATCCTGCTTTTGTTATCCGCTTATTATTGTATCCGGTAGGTACGACTTGCTATTTCTCGGCCCGTCGTGCCCACTGGGATACACTTATGTGTGTCTCACACCCTCGGGTGACTGTTTTTCAGGTCTGTGGGGTGCGGGGACTTTGGGGCGATCCTATGAGCTGTTGCGCTAGAGTTGTCCCCTGCTTTTGGCCCTGTAACACCCCCGGAATTTGGATTAGTCCTCTATATAAATGATATAATAGGACTAAAATCTCTAACCCGGCTATAGCATTTTGGATGGTAGCAAGATCCAAGAGGAACATGAGAGTTAAGCGTGCTAGAGCTAGAGTAGTTCTAGGATGGGTGACCCCCTGGGAAGTGGGGCGTCACAGTTGGTACCAGAGCCATTCACCAGCCGGAAATGTGAGATGAGTCTCGGCTGAGCCAGGGTTATATAGCGGGTAGAGCGAGGCTCCCCGGCTAATGACCGTTGTGAGTGGAGTGCAGCTCCTCACAAGGTCGGCTAAGTCTAGCGAGACGAGTCTCACATCGCCTGGTGCTCGTGAGTGTGCTTGAGCCTGACGTGGACGTCAGGGCTTAAAGGGGGGAAGAATGTAACACCCCCGGAATTTGGATTAGTCCTCTATATAAATGATATAATAGGACTAAAATCTCTAACCCGGCTATAGCATTTTGAATGGTAGCAAGATCCAAGAGGAACATGAGAGTTAAGCGTGCTAGAGCTAGAGTAGTTCTAGGATGGGTGACCCCCTGGGAAGTGGGGCGTCACAGGCCCAGTCGAGAGTATTTTCAGTTTTAGTAGTTGTTCTAATATTATAGTTGTTTATGGAAGTTTTGTATAATACCTTTGTGATGGATTTGTGGGTGTGATAGTGTAGTAGTTGATTGTTGCTCTCTAACGGTATCACTGTTGTTGCCTAGCCGAGCATGTATAGGAGAGATTCTATTCGTGTAGACAGAGGATTTCCTATGCATGTGGCGGTCTGCTCACGTCCTGAGTTTAAAGTTTGAACTCTGATATAAAAAAAAAAAAAATTCTACCGCTGTTTTTAAACTCGGGGCGTGACAGATTAGATGGTATCGGAGCATAGGTATAAGATACCTAGGAAATGGTTAGGATTGAGCCCTAGGATGACTTGCGACTTACGCGATAGTCCGGGGTTAGGAGCTCGAGTACGGTATGGTCGGTCGAGTCGTGTCCTATCCCTGATCAGTGTGATATAGCCTGAGATTCACGAGTATTCCGGCAGAGGTGGTGGTGACAGTGAGCGCGCTGGCGCTGGCATGGTTGTAGTATTGATTGGATTCAATGGCCTATGGGCCAGATGGTAACCCTGATTGGGTTGGTGTTGTATTCAGGTCTCACCTCTTGCTTTGGATTTCGTGGATCGTTACAGATCTCTACCGTACATGCGTGCAGTTGACTAGTTGTCACTGTGATTGATGGACGTCTATACAAGCAACCTGTCGAAACTAGTAGCCCTGAATTGTGTCAAACGGTACTGATATTTCGATGAGCTTCCCGGTTTGTTATAGTGCACCTTTACAGATTTCAGTGGTGTTGTGTGACTGATTGTCACAGTGGATGATTTGGACAGTGCAGATGTTATGCGACTGATTGTCGCTGTGTATTTGTTAGTCAAGCACCCTGTGTTAGTGGACTGTTTGATGTCCTACTGTTGTCACGCCCCGGAACCCGGGCTCGCCAACAGATCCGCCGTGCACACGGGATTTCCCGAGTACACGAAGCGCTGGTAACCTGCTCCGATATAATATGAACAATAAAGGAGCATAATACAGAGCTGAAATAGAAGAACCACATAGTATCTCATACTAGAACTAAAAATAAACTGTAATATGTACAATAATCTCCCAGCTCACCAAAATAATACAACCAGCCGGCGAAAGCCAGACTCAAAATAAAAGGAGAATATCACAATCTGAGTGAAGGGTACAACGTCTATCTACAGCTCTCAGTCTCCCAGGAGATCTATCTACTCAGCGATCCCCTTACCTTTATCAGCCGCTGATAGCCTAGCAGCTCCCGCAGACGACTCTGCAAAATAAAGAAGAAGAAAGAAACAAAAAAGAATAATGGGGGTGAGAACTACCAGATAAACCAGTAGCCTCCCCTAGTGGGCAAAACCTCAACTCTGATGCACCCACTAGGATTACTAGAGGCCAGAAAGGAAAAAGTGGTAAAGCTGTAAGCAGAACTGCTGAATAAAGGGGAAACCACCACTAGCATGCCTCTAAATGCAGTGCCAAAAGGAATGACTGTATGTATGCATCAGTATCTAACATGCCTGCCTGAATAAACCCAATCTTATGCCACCAGTAAAACTGGTACTGCCTGCTGCGCCTTGCCTGCCCAAATCGGGTATGCTGGCCAATGCATAACACCGATAGGGAATGAGAGTCTCAAGGACTCAAGCCTGCCTGTAACACACTCCGGAGTGGCACTCGAGGGGAGCGACCCACACGAGTAAAAGTACCTCAGTAATAAGTATCATAAGTGTCGTAAACAGCAGGACTGGATCATGACTATGATCAAAGTGGGAAAAGCCATCCACTAAGAAACCCTGATCTGATGCCATAGTACTCAATAAGTGGGAAAAACCATCCACTAGAGAAAAATCCGATCCCCTGCTGATGCCTAAAATAGACCAGACTCAACCCCATTCTGATGCAAGGATAAACATCCGGCCGACCGCCTACAGTCCGCGGTCACCGCAACACCCCACAAGTTTATAATCTAACATAACCTTGGCTATACTATCCCAAACCCCTGCTCATACTCGAGCGACAAGCAACTGAAAGCAAAAGAGAGCAATAAAACATGTCAAGTCTTAATATGATAGTGTAGCAATAAATAGTGGCCCTACCTGATGTCCGGGC
Source organism: Tillandsia leiboldiana (assembly GCA_029204045.2). Taxonomy (NCBI): domain Eukaryota; kingdom Viridiplantae; phylum Streptophyta; class Magnoliopsida; order Poales; family Bromeliaceae; genus Tillandsia; species Tillandsia leiboldiana. The sequence continues at coordinate 37,783,475 of CM055070.1, read as the reverse complement.
ATGCATGCAACTGTCTTTATTTTAAAAGTTGTAAAATAGTGTCAAAGATTTAAAAAGATTGATTTACTGAATAAAAGTCATTTGCATGCGAGATTATAGCCTTTGTCTCAATCACAGTGTCCCAATATAAGTCATCATATCATCTGTGGGGTTATATTAATTTTAGGAGAGTTCGTCCCAACGGTTCTCATCAATTGTCCTGTTAGTAGTCCTGTTAGTAGTCCTGTTAGTAGTCCCAATAGTACTCATCAATTTAGTTTGTCCCAATTGTTCTCATCAATTGTCATATTAGTTTGTCCCAATTGTTCTCATCAATTGTCATATTAAATTTTAGGGGAGTTCCAGTAATCCCAGTGAGCTTGTCAAAAATGAGGTAAGCAACAACCGCCCACCTCGAGCAGCTCAAACTACACCTCAGGTAGTCTCCTGGTTGTCCACAGTCCCCTAGAACTGCTGTCTGCCGAAAACGGTGCCCTACAGCAACACACATTGCACAGGGTGTAACTATAGTATTCATAAAAATACAGCTTTTGCTGTTTTTCAAATGGCACGAAAAGAGAGGAGTTTTTCACCTCTGTATAGTGCTCAGAAAAATCCAGAAAAATTACGGTTGCGTTCCTCGCGAAGAGTAGATCAAAATCAACTCCTAAAACACCTCGATCTGATGCTCCTACGCCAAGATAAAAATCGGAGAAGTTGACGCTGTCTAGAAATTTCCACAGCAAAAAGGGGGGTCAAAGAGACCTCGGGAAACGTGCCAAAAGTACGAAATGGAGCAAAGTGATCAACACGGAAATCGAAGCCTTACCTCTTAGAAACGCGCTGTCGCAAAAATCGTCCAAAAATTCCTCCTGGTTAGCCCACAGGGAATTTTCGACGGAACTGCGACGGGAAATGGGCCGAAAAAGAAAACCGTCGCAGTGCGCCGCGTCGCAGATAACTCACTAACTGTAACTCCAAAAATTCTGAGATTTGGAGGAGAGAGAGAAGAGAGAGAGAGGAAGAAATTTCGTAGAGGGCCCAAACTCTGGTTCTCTCTCTAAGGGCTCGAAAACCAAGGTGCAAAGAGAGGGGGTGGGGGGCTCTATTTATAATGGGCCAAGGACCCTCACCAGATCCCGGGCAGAACAGCAAACACCGAGATGGACCATCCAGGACGCGCCACGTGGTGACAAAACAGGAAACAGCCTTGTGCAATGCCACAGAGAATCCGCCACGTGTCCACGTGGTGCACGGGCCCGGTCCCCGCGCCGGGTCTTCCGGAAGATGTCGGCCAATCCGGGTGTGCCACGTGTCACAGTCCCCGTGGACTTCTAGAAGCCGGCCAGCCAATGGGAAGCTGCCACGTGGCAGAAGGAGTCTTCGGTGCACCCGGTGCACGCCAGGCCCATGGACCGCGCACCCGAGCCCCCCGCCCGCGCCTGCGCCGCCGCCCTCTGCCGCTGTGCCGCCGCTGTGCCGCCGCCCGCCGCCGTGCGCCGCCGCCCGCCGCCGCTTGCCGGTCGCCGGAACAGTAATTCCGGCGGCCGGAGTTACTGTTCCGGCGTGAACAGTAATTTTTCGCCGAGAAAAATAAAGTAAATATACCGTTTCGATCGTTTTCGCGCGCTGAGTCCAAATACGACGTCCATTTCGCCAAATTCTCATCCGAAATTTTGCCGAAAGCTCCCGGAAAATTCCATTTGCTCCGATTTTCGCGCAGAGTCTATATTAAATGTCCAATTTTGATTCTACAAGCTCTGCTTCACCGAATAAGCTCCCTACAGTCACTGTTTAATGTTGCACAGTTCCTGCGGGAGTCCGGATCATCACATCCTCCCCTACTAAAAAGAGTTTCGTCCTCGAAACGAGACTAAACAATAATCCTCAGTCCGATGTCTCGAATAAGTAGGGGTGAGCATCCCTCATCTCCGACTCGAGCTCCCATGTAGCCTCGCGCTCGTCATGATTGCTCCATTGGATCTTCACATAGGGAATGGCCCGACTGCGTAATTCTTTCACCTCTCGATCCAGAACTCGCAGTGGGCGTTCTTCATACCTCAAATCCTCGCTGATCTCAAGCGATGTGAAGTCGATGACGTGCGATGGGTCGAAGATATACTTCCTCAAAGTAGAAACATGAAATACATCATGGACACCAGCAAGCCTTGGAGGAAGTGCGAGTCGGTAGGCAACTGGCCCGATACGCCCCAATACCTCAAAGGGTCTAATATATCGGGGGCTAAGTTTCCCACGAATGCCGAACCTCCTGATTCCTTTGGACGGCGAGACTTTCAGGAATACATGATCTCCAACCTGAAATTCTAAGTCTCGTCGCCGAACATCGGCATAGCTCCTCTGTCGGCTTTGGGCGGTCTGAAGATGCTTTCGAATCACCCGGACCTTCTCTTCTGCCTCTATCAAGACATCTGGTCCCAAGGTCTGCCTCTCGCCTACGTCACTCCAATAAAGTGGTGATCGACACTTGCGTCCATACAATGCTTCAAACGGAGCCATCTGAATGCTCGCTTGAAAGCTATTGTTGTACGCGAATTCAGCCAAAGATAAATGCCGAATCCACCCTCCGCCGAAATCCAGGACGCAAGCCCTCAACATGTCCTCCAGGATTTGTATCGTCCGCTCCGATTGCCCATCAGTCTGCGGATGAAAAGCTGTACTGAACCTGAGTTCAGTCCCCAAGGCTGTTTGCAAACTCTTCCAGAAATGCGAAACAAACCTCGGGTCTCTATCTGATACTATGGAGGCTGGTACTCCATGTAATCTTACTATCTCATCTAGATATAACTGGGCTAGTCGCTCGAGTGGCCACGTAGTCTGCATGGGCAGAAAGTGTGCCGACTTGGTAAGTCGATCTACAACTACCCAGATAGCATCAGCTCCTCCCTGTGCCCTAGGTAGTCCGACCACGAAATCCATCGTAATGTGGTCCCATTTCCACTCGGGAATTGGGAGACTTTGTAACTTGCCAGCTGGCACTCGATGCTCAGCTTTCACCTGCTGACAAGTTAAACACTGAGCCACAAATCTCCCAATATCCCTCTTCATGCCTTTCCACCAGAAGTGTGCCTTGAGGTCTTTATACATCTTAGTCCCACCAGGATGTAGGGTATAAGGTGTATAATGGGCCTCTCGCAATATCTGTTCTCTAATCTCCACATCTATTGGCACACATGCTCGGTTTCTGTACCTTAGTACTCCCGAGGCATCTACCGAAAAGTCCCCAGACTGATCACTCGGAATATGATCTCTAATCCTGGCCAAGTGGGGGTCCTCACTCTGTTTCTCTTTGATCCTGTCCAGCAGAGTGGGCTGCACGACTAAAGATGTCAGTCTAGCAGAGACCCCAGGGGACACAACCTCTATGTCGAGCCGTCTCATCTCCTCTAATAGCGGCGCCTGGTCTGTGATCAACATAGACAAACTTTGCACCGCTCTCCTACTCAAGGCGTCAGCGACCACATTAGCCTTACCTGGGTGGTAGAGAATATCTACATCATAATCCTTTAATAGCTCTAACCACCTACGTTGCCTCAAATTCAGCTCCTTTTGCGTGAACAGGTACTTTAGGCTCTTGTGGTCGGTGTAGATTTCACAATGCTCCCCATATAGGTAATGGCGCCAAAGCTTTAGTGCAAATACCACAGCCGCAAGCTCCAAGTCATGGGTAGGGTAATTCTTCTCATAATCCTTGAGTTGCCTCGATGCATAAGCAATTACCCTCCCTTCCTGCATCAACACACAACCAAGTCCGCTGTGTGATGCATCACTGTAGATCACATATCCTTTTCCCATAACAGGGAGGGAAAGGATAGGGGCGGTCATTAGTCTATTCTTCAGCTCCTCAAAGCTCTTTTGACAGTCCTCACTCCAGATAAACTTCACTCCTTTACGCGTCAAGCGAGTGAGGGGTGTGGAGAGCTTCGCAAAGCCTTCCACAAACCGACGGTAATACCCAGCTAAACCCATAAAGCTACGTACCTCAGAAACCGTCGTCGGTCGGGGCCAATCACGGACTGCCTCAATCTTCGCTGGGTCCACCGCCACACCTGCAGCGGAAATTACATGGCCCAAGAAGACTACCTCCCGAAGCCAAAATTCGCACTTTGCCAGCTTGGCAAACAACTTCTTCTCTCGTAGAAGTTGCAGCACAATCCTCAAGTGCTCCTCATGCTCCGCATCACTTCGGGAGTAGACCAAGATATCATCAATGAACACTACCACGAACCGGTCTAAGTAAGGTCGGAAGATCCGGTTCATCAAATCCATGAACGCGGCAGGGGCATTAGTTAGCCCAAAAGGCATAACTGTAAATTCATAATGCCCATACCGTGATCTAAATGCCGTTTTCGGAATATCCTCGGCCTTTACTTTTAACTGGTGGTAACCGGACTGCAAATCTATCTTAGAGAAGACACAAGACCCTTGCAGCTGATCAAAAAGATCATCGATGCGCGGCAAAGGGTACTTGTTTTTGATGGTCACTTTATTTAATTCCCTATAGTCCACACACAATCGAAGTGACCCATCCTTCTTTTTCACGAATAGCACCGGCGCTCCCCAAGGCGACACACTCGGCCTAATAAAGCCCTTGTCCATCAAATCCTGGAGTTGCGCCTTAAGCTCTCGCAGCTCAGCCGGTGCCATCCGGTAAGGAGCCTTTGAGATTGGCGCAGTTCCCGGAACTACGTCAATCACAAACTCAATCTCCCTATCTAGCGGCATGCTTGTCAGCTCAGATGGAAAAACATCCGGGAACTCGCGGGCAATAGGGATATCCCCGAGTCCCGGCGCCGCCGTAGGCCCTTCAACAACACTAGCCAAAAAGGCTACACATCCTCGATGGATCATCTGCCTCGCTCGGGAAGTCGAAACCATAGAGGCAAAGAAAGCACTCTGACATCCCTGGTATACCAACATTTCCTGATCTGGCTCTCTAAAAGTGACGGTCCTCGCGGCACAATCAATGGTCGCAAAATACCGAGCCAGCCAGTCCATCCCGAGGACCACATCGAAGTCCTTCAATTGTCTCAGGACCAACAGGTCTGCTGGCATAATCCAGGACTCGATTTGCATCGGGCAGGACCAACAACACTCCTCTACGTGCAAGGTGTGATCGGGAATCTGAACCTCTCGTGCACGTGGTAGAAGTCCTACCTTTAACCCATGTAATGATGCAAATGATCTACTGATAAAAGAATGCGATGCTCCAGTATCAAATAATGTACGAGTCCTAATGCCAGAAAGTAAGGTGATACCTGCCACCACGTGATCTGCTGCCGAAGAGTCCTCTACCTGCGCAGCATACACTCGCCCACTCTGGGCTGGAGGGCGATACTCCGTGGGATAGGAAGAAGATGGCCTGCTTGCTGGAGCATGTGGCCGCTGAGCCGTCGACCGTTGCTGTGATGAAGATGGAGCAGATGCTGAAGAAGGAGCCGTCGATGGCGCAAAAGGGCAAGTAGCTCGGACGTGGCCAGACTGTCCACATCTATAGCAGCGACCCCACCGCTGGTCGCAGGTGTTGGAAAAGTGCTGACCTCCACAGAAAATACAATTGCTGGGGGCCCGTGGTTGTCGTGACTGCTGTTGTCGCTGAGGCTGTCGCTGCGACCCATGCTGCGACGGCTGGGATCTCTGCTGCTGCTGCTGCCGCTGCTGGGGCCTCTGGGGTCCACCAGGCCCTCGCCGCTCAGACCGTCCTTGGCCGGAAAACTGAGGCGGTGGCGGTCGGGGCGGCCTCCATGAACTGGCCTGTCTCCCGTCGTCCTGCGCTGGTCGCTTTCTGTCTGCGCCTTGAGCGACCAGGCCCCCACGTCTGGCGACGACGTGGTCTCCCCTCTCAACCCACTGGGCATGCTCTGCTGCCTCCTCCAAGGTTTGTAGTCTCTGGGCATGCACCAGAGTATAGATTTCTGGGCGCAGGCCCGACTCAAAGAGCTCCACCTGGTGCGGTCCGTCCCTGGCGACATAAGGTACGCAGTTGAGTAACCGCGTGAACTCCTGAAAGTAGTCCAATGCTGTCCGGTCGCCTTGCTGAAGATTCTTCAAATCATCTTCCAGCTTTTTCTTCATACTCGTGGAAAAGTACGTATCCAGAATCATCTTCTTGAACTCTGACCAGGGTAGCTGTCGAGTTATCTGGAACTCCAGAGGCTCTACCCGACGCCACCATGCATCAGCGTCCCCGTCTAAGCAGTGTACAGCCATATGTACCCTGTACTTCTGGTCAATGAAGAAGTCCCGGAATAACTTCTCCATTGACGAAAGCCAAGTCCCGATCTCCCACGGCTGGGTATTCCGCCCTGAAAACCTGGGCGGTCCCCGCTTACAGAACTGAGTAAGTTTGTCAGCAATCTCCTGCTCCTCCGCAGGAGTCAATGGCCGGATTGCTCCCTGAGCAACAGGGGATGCCGTGGTCACCGGTCCAACTGGGGAAGCCACAGCAGGGGAGGGTGGTACGGGAGAACTCTCAGGGGGTGCAACAACAGGCTGCGTCCTCAGTTCTAACATCTGCGTCAGCCGACCCATGGCCTCCTCCTGACGCTGCACGGCCTCTGCCATCTGGGCCATCTGAGCCTGAAGCTCCTGCACCTCACTCTGCTGGCCCTGCTCGGACTCCTCCGGCTCGGGCTCAGGGGATTCAGGCTGAGAACGCGTCAACATTCTACGTCGCGGAGGCATCCTTTATCACAAGAAACCACACTCAGTATCATATCCCCACACGACCCACTCTAGCGAAAGTCAAAGACATCCCCATATTTCGGTGACTTTATGTTGTCTGCAGCCAACATAACCGTTCACCGAAAATTAGGCATGTCGATCCCTCTTCTCTCACTAGAAGAGTCAAACAATAAATCAACGACTTTCGCAAATATCACGTCTCTCGTACCCTATTATCCTAGGGTCTACCAAAAGCCTAGGGTTTCCTAAGTCCCAACTTACCTATCCCAAAGCTCTGATACCAACTTAATCTGTCACGCCCCGGAACCCGGGCTCGCCAACAGATCCGCCGTGCACACGGGATTTCCCGAGTACACGAAGCGCTGGTAACCTGCTCCGATATAATATGAACAATAAAGGAGCATAATACAGAGCTGAAGTAGAAGAACCACATAGTATCTCATACTGGAACTAAAAATAAACTGTAATATGTACAATAATCTCCCAGCTCACCAAAATAATACAACCAGCCGGCGAAAGCTAGACTCAAAATAAAAGGAGAATATCACAGTCTGAGTGAAGGGTACAACGTCTATCTACAGCTCTCAGTCTCCAGGAGATCTATCTACTCAGCGATCCCCTTACCTTTATCAGCCGCTGATAGCCTAGCAGCTCCCGCAGACGACTCTGCAAAATAAAGAAGAAGAAAGAAACACAAAAAGAATAATGGGGTGAGAACTACCAGATAAACCAGTAGCCTCCCTAGTGGGCAAAACCTCAACTCTGATGCACCCACTAGGATTACTAGAGGCCAGAAAGGAAAAAGTGGTAAAGCTGTAAGCAGAACTGCTGAATAAAGGGAAACCACCACTAGCATGCCTCTAAATGCAGTGCCAAAAGGAATGGCTGTATGTATGCATCAGTAATCTAACATGCCTGCCTGATAAACCCAATCTTATGCCACCAGTAAAACTGGTACTGCCTGCTGCGCCTTGCCTGCCCAAATCGGGTATGCTGGCCAATGCATAACCCGATAGGGAATGAGAGTCTCAAGGACTTCAGCCTGCCTGTAACCACTCCGGAGTGGCACTCGAGGGGAGGCGACCCACACGAGTAAAAGTACCTCAGTATAAAGTATCATAAGTGTCGTAAACAGCAGGACTGGATCATGACTATGATCAAAGTGGGAAAAGCCATCCACTAAAGAAACCCTGATCTGATGCCATAGTACTCAATAAGTGGGAAAAAACCATCCACTAGAGAAAAATCCGATCCCCTGCTGATGCCTAAAATAGGACCAGACTCAACCCCAATTCTGATGCAAGGATAAACATCCGGCCGACCGCCTACAGTCCGCGGTCACCGCAACACCCCACAAGTTTATAATCTAACATAACCTTGGCTATACTATCCCAAACCCCTGCTCATACTCGAGCGACAAGCAACTGAAAGCAAAAGAGAGCAATAAAACATGTCAAGTCTTAATATGATAGTGTAGCAATAAATAGTGGCCCTACCTGATGTCCGGGCATGCCTGCAACTGTCTTTATTTTAAAAGTTGTAAAATAGTGTCAAAGATTTAAAAAGATTGATTTACTGAATAAAAGTCATTTGCATGCGAGATTATAGCCTTTGTCTCAATCACAGTGTCCCAATATAAGTCATCATATCATCTGTGGGTTATATTATTTTTAGGAGAGTTGTCCCAGCGGTTTCTCATCAATTGTCCTGTTAGTAGTCCTGTTAGTAGTCCTGTTAGTAGTCCCAATAGTTCTCATCAATTTAGTTTGTCCCAATTGTTCTCATCAATTGTCATATTAGTTTGTCCCATTGGTTCTCATCAATTGTCATATTAAATTTTAGGGAGTTCCAGTAATCCCAGTGAGCTTGTCAAAAATGAGGTAAGCAACAACCGCCCACCTCGAACAGCTCAAACTACACCTCAGGTAGTCTCCTGGTTGTCCACAGTCCCCTAGAACTGCTGTCTGCCGAAAACGGTGCCCTACAGCAACACACATTGCACAGGGTGTAACTATAGTATTCATAAAAATACAGCTTTTGCTGTTTTTCAAATAGCACGAAAAGAGAAGAGTTTTTCACCTCTGTATAGTGCTCAGAAAAATCCAGAAAAATTACGGTTGCGTTCCTCGCGAAGAGTAGATCAAAATCGACTCTTAAACACCTCGATCTGATGCTCCTACGCCAAGATAAAAATCGGAGAAGTTGACGCTGTCCAGAAATTTCCACAGCAAAAAGGGGGGTCAAAGAGACCTCGGGAAACGTGCCAAAAGTACGAAATGGAGCAAAGTGATCAACACGAAATCGGCCTTAAAATCTTGGGCGCAAAAGTCAAATCGTCTTCCTCCCCTGGTTAGCCCACAGGGAATTTTCGACGGAACTGCGACGAAATGGGCCGAAAAAGAAAACCGTCGCAGTGCGCCGCGTCGCAGATAACTCACTAACTGTAACTCCAAAAATCTGAGATTTGGAGGAGAGAGAGAAGAGAGAGAGAGGAAGAAATTTCGTAAAGGGCCCAAACTCTGGTTCTCTCTCTACGGGCTCGAAAACCAAGGTGCAAAGAGAGGGGTGGGGGGCTCTATTTATAATGGGCCAAGGACCCTCACCAGATCCCGGGCAGCAGAACAACAGCAAACACCGAGATGGACCATCCAGGACGCGCCACGTGGCGACAAAACAGGAAACAGCCTTGTGCAATGCCACAGAGAATCCGCCACGTGTCACG
>CM055070.1:37618952-37773972 GCA_029204045.2 Tillandsia leiboldiana | reverse complement strand
CTCGCCTACGTCATCCAATAAAGTGGTGATCGGGACATTGCGTCCATACATGCTTCAAAACGGAGACATCTGAATGCTCGCTTGAAAGCTATTGTTGACCGAATTACCAAAGAAGAAATGCCGAATCCACCTCCGCCGAAATCCAGGACGCAAGCCCTTCAACATGTCTCCAGGATTTGTATCGTACGCTCGATGTGCCCATCAGTCTGCGGAGGAAAAGGCTGTTCTGAACCTGAGTTCAGTTCCCCAAGGCTGTTTGCAAACTCTATCAGAAATGCGAAACAAACCTCGGGTCTCTATCTGATACTAGGAGGCTGGTACTCCATGTAATCTTACTCCCTCTTATCTAGATATAACTGGGCTAGTCGCTCGGTGGCCACGTAGTCTGCATGGGCAGAAAGGGTTGCCGACTTGGTAAGTCGATCTAAAACTACCAGATAGCGTCTGCTCCTCCCTGTGCCCTGGTAGTCCGACCACGAAATCCATCGTAATGTGGTCCCATTTCACTCGGGAATTGGGAGACTTTGTAACTTGCCAGCTGGCACTCGATGCCAGCTTTCACCTGCTGACAAGTTAAACATGAGCCACAAATCTCCCAATATCCCTCTTCATGCCTTTCCACCAGAAGTGTGCCTTGAGGTCCTTATACATCTTAGTCCCACCAGGATGTAGGGTATAAGGTGTATAATGGGCCTCTCGCAATATCTGTTCTCTAATCTCCACATCTATTGGCACACATGCTCGGTTTCTGTACCTTAGTACTCCCGAGGCATCTACCGAAAAGTCCCCAGACTGATCACTCGGAATATGATCTCTAATCCTGGCCAAGTGGGGTCCTCACTCTGTTTCTCTTTGATCCTGTCCAGCAGAGTGGGCTGCACGACTAAAGATGTCAGTCTAGCAGAGACCCCAGGGGACACAACCTCTATGTCGAGCCGTCTCATCTCCTCTAATAGCGGCGCCTGGTCTGTGATCAACATAGACAAACTTTGCACCGCTCTCCTACTCAAGGCGTCAGCGACCACATTAGCCTTACCTGGGTGGTAGAGAATATCTACATCATAATCCTTTAATAGCTCTAACCACCTACGTTGCCTCAATTCAGCTCCTTTTGCGTGAACAGGTACGTTAGGCTCTTGTGGTCGGTGTAGATTTCACAATGCTCCCCATATAGGTAATGGCGCCAAAGCTTTAGTGCAAATACCACAGCCGCAAGCTCCAAGTCATGGGTAGGGTAATTCTTCTCATAATCCTTGAGTTGCCTCGATGCATAAGCAATTACCCTCCCTTCCTGCATCAACACACAACCAAGTCCGCTGTGTGATGCATCACTGTAGATCACATATCCTTTTCCCATAACAGGGAGGGAAAGGATAGGGGCGGTCATTAGTCTATTCTTCAGCTCCTCAAAGCTCTTTTGACAGTCCTCACTCCAGATAAACTTCACTCCTTTACCGCGTCAAGCGAGTGAGGGGTGTGGAGAGCTTCGCAAAGCCTTCCACAAACCGACGGTAATACCCAGCTAAACCCATAAAGCTACGTACCTCAGAAACCGTCGTCGGTCGGGGGCCAATCACGGACTGCCTCAATCTTCGCTGGGTCCACCGCCACACCTGCAGCGGAAATTACATGGCCCAAGAAGACTACCTCCCGAAGCCAAAATTCGCACTTTGCCAGCTTGGCAAACAACTTCTTCTCTCGTAGAAGTTGCAGCACAATCCTCAAGTGCTCCTCATGCTCCGCATCACTTCGGGAGTAGACCAAGATATCATCAATGAACACTACCACGAACCGGTCTAAGTAAGGTCGGAAGATCCGGTTCATCAAATCCATGAACGCGGCAGGGGCATTAGTTAGCCCAAAAGGCATAACTGTAAATTCATAATGCCCATACCGTGATCTAAATGCCGTTTTCGGAATATCCTCGGCCTTTACTTTAACTGGTGGTAACCGGACTGCAAATCTATCTTAGAGAAGACACAAGACCCTTGCAGCTGATCAAAAAGATCATCGATGCGCGGCAAAGGGTACTTGTTTTTGATGGTCACTTTATTTAATTCCCTATAGTCCACACACAATCGAAGTGACCCATCCTTCTTTTTCACGAATAGCACCCGGCGCTCCCCAAGGCGACACACTCGGCCTAATAAAGCCCTTGTCCATCAAATCCTGGAGTTGCGCCTTAAGCTCTCGCAGCTCAGCCGGTGCCATCCGGTAAGGAGCCTTTGAGATTGGCGCAGTTCCCGGAACTACGTCAATCACAAACTCAATCTCCCTATCTAGCGGCATGCTTGTCAGCTCAGATGGAAAAAACATCCGGGAACTCGCGGGCAATAGGGATATCCCCGAGTCCCGGCGCCGCCGTAGGCCCTTCAACAACACTAGCCAAAAAGGCTACACATCCTCGATGGATCATCTGCCTCGCTCGGGAAGTCGAAACCATAGAGGCAAAGAAGCACTCTGACATCCCTGGTATACCAACATTTCCTGATCTGGCTCTCTAAAAGTGACGGTCCTCGCGGCACAATCAATGGTCGCAAAATACCGAGCCAGCCAGTCCATCCCGAGGACCACATCGAAGTCCTTCAATTGTCTCAGGACCAACAGGTCTGCTGGCATAATCCAGGACTCGATTTGCATCGGGCAGGACCAACAACACTCCTCTACGTGCAAGGTGTGATCGGGAATCTGAACCTCTCGTGCACGTGGTAGAAGTCCTACCTTTAACCCATGTAATGATGCAAATGATCTACTGATAAAAGAATGCGATGCTCCAGTATCAAATAATGTACGAGTCCTAATGCCAGAAAGTAAGGTGATACCTGCCACCACGTGATCTGCTGCCGAAGAGTCCTCTACCTGCGCAGCATACACTCGCCCACTCTGGGCTGGAGGGCGATACTCCGTGGGATAGGAAGAAGATGGCCTGCTTGCTGGAGCATGTGGCCGCTGAGCCGTCGACCGTTGCTGTGATGAAGATGGAGCAGATGCTGAAGAAGGAGCCGTCGATGGCGCAAAAGGGCAAGTAGCTCGGACGTGGCCAGACTGTCCACATCTATAGCAGCGACCCCACCGCTGGTCGCAGGTGTTGGAAAAGTGCTGACCTCCACAGAAAATACAATTGCTGGGGGCCCGTGGTTGTCGTGACTGCTGTTGTCGCTGAGGCTGTCGCTGCGACCCATGCTGCGACGGCTGGGATCTCTGCTGCTGCTGCTGCCGCTGCTGGGGCCTCTGGGGTCCACCAGGCCCTCGCCGCTCAGACCGTCCTTGGCCGGAAAACTGAGGCGGTGGCGGTCGGGGCGGCCTCCATGAACTGGCCTGTCTCCCGTCGTCCTGCGCTGGTCGCTTTCTGTCTGCGCCTTGAGCGACCAGGCCCCCACGTCTGGCGACGACGTGGTCTCCCCTCTCAACCCACTGGGCATGCTCTGCTGCCTCCTCCAAGGTTTGTAGTCTCTGGGCATGCACCAGAGTATAGATTTCTGGGCGCAGGCCCGACTCAAAGAGCTCCACCTGGTGCGGTCCGTCCCTGGCGACATAAGGTACGCAGTTGAGTAACCGCGTGAACTCCTGAAAGTAGTCCAATGCTGTCCGGTCCGCCTTGCTGAAGATTCTTCAATCATCTTCCAGCTTTTTCTTCATACTCGTGGAAAAGTACGTATCCAGAATCATCTTCTTGAACTCTGACCAGGGTAGCTGTCGAGTTATCTGGAACTCCAGAGGCTCTACCCGACGCCACCATGCATCAGCGTCCCCGTCTAAGCAGTGTACAGCCATATGTACCCTGTACTTCTGGTCAATGAAGAAGTCCCGGAATAACTTCTCCATTGACGAAAGCCAAGTCCCGATCTCCCACGGCTGGGTATTCCGCCCTGAAAACCTGGGCGGTCCCCGCTTACAGAACTGAGTAAGTTTGTCAGCAATCTCCTGCTCCTCCGCAGGAGTCAATGGCCGGATTGCTCCCTGAGCAACAGGGGATGCCGTGGTCACCGGTCCAACTGGGGAAGCCACAGCAGGGGAGGGTGGTACGGGAGAACTCTCAGGGGGTGCAACAACAGGCTGCGTCCTCAGTTCTAACATCTGCGTCAGCCGACCCATGGCCTCCTCCTGACGCTGCACGGCCTCTGCCATCTGGGCCATCTGAGCCTGAAGCTCCTGCACCTCACTCTGCTGGCCCTGCTCGGACTCCTCCGGCTCGGGCTCAGGGGATTCAGGCTGAGAACGCGTCAACATTCTACGTCGCGGAGGCATCCTTTATCACAAGAAACCACACTCAGTATCATATCCCCACACGACCCACTCTAGCGAAAGTCAAAGACATCCCCATATTTCGGTGACTTTATGTTGTCTGCAGCCAACATAACCGTTCACCGAAAATTAGGCATGTCGATCCCTCTTCTCTCACTAGAAGAGTCAAACAATAAATCAACGACTTTCGCAAATATCACGTCTCTCGTACCCTATTATCCTAGGGTCTACCAAAAGCCTAGGGTTTCCTAAGTCCCAACTTACCTATCCCAAAGCTCTGATACCAACTTAATCTGTCACGCCCCGGAACCCGGGCTCGCCAACAGATCCGCCGTGCACACGGGATTTCCCGAGTACACGAAGCGCTGGTAACCTGCTCCGATATAATATGAACAATAAAGGAGCATAATACAGAGCTGAAGTAGAAGAACCACATAGTATCTCATACTGGAACTAAAAATAAACTGTAATATGTACAATAATCTCCCAGCTCACCAAAATAATACAACCAGCCGGCGAAAGCTAGACTCAAAATAAAAGGAGAATATCACAGTCTGAGTGAAGGGTACAACGTCTATCTACAGCTCTCAGTCTCCCAGGAGATCTATCTACTCAGCGATCCCCTTACCTTTATCAGCCGCTGATAGCCTAGCAGCTCCCGCAGACGACTCTGCAAAATAAAGAAGAAGAAAGAAACAAAAAAGAATAATGGGGGTGAGAACTACCAGATAAACCAGTAGCCTCCCCTAGTGGGCAAAACCTCAACTCTGATGCACCCACTAGGATTACTAGAGGCCAGAAAGGAAAAAGTGGTAAAGCTGTAAGCAGAACTGCTGAATAAAGGGGAAACCACCACTAGCATGCCTCTAAATGCAGTGCCAAAAGGAATGGCTGTATGTATGCATCAGTATCTAACATGCCTGCCTGAATAAACCCAATCTTATGCCACCAGTAAAACTGGTACTGCCTGCTGCGCCTTGCCTGCCCAAATCGGGTATGCTGGCCAATGCATAACACCGATAGGGAATGAGAGTCTCAAGGACTCAAGCCTGCCTGTAACACACTCCGGAGTGGCACTCGAGGGGAGCGACCCACACGAGTAAAAGTACCTCAGTAATAAGTATCATAAGTGTCGTAAACAGCAGGACTGGATCATGACTATGATCAAAGTGGGAAAAGCCATCCACTAAGAAACCCTGATCTGATGCCATAGTACTCAATAAGTGGGAAAAAACCATCCACTAGAGAAAAATCCGATCCCCTGCTGATGCCTAAAATAGACCAGACTCAACCCCATTCTGATGCAAGGATAAACATCCGGCCGACCGCCTACAGTCCGCGGTCACCGCAACACCCCACAAGTTTATAATCTAACATAACCTTGGCTATACTATCCCAAACCCCTGCTCATACTCGAGCGACAAGCAACTGAAAGCAAAAGAGAGCAATAAAACATGTCAAGTCTTAATATGATAGTGTAGCAATAAATAGTGGCCCTACCTGATGTCCGGGCATGCATGCAACTGTCTTTATTTTAAAAGTTGTAAAATAGTGTCAAAGATTTAAAAAGATTGATTTACTGAATAAAAGTCATTTGCATGCGAGATTATAGCCTTTGTCTCAATCACAGTGTCCCAATATAAGTCATCATATCATCTGTGGGGTTATATTAATTTTTAGGAGAGTTCGTCCCAACGGTTCTCATCAATTGTCCTGTTAGTAGTCCTGTTAGTAGTCCTGTTAGTAGTCCCAATAGTACTCATCAATTTAGTTTGTCCCAATTGTTCTCATCAATTGTCATATTAGTTTGTCCCAATTGTTCTCATCAATTGTCATATTAAATTTTAGGGGAGTTCCAGTAATCCCAGTGAGCTTGTCAAAAATGAGGTAAGCAACAACCGCCCACCTCGAGCAGCTCAAACTACACCTCAGGTAGTCTCCTGGTTGTCCACAGTCCCCTAGAACTGCTGTCTGCCGAAAACGGTGCCCTACAGCAACACACATTGCACAGGGTGTAACTATAGTATTCATAAAAATACAGCTTTTGCTGTTTTTCAAATGGCACGAAAAGAGAAGAGTTTTTCACCTCTGTATAGTGCTCAGAAAAATCCAGAAAAATTACGGTTGCGTTCATCGCGAAGAGTAGATCAAAATTGACTCCTAAAACACCTCGATCTGATGCTCCTACGCCAAGATAAAAATCGGAGAAGTTGACGCTGTCCAGAAATTTCCACAGCAAAAAGGGGGGTCAAAGAGACCTCGGAAAACGTGCCAAAAGTACGAAATGGAGCAAAGTGATCAATACGGAAATCGAAGCCTTACCTCTTAGAAACGTGCTGTCGCAAAAATCGTCCAAAAATTCCTCCTGGTTAGCCCACAGGGAATTTTCGACGGAACTGCGACGGGAAATGGGCCGAAAAAGAAAACCGTCGCAGTGCGCCGCGTCGCAGATAACTCACTAACTGTAACTCCAAAAAATCTGAGATTTGGAGGAGAGAGAGAAGAGAGAGAGAGGAAGAAATTTCGTAAAGGGCCCAAACTCTGGTTCTCTCTCTAAGGGCTCGAAAACCAAGGTGCAAAGAGAGGGGGTGGGGGGCTCTATTTATAATGGGCCAAGGACCCTCACCAGATCCCGGGCAGAACAGCAAACACCGAGATGGACCATCCAGGACGCGCCACGTGGCGACAAAACAGGAAACAGCCTTGTGCAATGCCACAGAGAATCCGCCACGTGTCCACGTGGTGCACGGGCCCGGTCCCCGCGCCGGGTCTTCCGGAAGATGTCGGCCAATCCGGGTGTGCCACATGTCACAGTCCCCGTGGACTTCTAGAAGCCGGCCAGCCAATGGGAAGCTGCCACGTGGTAGAAGGAGTCTTCGGTGCACCCGGTGCACGCCAGGCCCATGGACCGCGCACCCGAGCCCCCCGCCCGCGCCTGCGCCGCCGCCCTCTGCCGCTGTGCCGCCGCCCGCCGCCGTGCGCCGCCGCCCGCCGCCGCTTGCCGGTCGCCGGAACAGTAATTCCGGCGGCCGGAGTTACTGTTCCGGCGTGAACAGTAATTTTTCGCCGAGAAAAATAAAGTAAATATACCGTTTCGATCGTTTTCGCGCGCTGAGTCCAAATACGACGTCCATTTCGCCAAATTCTCATCCGAAATTTTGCCGAAAGCTCCCGGAAAATTCCATTTGCTCCGATTTTTGCGCAGAGTCTATATTAAATGTCCAATTTCGATTCTACAAGCTCTGCTTCACTGAATAAGCTCCCTACAGTCACTGTTTAATGTTGCATAGTTCCTGCGGGAGTCCGGATCATCACAACTGTAGTTAAGTTTCGGGGACAAAACTTCTTATAAGAAGGGGGTGATGTAGTAACCGTGATTTTTAAAATCCAAATTTAAGTTTAAATAATTTCCTAGATCATTTAAATAGCAAAAATGGTGAATTAGTAGTGCAATAGTAGCCCTAAAATACTGACTTTTGATCGGGGCCTGATATCGAAAATCTGAGATCACCATTGCGATCGTCTCGACGAAACATGAAAAGTTCATATTCACTTGTCCACGATCCAACGATCGGATCTTCCGCAAAACAGCGAAGAAGAAACGGGTCCCACAACTTAAGTTGTGAATTGTAACCCCTATTTTAAATACCCTTTCGACCACTAACGGCCGATTCACTATCTAGAACCCTGACATAGGGGTATGAGTAGTCAAACCTAGCTAATTTTGACATTCTGAACGCAATGGCACTGACGGTTTTCGCGTTTGGCGATCCGGGTGCATTGAAGTGCGTGCGTCGGTTTGCGACATACAGAACAAGATGGCCCGAGATTTTGTATGAGCACCAAATCGAACAAATGAATAGCCTATTTTGAAGGTCTCGACGAGCCGGACGTCGTGGCGAAGTCCGTTTCGCAATTCGACGAACGGATTGTCTCAAAATGCGTGAAAAGCTCCGAAAAATGGGGTATTTTCGCAAAAGTGCTAATATTTTATGTATCAAATTTTAAGAGGCTTAAACACTAGGGTTCTGGGAGTAATTGTCATTTACAGAAAGGACCTTGGAGTCTAGGGTTAAGTGTACAAGGGGTTAATTGCAAAATTGCAAATTCTTGCATTTATGGAACTTGTCTCTTGGTCTACCCTTGGTGGTTCACGAGGGGTCTAGGGGGTGATTCCGAAGCATCACCTGTGAACTTAGCTTCACCCAGACCAAGCCCAGATGCTGTGGAGGCCGAGGGACACCATCCTTGTGAGGAAATCCGAGAGAGAGAAGGAGAAGAAGAAGCTTGGAGCCAACTTGATCCAAGTTGATTCTTGAAGTTCCTGTGGTGATCTCCAGTGTCTGTGGACCATCTTGAAGGTTGCTGTGGCCGCGCGAAGTGGGGAGGAAGAAACCGGCTTTATCTTTCTTCTCCAACTCCGGCGAGGTAAGAATTCCCTAATCTTAGTTTTGTTGCTTCCAAAACCAATGGAAGTCGACTCTGTGGAGTCTGAAGAAGCTTCCTGCCAAGCCCCAAGCCCCCATGCACGCTGGGTTGCCGGCGGGAGAAAGTTCCTCGCCGGAACCCTAGGTAGCTCCGCCCCGACTTTGCGCCACAACCGTTTATCAAAATTAAAAACTAAAATCATGGGCTTGGACTATAGGAGATGAGGATCATCTCCACCAAATTTGGTGGAGTTTGGTTGACCCAGTAAATGGCAGATCGAAACCCTAGTTTCGGGTTTTTGCACCTTTGGCCGAGCCTGTTGCTCCGGCGCCGGCGACGCTCCCCACCGCCGGAAACATGGCCAAGAAGCTTCATGGGACCATTTAGTGTCCAACCATGCCTTTGCATGGCAGCCATGCAGCCCGAGGAGGGATCCACCATTGTTGGCCCAAGCTCGAGCCCAACAATGGCGGCCGGCCGGCCATGCACAGCCTGCCGACAGTCATGGCTTGCCCAGACCTTCTCTATTTGATCTTAGGAAGTTATTGGTGCTGTCCTTTGCACCTCAAAACCTCTGGTTACAAAGTTGCCATTGTTGAAGCCCAAGCTTGACCCGAGCTTGGCCGCCGCCGACGCCACCGTGACCTCGTCGTCGGGCACTAGTCCAGGAAGGTTCGTGGTAATTGGGAGCACCTGCTGGTGCATTTGGACGAGGCCCAGAGACCAGAGATGGCAAAGTGCCATTTTCGGTTCATGAAGCTTATCATCTTCATCACCCTCACCTTGCCCGCGGCCAACTCTGGGAGCAAGGTTGTCCCAGACTTGCTGGGGATGCTCCTGCAACTCTAAGGAGTGTTTCCTCCCAAGTTAGAGGGTCCCAGGTGCTGTACCTGCAGAGAACCAGCTCGTGCATGGCTTGGGTATTGTTGTGAAGTTGGTGCACACCAACTATTTGAGGAAATGCCTCAATGAAGAAAAAGTTTGTTTCAGACTTCGAGTATAATATGAAAATTGCTCCATGCTGTCCCCTGAGCTTTATGCTCACTTCAGATCAAATAGTATCTGTGTGAATTGGTGTATGGAGCAATGTCGGATTGTTAGAGAGCTTGGACATTGGATCTGCTTGATCCAGCAGTTCTGGGCTGCACTTTGGGCAAGCCCCTGTGTTCCTGAGGTGTCTTGAGCAAAATTCTCAAGTTAGTTTGCAGAGGGCACATGTAAAAGCAAAGTTGTGTAGTGTAAAGCCTTATATGAGGTTTGTGGCTTATGGTTCTGTTTTGGGCTATTTGCGAAGCCGCGACAGTGAGCTCCTGGCTAATTTGGGGTCATTGGACGTGATGCTCGCGTCGGATTTGAGTTTCGTTGAGCCAAAGAAACAAAAATGCATATAGGCTATTTTAGAACAGTAAATTATGGCCCGAAGTTTTCCTCGGGTTCCGTGCTGCTGCAATTGGGTGAGCACGGTGTTCAGCAAGTCGAGGGTCACCTACTGGAGGTAACTGTTCGTAAAAATAATGTCCCGATTAAGAGAACAAGCGAAAACGGCTCTCAAATTGCTATAAAAGTGCGATTTCTGGAAACCCTAGGGGCCTAGTTGCAATTGTGACCACTTGGGCTGCTTCAGGCAGCGTACACATGATCTCTAAACCCTTTGTTGGAGATCCCGGAACTTCAGCAAGGTTTCCAATTTAGCTTGTCTGCACACAGTGTGTCAGTAGGTTGGGTATGAGAGTTTATTTTCTGACCTATGCATATGATTCAGGTCCCAGCAGTCAGCCGCTAGCTTGCGAGCCATCCAGCAGCCACCGTGATCATTTACATTGAGGTGGGTTTATCTTCGGTACGGGCTTTATCAGGTTGGCCCTATGGGGTGCCGTGGTAGGTCGGACCTCTGTTTTTGGTAGCCCTGAACCTATGCTTGAGCCTTTCTATTTGCTTCAATTCCAGCATTCAGTCATTTCAGCTATGCCTTGATCTTACAGTTGAGCTCTCTATATGCTTTCATTCTCAGCACTTAGTATGTATAGTGATATACATCTGGACATATGCCATGCCTGGTTGGACATTAGCTAGAGTGATTATCAGTTCACTTTATATCAGCATTTCCTATTCTTGACCTGCATGTTAGAATAGGAGTTCAGCTTATGCTATACAGTTCAGTTTACAGTTCTGCCGTTCAGTTTAGTTATACAGTTCTGCTATTCAGTTTCTGCTGTACAGTTCAGTTGAGATTACAGTTTCAGCGTCCCGACAGGGATTTTCCGGCTTTATGCCGTGTGTTTGGTCTTTAGACCATGAGCTTGAGCATCAGCACTATGATCGCCAGAGTACTAGCTGTCATTTCACGATCGCAGTGGGCCTGAACCCCCACAACGCGTTCTTTACCGGTAGAGTGGTCGATAGTGGCGACCCGTGAGCCCAGGTTGCACATGGTGGACGAGAGTGGCGACACATGTGGGCCTGAGTGCACCGATGGTGCCAGGTTATATGTCAGCCGAACGTGCTAACTATGGCATTAGCCTGAGGTCCTTGTGACCGACAGTGGCATGAGATTGGGTACTTACAGTTATTATTATTCAGCTCTTTCAGTTTACAGCATTATTATATACCAGCTTTGTTTCCTGCTTGTCAGATTTATCAGTTATAGCATGATCAATTACAGTCATGAGTACCCTGCTTCCCTTCCGTGATTATCAGCATTCCCTGTTTACAGCATTGAGATCATTGATTATCATACTAGCTCTGCTCTATAGCATGATTAGCTCTTGCTTGTATGATTTGCCAGTTACAGCATGCTCAGATTTTATATATCTGCATCTTATCTTTCAGCTTTCAGTATATCCTGCTTTTGTTATCCGCTTATTATTGTATCCGGTAGGTACGACATGCTATTTCTCGGCCCGTCGTGCCCACTGGGATACACTTATGTGTGTCTCACACCCTCGGGTGACTGTTTTTCAGGTCTGTGGGGTGCGGGGACTTTGGGGCGATCCTGTGAGCTGTTGCGCTAGAGTTGTCCCCTGCTTTTGGCCCAGTCGAGAGTATTTTCAGTTTTAGTAGTTGTTCTAATATTATAGTTGTTTATGGAAGTTTTGTATAATACCTTTGTGATGGATTTGTGGGTGTGATAGTGTAGTAGTTGATTGTTGCTCTCTAACGGTATCACTGTTGTTGCCTAGCCGAGCATGTATAGGAGAGATTCTATCCGTGTGGACAGAGGATTTCCTATGCATGTGGCGGTCTGCTCACGTCCTGAGTTTAAAGTTTGAACTCTGATATAAAAAAAAAAAAAAAAAAATCTACCGCTGTTTTCAAACTCGGGGCGTGACAGTGTGTGAGAACTTTGAACTTTGAACTTTGAAGGTAAGTATCAAAACAACTTTTGGTTCTGTATTGTGTTTTGAATGCATGCCTCGACTAACTATTCGACTAACTATTTAGGCATGTATTATTACTAACAAGTTGTTTGATTACTAACAAACTTATGACATTTGGATTTTAATGCTTAGAAGATATGTTTATTTCTGATTATGATCTTAATACATATCTGAGTTCACAAATGTCATGGTAAGTATAAACTCTATCTCTGTTTGGTTTTGAATGCTAAATTTTCTTGAGGTATCTAACGATCTCTTTTGTCAAGAATGATTTCTTTTGCAGAGAGTACAGATGTCTAAGTCTAGAGTCTGTTTTAGGAGTTTATCTCATGTACTTATTTCTTGGTTCTCAAATGTAAATTTTTGTTGTATGGTAATAGCAACAAAAATATCTTTTTGAATTTTCTTGAGTGGATTTTTTTTGTTTTGTCACGAAACCGCCAAAGGGGGAGATTGTTAAGGAATTTGTTTTGGCGTATTTCGTGAAAGTGGTTAAGTCTTGAAGATTGAAGATGAAGAAGTTTGGATCATATACCTCAATCTCAAGAAAGAAGAATTCAAAAGGATCAGGTACGTTTAACTAAATATTTTTGGTGATCCGAATACTTCTTATAGTGTAGAAACACTTGGATAAATTTTTAATTGCATAAAAATCAAAAACTGGACATGTTCTATGTTCAGGATCCGGATCAGGCACTACAGTCCGGACCCCGAACATAGGGTAGTTCATGTGCAAATCCAGTCCGGAACACACCAGATTCAGTCCGGACCCCGAACGTGGAATTTGCTGAAATTGCATGAACAGTCCGGACCGTGGACACTTCAGTCAGGACCCCGAATGCATGTTTTTCTGGAAATAGTCTGTTTAGCCACGACAGTCCGGACCGCCGATTTACAGTCCGGACCGTCGTCCTGAAAAATTCCAGATTAGGTTAGTTTTTGATTCTTATCTTCTTCCAATGGTTTCTAACCTATAAATAGACCCTACGATTCATCTTCTAGGGCAGATCCGTGGAAGCCGAAAAAGAGAAAAATCCACATATAGAGAAGAAAGGAAATAACTAGATTTAATTCTATGTTTCTTCATCTATATTGATTAATTTGATTCTAGGTTTTCAAACTCAGATTTTGAGTAGAATCAAATTAATGAATACTTACATGGTATTATCGATCTATTTCTAATCTAAGTATTCGGCGGATCATCACCACCCAAAAACAACGATTTTCCCAAAATCGGCCTTGTGGACTCGCGTGGCCTTGTGGATTCAAGGTGCTACCGCTCTCGTGGATTCGGAGCGAGGTACGTTCGTGGATTCGAGACGTGTTACTGGGTGAAGACCGTGGATTCGGTCGGACGTCGTGGATTCGACGTTGGATGCCGTGGATTCGGCGTTAGACGCTAATAGTGGATTCGAGGAGCGTTGCGGAGCGAGCGGAGAAGATCTACTAGGAGCGTATGGAAAAAGGTCGAGTCGTCTGTGAGTACGGTATATCACCTTTGTACGTGTTTTAATTCTAGTGGATTTCGCCGTGTTATCGGTCCCGTGGTTTTTTACTCCGGTTTTGGAGTTTTCCACGTAAAAATCTTGCGTGTTATTTTTCATTTCCGCATTGGGTTTTATTGCGCAACAATTTTTGAGTGTTTAATGTTTACACCTATTCACCCCCCCTCTATGTGTTTTTTCCCCTATTTAGATCCATATTTTAATATAACCCATCACTGTGGACCGGGGCGGGGCCATGTGGCGGCCCCGGGTTGGCCGGTCCACCTGCTCTCGGTCCACGCGCGGAGCTCGGCAGGCGGGTAGGTGGCCGTACCGCGCGGGGCAGGTGGCTGTACCGCGCGGGCAGGCGGGTGCGCATGGGCGCGCCACGTGTCGGCGCGTGGTTGGCTAGCGCCAACCACCCGCGCGCACTATGCGGGCCACGCGGCGCGGTCCGGTTCGCTGGGTCCCGTTGTTCACTGTTCGAGCGACGTGGCGCGGTCCGGTTCGCTGGAGGCACTGTTTGCACCCGAAGACTTTCGGGCACCCGAAAGTGGGGACCCAGCCGGAATTCTTCGAATTGTTGGGTTTTGGCCATAAATAGCCCCCTTTGCAGCTCGTTTGACCCTTTTCCCGAGCTCCCCTGCTGTGACACCCTTAAGAGAAGTTCTTCCTCTCCCTCTCCTCCACCCTTTGATGGATTCCCGGATTTTTTGGAGGCCGCGGCATCGGTGTTTTCTGCGACGCGGCGCACTTCGACTCTTCTTCGATTTTGGCTTCTACCGTCGCATTTCAGTCCGCGAGGCCCCATGGATCACCCCGATGGAGTTTTGAGCCGATTTTCATGGCAGCACATTCATGAGAGGTACGTCTTCGATTTCTATGTTGATCATTTCACCTCATTTTGGGTTTTTAGCATGGTTCCCGAGGTATCATTTGACCCCTTGTACCGCTGCGAGGTATTGGACAGCGGTGGATTATTGTTAGGATTTCTCGGCCTACGGGCATCGGAACGAGACATATGAGGACTCGATCGACATCTACGCTTCGAGAGGAACGCACTCGTATTTTTATCAGAATTTTTGGAGGACTCTTCGAAGGTGATATTTAAGCTTCTTTGGGACTGATTTTCCGCAGATTTGCGATTGTGGATAGTTTGGCTTACCGCGATGTTCTATTTGTATCTTGGCCTACAGGTGTCCGAATAAGGAGTATAAGTACTCGATTTGTAGCTAATCATCGCGAGGATCACAACCGTGATTTTTCTAGATTTTTTAGAGGACTACACGCAGGTGAAAAAGCCCCTTCTTTGTGCTGGTTGGTAAAAACAGCGAGTGCTGTTTATTTTGTTTGTGGAGTTGTTTATTGTGTTGTTGGTTGTGTTGTTGGTTGGAGCAGAGGCTTGCGCGACCGTGTACCGAGGGTGCAGTTTCGACGGATTTTGTTAAGTGAGTGACTGCGCACTTCACCGACTTCGGCTTTGCCTGCGGAAAGCGATTCAGGAGGGTTGCTTCGTCTCCAGAATCGGTGGACGGTTCTCTAATTCTATCTGATAAAATGCATGCATGTTTAGGGTACATTGTATGTTATTGGGAGGTAAGCTTAGTAATGATGATTGTATGAGGGAATTGCAAGATTAATATTCATGTTAGATATTATGAGGACTTGCAAGATTTGGATATTCATGGTGATGAATAGTAAAAGCTTACCTAAGAGATTATTACCCTATGTGTTTATTTTGCATGCCATGCTAGCACATAGCCTTTTATGAGATTGGATTATGCGATGGGGCAGGATTATGTATCTATGTGCGGGTATTACTCCGAGGAGTTATTATGGATCATGGATTATGGACAGGTGTAGTTCATTAGTGATTTTGGCATGTGGTTATACCTTGTGGAGTGATCTTGTGATTTACTCCCTTTTTCCTTTCTTGAGGACAAATGCATGCTTGTATGGACATCTAGATAGGTCATCTTTTACTGCTACACTATCGTGTTGGAACTTGACTTAGGAGAAACCTTATTTTCTTCTTTTCTTCTTTTTTGTTAGTCAGGTGTTTCATGTTGCTCGGGTTCGAGCAAGGGTTTGGAATAGTGTAGTCGAGACTTCGAGTCTGGGACAGGTTGGATTTGATTGTGGATTGTGGGTATTGCGGTAACCGCGGATATTGGGCAATTGACCGGATGTTGGTTATGGTGCCAGATTGTGGATGTTAGGGGATTGCGGTGACCGCGGATATTGGGCGGTTGGCCGGGTATTGGTTGTTGTACCAGGTTGTGGATAGTGGGATATTGCGGCGACCGCGAATATTGGGCGGTTGACCGGATATGTACTTGTGCATCAGATTGGGTATCAGATTTCTCTAGTGGACGGAGTTTTCCACTTATTGAGTACTATTGCATCTGATTGAGGACCAGAGTTTTCTTTAGTGGATGGGTTTTCCCACTTTGATCAGAGTCGTGATCCAGTCCTGCTATATCGTGATACTTGTGACAGAGATACTTTACTCGTGTGGGTCGCTCCCCTCGAGTGCCACTCCAGAGTAGGCGATTTACACAGCGGCCAGTGAGTACCGGACAGATGAGTGCCGGTCAGTGAGTGCCGATCTGTTAGCAGATACTTGAGACAGTTTGAGCATGCAGTGCCAGTTTTTACTGGTCCATTGATTGGGTTTATTCAAGCAGATACTTTTATTGTTGCACTCGTGCCTGAGGGCTGAGTGGAGTCTGGTAGCTGGGATTAGACCAGTGCTAGTGTTGTTGGGAGCCGTTTGGGTTGACGTTAGTCCTGGGTCGTTGTGACTACTTCGACCGTTGTGCGAGATGTTGAGGATCTTGAGTCTTTCCGTTCTGAGAGAAAGCGTGGATTTCGACTATAGCCTGCATGTGCCACTGTTCGTTAGCGAGTTAGTCCGATTGGACACCCTACGTTGATACACTAGCGAGGCGTATCAAGTATGCTTTTGCGGGGGCTTCCGGCAAAATTTAGAAAGAGAATTTGGCGAAACGGTCAGCGGATTTGGACTCAGCGCGCGAAAATAATGAAAATGGGCTATTTACTTATATTTTTCGGACTTCGGAGCAAAAAGTTACTGTTCACCGGCCGGAAACACTATTCCGGCAACCGGCGGCGACGGACAGGAGGCGGAGCGCAGCGGTGCAGCGGCGGAACGCGGCCGCGAGCAGGCGCGGCGCGGGCGGCGGGTCCACGAGCAGGCACGTTCACCGGGAGCACCAAGGATTGGTCATGCCACGTGGCAGCACCCTATTGGTTGGACGGCGTCTGTGACACGTGGCGTCGTGTGATTGGTCGACAAATTCCGGAAGACCCGGCGCGTGGGCCGGGCGCGTGCGCCGCGTGAACCACGTGGCACTATTCCATTGGCGGGCGCACGCCGCCCAAGTGCGCGAGGCGTGCGGAACGCGGGGCGGCGGGACAAGTGGCGCGATCCGGTGGATTCAGGCGGGACACGTGGCGTGATCTCGTGATTTCGGGCGGCTACAGTACTTTTCGGGCGCCCGGTTTTTGGGCCCGAATCCGACAGCCCACTATTTGGACTTTTGGCTATAAATAGGCCATTGAGAGCTTCATTTCTAGACTTTCTGAGATCCTTTTTGAGTGCTGTTTTCGACAGCGAGTTTCTACTTCGAGTCTTCTACACTTTTTGGGGTTTTGGAGAAATTTTGGAGGCCATTTGATATTTTTCCTCCCCGATCTCGTGAGCTTCGACGCTATTCCGATATCGATCGTTTTCGTTGACTCTTCGTCCGCGGACTCCCCCGAGCTGAGTTCTTGGAATTTTACACCGATTTTTGTGGCAGCATTTTCACGACAAGTAGATCTTCGACTTTGATATTCATCGCTTTGCTCTGTTTTGAGTTTTATGGGAGTGCGTGCAGCATCTTTAGACCCCCTTTTTGCTGTTGCATGTTCTGGACAGCGGAGGAGTAATCTTGCAATTTCTCGGCCTACGAGAGGCGGAATTTGGTGTTTAAGGACTCGATTTCTATCTACACTTTGCGAGGATCGCCGTCGTATTTTTTTTGGAATTTTTGGAGGGCATCTCGCAGTAGGTAATTTTCTGTCTTGTGGACAGATGTGCGATAAAATTATTATTTTGAGTGATTTGAGCTTACCACGATGTTCGGCTTATATCTCAGCGACCGGGTGGAATTTTTGATCGATTTTTGGTGCGTTGGAATCGTGAGAACTTGAGGATGGAACCCGTTAAATTTCAGCTCTTTTGGACTCATGACTAACGTGCACATCCAGGTGGGTTGGATTTCTTCCAAACTTTATGGAATGCCTTCTAATTCTGTTGAAAGCATGTTAGTATGCCTAGTTTAGCTATTTGTATAGCTGGTAAAATCTGATAGATGTCTAGATTATTTTTGAATGACAGACCTGAACCCCATTTATCATCAGTATGATCTTGAGACTATTTGACACTAGATTGCATGATTAGTTGACTTCCGAACTACATCTGACCCATTTTAAAATCATTGAACCCGTTTTAATATAAAAAGTGGCTTCAAAAATAGTTTTAAACATTGTGATCACCCAGAGGGGTTGGATAGGTTCAGGATGCATGAACTCTCGCGCCTGGGGGCCGAGGGGATTTTTATTAACTCAGTGGATGGGTTTCCTAGTGTCTTGGGGGTTTGTGTGCACTATCAGATTGAGTCATGGAGGGTTCTCCGACCTGTTTATGGGTTAGTTGGCATTTCGAGTTTTCGATCTGTTCGATCGTAAATTATAGCCTGCAGATGCCGCTTATTGAGCCAGATGAGACACGCTTATTCCTCGGTGGGGTCGCTCCCCTCGAGAGCCGCTCCGGATGCGATGATGATGATGCGCCTGATGAGGTTGCTTTGCGTGATATTATGATAGTCCGATTGGACACCCTAGTTGATACACTAGGGGCCCTAGTTGATACACTAGGGGCCCTAGTTGATACACTAGGGGGCGCAGGCTTGACTGGACCATATTTGGCAGTCATTGAGATTTGGGTTGATGTGAGCACCTCGTGAGCGAGTGGATGCATTGCATGTTCTTAGTTGAGTTTTTCCTTTGAGCATGATACTTGAGGCATATTAGCTGTAGTTCCATTTCAGCTTTCATATTATCTATCTGTATACCTATTGTCTTGCCTCCAGTAGACTTAGTGGGCATACCGTGGATCTTGGTGACGGTACCCACTGGGAACTACCTTCTGCAGTAGTTCTCACACCCGCTATGGTGACAGGTTTTCCTGAGGTAGCTGTTCCGGCACCAGTTCGGGCGGAGGCAGCTGTAATAAATCGGAATTTTGGTATATGAATAAATGTAAATAAAAATGGTATGAAATAATATTTTTACTGAGTTTGGAAAAGTAAAGGATGACCTGGAAATGAATTGGGCCCAAATCAGGATTAGAATGTGAGATCTTGAATCTTACATGAGAAAGTGGGCCCAGATTGTAAGTGGAAAATTCACAGCTTCGTAAAATTCCGAGAAAATTACGGGAGCTCCGTAAATGTGTTTTAAGGCCACAGTAAAAGTTTCGCGTTGATCGGACACCCGGATAGTGAGAACGGGCTCCGCCAGCGAAATAAAATACAGTGGGGCTTGTTGTGACCCAGAGGTGGTCCAAACTACAAAATTTAAGTACCATGAGATAAATTAAGTTAAACTGCGGCTGCCCGTCAAATTTGAGCGAAAACAGGCGAGAACGGACGAAAACGGGCGAAACTGGGCTTGGGCCCAAGTTTCGGGCGCCTGAAAATGAGTTCCGGGCGCCCGAAAAATACTGTAGCAAACCGGCATTTTGGGCTGCAACAAACCGGGCTGCACTGTAGCGAACCCGGTTCACTGTAGCAGCCCGGTCCGGACCTAGATGCGCCCGAAAGTTACTGTAGCGCGCCCGAAGTTTACTGTTGGCACAGATCCCGAGGCTGTTGACACGGATCCCGAGGCTGTTGGCACGGATCCCGAGGCTGTTGGTGCGAATCCCGAGGCACAGGCGTGAATCCTGAGGCATGGGAGCGCGCGAGGCGCGCTGTGGCGGGTGGCCAGAGGCGCGCTGTAGAGTCCTGGCGTTCCAATGCCTTTGTATACCTTCTTTTTATGATGGGATTGTTAGGAAAACTTTTCACTGTGTTTTCTGCAATGGACTGGCCTGGACCGCGAGTATTTTTCTGCGACTGAGCTCGAAAAACGGAGGACGGCAAAGCGAACGGATTCGGATTCCGACTTACGGATCTCCCGGAATGAGGGTCAAAGCGTTTGCCTTTGAGTGGTGCATCGGAATCCGTGCTAAGTGGCCGGCACGCTTTTCGAGGCGGTCGGACGGGATCTGTCCCTGATCAGTTTCTTTGATCTTATTTATGTTATTGGTTTATTTAAATTATTTTTGTAATACCTCGACCTCCCGGTTTTCCGTTTTGGTTTTAATTGAATTTTTTTAGTGTTAGGGGGGGTTGAAAGTTCGAGAACTTCTAGGCAGACCGTCGGGACTCGCGGGTATTTTTAGGTGTTAGAGCTCACGAAACGAAGAATGGCAGCGAAGTCGGATTCGAATTCCGACCCCGGGATCTCCCAGGATAAATTTCTGAAGGTAACCAGCAGTTCCGGGTGCATCAAAAAGCGTGCAGGCGATCGGCACACTTTTCGAGGTAAGATTGGACCCCTGGTCCGCACCCGATCGTTAAGTGTTGAGTTTGGGGACTAGGGTTTTTATTTTTCTGTTCTCATCTCTTTGGATCGTGCGTTAGGGTTTCGGGGGCGTACAAAAAAAAAAGAGGAAAAAGCCCCAATCCTCCTTTCTCAATTCAAGTATTGGCGTATAGAACCGAGGAAAGGAGAAGGCAAAAAGGGATCCATCTCTCATGGGGTTCTACGTTGGCGATAGGAAGGACGATCGCACTTCCTGCGAAATCCGGCGAAACGAGGTGAGCGTTTTGGGTCTTCCCGTTGTCTTACGGTATGAGTTTTCCCTTTTGTCGGGTCGCGTGCGAGTCAAGTTTGGTACTAAACGGGAGGCCGCCGCCGCCATGGTTAAACGGGAGGCCGCCGCCGCCGTTACCGTGTTCACGAAGTCATCGCCGCAGCCGCCGTGATCGCGTGGTCGCAACCGGAGCCGAAAACGGGGGACGAAACTGTTCACAACAGGGATTTCAGGCCCGCGGTCCACCGCGCCCGCGTGCACCCGGCGCACGCTCCCGAGGCCCGGGGGTGCAGACCCGGTGCACGGACGCGTGCGCCAGGCCGCGCGGTCCACCGGACCGGCGTGCACCCGGCTCACGCCTCCGCGACCCGGGGCCGCAGACCCGGCGCACGGAAAGCGTGCGCCAGGCCGCTCGGTGCACGCCCTAGGCGTGCACCCGGTTCTCGGCACCGCAGCGGGGAGCGGTGAACCCGGTGCGCGCCCGAGCCCGTGCACGGCCCGGCCCAAGCCGCACGGGTCCACCGCTGCAGTGTGCTCCCGGCCCGCACCGCGGCCGCCTGCTGTCGTGGACCCGGTCCACGCCTGGTTTCGTGCACCAGCATTCAGGAAAGGAGCCCAGAAGCTCCGTTTTTGGCCCGTTTCGCCCCGTTTTTTAGTGTTTTTAATCGCGACGATGTTTTTAACGATAATTTTTACTGTAGTTCTTTTCGGGCACAAGGGGGTTGTTTTAACTGGAGTTTCTGCACATCTTCTTCTTCGCGTTTCAGGTGGGTGCTCATCCTAAGACTTAGTGTGGGACTTTCGTAAATTGTGCTCAAGTTTTTATGACTCGTCTAACTGTGCTAATATGAGTGATCTTTATTGATGATACTATCGGGTTTTACTGGCGGGTACACTCTTAGAATCCCTTTTATGCACACTATCGTTATTTTCATGTTTATCATGTTGTGGGTTTTATTTTGGGGCTTAGCGTCGGGTTTCCGACAGGGGTATTTACTTTTGATTATTTGTTTAATGGTGCTAACATGACAGTCGTTACGGTTCATATATTTGAGTATACGTGGTACTTTTGGTTATTATGCTCGAGGCTGCAGCACGCGCACCCGCGGTTTGGCCACCGCAAAGGGTGTGCTTTTCCGGAAAAGTGGTCTATGACCCGTGTATACCCACGAGGTGACGTAGTGGGGGCCCCCGTAGGTGGGGGGTTTGAGGCGCCAAGGTGCGAGCGGTGGCTCTGTATGAGCGGTGGCTCTTTATGAGCGGTGACTCTTTATGAGCGGTGGCTCTTTGTGAGCGGTGCGAGTGCTCGGTTTGGTTTCCCGAGGTTGGTGCTCGGTTCGGGTTGCCGGGGCAGGTGCCCGGGACAGGTTATGCAGGGATATTGTCGAGTGCACGATGAGGAGGGCGGTTGCTCTGGTTTTACTGCGGTTTGCTTTATTTATAGCCCTTGTTGCTTTCGTGCCTTATTTTCTGGTCACTGACTTCCCACTCTGTGACAGGTTCGTCCAGGGACGAGTGCTAGGACGACGGTGAGGCCGTGGCAGGAGTACTTTTGGTCCTTCGAGGCCATAGACTGTTTGTACTTCTTATTTTGCTCATTTCATTATCTGTTAGTAGTTTACTGTGTGGATTGCGATACCCTTGTGGGGTCGATGTGGATGTTGGAATGTCGTTTATTATCTTTGTGAGTGGTTGTTTTGCTTTTCACGTTTGGCCGCTTTCAAACTACAAAAGAAAAGAAAGCATTTCGAAAACCGTTTTGAAAAATCTGGGTGTCGTGTGGGCACCATTTTAAAAACCCTGTGGATTTATGGATTGCGAAAACCGTTTTGAAAAACCTGGGCGCCGTGTGGGCGCCGTTTTTAAAACTTGTGGATTTATCCTTTAAAAATTTGTCGGCCCTTTTAATACTTATGAGAAATGGTTGTATGTATCCGACTGTTGAACTAGTGTGGTTAAAGCGATAGTTGTATGGTTGTTGTAGTTAGGACGCCGTGCATATACAAAGGAGACTCTGCCCGTTCGCAGAGTGAATTTGTATATGCGGCGGGTCTGGGCACGCACCGAGGGAGTTGATTTCAAAAAAAAGAAAAAAAAGTATACGCAAATTCAAACCATTTTCAGTGGTCGTCTTCCGCTTAATGAAACCCCCGGGGCGTGACACGCGCGTGGTAGGTGGGGAACGCCACGTGGCACGCGCGTGGTAGGTGGGGAACGCCACGTGGCGTCTCCCCATTGGTCGCAGCGGTCGAGGCGGCAGGCGTGCGCGGGGAAGCCGCGGCGGGCCTAGCGCGGTGTCAGCGGGGGTGGCCACGTGTCGGCCCCCCATTGGCCGGTCAGCGTGATGTGACGCGCTGACGGGACGAGACGCACCTACCGCGGGCGTGGGTGCGGTCTACGTGGCGGCCTCCGATTGGCCGCCGCAGTTCCGTGGTCGCGGTGCACGGGTGCATGGACACGTGTCGCGCTCGGGTTGGCCGAGCGATGGTGACGTGGCACCCAGCTGGCGCGCCGTGGACCTGTGGACCGCGTTGGAGCGGTTACTATAGCCGCCCGGAAGTTTTCGGGCGCCCGAAAAGTGCGCCCGAAATCCGAATTTCGACCTATATGGGCCCGAAACGGCTCCTTTTTCCTCATTTTCTCCTTTTTGGCTTCACCCGAGCGTACCAGGAGAGGGAGTGGGCGATTTCCGCCCGGGGTTTGCGAGGGCGCACGAGCGCGCCGTGGACTCCGTGGAGCGCGCAAGATGTTCCAAAGAGGCTAGGGGACGCGTTGGACGACGCGACGATGTTGAGGTAGGTCCCATATGCCATTTTGCGGTATTTTTGTCGCAGTTTTTTTAGATTTCCTTTTTGGACGTTGGATTTGACCCTTTGCCCACGTGCATGTTAGGGACCCAACTTTCTGTGCCGTTTTACTGCGCGAGTTTCGCGGGCGTTTTGGACGCGCCTCGTTTTGCGTGCAAGCTCGTGGAGGTGTGCACCGTTTGCGTGCGGATTCGGCAAATGCGGGCAGTTTTGGACGCAAACTGGTAAAACGTGCACCGTTTTGCGTGCAACGTTGAGAAATGAACATGCACCGTTTTGCGTGTCAATGCGAGGTATGTGCTCCGTTTTGCGTGCAGGTTGGACTAACGGGCACCGTTTTGCGTGCAGACACTAACAATGCATCTCGTTTTAAGTGCAGGGCCGGCAAAATTGTGCACCGTTTTGCGTGCAACCCTACAGTAGTGTGTGCACCGTTTTGCGTGCCAATATGGGGTAAGTACTTCGTTTTGCGTGCGGGTTGGACCAATGCGCGCCATTTGACGTGTAGAATCTAATGGTTTGCGTCATTTTTCGTGCAGGGCTAGAAAAAATATGCACCGTTTTGCGTGCAACCCTACAGTCTGACGTGCATCGTTTTGCGTGCAGATTTGAGGTACGTGCAACGTTTCGCGTGCAGATCGTATTGTCGCGAACAGTTTTGCGTGCCGACCCTAATATTGTGCATCGTTTCTCGTGCAGGGTCAGAAAAGACCTGTGCCGTTTTGCGTGCAACCTTAAGAGAAGCATGCTCCGTTTTGCGTGCAAAACTGAGGTACGTGCACCGTTTTACGTGCAGGTTGTGTAGTCGCGCACCATTTTGTGTAGGATAAAATGGCGCGCACCGTTTTGCATGAGGAGTTGTAATGACGTGCACCGTTTTGCGTGCTGGTATGGTGGACCTGCACCGTTTTTCATGCGGACTCGAAGGATGTGCACTATTTTGCGTGCAAGCTCGAGGAAACAAGTGGAATCGCGTGAAGACCAATTGCAAGTGTCTACAAGCAATTGGGGACACCACAAGGTGGGGGATTCTGCCGAAATTGGGTGACCTCTTCCCTTGCTCCTTTGCTTTTCGATCTAGAAGCATGATAGTAGCCTGTTAGAGGCGTTAGGTAATTACGATTATTATTGCATGTGTAGAGAGATACAGATGAAAAGTGCAACTGTTGGTTGCCAAAGACAGATGATAAATGTGCATGTGTAGAGATATTTAGTGGAAAAGTGACATTTATGATTTATCCAAATAGGGGATAAACTGGTATGTGTAGATGGACACAGATGGAAAATGCAACTGTTGGTTGCCAAAAAGGAGATAATTAATTTGCATGTGTAAAAAGAATTAGGGGAAAAATGTGATTCTTAACTTATCTAAATTGATGATAATTGCATGCATAGTTAATAAATATTATTTTTTTATGATGGATATGAAAATAATTGCATGCGTAGAAATGAGTAATTATCTGATGACTGTGATCATGTTAGGGTACAACCCTAGGAATCATGTGATATAAGGGAACAGAACTTGTTGGTAGTAAGACTAGGAGAAAACCTAGTTAGGGGTTTGACGAGTGACATCGAACTAGGAGTTATCCTAGGATTGGACGAGTGGCATTGTCTTAGGGGATAACCTAAGGACACTGGATAGAGTGATCAACATAGAGTCAAGGAACTCAAGGATGAGTATGACATGGAACTTAGGTACAGGAAACCTAAGGTGATTCAGAGGAGTTTAAACTCACAGACAGGAAATTAGAGTCAGTGTAACTCTAAGATAAAAGTGGAACAGGAGATTAGAGTCAGTGTAACTCTAAGATAAAAGTGGAACAGGAGATTAGAGCCAGTGTAACTCTAAGATAAAAGTGGAACAGGAGATTAGAGTCAGCGTAACTCTAAGATAAAAGTGGAACAGGAAATTAGAGCCAGTGTAACTCTAAGTTAAAAGTGGAACAGGAAAGTAGAGTTAAGTTAACTCTAGAATTCAGCAAGGAATCAGGAAAATGGAATAAGATCCCAGGGTTAAAGAATTAAACAGATATAACCCTAGAAAGTCATAGGGTGTCTGGGCAAAGGGACAGTAACTTTAACTTCAATTTGAGTTAACTAAGTAAAAGAGAAATGTGTAAGAGTCCAGGGGACTCTCTAGTTATCCTTATGGCAAGACCTAGGATAAGAGGTAAATTATTGCAAAAAGGTAAAGTTTAAAAGCAAGCTAAAAGTGGCTAAAAAGCATAAAGAGAATGTAAATGGTGCCTTCGAATTTGAGACTCGTCAAGTGGAGCAGGACTCCCTGGGCAGTGACCCGTCGGACGAGGTACTTTCGAAAGGCTAAAAGTGAAAGTAAAGAGCTAGATGCTCAAAAGAAAGAGAAAGAGATTTGCCAATGGCAAAAAGGGAGCTATAAGCTCGAATAAGAAAGAAAAGCAAGGGTTCAAAGGCAAAGAGGCTAAGAACTAAAGTAAAAAGAGAAAGAAAAGAAAGGAAAAGAAAGATAATATAAAGATAAAACGGGCGGCCCTACGGAGTGAAACGCGGCCCAGGTTGGAGCAGTTGGCAGTGCCCCTCTCCCGGGTAGAGACCCGTTCGGGACGTTTCTTCCGTAGGATGGGGTAACACTTGCGGGTGTTATCGGCAACCTTAGAAATCTTATCTTATGGTAGCAGGACTACCGGGCTGGGGCCCGTTGGATAAGAATTTCTGAGGGTTAACTTGAACTAAAGCACCAGAATTTAAAGAATAAAGAGAAATTTGAGTGGCCAAGATGGCCGGGTTAGTTTGACCCTGTATACAGCGGTATAGTGGCCGAGTTGGTGCTTAGTAGCCTAGTATGACTAGACAGAGTAGTGCTGGGTCGATGAGTATATACAGATAGTGATATATTATTTTGCATAGCTGCATTTTGATATCGAGGATTTTAGTTTCCTAGCACTATTATTATTGCTTCCATTGGACCAAGTGGTGTAGGACACTTTTTTTCGGTTGTTGAACCCACTGGGAACTCAGATGTAGTTCTCACACCCCTTGGGTGACTCCCCCCACAGGTTCAGGTGTAGTGAACCGGAATTTTGGTATATAAATAAATGTAAATAAAGGTGGTATGAAATACTAGTGTTATGAAAGTTGGGGAAGTAAGTAACATTTGGATGCAAGTTAGGCCCAAATCGGGTTAAAATGGAGAGATCTAAAAATTTATTTGAGAAAGGGGGCCCAGATTTTTAGTGCAAAATTCGCAGTGTCGGAAAATTTCGAGAAAATTACGGGAGTCCCGTAAATATGTTTTAAGACCACAGAAAAAAGTTTCGCGTTGATCGGATACCCGATAGTGAAAACGGGCTCCGCCAACAGTGTCGAAAAATTCTGAGAAAATTTGGGGAGCTTCGTAATTATGTTTTAAGGACACAGTAAAAATTTCGGGTTGATAGGATACCCGGATTGTGAGAACGGGGTCCGCCAATGATTCTAGATACAGCGAGGCTTTTGGTGGCCCAGAAATGGCCCAAACTGAAAATTTAAAATTTTTTGTAGTAAATTAAGCTGAAACGAAGTCGTCTGTCAAATTTGGACGGAAACGGATGAAAAATGGACAGAAAACAAGACGAAAACGGATTTCCAAGACGCGCGGCGCGCTGCGCGAGGCGCACAGCTGGAGCGCACTTGGGCGCGGGTCAACAGGGGCGCCAGGTGCGCGTGCGTGCCTGGACCGGGTGCACCCGACTGGGTCTTATAGACCGACGGGTGCACCGTAGACCGGTGGTCCGTGGACCACCGTTCCCTCTCCCCCTCCTTTTCTTCTTCTTCTTCCTCCCGCACCTCCATTTTTTTCCCTTCTACGTTTTCTTCTCCAACCGAGTGAGAGGGAGAGTGAGGGAGGAGGTTGTAGGTGATGCCATTTTGCGTCGCGGGCCTCGTGGAGCGCGCGAGGCTTCCGATGGGGGCGTTTCGGCGGCGGCGCGGTCGGGTAAGTCCCGTATTTTATTTTTACGGTATTTTTGTACAGTTTTGGGAGGTGTTTTGTTGACCTTGGTTAAACTCCTCGTTCTCATCTGTGTTAGGGACCATATTTACTGCACCGTTTTGCGTGCGGACCCCGACGGTGTGCACCGTTTTGCGTGCGGGCTCCGTTTCGCGCGCGGGTTCTGGCACCGTGCTCCGTTTTGCGCGCGGATGCAGAAAATATGCGCGGTTTTGGGCGCAAACCCGAAAAACATACACCGATTTGCGTGCAACGTGGAAAAAGCAACTCGCACCGTTTTGCGTGCCAACCCGAGGTACGTGCTCCGATTTACGTGCAGATTGAATTATTGCGCACCGTTTTGCGTGCCGGCCCTAATATTTTTCATCGATTTGAGTGCAGGACTAGAAAAGCGTGCATCGTTTTGCGTGCAACCCCACAGTCGAACGTGCACCGTTTTGCGTGCAGATTTGAGGTACGTGCTCCGTTTTGCGTGGCGATCGTATTATTGCGCACCGTTTTGCGTGTCGACCCTAATATTTTGCATCGATTTGAGGGCAGGACTAGAAAAGCGTGCATCGTTTTGCGTGCAACCCCACAGTCGAACGTGCACCGTTTTGCGTGCAGATTTGAGGTACGTGCTCCGTTTTGCGTGCCGATCGTATTATTGCGCATCGTTTTGCGTGCCGACCCTAATATTTTGCATCGATTTGCGTGCGGGACTAGAAAAGCGTGCATCGTTTTGCATGCAACTCTACAGTCGAACGTGCACCGTTTTGCGTGCAGATTTAAGGCACGTGCATCGTTTTGCGTGCAGGTTGAGTTGACGCGCATCGTTTTGCGTGCCGACTGAAGTGGCGCGCATCATTTTGCGTGTGGGTTTTTTTCTGACGTGCACCGTTTTGCGTGCAGGTTTGGTGGACGTGCATCGTTTTACGTGCAGACTCGAGGGAAGTGCGCCGTTTTGCGTGCAAGCTCGAGGAAACAAGGGGAATCGCGCGGAGACCAATTGCAAGTGTCGACAAGCAATTGGGTACACTACAAGGTGGGGAATTCTGCCGAAATTGGGTGACCTCTCCCCTTGCTCCTTTGCTTTTCGATTTGAAGCATGATAGTAGCCTGTTAGATGCGTTAGGTAATTATGAATAAGATTGCATGTTTAGAGGAACACAGATGAAAAGGGCAACTGTTGGTTGCCAATAACAGATGATATATGTGCATGTGTAGAGAAATTTAGAGGAAAAGTGATATTTATGATTTATCCACAATAGGGGATAAATTTGTATGTGTAGATGGACACAGTTGATAAATGCAACTGTCAGTTGCCAAAAGAAGATAATTCATTTTCATGTGCAAAAAGGACTTAGAGGATAAATATTATTTTTATGATGGATATGAAAATAATTGCATGCGTAGAAACGAGTAATTACTTGATGACTGTGATCATGTTAGGGTACAACCCTAGGAATCATGTGATATAAGGGAACAGAACTTGTTAGTAGTAAGACTAGGAGAAAACCTAGTTTAGGGGTTTGACGAGTGACATCAACTTAGGAGTTATCCTAGGAAGGATGAGTGGCATGGTCTTAGGTGATAACCTAAGGACACTGGATAGAGTGATCAACATAGAGTCAGAAAACTCTAGGGTGTATATGACATGGAACTTAGGTAAAGAGAACCTAAGGAGAACTAGTGTTCAACATAGAGTCAAGGAACTCTAGGATGAGTATGACATGGAACTTAGGTAAGGGAAACCTAAGGTGAACTAGAGGTCAGCATAGAGTCATGGAACTCTAGGACAAGTATGACATGGGACTTAGGTAAGGGAACCTAAGTTGAGCTAGAAGAGTTTAAACTCACAGACAGGAAAAATAGAGTCAAGTTGACTCTAGGATTCAGTAAGGAATCAGGAGGATGGAAAAGGTGGATCAAGTGTGGAGATATGAAAGGAAAAACAGAAAAGTAGAGTCAATGTAATTCTAAGATAACAGTGGAACATGGAATTAGAGTCAGTGTAACTCTAAGTTAATGGTGGAGCAGGAAAACAGAGTTTAGTTAACTCTAGGATTCAGTGAGGAATCAGAAATGTGGGATGAGATCCCCAGTTTAAAGAGTTGATCAAATATAACCCTAGAAGGTCATAGGGTGTCTGGGCAAATGGATAATAACTTTAACTTCAATTTGAGTTAAAGAAATAAAAGAGAAATGTTTAAGAGTCCAGGAGACTCTCTAGTTATCCTTATGGCAAGACCTAGGATAAGAGGAAAAATTGTTGCTAAAAGGCAAAGATTAAAAGCAAGCTAAAAGTGGCTAAAAGCATAAAGAAAATGTAATTGGCGCATTCGAATTTGAGACTCGTCAGTGGAGCAGGACTCCCTGGGCAGTGACCCGTCGGACGAGGTACTTTCGAATGGCTAAAAGTGAAAGCAAGGAGCTAAATGCTCAAAGAAAAGAGAAGGTGATTTGCCAGTGGCAAAAAGGGAGCTATAAGCCCGAATAAGAAAGGAAAGCAAGTGTTCAAAGGCAAAGAGGCTAAGAACTAAAGTAAAAAGAAAAGAAAGAAAATATAAAAAGATAAAATGGCCGTACCTTCGGGGGTGAAACGTAGATCTTGTCGGAGCCATGGGCAGTGTCCCTCTCCCGGGCAGTGACCCGTATGACAAGTTCCCCGTTGGGCGGGGTAACACTTGCGGGTGTTATCGGCAACCTTAGAAATCTTATCTTATGGTAGCAAGACTACCGGGCTCGGGCCCGTTGGATAAGAATTTCCGAGGGTTAACTTAAATTAAACCACCATAAGGTAAAGAATAAAAAGAACAGAGAGTGGCCAAGGTGGCCGGGTTAGTGTAACCCAGTATACAGCGGCTTAGTAGCCGAGTTGGTGGTTAGTTGCCTAGTGTGGCTAGACAGAGTAGTGATGGATTGGTGAGTATACACAGATAGTGTAGTGGCCCGTATATGCATAGTAGCATTATGATATTGAGGATTTTAATTTCCTAGCACTATTATTATTGCTTCCATTGGACCAAGTGGTGTAGGACACTTTTTCTCGGTGGTTGAACCCACTGGGAACTCTGTCGTAGTTCTCACACCCCTTGGGTGACTCCCCCCCCACAGGTTCGGGTATGGATACAGCGGACGAGACGTTTCAGATGCAGACGGCGAGGTATACGACAGGGGCAAGGGCCCAGCAGCATAGAGACCTAGAGGGTCTAGCAGAGGTATCCCTTTTTATATATTTCTTGAGTGAACCTTGTATGGTGAGGAAATTTATGTAAAGGAATTGTAATAATTTTATTTGCAAGTTCAGAAATGTAAAGTGTAATAAATTTAAGTTATGGCTCACTCTTGTATGCTTTCATTTCCGCATTAACTAATTGTTATTGAATGAAAGTTTTAAATTTGTAGTGATTTTTAGTACTCTGATATTGTGCTTCCGCATACACTTGTTGTGTTATTATGGATGTTACCGTTCCTTTCGGGTAGGAAAAGGTCTTACCCGATTGGCGGGTCTGTTAGCGTGCCCGAACCGTACAAATTGGCGGACTCGGGGCGTGACAGAATAGAGTGGTATCAGAGCCTAGGAATAGTCCTAGGTGGTTAGCAAACCTTAGGGAGACCCTAGGGATTAGCACGAGAGAGTGCGTGGATATTTGGGCGAAAGTATTCGATTGGTACGTGTTGATTCCCAAGAAGGATATTGGGATTGATCGAGGGTAATGAGCTTTCATTCTTCGGACTATTACGTTGGCGGCCGACAACGTAATGTTGGAGATGAAATGGAGTACCCTCTTATACTTTCGCATGATTGGGTCGACGAGCTTTTCTATTGGTATATAGATTGTGTGTTGCTCAAATGGCTAAAATTTGGGCAAATCATTTCGTTGTGGTGTGCATATTGGTGATGACACCACCTAGGGAAACGCGCTTGTTCCGACTCGTGCCGGGAGAGCGCTCTGGGTCGAACAAGGTACACGAGCTGCGATAGCAGGTGGCCGCACTTATTGGTGTGGTCCAGCAGCATGCTGAATCTTCTTGCTGTCAGCGAAAATTCCCCGCCGACAGGAAGACAAATTCCGACGCCTAAGAGTGGCGTCAAGGTGACAGTCGGAGCAGATAATAGGCTCCAGTGGCTGATAGCGCAGCAAGCTGAGGCTGCACAGACAACGTATGAGTATACGGCGTCGCCGCCTGTAGGGGCGACAGTAAAAGGGAATGGCAGTGGCCGCCGAACTTTTGTCGGCGCAGCCGACACCTTCAGCATAAGGTGTTTTACGCTTGTGTCAGCTAGGTTGCTGGCAAAGTGTGGTTAGAAAGGTCCAGTGAGAGACCGACTCACCAAACGCTGGTGATCGCTATGTGCGAGAACCAAGTTATTGTGCCCTAAGGGTTAGGGCAAGAAAGATTTACGGGCCAGGCGGCGTGAGTTCGCCCCTGATGACGGTAGTGTCCGTATGGCGTGTTGTTTGTGGCTAGGTTGCCGCATAGTAGTGTTGGTGAGGCCTAGAGTAGGCCTCAGGATGCGAGAACCTCTCGAAAGAGCGAGAGTTTTGTGGCGCCGTTCTGATGGATCGGTGTAATAGCAAGGATTGCCACCGCAGGATTTGCGTGTTAATCACCAGAGTTGGTGAACAGTTATTGTGGTGCCTCAACCCAGTTGGGAGAGGTATATAGGAGTCATACGCGTGTTTAAGCAAGTTGCTTAACGCTGGACTTTATGAGTCAGCATGGGGGCGTAGGACGCCCAACTGTTTGGGTGCTCATGGAGCACGAGTATTGTTTAGCCAGAGAGGGCTGATTAGGTGACACATTAGCCTGTGCCCAGTGTGGCCAGAGTTGATAGAGGGTTCGGGTCGTGAATTGACGACTAGTTAGTTGGTTTTGCTCAGTGAGCGTAGTGGTCGCGTGGCGACGATTAGCGGGTTCGCTTGGGGACGATCCGTGCCTGGACCATGTTTGTGGACTGTGGGCCTGTAGCCCAGTGGGCAGGCGCAGTCGGCTGTGAGAGACAGCGGCCCGAGACCTGAGGGCGGGGCATGATAGAGATTTGGTCGGGGCGGTAGTCCGAGCGATGACCCGGGAACGTGGAATGCCACGTGTGAGCCTTGAGGCTGTTAGTACACTGAGAGTGTGTGATGTGATCAGGCCGTAGGGCTAGTGATGATTGAGGTATTGTAGCTCCTAGTGGGAGTGTTGGGGGAGTAATCCTAAGTGTGGATCTACCCGTATGACGATTGGGTCTGTGGACTAGTGAGAGCCATTGTACAGTATCGGACTAGTTATGGGCTATAGGCCCCTGTTGGACCGTGGTTTGTGAACCTATTAGTGGTCCGAGGTAGCGGGGTAGCTGATAACCCCTGGACTCAGAGCGCTAGTAGCGTGTGTGATGGCTGAGGACTTGTGGATTGGCCTTTGCACTCCACATTAGGCAGCGGAGTGACCGGAAAATGCGGTAAATGTAATTAGTTGCAGATGCAACCTCCTTGTGAAAGATCAAATGGTCGCGGAATTAGAGTGAAGATTTCGCAAGAAAAGATTTGGTCATTCATGGCAATAGAGAGAGCAAGTGCTCAAATGTGTTTCTCACCTACTTGGTGAAAGTGGCCAGACGCCAGGTCTGAGTTTGTCCCTGAGTTGAGATAGGGATCCAGGAATGGGCTGCTCGTGTAATTGTTGGGCGAGCAGGCAGTGTGATGCCGGTCACGAGGTTCAGTCAGCCCAGTAGTGAGGGCAAGTTTT
Source organism: Tillandsia leiboldiana (assembly GCA_029204045.2). Lineage (NCBI taxonomy): Eukaryota > Viridiplantae > Streptophyta > Magnoliopsida > Poales > Bromeliaceae > Tillandsia > Tillandsia leiboldiana. The sequence continues at coordinate 37,741,015 of CM055070.1, read as the reverse complement.
TCTCCCTCTTGATCAAGTATGAGTCGAGATGTGACTCAAGTTTCGAGGACGAAACTTATTTTAAGGGGGGTAGAATGTAGTGAACCGGAATTTTGGTATATAAATAAATGTAAATAAAGGTGTTATGAAATACTAGTGTTATGAAAGTTGGGGAAGTAAGTAACATTTGGACGCAAGTTAGGCCCAAATCGGGTTAAAATGGAGAGATCTAAAAATTTATTTGAGAAAGGGGGCCCAGATTTTTAGTGCAAAATTCGCAGTGTCGGAAAATTTCGAGAAAATTACGGGAGTCCCGTAAATATGTTTTAAGACCACAGAAAAAAGTTTCGCGTTGATCGGATACCCGATAGTGAAAACGGGCTCCGCCAACAGTGTCGAAAAATTCTGAGAAAATTTGGGGAGCTTCGTAATTATGTTTTAAGGACACAGTAAAAATTTCGGGTTGATAGGATACCCGGATTGTGAGAACGGGGTCCGCCAATGATTCTAGATACAGCGAGGCTTTTGGTGGCCCAGAAATGGCCCAAACTGAAAATTTAAAATTTTTTGTAGTAAATTAAGCTGAAACGAAGTCGTCTGTCAAATTTGGACGGAAACGGATGAAAAATGGACAGAAAACAAGACGAAAACGGATTTCCAAGACGCGCGGCGCGCTGCGCGAGGCGCACAGCTGGAGCGCACTTGGGCGCGGGTCAACAGGGGCGCCAGGTGCGCGTGCGTGCCTGGACCGGGTGCACCCGACTGGGTCTTGTAGACCGACGGGTGCACCGTAGACCGGTGGTCCGTGGACCACCGTTCCCTCTCCCCCTCCTTTTCTTCTTCTTCTTCCTCCCGCACCTCCATTTTTTTCCCTTCTACGTTTTCTTCTCCAACCGAGTGAGAGGGAGAGTGAGGGAGGAGGTTGTAGGTGATGCCATTTTGCGTCGCGGGCCTCGTGGAGCGCGCGAGGCTTCCGATGGGGGTGTTTCGGCGGCGGCGCGGTCGGGTAAGTCCCGTATTTTATTTTTACGGTATTTTTGCACAGTTTTGGGAGGTGTTTTGTTGACCTTGGTTAAACTCCTCGTTCTCATCTGTGTTAGGGACCATATTTTACTGCACCGTTTTGCGTGCGGACTCCGACGGTGTGCACCGTTTTGCGTGCGGGTTCCGTTTCGCGCGCGGATTCTGGCACCGTGCTCCGTTTTGCGCGCGGATGCAGAAAATATGCGCGGTTTTGGGCGCAAACCCGAAAAACATACAACGATTTGCGTGCAACGTGGAAAAAGCAACTCGCACCGTTTTGCGTGCCAACCCGAAGTACGTGCTCCGATTTACGTGCAGATTGAATTATTGCGCACCGTTTTGCGTGCCGACCCTAATATTTTGCATCGATTTGAGTGCAGGACTAAAAAAGCGTGCATCGTTTTGCGTGCAACCCCACAGTCGAACGTGCATCGTTTTGCGTGCAGATTTGAGGTACGTGCTCCGTTTTGCGTGCCGATCGTATTATTGCGCACCGTTTTGCGTGCCGACCCTAATATTTTGCATCGATTTGAGTGCAGGACTAGAAAAGCGTGCATCGTTTTGCGTGCAACCCCACAGTCGAACGTGCACCGTTTTGCGTGCAAATTTGAGGTACGTGCTCCGTTTTGCGTGCCGATCGTATTATTGCGCATCGTTTTGCGTGCCGACCCTAATATTTTGCATCGATTTGCGTGCGGGACTAGAAAAGCGTGCATCGTTTTGCGTGCAACTCTACAGTCGAACGTGCACCGTTTTGCGTGCAGATTTAAGGCACGTGCATCGTTTTGCGTGCAGGTTGAGTTGACGCGCATCGTTTTGCGAGCCGACTGAAGTGGCGCGCATCATTTTGCGTGTGGGTTTTTTTCTGACGTGCACCGTTTTGCGTGCAGGTTTGGTGGACGTGCATCGTTTTACGTGCGGACTCGAGGGAAGTGCGCCGTTTTGCGTGCAAGCTCGAGGAAACAAGGGGAATCGCGCGGAGACCAATTGCAAGTGTCGACAAGCAACTGGGTACACTACAAGGTGGGGAATTCTGCCGAAATTGGGTGACCTCTCCCCTTGCTCCTTTGCTTTTCGATTTGAAGCATGATAGTAGCCTGTTAGAGGCGTTAGGTAATTATGAATAAGATTGCATGTTTAGAGGAACACAGATGAAAAGAGCAACTGTTGGTTGCCAATAACAGATGATATATGTGCATGTGTAGAGAAATTTAGAGGAAAAGTGATATTTATGATTTATCCACAATAGGGGATAAATTTGTATGTGTAGATGGACACAGTTGATAAATGCAACTGTCAGTTGCCAAAAGAAGATAATTCATTTTCATGTGCAAAAAGGACTTAGAGGATAAATATTATTTTTATGATGGATATGAAAATAATTGCATGCGTAGAAATGAGTAATTACTTGATGACTGTGATCATGTTAGGGTACAACCCTAGGAATCATGTGATATAAGGGAACAGAACTTGTTGGTAGTAAGACTAGGAGAAAACCTAGTTTAGGGGTTTGACGAGTGACATCAACTTAGGAGTTATCCTAGGAAGGATGAGTGGCATGGTCTTAGGTGATAACCTAAGGACACTGGATAGAGTGATCAACATAGAGTCAGAAAACTCTAGGGTGTATATGACATGGAACTTAGGTAAAGAGAACCTAAGGAGAACTAGTGTTCAACATAGAGTCAAGGAACTCTAGGATGAGTATGACATGGAACTTAGGTAAGGGAAACCTAAGGTGAACTAGAGGTCAGCATAGAGTCATGGAACTCTAGGACAAGTATGACATGGGACTTAGGTAAGGGAACCTAAGTTGAGCTAGAAGAGTTTAAACTCACAGACAGGAAAAATAGAGTCAAGTTGACTCTAGGATTCAGTAAGGAATCAGGGGGATGAAAAAGGTGGATCAAGTGTGGAGATATGAAAGGGAAAACAGAAAAGTAGAGTCAATGTAATTCTAAGATAACAGTGGAACATGGAATTAGAGTCAGTGTAACTCTAAGTTAATGGTGGAGCAGGAAAACAGAGTTTAGTTAACTCTAGGATTCAGTGAGGAATCAGAAATGTGTGATGAGATCCCCAGTTTAAAGAGTTGATCAAATATAACCCTAGAAGGTCATAGGGTGTCTGGGCAAATGGATAATAACTTTAACTTCAATTTGAGTTAAAGAAATAAAAGAGAAATGTTTAAGAGTCCAGGAGACTCTCTAGTTATCCTTATGGCAAGACCTAGGATAAGAGGAAAAATTGTTGCTAAAAGGCAAAGATTAAAAGCAAGCTAAAAGTGGCTAAAAGCATAAAGAAAATGTAATTGGCGCATTCGAATTTGAGACTCGTCAGTGGAGCAGGACTCCCTGGGCAGTGACCCGTCGGACGAGGTACTTTCGAATGGCTAAAAGTGAAAGCAAGGAGCTAAATGCTCAAAGAAAAGAGAAGGTGATTTGCCAGTGGCAAAAAGGGAGCTATAAGCCCGAATAAGAAAGGAAAGCAAGTGTTCAAAGGCAAAGAGGCTAAGAACTAAAGTAAAAAGAAAAGAAAGAAAATATAAAAAGATAAAATGGGCGTACCTTCGGGGGTGAAACGTAGATCTTGTCGGAGCCATGGGCAGTGTCCCTCTCCCGGGCAGTGACCCGTATGACAAGTTCCCCGTTGGGCGGGGTAACACTTGCGGGTGTTATCGGCAACCTTAGAAATCTTATCTTATGGTAGCAAGACTACCGGGCTCGGGCCCGTTGGATAAGAATTTCCGAGGGTTAACTTAAATTAAACCACCATAAGGTAAAGAATAAAAAGAACAGAGAGTGGCCAAGGTGGCCGGGTTAGTGTAACCCAGTATACAGCGGCTTAGTAGCCGAGTTGGTGGTTAGTTGCCTAGTGTGGCTAGACAGAGTAGTGATGGATTGGTGAGTATACACAGATAGTGTAGTGGCCCGTATATGCATAGTAGCATTATGATATTGAGGATTTTAATTTCCTAGCACTATTATTATTGCTTCCATTGGACCAAGTGGTGTAGGACACTTTTTCTCGGTGGTTGAACCCACTGGGAACTCTGTCGTAGTTCTCACACCCCTTGGGTGACTCCCCCCCCACAGGTTCGGGTATGGATACAGCGGACGAGACGTTTCAGATGCAGACGGCGAGGTATACGACAGGGGCAAGGGCCCAGCAGCATAGAGACCTAGAGGGTCTAGCAGAGGTATCCCTTTTTATATATTTCTTGAGTGAACCTTGTATGGTGAGGAAATTTATGTAAAGGAATTGTAATAATTTTATTTGCAAGTTCAGAAATGTAAAGTGTAATAAATTTAAGTTATGGTTCACTCTTGTATGCTTTCATTTCCGCATTAACTAATTGTTATTGAATGAAAGTTTTAAATTTGTAGTGATTTTTAGTACTCTGATATTGTGCTTCCGCATACACTTGTTGTGTTATTATGGATGTTACCATTCCTTTCGGGTAGGAAAAGGTCTTACCCGATTGGCGGGTCTGTTAGCGTGCCCGAACCGTACAAATTGGCGGACTCGGGGCGTGACATCAGGTATGGATGCAGCGGTCGCGACGGTTCAGATGCAGACGGCGAGGCATACGACAGGGGCAAGGGCCCAGCAGCATAGAGACCTAGAGGGTCTAGTAGAGGTATCCCATTTATATATTCCTTGAGTGAACCTTGTATGGTGAGGAATTTATGTAAAAGAATTGGAATAATTTTATTTGCAAGTTCAGAAATGTAAAGTGTAATAAATTTACTTTATGGTTCACCCTTGTATGCTTTCATTACCACTTTAACTGTTGTTATTGAATGAAAGTTTAAATTTGTAGTGATTTTTAGTACTCTGATATTGAGCTTCCGCATACACTTGTTGTGTTATTATGGATGTTACCATTCCTTTCGGGTAGAAAAAGGTCTTACCCAATTGGCGGGTCTGTTGGCGTGCCCGAACCGTACAAATTGGCGGACTAGGGGCGTGGCAGATTAGAGTGGTATCAGAGCCTAGGAATAATCCTAGGTGGTTAGCAACCTTAGGGAGATCCTAGGGATTAGCACGAGAGAGTGTGTCGATTATTGGGCGAAAGTATTCGATTGGTTATTGTTGTTTCCCAAAAAGGATGTTGGGACTGATCGAGGGTGACGAGCTTTCTTTCTTCTGATATTACGTTGGCGGCCGACAACGTAATGTTGGAGATGGAAAGGAGTACCCTCCTATACTTTCGCATGATTGAGTCCACGAGCCTTTTTGTCGATATGTAGATTGCGCGTTGTTCAAATGGCTAAATTTGGGCTAGTTGTTTCGTTGTGGTGTGCATATTAGCAATGACACCACATAGGGAGACGCACCTGTTTTGACTTGAGTCACGTTAGGGCTCGGGGTCAAATGACGTATACGAGTTGCAATAAAGGGTGGCCGCACTTATTGGTGTGGTCCAACAGCAGATCAGGCTTCTTGCCGCTAAGCGAAAACTTCCCGCCAACAGGAAGACAGACTCCGACGCCTAAGGGTGGCGTCAAGGGGACAGTCGGAGCAGATCGATAGACTCCAGTGGCTGATAGCGCAGCAAGCTGAGGCTGCATAAGTGACGCATGAGTATACGGCGTCGCCGCGTGTAGGAGCAATAGTCGAGCGGGCGGCAGTAGCCGCCGGGCTTTTGTCGGCGCACCCCGCACCTTCAGTAAAGGGTGTTATAGGCTTGTGTCAGCTGGATTGCTGGCAAAGTGTGGTTAGTAGGGTCCAGTGAGAGGCCGATTTATAGAACGCTGGCGATCGCTATGTTGCGAGAACCAAGTAAATATGTCCTAAGAGTTAGGGCAAGAAGGATTTGCAGGCCTAGCGTAGGCTTCAAGATGCGTGGGTCTCTCGATAGAGCGAGAGTTTTACTGGCGCCGTTCTGATGAATGGGTGTAATGGCAAGGATTGCCACCGCAGGATTTGCATGTTAATCACCAGAATGGTGATATGTTATTGTGGTGCCTTGACCCAATTGGGAGGGTTACACAAGAGCCGTAGGGATGCGTAAGCGAATCGCTTAACATTGGATTTATGCGAATTAGCATGGGGGCGTAGGACGCCCAACTGTTTGGGTGCTCATGGAGCACAAGTATTGTTTAGCCAGAGAGAGCTGATTAGGTGGCACATTAGCCTTCGCCCAGTGTGGCCAGAGTTGATTGAGAGTTTGGGTCGTGGATTGACGACTGGGTTGTTGGTTTTGCTCAGCGAGCATAGTGGCCGCGTGGCGACGATTAGCGGGTTCGCTTGGGGACGATCCGTGCCTGGACCATGTTTGTGGACTGTGGGCCTGTAGCCCAGTGGGCAGGCGCAGTCGGCTGTGAGAGACAGCGGCCCGAGACCTGATGGCGGGGCATGATAGAGATTTGGTCGGGACGGTAGTCCGAGCGATGACCCGGGAACGTGGAATGCCACGTGTGAGCATTGAGGCTATTAGTACACTGAGAGTGTGATATGACCAGGCCGTAGAGCTAGTGGTGATTGAGGTACTGTAGCTCCTAGTGGGAGAGTTGGTGTAGTAATCCTAAGTGAGGATCTACCCGTATGACGATTGGGTCTGTGTGACAGTGAAAATCATTATACAGTGTTGGACTGGTTTGGGCTATAGGCCCCTATTGGACCGTGGTCTGTGAACCTATTAGTAGTCTGAGGTATCGGGTTAGCTGATAACCCGTGGACTTAGAGCGCTAGCAGCGTGTGGGATAGTTGAGGACTTGTGGATTGGCCTTGCCTCCACATTAGGCAGCGGAGTGACCGGAAAGTGCGGTAAGTGTAACTAGTTGCAGATGCAACCTCGTTGTGAAAGAAAAAAAAAAAAAAAAAAAATGATCGCAGAATTAAAGTGAGGATTTCGCAAGCAAAGACTTGGTCATTCGTGGCAATTGGGGGAGCAAGTGCTCAAATGTGTCTCTCACCTACTTGGTGAAAGTGGCCAAACACCAGGTCTGAGTTTGTCCCTAAAAAGAGATAGGGATCCATGAATGGTTGCTCGTGTAATTTTGGGCAAGCGGGCAATGTGGTGACGGTCACGAGGTTCAGTGAGCCCAGTAGTTAGGGCAAGATTCCCCCCTCTCGATCAAGAGTCGACATATGATTCAAGTTTCGAGGACGAAACTTATTTTAAGGGGGGTAGAATGTAATAAACCAGAATTTTGGTATATGGATAAATGTAAATAAAAATGGTATGAAATACTATTTTTATTGAGTTTGGAAAAGTAAAGGATGACCTGGAAATGAATTGGGCCCAAATCGGGATTAGAATGTGAGATCTTGAATCTTACATGAGAAAGTGGGCCCAGATTGTAAGTGGAAAATTCACAGCTTCGGAAAATTCTGAGAAAATTACGGGAGCTCCGTAAATGTGTTTTAAGGCCATAGTAAAAGTTTCGCGTTGATCGGACACCCGGATAATGAGAACGGGCTCCGTCAGCGAAATAAAATACAGTGGGGCTTGTGGTGACCCAGAGGTGGTCCAAACTGAAAATTTTAAGTACCATGAGGTAAATTAAGTTAAACTGTGGCTGCCCGTCAAATTTGAGCAAAAACGGGCGAGAAACGGGCGAGAACGAACGAAAACGGGCGAAACTGGGCTTGAGCCCAAGTTTCGGGTGCCCGAAAATGAGTTCTGGGCGCCCGGAAAATACTATAGCAAACCGGCATTTTGGGCTGCAGCGAACTGGGCTGCACTGTAGCTAACCCGGTTCACTGTAGCAGCCCGGTCCGGACCTAGATGGCGGACTCGGGGCGTGATAGCAGCAGATCGAGGTAAGGGCGTGGCCGAGTAGCTCCTTACCAACTTTATTTTGAGAGTCAGAGGTAGATGTACCCTGTCTGAGAGATTTATTTGTGTACTGAACAGTCTGAGAGGTTTGATGTATCATGTATTATGTTTTAGTCTGGGAGATGACCATTATTTTGGATGTGTTACTTCAACTGTTCAGTGTTGGGATTCTGTAGCTACTTATTTTATTTTTACAGCTCTGATACATGTTTAGCTATAGATCTGATTTGCAGGTTAGACGCTTCGTATGTGCAGAGATTTCTATACAGATGGCGGATCTGTTGGCGAGCCCGGGTCACAGTTTCGACCCCGGGGCGTGACACATCTCAGGATGGAATGAATTTCACTAGTCACTTCGAAGTGAGTAGTGGATTACACTCCACCCTTAGATGAGAGGAGCATACATCGTACACCCAAAAGTGGGTGTACGGATAGCATTGCTAGTAAGTTTTTTCCTCAACTTTTTCTTTTTTTTCAATGAAACCCCCAACTTTTAATTTTTTAGAACTAAGTGATTTTTGTCAAAAGAATTGAAGATTTTATCAAATTCATTGATGATTTTATTAAATTTAATAATTTTAATCACTTTTTAGTAAATAAATTTAGACCAATTAATAATTAATAACTAACAAGTTAATAAATTTGATAACGAAAAGTATAAAAAACTCAAGTTTTTTAAAAAAGAAATTGTGTTATCTCAATAAAAATAATAGTCGATAGGGCTACTTCAGAATCACATATAGTTGAGGGGTCACCATGCATTTTTACCACAAAAAATAGAAAAAATATTATTTGTACATTCTAAATAGAGTGTATATCTTATATCTCATCCATTCACGAATGAATTAAATTTTATTAGTCACATCAGTATAATTAATAAAGGAGCTATGCTATATGTACACCCCATTTGGGGTGTACATCCTACACCTAGCTTTTTCCTTAATAAGCGATCTTCATTTTTAAATGAGTAGGATATATAATATACATCTCAAATAAAATGTATAAATGGTGTTATTCAAAAGAATTGCGCATGATCCAACAGATTACCCCTGTATTGATTCGGTGGCATTTAGATTAGTAATACTCCCCAACACGCAAAAAATGTCTTTTATGTCTAGTTACACTAGTATACAATGAAATAAATAATATACAATAAAACACTTACATTGCACACAAGTATAATAATAACAAAATATTTTTGAAATATTATTTCTACTATAAATTTACGAAGTTGTTCTTGATCAGAATTTTTATCAACTTACATTGCATAATATAATTCTTTCCATCCAAATCAGATTTTGACTGTGATGACCTGAATCTGCGCAGATGATTGCAGCGTGATCAGTGGCTTGTAGGGAGGTAGCTCTTTAAGTATCTTTCAATAAAAATCCCACCTTATACCAACCTTTGAATTCGACAAAGTCAAGTATTCCAAAAAGCATTTTAATAAACAATATTCACCATGCTTGGTAAACATGTGGTAGCTCCACACAGTACTCGGACGACCGAGATGGTAGCTCTTTCCTCCATGCGCGTAGTGGTAGTTTTCACACTCCACTTAAGGATGTAACTCTTTGCGCATCTTTTGAGCATGAAACTTTAATAAACAAACTCTCCCTCAATTGGCTATCAATTATATAAGATATGAAGTATTCAACCAAAAAATGATCTCGTGTTCATACTTGACTTAACTATCAAATAAGATAAAAAACTATACCAAGAGATCATTGAGAGAGAAATTAACTTTGATCAATTAAAGATGAACTAATTGATATAAATGATCATTTCATCAAATGTATTATCATGATATCCAAATCATAATAAATTTCTTAAAACATGAAAAGACGCAATTAAAGTCAATTTTAACAAATGCTGAGTTAATGTTCTATATATAAACACAAAACACAAAACAAAACCTAACCTAAGCGATGGTTCAAAGATTGTTATTTCAAAGAAAGCATCCCTATTGCTTTTCGCAAATGAATAAAACGTTTTTGATCCAAAGGTTTTGTCAAAATATCAGCTAATTGATCTTCAGTTGAAACATAAGAAAGTTGTAAAGTACTTGATTCAACAAGCTCTCTAAGAAAATGATATCTAAGTTCTATGTGTTTTGTTCTTGAGTGCAACACAGAGTTTTTTGAAATGTTAATGGCACTAGTGTTGTCACAAAGAATTGTTACCGAAGTCGCAGAAATTCGGAAGTCACTCAATACACTTTTCATCCAAATCAATTGAGTTGCACAACTTCCCGTTGAAATGTATTCCGCTTCGGCAGTCGAGAGTGCAATGTAGTTTTGCTTCTTACTATGCCATGTAACAAGACAATGGCCAAGGTAAAAGCATGCACCACTCGTGCTCTTTCGATCATTCACTGATCCAGCCCAATCGGCATCCGAATATCCTATTATGTCGAGAGATGTGCCCATAGGATACCAAATTCTGAAATTTAACGTACCTTTGATGTACCGGATGATCCGTTTCACCGCTTTCAGATGAATTTCCTTCGGGGCTGATTGATATCTCGCGCAAATTCCAACACTGAAGGCAATGTCCGGGCGACTAGCCGTAAGGTAAAGTAGACTTCCAATCATGCTTCGATAGAGTTTCTCGTCTACTTTTTCTCCGTGAGATTCACATCCAAGTCCCTTATTGCTAGTTTCCATGGGAGTCGGAAAGTCTTTAGAATTCTCTAATCCGAATTTCTTGACCAACTCCATTGCATACTTAGATTGACATAAATGAATGCCATCTTCAGTTTGTTTTACTTGCAATCTAAGAAAGTATGTCAACTCGCCCATCATGAACATCTCAAATTCGCTTTCCATTGTTTCAGCGAATTTTGAAGCATCATTATTCCTTGTAGCACCAAACACAATGTCGTCGACATAGATTTGTGCAACAATGAAATTATCTTGAAAGTGCTTCACAAAGAGTGTCCGATCGGCTCCCCCTCGAGTATAGCCCTTTTCCAAAAGGTGCTTTGTCAATCTTTCGTACAATTCTCGCAGTGCTTGTTTTAGACCGTAAAGAGCATTTTTCAATCGAAAAACATGATTTGGAAGTTTATGATCAGTGAAACCTTTCAGTTGTGCAACATAAACTTCTTCATTTAAAAAACCATTTAAAAACGCGCTCTTAACGTCCATTTGAAAAAGTTTTATTTTAAAATGACAAGCAATAGCAAATAAAATACGAATTGACTCGAGACGGGCTACCGGGGCAAAAGTTTCATCAAAGTCTATACCTTCAACTTGTGAATAGCCCTGAGCAACTAATCTTGCTTTGTTCCGAATAACGGTACCTTCTTTATTTTTTTTGTTCTTGAAAATCCATTTTGTACCGATGATGTTTTGTTGCTTTGGGGGCTTCGTTAATTCCCAGACTTTGTTCCTTTCAAATTGATTGAGCTATTCTTACATTGCTTCAATCCAATAGTCGTCCTGAAGAGCTTCATCAATGTTCCTTGGTTCTACCATGGAGACGTAGCATGCGACTCCACATTCCAATTGTCTCCGAGTCCTAACTCCTTTTTGAGGATCTCCAATGATGTTTGATTCAGGATGGTCCTTGGAGATTCGTAGCGTTTGAGATAACGGAGTACTCGGGGGTAATTGCGATGATTCCTGCACATTAGATGAACTAGAAGAACCATGAGATGCATCAAGATTTTCAGAAGATTTATCATGCGAAGATGCAATATCATTAGCAGGAGATTCATCATCAAAAGACATATCAAGAGTAGATTTATTAGAAGACAAATGAGAAGTTTCTTCTACTTTAACATTAATTGATTCAATCATCGTTTTCGATTCAAGATTGTATACACAATATGCTCTACTGTTTGTAGAATAACCCATAAAAATTCCTTCATCACTTCGAGAGTCGAATTTTTCAAGATTTTCTCGATCGCGTAAAATGTAACAACGACTCCCGAAGATGCGAAAATACTTGATATTAGGTTTTCTATTAAACCATAGCTCATATGGGGTATTCAAAGTACTCGGGCGCAAATAGATGCGATTGATTACATAGATAACAGTGTTAATTGCTTCAGCCCAAAAATATAAAGGGAGTTTCCGGCTATGATGCATAACACGTGCCATCTCTTGAACAACTCTATTTTTGCGCTCGACTACACCGTTTTGCTGCGGTGTATAAGGTGCAGAGAATTCATGTTTTATGCCATTCGAAGAGCAAAAATCAATGAATTTTGAATTGATGAATTCTCCACCTCTATCACTGCGAACACGGACAATCTTTTCATTTTTCTCAATCATAATCCGATGACATATATCATGAAAAGAGTCAAAAGTATCCGCTTTCTCTTTTAAAAATTCTACCCAAGAATATCTAGAGAAATCATCAACCAAAAGAAAAATATACCATTTTCCACCCAAACTAGGTTGACGAGTTGGTCCCATTAAATCCATATGCAATAATTCTAATGAGCGTTTTGTTTCTACATGGTTCAAATTCTTGTGAGTGAATCTCGTTTGTTTTCCCTTTTGGCAACCACCACACACAAGGTTTTCTTTGATGTTCAATTTAGGAACACCTCAAACTATGTTTTTGTTAGATATTCTAGATAGTTCCTTAAAGTTAATGTGACCTAGTCTTTCATGCCAAAGTGTTTCATTATCAAGTGGCACTAGGTTACAATTTTGACTTGTTTTACCAGGAACTACATAGCAATTGTTCTGTGACCTAACCCCTTTCAAAATGAATGAATGATTTACATCAGTTACAAGACATTCTACAGAAGAAAAATTAACTGAAAAACCATCATCACAAAGTTGGCTAATGCTTATGAGGCTAGTCTTAAGGCCTTCAACAAACAAAACATTGTTCAAAGCCGGGCCATCTGGAATAGCAATGGTTCCTTTGCCAATAATTTTTGAAGATCGTCCATCTCCAAAAACTACATGTCCTCCAGAGGTTTTCTCAAGGGTTTGAAAAACGTTTTTATCTCCGGTCATGTGGCGTGAGCAACCACTATCCAGATACCAAGACGAATTGTCATACGCATAAAGTGATGTATGAATGACAAGACAAGGGAATAATTCACCTTTGCGCACCCAAACCTTGCGAGTTTTGGAGTACGTCGGCAATGGTCGGGGCATTGATCTCATTGGTGAATGCGTCTTGTTCGGTTGATCACTTCTCTTTGGAATCCATGATGACGTCGTCTTGTGGGGTGTACTACAATTGTTCTTGACCTTTGAAGGATTCATCTTCGATTTTCGGGCTTTGTCCTCAATGGTAGTTGTTGCAAGAGGTGCTTGATTTGATCGCTTCGCTCCATTCTTACAATTTTGTCTTGTGTGCCCTGCAACACCGCAACGAAAACATACCGTTGTGCATGCGGAACCCGAAGTAGATGAGGTAGGCTTGTTCACGTTGGATGTAGTGATTTTCGTCGAAGGAGGAGAAGACGACTGGGGCACAAAAACTGTTTTACTTGAACTTGGATCATTGCTGGTTCGAGTGTATCCAAGATCCAACCGATTCGTTTGACCGAGACCAAGCAACTTGTCCAACTTGTTCCTTCCAGAAGAGAATCGCTTTAAATCTTCCTTAAGTTGGAGTATGGTCTTCGTCATTTCCAATTTATCTTGTTGAGCCTCGGAGTAGAGCTTCAAGAAGTAGTTAGCTTTATCCACCAGTTTGATGTGCTCCTTCTCGAAATGCTCGTTCTTCTCTCGAAGGGAAACATTGATTTTAACCAAATTATCCTTTTCCGCTTCAAGAGCGTTTGAGAGAGAAGTTGCCTCTTTAGATTGTTCTTCAAGATCCCGCAATCTTCTCCTCAAACTCTTGTTTTGCTTTGCCAATTTCTTTGAATCCTTTAATAGTTTATGGTAGGCAAAAGCAAAGTCTTCACCTTCGGAATCGCTCGGTTCATCGTCCGTTGCATTCTTTTCATCCAAGGTGTTGGACAATGAACCAGAGGAAGTCGCTGAAAAGCACATGTAAGGTGAAGTTGTGAATGCGTGGAATGCTGTGGAGTTATCGTCCTCATCACTGGAAGATGACTCATTGGAAGTGGAAGTGTCATCCCATGTGACGGCTTGCATAGCCTTCTTCTTTGACGGATTCTTGTTGGGACATTCCGTTGAGATATGGCCATAACCTCGGCACTTGAAACACTGAATTTGTCCCTCAGAGTTCTTCTTGTCCTTTGAAGAGCCCTCTTGCTTTCTTGACTTAAAGCTTGAAGGTCCTTTGCCTTTCTTGGACTTAACGAAGGATGAGGATTTACTTGAATTTCCCCTTCGAAAGTTTCGGCGAAATTTCCTCGTCAAAAGTGCAAGTTGTTTCTCGAAATCCTCCATTGATAAATTTTCATCAGCGTCTGAGGAGGATGAATCCGCGCCTTCTTCCTTTGTTGATTTCAATGCAAAACCTGAAGACTTAGAAGAAGAGGAAGGCTTTCCAGAAGAATAGTTAGTAGGAAAAATCATTTCATACGTTTGAAGTGCACCAACTAATTCTTCTACTTTGATTTCGTCCGGGTGTTTTACTGTTTCAATGGCCGCGACCTTAGGGCGAAATCTTTTCGGAAGAGTTCTAAAAATCTTTCTTACAACTTTTGATTCTGGAATTTTCTCTCCCAAGTTAGCACATGTATTAACGATATCTTGCAATCGTGTATAATCATCTGTGAACGATTCATTTTTTGCCATAAAAATCGAGTCAAATTTGCTCGTAAGCATTTGTAGTTTTTGAATCTTCACTAAACTTGTTCCCTCATGTGTAACTTGTAGAACATCCCAGATTTCTTTCGCAGTCTCACATGTCGAGACGCGAGAGAATTCGGTTTGCGACAAAGCATTAAATAAGGCGTTAATTCCTTTGCCATTGTAAGAAGAAGAATCAATTTCTTCCTTAGTCTATTTCGACCTAGGTTTGATGGTGACAACATCAACAATAATCTCAGTAGGATTTGTCCATCCAAACTCAATTGATTGCCAAACCCGTTCATCGATGGAAATTAAAAACACTCTCATGCGTACTTTCCAATAAGCATAATTTGTTCCATCGAAGAACGGTAGTCTATTGATGTTTCCACCTTCAACCATTGTTTACAACCCTATTCCCTCTCTGATACCACTTGTGGGTTATGGATTATATGGATCTGAATAGGGGAAAAACCAACTAGAGGGGGGGTGAATAGGTGTAAACAATAAACACACCAAATCGTTGCGTAAAAATAACCCAATGCGGAAAATAAATAAAGTATGCACGATTTACGTGGAAAACTCCGTCACAGGAGTAAAAAACCACGGGACCGATAACACGGTGAAATCCACTAGAATTAAAGCACGTACAAGCTGATTTACCGTAAACCTACGACTCAACCTTTTCCATACGCTCCTAGTTGATCTTCTCCGCTCGCTCCACGACACGCCTCGAATCCACGATTTGCGTTCAACTTCGAATCCACGAAGTCCAACGTCGAATCAACGACGTCCAACCGTATCCACGGTCTTGATCACCAATACGGCACGCCTCGATCACACGAACGCGCCTCGCTCTGAATCCACGAGAGCGATCACACCTTGAATCCACAAGGCCACGCGAATCCTCGCGCCGATTTTTGATAGATCGTTGTTTTGTTTGGTGATGATCCTCCGAATACTTAGATCAAAGATAGATAAGGAAACACCATCTAAGTATTCTTCAATTTGATTCTACGAAAAATAGGAGTTTAAAAATCCTAGAATCAAATTGAACAATATAGATGAAGAAACATGAGTTTAATCGTGTTTTCCTTTCTTCTCTATATTTATGGATTTTTCTATTATTTTTCCCGATCGATTTTTTTTGATTAAAATCGATTAATTTTCATTAACCCTAAAAGATGAAATTAGGATTTATTTATAGGTTAGAAACCTTTGGAAAGATATAAGAATCAAAAACTGATTTAACAGAATTTTTTCCGCACGACGGTCCGGACTGGATTAAGTCTGATCCGGACTGTCATCTTTTTCAGAAGATTTTCTGAAAAACGCAGTTCGGGGTCCGGACTGAAACAGGGGAGGTCTGGACTGTTCATGCAATTTTGCAGAATTAAGGTTCGGGGTCCGGACTGGAACAAGGATGGTCCGGACTGGAAAACCGCATGAACTAAACTATGTTCGGGGTCCGGACTGGAATGATCTGATCCGGATCCGTTCTCCAATACCTTATTAGATTCGACGCATATGCAAAAATTTGAATTCAACCCAAATCAGGATTACCATCGGGCACATAGGCCACTAAATTATGACACGAGGATACTGAAGGGTCAATAATTTGTTCAACCTCTGGGCAAACTGTGGGGCTGGTGCAATACTAGCAGTCATCTGCTGCTGTGCCATCAGCTAGACAATTTTGGCAAGAACGGTGGTCAATCCTTCAACCATATGTACTATAACTAATCTGAGCCCTCTGGCTCCACTGAAACATCAAGCCCACGGCCGAAACCATGACCGCGGCTAACCCTGCACTATCAACGATCCCCAAAATGCGAACACGAAACACACCTAAGCTTCAAACCATTATACCAAAACCCAGCGCTCTCTCGTGAACACAAGTCATCCTAGGGTTCGTTCCTAGCCAAACCTAGGCATCGTATTCCTATTTCTCTGATACCATTTAATCTGTCACGCCCCGAGTTCGAAAAACTGCGTCTAAAATTTTTTTTTTTTAAAAAAAAAAATCAGAGTTTTAAACCAAGCCAGAGCATGACAGACTGCCACATATATAGAAGAGTCCCAATCCCCCTTGGGATTGAGCCTTTTCTATATATGCACGGCTAAGCTTTTACAACAACATCAGAGTAGTCTAAACTACGTATAACTAAAAGATATTACAACAACTAAAACAATTTATTTACAACTTGACAACTGATAATAAAAATAACGGCTGTCCAGGGTCGATTGCTAACACGGAATCTCACCAACACGTCCCGACATCCCAGCACCCGATCGACCTGAAAAATGGTCACCCAGGGGGTGTGAGATACACTGTACATGTATCCCAGTGGGCACGACGAGCCGAGAAATAGCAGATCGTACCTACTGGCATACAATACTAGAGGATAGTAAAAATCAACAAGTTAGGTAAGCATGATTATGAAGCGTATAATTAATCAATCAGTAAAGCATAGATAGATCTCAACGGGAGTATGCTGAATAAATACTGAAAGGAACTGAACAATCAAAAACAGGAAAGCATGCTGAACAGGTACTATGCATCAACAACTGAAATAACAAATTACCCAATCATAAGCCACCATATTGGTCTACAATACCTCAGGGAAACTGCCCAACCTAGCACCAACCTGGCTGACATCCCCCCCTTGGGGGTCACGGGTCTTTCAACAAACCACTTTACCGGTAAAGAACAAAGCGCACGAGGAGCGACCTCGGATATGTTCGTGAAGTACAGCGGTGCGGGCGATCAATGCGAATGCTCAAGCTCACGGCCCACAGACCGGGTAATCGGCAACAAGCCGAAAAAATTTCCACTGGGATGCAACAGTAGTATGCCAACAGAATCTCAACTCAAATGATCAACAACAAGTCGAAACAATCCGAACAAGGATGCAATATCAGAAACCAACTGAATCTCAACTCATATGCAGGAATAATCATCAACTACTATAGCATGGATCAGATATAATCAGGGAGTACTGATAATCAGGTATGCAAACTAGTAAATGACCAAAATCCCAACAAGGGTGCAATGCAGAATAGCCACTAAATCTCAATCATATGCAGAATATAATCATCAACTACTAGAACATGGATCAGGATATACTGATAATCAAGTATAAATGTGCAAGCTAGCTAACGACCAATCAGGCATGGCAAATGTCCAGGAATAAAGTCATAATAACTGGAAGCAACTAAAGATCAATCATGCAAGGCTAAAAATCTTTTTAGGAAAACAATTTGAAAATAAGTTTTATGTCCAAACCTCGAAGAGCTAATGCCTTCGTCCTATCAAACAAGAACAGACTCAGGCGACCCTGCGATGCTTGGAAGAAAACATTGGTTGACTAAAATCATGTGTATAACAGTATAAAACTGATCAAAAGGAAGGCAGGCTCGAAATACATCTAGGCTACAAGAACAGGGATCCAACCAATACTATACCCTAGAGGGCCGAAATGATAAAGCCCGGACCGAAGATAAACCCACCTGTCGTTTGCAGGCGAACTTTCGACTCCAAAAGAAAGCTCGAAAACTGTGCCAACCTGAATCAAAAATGCTGATCAGGAAACAAGTCAATCACACTAACCCCAACTCAACTAAAACCCAGGTCTTTTCCAGATCAATGCGAAACCTTGGACTACTTAAACATCAGTGTTTGACAACAACACTTAGACAAATGCAACCCTATGTTCAATTATTGGTAAAATTACCAAAATGCCCCTCCCGGGAATTCCTTTTGGATTTCCGGGAGACTCGGGCTTTAACCCTTTGCCGCTGGCTCAACCAGATTCTACTGGGACTCAACAGTCGGCTAGGCGGAACCGCCGCAATTTTCCGAATTGCGCGATTGCCACCAGGATGCCGTTAAATCGGCGATTTTGCCGATTCTCGGACCGATATCCGATTTTCGCTCAACGGGAGTCGTTGGATTCCTAACGAAAAGCTTAGGAATCATATACACACTGCCCTAGGGAGCACACACTGTTACAATTGCAATTAGACCCTTAGGGTTTTCAGAAATCACACTTTTAATGCTTTTAAATACAAACCTCTTTAAACCACATGTGCTGTTTGCAAACCAACCTGAGCATTTTGTTCAGGGCACCTCAGGGACACAGGGGCTTGCCCAAATGCAGCCCAGAACTGCTGGATCAAGCAGATCCAAAACCCTTGCTTTCTAACATTACATCCTTGCTCCACACACAAATCCACACAGAACCTGTTTGATCTGAAGTGAGCATCAAGCTCAGGGAAGTGTGTTGAGCAACTTTCATATAATATTCGAAGCCAAATTCCATACAAAACTTCACTTAGGCATTTCATCAAACACCTAGTGTGCAACAATTACTTAACAAGCACCCAAGCCATGCCCGAGCTCTTTCTCTGCAAAGACAGCACCTGGGACCTTCTAACTTGGAAGGAAATACTCTATATAGCATTAAGATCAATCCCAGCAAGTCTGAGACAACCTTGCACCCCAGGTTGGCCGGAATCCGAGGTTGAAGATGAAGCTTAAGCTTCGAAATTTGTGACCATTCAACCAAAGCTTCTGGGACTCAACCACTTGCACCAACAGGTGCTAAAACCCATCACAAGCTTACTTGAACCCATGCCCGGCGACAGGGCACGGCGGCGGCGGCGGTGGAGCAAAGCTCGGTTTGAGCTTCACCACCTCTAATGGTGGATTTCCACAGAAACTGCATGAAGCCTTTTCACATGCATGGTTGGTCTTCTCTTGATCCCGGCAACCTTCCTGACCACTTCCCACCCGCCGGAGACGGCCGAAAAGCCGGCAACCGCATCTTGGTCCATTCTCGGGTCATCCATGGCACCTCAACTTTCAGGCTGCATGGATGCCATGCAAGAGCATGGATGGAACCTATTTGCTCCTAGGAAGCTTCTCGGCCACTTGGCCGGAGGTGGGGTGGCTCGCCGGCGCCGGAGCAACTAGCTCGGCTTTGGTGCAAGAAACCCGAAACTAGGGTTCAATTCTGCCACTTACTTACTTGATCAAACTCTACCAAATTTGGTAGAGTTGATCTAAACCTCCTACTGTATATTCCCATGATTTTGGTTTGGCGATTGGTCCAGCGGTTGCGGAGTTTGGCCGCGGCGGAGCTATCTAGGGTTCCGGCGAGGAGCTTTCTCCCGCCGGCAACCTACTGTGCATGGGGGCTCGGGGCTTGGCAGGGAGCATCCTTAGAACATAATTAAACTACTGCTGGGGGTCTAGGGTTCATACAACCACTGGTTTAAGGAGACTTACCTCGCCGGAGTTGGAGAAGAATGGAAGAAGCCGGTTCTCTCCTCCATCCTTCGCGCGGCCACGGCAAGCTCCAAGGTGATCCACAGACGGAGGAAAACACCTCAGGATCTCTAGAAACCAATTTGGTTCAACTTGGTTCCAACCTTTTCTCTTCTCTCTCTCTCTCTCTCGGATTTTCTCTAATGGGATGGGTGACTCCTCGGCCACCCCGGCTCCTGGGTTAAAGTAGGGGTTGCAGGGGAAATGGGGAAGACCTTGGAACCCAACCATGGCCCTCCGGATTCCCCAACAGACCCCAAACTACTAGGTTGCAATAAATGAGATTTAATTCCATTTTTGACCACCACCAACCATGGCTGCCTCCCCAGCTCCCCAGCACCCATTCGTGGGCTCCAAATGCCGGCAGGAGCCCAGCTCCAAGGCCCCAGTAGCTTAGGCCCAAGAAACATTAGGTTTCTTGCAAAATAATTGATTCTTTCGGTACTTTTTGCGTATTTCAAGACAACCCGATCGTCAAATTGCGAAATGGACTTCGCCACAACGTCCGGCTCGTCGAGACCTTTCAAGTAGCATATTTTTTTGCTTGAAACGGTGCTCGAATAAAATCTCGGGCCATAATCTTCTTAATGTTGTATAACGACGCACGCATTTCGATGCACCCGGATCGCCAAACGCGAATTCCGACAGTGCCATTGCGCTCAGAACGTCGAAAATAGCTAGAATTGACTACTCATACTACTATGCCTGGGGTCCAGACGGCGAAACAGCCGACGATGGTCAAGAGGGTATTTGAAATAGGGGTTACTATTCACAACTTAAGTTGTGGGGCCCGCTTTTCTTTCGATGTTTTACGGAAGATCCGACCGTCGGATCAAAAACATGTGTATATCAATTTTTCATGTTTCGACGAGATGGTTACACAGGTGATCTCAGATTTTCGAGATCAGGCTCCGATCAAAAGTCGGTATTTTAGGGCTACTATTATACTATTAATTTTTCATTTTTGCCATTTAAATAATCCAGGAAATTATTTAAACTTAAATTTTGGATTTTAAAAATTACGGTTACTACACCAATACAAAATCCTTAACAGGTCGGGACAGTGTAGGACACATATTGCGCTCGTGCTTGGGAGCTGAGTGGAGTTTGGTAGATGAGGCTAGTTCTGTGCTAGTGTCGGGAGCTGTCTGGGTAGACGGTGGTCCCGGGTCGTCGAGTATTCTCCGACTGGTTTCGTTGCCACTGAGTTCGTGGCGATGTTGAGCTTGTAATAGCAGGACCTTGAACCCAGAATATTTTTTGACACACATGATGTGGTGACCCAGATCTCTGCAGGGCTTCTACTGTATGACCAGTAGCTTCTGGAGGCCTATGTGGCGTGTCGGCGGTGTTTCTGCACCAATTTGGACACATGTGATGGACTTCGGGTGTTAAATGGATCACGTGGGTAGTCGGATGACCCCGTCGAATGTTTAGAAGTGGTTTCGCGTGAAACGGATATTAAAATTGGACTCAGCGCGAAAATTTGGAGTAAGAACACCTTATCTGGATGCCTTCGACAAATTTTGGAATTTGAATTTTGCAAAATGGACAGCGGATTTGGATTCAGCGCGCGAAAACGGTGAAAATGGACTATTTACTTGTATTTTCGGAGCACGGATGACCCGGCACGTTTTTCGAGGCTTGGGTTACCGTTCCGGCCGGCCGGGCATCGCCGGCGGCGGCGGGCAGCGGCGAAGCGCGGCGGCGCGGGCTCGGGCAGGTGGCGGAGCCGCCGCAGGCAGGCGCGCGGGCAGGCGCGCGGGCTCGCGGGCAGGCGCGCGGTCGACGGGCGAGGCGTGCACCAGGGGAGGGACACGTGGCAGCTTGTGGTTGGAGCGGTGTTGTGCGCGCGGTCTACGCAAGGAGCGGAGCAGGTGGGGCAGGTGGTCGTACCAGCGGGCAGGTGGCCGTACGCGCGGGTCAGCCGGGCGACGTGCGCGGGGCAGGCGCGGGGGTGCCACGCGGCGCGGCCGGGGTGGCCGGCGCCGCTGTTTACTGTTCGGGCGCGGGCGACGTGGCGCAGCGCAATTGGCGGTCCTTGCTATTTGCTGTTTTGGGGTGACGTGGCAGCATCTGGTGGATTCGGGCGCTGATGGACGGCCAGATTCGGGCGAACTGTGCGCGCCCGAATCAATTCGGGCGCCCGAAAGTTGGGACCCATTTGGTATTAATTGATTTGTTCAGTTTTTGGCTATAAAATCCCCTCTTTGGCCTGCGATTTGAAGGTTTTCCCGAGCTTTTCTCCCTTTGAGCCTTAAAGGAAAAATGTTCCTCTCTCTCTTCTCCACCCTTCGATGAAGTTTCATATTTTTTTGAGGTCTCGACTTCCGCGCTTTCTACGATGCGGCGCACTGCGACGTTTCTTGGATTTTGGATTCCATCGTCACTTTTCAGTCCGCGAGACACCCTGGATCACTCCAATGGTATTTTGAGCTGATTTTTCTGGCAGCGCGTTCACTAGAGGTACGCCTTTGATTTTCGTATTGATCACTTCGTCTCAATTTGAGTTCTTGGCACGGTTTATGAGGCATCTCTGAGCCACTGTTTTGCTGGTGGATTTTTGGACAGCATAGACTTGTCGGATTTTTATCTCTACGCTCGAGCATCGGAATGAGGCGTATAAGGACTCGATTGATATCTACTCTTCGAGTGGAACGCACCCGTATTTTTATTGGATTTTTATGAGGTCGTTTCGAGGGTAAGAATTAAGCTTCTTTGCTGCTGTTTTTCCAGCAGGATTGTGTTCTTGAGGAAGCGGCTTCCAATGTTGTTCTAATTGTTTCTTGGCCTACAGGTGTCGGAATGAGGTGTATAAATACTCGTTTTGGGGCTACTCGTCGCGAGGATCGCAACCATGATTTTTCTGGGATTTTTAGAGGACTGTATGTAGGTGAAAATCCCCCTCCTCTCTGCTGGTTTGTAAAAACAACATGTGCTGTTTTGGAGACACTGTGGTGTTGGTTATTGATTGTTGGTGATGTTGTTGGTTGGAACAGAGACTGTGCGGCTGAATACCGAGGGTGCGGTTTTGGCAGATTTTGGTTAGCATGTGACTACGCACTTCACCGACTTCGGCTTTGCCTGCGGAAAGCGTTTCAGGCGGCCGGGTTGCTTCATCCCCAGAACCGGTGGACGGTTCTCTAATTCTATATGTTAGAATGCATGCATGATTAAATGTACAACAAATAATATTGAGATGTAAGCATGGAAAGTGGCCTAGATCTTGTGGATTAATGCTTACCTAATTATTGTATATGTTATTTAATCATTGACCTATTCATGTGGGTTTGACATTTTGGTAGTAGCGGGTTTTACTCTGAGGAGTTATTATGGATTATGGATCATGGATTTTGGGCAGGTGTAGTCCATAGATGATTTTGGCATGAGTTTATATTTATGTGAAGCTACTATCGATTATACTTCCTTTTATCTTTCTCGATGACAAATGCATGCTTGTATGGACATCTAGACAGGCCATCTTTTACTGCTACACTTTCATATTGGGACTTGACTTAGGAGGAACCATCTTTGCTTCTTTTCTCCTTTTCTGTCAGTCGTACGGTTCATGTTGCTCGGGTTCGAGCAGGAATTTGGGATAGTGTAGCTGGGATCTTGGTGTCGGGGACAGGTTGTACCGGATTGTGGTAGGCAGGGTTTTCGGCGACCGCGGATATTGGGCGGTTGGCCGGGCATGGGTTGTTGCACTAGGTGGTGGGTTGTGGGGCATTACGGCAACCGCGGATATCGGGCGGTTGACCGGATATTTACTTATGCATCAGATTGGGTATCAGTTTTCTCTAGTGGACGGGGTCTCCCACTTATTGAGTACTTTGGCATCTGTTTGAGGACCGGGATTTTCTTTAGTGGATGGAGTTTTCCCACCTATTGTTTACCGTTGCATCAGATTTGGGATCAGGTTTCTCTTTAGTGGATGGACTTTTCCCACTTTGATCAGAGTCGTGATCCAGTCCTGCTATTTTATGATACTTATGTTACTGGTTACTGAGATACTTTACTCGTGTGGGTCGCTCCCCTCGAGTGCCACTCCGGAGTGCGCGTCAGACAGGCTTTGAGTCTTTGAGACTCTTTTGCATCGGTGTTATGCGTAGGCTGGCATACCCGATGCGGCAGGCAGAGCAGGCAGTACCAGTGTTGACTGGTGGTTGGATTGGGTTTATTACAGGCAGGTACTTTATTATTGCACTCGTGTCAGGGGGCTAGGTGGAGTCTAGTAGCTGTGTTTTGACTAGTGCTAGTGTGGTTGGGAACCGTTTGGGGTTGACGGTGGTCCCGAGGTTGTTGTGAGTACTTTGACCTTGGTGTGAGAGGTTGAGCATCTTGAGTCTATCCGTTCTGTGAGAGAGCGTGGATTTCGACTATAGCCTGCATGAGCCACTACTCGATAGCGAGTTAGTCCGTTTGGACACCCTACGTAATTCCTGCCCGGCAGTGGGAGGTGGTTGTAGGTGGGCGTAGGTTTGACTGGACCCGATGTGGCAGTCAGCTCGATTGGGTCGATTGAGCACCTCGTGTGCGAGTGTTGCATATCCTTATCAGAGTTTCCCCATTTGAGCATTTAGACAGATGCATGGTAGCTGTTGAGTGTCTCCAGCTTTCTTGTTCAGTTTTTACTGCATTGATTATCTTATGCCTCTACTAGACTTAGTGGGCAGATCTTCGGGCCTGGCGGTGGTACCCACTGAGAACTCCCTTTTGGTGTAGTTCTCACACCCATTAGGGGTTTTCCCCCTCCCCTTTCTTTCTCTTTTTTATTTTGCAGAGTCTTAGCGGGTGTTGCTGATTCTGCGGTTGTTGTGCGAGGCGAGGGAGTCGCGTGCTAGATCTCTACCCGTCTGTGGAGAGTAGCGGTGCCCCTACATTGGAGATCCTGAGTACAGTCAGTAGATCTGTTTATTTCTGCTTTTGAGAGATTATTGTAGTGAGGTTATTACTTGTATTGAGAGCCTGTACACTGATGTTTTATTTGAGATACCTCCCTGTTGAGTTTTGGGTTTTGTATTTGAGGATATTGTATGATTATCATTTTGGGAGATGGACATTGTTATTATTCCAGTTGTATAGATGGATGGTTTTAATTTTACCGCACTTTTATGGTATAGCTCTGATATCTGTTTAGCTGTAGTACTTTTCTTGCAGGTAGGACGCTTCGCCTATGCGGGGTTTGGCATAGGTGGCGAATCTGTTGGCGAGCCCGGGTCGCAGTTTCGACCCCGGGGTGTGACACATGATTTCAGTAAAATAATATTTTTCTTTCGAATTTCGAAGGGTTCCCAGAACCTATTCTTGTTTGATTAAGGTGAAGGCACTAGCCCTTAGGGGTTTGGGATATAAGATTTGTTTTTAACTGATTTTCTCAAGAACTAAAATTTATTAGAATAGGTTTTCTCAATTCAAGATGTTTTCTAAAAATGAGCTACCTTTTGTCCTCACCCTGAGAGGGTTCGAGTGAAAATGGTTTTAAGGAATAAATATCATCTTTTCATATAAACCTCCTCACCCAAAAAGGGTTCGAGTGATCTGGGTTCTAAGGGTTGTTTCCACTTTTGGGTCAAAAGCTACGGGAGGTTGTGCCTGAAATCTGTTCTTGCTTGATTGGCGTTGTAGGCGCTAGTCTCTCGGAATTTTCGAACCCTTCGTTGTTGTTGGCTGTTGAGTACCTTCGGCGAGTGAGTTTAGTGTAGTGAGTTGGGTGTCCTGTTTTGGGAGCCGTTCGGTTTGACGGTGGTCCTAGCTGTTGAGTACCTCCGGCCAGCGAGTTAGTGTTGTGAGTTGAGTTTTGCCAATCTGATTGATCGTGAATTAGACTATATCCTACATGAGCTATATTGAGCTCGACAGAGATGCGCGAATTTTCTCGTTGGGGTCGCTCCTCTCGAGTGCAGCTCTGGAGCTGGGCCTATTACTTTGCTTTCGCGACTTGTCGATGTAGTGCTTGTGGGACGCCCTACGTAATTCCCGTCCCGATGTGGATGTGTGGTAGTAGGTAGGTGCACGTTTGACTGGGCCCTATGTGACAGTCATTACGATTGGGTCGATTGGGCACCTCGAGTTCGAGTGGTTGCATATTATCATCTGTTTCACCCTTTGAGCATCTAGATAGAGGCATGATGTGAGGACCCGAATTTCCGCAAGAGGATTACTGTTGGATCAACAGAGCTTCTGCAGTGTGTTTTGCAGCTTCTGGGGGCCTGTACTGTGTATTGGAGGTGTTTGTGCATAAATTGGACACAAGTGTTGGACTCAGGGATTAAATGGATCACGAGGGTAATCGGATGATCCCGTCGGATGTTTAGAAGGGGTTTCGCGTGAAACAGACCTTAGAATTGGACTCAGTGCAAAATTTGGGTTAAAAACACTTGTCTGGATGCATTCGGCAAATTTTGGAGTTAGAATTTGGCAAATCGGACAGCGGATTTAGACTCAGCGCGCGAAAATGGTGAAAATGGACTATTTATTTGTATTTTTCGGAGCCCGGATGCGAAAACACGGTTTTCGAGGCACTTGGCACTGTTCCGGCGGCGGCGGGCGGCGGCGACGGGCAGCGGCGACGGCGGCGGAGAGCGGCGGGATGGGCTCGGGCAAGCGGCTGAGCGGCCGCGGGCAGCGCGCGGGCGCAGGTAGGCGCGCTAGCGCGCGGGCAGGCGCGCGGTGCACGGGAGCGCGTTGGACACGTGGCGGCATTCGGTTGGGTGGCGCGGGGGGCGCGATCCACGGAGCAGCACAGTGTGGTGCATGGACCGGGTTGGACACGTGGCGGACTCCGGTTGGCGGGCTCACGTAGGTAGGGTCCACTGAAGCGCACAGGGGCGCCTCGGGTTCTGTGCGTGGCAGGTGGTGGCAGGCGGCGGCACATGGACGGTCATGCGACATGTCAGGGCGGGCCACGTGGCGCCCGCTGATATGCAGGCGCCAACCACCCGCGTTGACTGGCGCGGCCACGCGGCGCGCCCGGGCGCGCTTGCACGCGTGTCCCGTGTTCGGGACACGCGTCAAGCGCGGGTGGGCTCCGAGTGCGGGTCGGACAGCGGCTTCGGGAGCACATTGGTGCGGCCAATCTATTCAGGCGCCCGAATTGTTGGGCCCGAATTTGGCCCAAGGCCGAAATTTGCTTTTCGGGTTGGGCCTACAAAAAGGCCCTTCTAGCTCTCTCTTCTCCCTTTTCTGAGCTGTTTCTCTAGGGGATTTCTATAGTGGAGTTCTACCTTCCCCTCTCCTCCACCCTTTGATGGAGTTTTAGGATTTTTGGAGCTGGCTACATCGACATTTTCGATTTTGCGGCGCACATCGACGCTCCTTCTCCGACGACCCATCCCGTCGCATTTCGGTGCGCGGACTCCCCCGGGCTACTCCGGCAGTATTTTTCGGCGATTCTTGCGCCATCGTCTTCACGACAGGTAGGGCTATGTTTCCCGTGATCTCTGTTTCTCCTCATTCCGAGGTTATCTTTGGTTTTTCGGAGCATTTTGTGACCTCTTTTTCTGGGGCGGAGTTTTGGACAGCACACCGGTATTTCGGCGATAACTTTGCGCTCAGGCATCAGATGGAGGCATGCCTGTAGTCGTTTTGCATCGACACATCACAAGGAACGTCCTCGAATTTTCCTGGATTTTTCTGAGTTCTCCCCGAAGGTGAAAAATTCCTTTTTCCAGAGCTAAGTGCTACAGATTTTTCTACAGGATTGTTTTGAGAGGGTCACCTTGTCGGATTTTTATCTTGATGTACGAAACTCGGATTGAGACGTGCAGGTACTCGTTTCGATCGGCTCTACGCGACGAACGCAGCGGTTATTTTTTCGAATATTTTCAAGATTATTTCGCAGGTGAGATTTAGCCATCTTCAGTGCTGGTTGTGTGGACAGCGGCATGTTGTATGTTATTTGGTTTAATTGTGCGCCGATTGGTTATCCTTGCAGTTTTGGGTGTTTCGGTGTGGATTAAGGTTATTGGACAGCGAGGAGGTTTTTACAGCTGTGGATTGCGCATTTCCAGGTGGGTGGTTGCTATATCCCTCTTTTCTGACTTACCCACTAGGAGTATTAGAGAGATCATTTTTGGGACATCTATGATCAGTGATTACTATTCTTATGAGTTTGTCATGTGAGACACATCATGTTGGAAATGTTATTAGAGAATCACTATGTGGGAAACATAATTGTAATTGGAACTTATGCATGCTTGTGTGGAATCATGGATTGCTATGTTAGCATTAAACCTTGCATGTGGATTTGATTATAACATTGAGGCCAAGTAATTTACCTTGATGGTGGAATATTTGCATGCTCGTGTCGGTATATAGATTTCTGTGTTAGTACTTAACCTTGCATGTGGAATTGTTTATTATATTGGGTCAAGATGATTTATCCTGTTAGTGGTATTACTTGAGGATAGGTGACATGCATAGGTGGATACTGTTAATGATCAATGACTTAATTAATTTTCCTTGAGAACACTTGCATGCTTGTATGTACATCTAGATAGGCCATCTTTTATCGCTACACTTTCATGCTGGAACTTGACTTAGGAGAAACCTTCTTTGCTTTTGTTCTCCTTATTCTTTAGTCGGGTGGTTATTGTTGCTCGGGTTTGAGCAGGGGTACGGTATAGTGTAGTCGGGACCTTGGGGTCGGGGACATGTGGTATTTGATTATGGGTTGTGGGGTATTGCGGCTACCGCGGATAGTAGGCGGTTGATCGGATACAGATTATTTCACCCGATTTTGGATTGGGGGTTATTGCGGCTACCGCGGATAGTAGGCGGTTGACCGGATGTCAGATGTGGGACGTGATTGTGATTGTGGATTATTTCGGTGACCGCGGACATTGGGCGGTTGACCGGTTGTCGGTTGTTGGGCTTGATTGTTGACAGTGGGTATCGCGGCGACCGCGGATATTGGGCGGTCGACCAGATGGTTACTTATGCATCAGATTGGGGATCAGGGTTTCTTTTAGTGGAGGGTTTTGTTCCACTTGAGTATAGTTGGGATCCAGTCCTACTTTTATGATACTTGTGACATGGCTATTTTCCTTGTGTGGGTCGCTCCCCTCGAGTACCACTCCGGAGCGCGCGGGGCACCAGCTAGGTGCCAGACAGGCATTGAGTTTTGCTATCACATCGGCGCGGCATACTTGCCCGATGATGAGGGCGGCAGCAGGAGTTTTGCTATCACATCGGCGCGGCTTACTTGCCCGATGATGAGGGCGGTACAGATTGGGTTCATCTGGGACGGTTGGTTATTGTTGCATACGGTTATTCCAGTCTAGGACTGCATTTAGAGGCATAGTAGTGGTAGTTCCTTTCTTCAGCAGTCATTATTGCTTACCACACTTCTTTCCCTTTTGCCTCTGGTAGACCTAGTGGGTGTGTCAGAGTTTGAGGATTTACCCACTAGGGGAGGCTACTGGTTTACTAGTAGTTCTCACCCCCATCATTCTTTCCTCTTTTTCTTCTCCCTTGTTTTGCAGTGTCTTCTGCGGATGTTGCTGGGCTTTCAGCGGTGGGTCGAGGAGAGAGGACGGCTGAGTAGATAGATCTCGAGGCAGGATGAGCGAGTTAGCTGGACTGTTGGTGTACCCATGTTTCCTCAGACGGTTGTACTTTTACTTTTGGGACTGGCTTTTGCCAGCCGGTTGTATTTATTTTGGTGAGCTGGGAGAGACAGATGTATCATTTATACAGATGTACTGTATTTTATTTCCAGCTTCAGTCTGAGATGTAGTAGTTTTAGTTCAGCTATGTTTTTATTGCTCTTTATTATTATCTCTTATATCTGAGCAGGTTACTGGCGCTTCGTGTACGCGAAAAAATTCCGTGTGCACGGCGGATCTGTAGACGGGCCCGGGTTCTGGTTTACACCCGGGGCATGACACATGATAGCTGTAGATTTCTTTCCAGTTTATCCTTTCTTTATTACAGTATTTCTGTTATCTTATGTCTCTAGTAGACTTAGTGGGTAGACCGTTGGGATTGGAGACGGTACCCACTGAGAACTACTAATTGACGTAGTTCTCACACTCTCTATTGGTGGCAGTTTTTACGGAGGCTTTTCCTTCCGTTTCTGCTCCAGCTGGGTTGACGGATCAATGACAGGGAGTCGCGAGTTAGATCCCTACCAGTGTCGCTTATTTTGGTGAAATAGATGTACCAATCCGAATTATGGGTTTATCCTGTACACTGATGTATCATTATTGTTTTAGTTTACCTTTCTTTTGGGTTCATAAATATTGTATCCAAGGATTTTGATTGTACTATGATACAGTCGATCAGATCATGTATTATTCTTTTTGGGAGATGAATCTTGTACCTTATTTTTAGTTGTACAGTGGATTAGATTTTTTATTTAGCAGTTTTTATTTTCAACTCTCATATATGTATAGTTACTAAATATTATCTTTTGCAGGTTAGACGTTTCGTCTATGCAAGATTTTTTGTATGAACGTTGGATTTGTTGGCGAGTCCGAATCGCAGTTTCAAATTCGGGGCGTGACATTGACGGTTTCCTATTTAACCTTGACCGAAAACTTTCACACATCCTAACCTGATTATCAATTTTTCGATTTAGTAATTACTGATCAATTGAACCATCTTTATGGGGAAAGTTGTACCACCGGTTTCTAAACTTCCAGCTATGTCATTTTCGTCCTCGAAATTTCAAATTAGATCCTTAACTCTTAAAAGACTTTGAAGTTTAGTCCTCACATTTATTTATTATTAGAAAGCAAATTATAAAGTATTACCACTGCATCTGTGTATGTATACCATGCACTTACCAACCTTTCTTTTTTTCCTTTCATATTTCAATCATAAAATTGGACTGTTCAATTAAAAATTATGAAATGGATAAAAATAATAAATTTTGTGTACAAATATACTGATGAATTAGATGTAAGCAATAAGTTTGAATTTAGTTATTGATTGAATTTGCAGGCCAGCTATATATATATCTTTTCCCTTTTATTTTTAATTAGATTTAGGTGGTCATTCTATAAACCTCTTTCTATTGGAGAGATGCTATTTCTAGATCTCTGCATTCAAAATTAGGTGTAGATTTTACATTTTATTCGTCTAAGGATGGAATCTTTTCCGTCCATTATTTTAAAATAATAAATAAAATTTATTTTATTCTAAAATAAATAGAAAGTAAAATGTACACTCAATTTTAAATGTACACTTAGCATTTATCTATTTAAAACTACATAATACATCAAGTTTTTCTGACAGAAAACCTCAAATTCTCTCTAACCCTTATGGTTTAGCTCATTTTCACATTGCACTTGTGTGGTTTACAAAGTTGCACTCTAACCCTTATCGTTTAGCATATTATGTACTTTATCATTCGATGACTTTTTTAAAAAAAATTATTTTGCTATTTTATTTGATATAAAATTTTTGATAAAATAAAAATTAAGTCACATAGTGATAAAAAATAATTTTTTAAACTACGGAATAAAAAAAATAAAAATAAACTAAACCACAACAAGATAATAATTTAAGGTTTACATTTTACTTAATTAATAAAATGCTATGGAGCTTTTCTTTTAAAAGATTATTAAAATAAAAAATTTAAGGACCAAAGTGAAAGTAAACTAAGCTTGCGTTTGGTTAGGGGGATAAGGGGGGAATAACCCCTTTATCCCCAAAATAATACCCAAACACAATTGTGGGGGGGAATTGCTAAACCCCCCCTTAGCGGGTTATCCTGGGATAACGCGCTAAGGGGGGGGTTTAGCAATCCCCCCCCCCCCCCCCCCCCCCCCCCGGCGGAATACCCAGTCCTCCTTTCCCCCGCGCGGTGACCGAGGCATTTCCCCTTTGCTCCCTCTTCACTCCATTGTTGCCCTGCTCTCTTCCTCCATCTCCATCTCTGCCGAGCACTCCATCTTGCTCCGACTTCTTCCCGAGAGGCGGATCACAATCACCTCGAACTACATTTTTCGATTTTTCGAGCACTCCTCTTCTCCGGACCCAACCCTCTTTCCCCCTCTCCGAGCCAGTCTTGATCTACCTTCCCGGTGCGGCTCGCTAACCGAGGAAGGCAGATCGGAGGTCCGCGCGTCCCCGGAACCCCCTCCGCCTCCATCTCGGCATTCGGATCCCCTTACTCTTTCCCCCTTTTGGTCCGATCCGAGCGATCTCCTTCCTCGGCGCGGCACGGTAACCGAGGAACGTAGATCGGTGCCCCGCGCCTCCCCGGAACCCTCTCCGCCTCTATCTCGGCATTCGGACCAGCTCCCTCTTGTTTGAGAGGAATGAGTGCTGTTTGAAATAATAGTGCCATGTTGTTTGAGAGGAATGTGTGTAGGTTGAAATTATAGTGCCATCTTGTTTGAGAGAAATGTGTGCTGGTTGGAATAATAGTGCCATCTTGTTTGAGAGGAATGTGTGCTGGTTGAAATAATAGTGCCATGTTGTTTGAGATGAATGTGTGCTGCTTGAAAAAATAGTGTCATCTTGTTTGAGAGAAATGGGTGCTGGTTGAAATAATAGTGCCATCTTGTTTGAGAGGAATGAGTGCTGGTTGAAATAATAGTGCCATCTTGTTTGAGTGAAATGGGTGCTGGTTGAACTTCTATTGCTATTTTTTTGCCAGAAATTTTTTTGGTTGCATTCTTGGTATCATCTCCTTATAATAATTTTTTTTATCATTTTTTAATATTTTATATTTAATTGTTAATATTATTTGAATTTTTTAATATTTATCTAAATTAAATATAAGGATGAATAAAATTATAAATTAATTTAATTTTAAATTATACCATAAAGGGCAAATTAGTAAATCAAAATATTTAATCCCTCAATTCTTCTTATTCCTCTATTCCCAACCAAACACAATTTTCTCTTATTCATCTTATTCTTCTTATTCCTTTTTAACTTACCAAACACAATTTTTCCTAAACCCGGTATAACTCTTAAACCGAACCAAACGCAAATTTACTTTATACCCGGCTAAAACCATAACTTATACCTATCCCCGGCCGGTATAACTAAATTTTTCTTATCCCCGAACCAAACGGAGCCTAAAAGTCTAGGGACTGTAGTGCAATTTGCCCATTTTTATAGTTATCCGTATATTTAAAATTAGGTGTAGGATATATACTCCATCCATCTCAGAATAAAAATTTATTAATTAATCACTTTCAAATAACTAGTAAAACTTTTTTATCCTAAAAAAAATAAAATATAAAATATAAAATATACATCTCAAATGTACAAAAAAAAACATTTTTCAGGAGCAATCAATGCTTGAATTATAATCCAAAAAGATCCTAATCCTACTGCTTTGCCATCTAAACGCCATATCGTATGCATTAGTCATATTACTATTTTATTGTTATTATTTTTTATACAATATTATTCTATAATATATGTTATTTAGAATATGCTGACGTCATTATAACACTCTAACTATTAATTAATAAACTCCAAACATTTTTATTATTAAATCCTCATCAATATTATTACGTTCTAAATGTTAAATCCTGATTCTTTTAAAGTTGTATCAACAACATAATAGAATGCCTAACAATGGAGCATCACAAAAATTTTACATATTAAAATTTAAAACGGATTAGCACAATTCTAGAACTAGATTGCAAGTTTCCTACCATTTTGGGATGGTAGATATAGAGGATGTTGAATCTAAAATTTGAAAAATTAATTTTATAGTGGAAAATGATATTTTGCTTTAATAGAGCATTTGTTAATTTGTTTTTCAAATTTTGATTTTTATTTTTAAAATTAGATTTTTTGATCTTTGAAACCCTAAAATTAGAAATTTATAAAATTTGTTACTTAAAATCTGGTTGTGGTTTTGAACTTAAATTTAAAGTTTTAAATTTTAAAATTTAAATTTTAAATTTTATATTTTATATTTAAAACTTATTAAATAATTTTGTAAAATAACTTTAAAATTTTGATTTTTTATTAGAGTCCGGCAAAATCAAAATTAATTCTCCAAACAAACCAGAATGAAATTGTAGAGAAATCACATTTGTCTGGCATATCTATATATTTACTAATTGACAGTTGCTTCGGGCCACCTGTCGCTCTCCCTCGCTTCGGTTTTCCTTCCCTCCCTCCCTCCCTCGCTTCGGTTCTCCGCGCCTCCCCCCCCGGCCGCCCGCCGCTTCGGTCCCTCCCCTGCTTTGGTTCTCTCGCTGTCGCTCTCCCTCGCTTCAGTTTTCCTTCCCTACCTCCCTCCCTCGCTTCGGTTCTCCGCGCCTCCCCCCTCCCTCCCCCCTGGCCGCCCGCCCGCCGCTTCGGTCCCTCCCCTGCTTTGGTTCTCTCGCCCCCCCGCATGGACCGAGGGCTGATGGGTGGCGGGCCCTGGCGGTTCAATCCTCATCTTTTTCTCCATGCCTAATCGTTCTCTGAAGCCCCTCCCCTCGCTTCGGTTTCCTACCCACTGCGCGCGCCCCTTGCTCTCCTCTAGGGGGCATGGTTCGTGGGCGAATGGCTGGCGGGGTGCATTGGATGTGATGGGTTTGGGATATCTCCGCGCTTACGTGTCGTCCGAGGGAGCTTCGGCAGTGGCTCTTGGTTTTCTCTGAGGGGCATGGTCTTCTCTCTGTGTGGGTGAAGGGCCTCTTGCTCTTATCTAAGGGCGTGGTTCTTCGCACAGGTGCGTGGCTTACTCTCCACCCCTCTTTTTATTTTCTTCGATTTTTTGCTTCTTGCCATCCGAGGACTATTGATGGGTTCTTCCCGCAATCGGACGGTTGTGGTACTTCAGATCCCTTCTTATTGCAGGTTCGTGGCCCTTCTATTTCTGTAGCGTCCTTTACTTTTTAGTATTGCGGCGGCTATGTTCATACTATAGTAATGATTCCTAATGCTACATAGACCTACTGGTTTGTTACAAAAGATTCCTAGGCAATCATTACTTTTCAATGTGATGACATTGTTTTGAATTTGTTAATTGTTTGTATATATTATATTTTTATTTTACCCTACTCTGTGAGATATATTGCCCAGATCTTTTCTGTTGTTGTTGTTTATTATGGCGGCGTGTGCGTTCATATTATACTAATTATATTATACCTATACTACATGTATAGTTATAATATAAGATCTCTTAGATTTTTTGTCCTTTGTTTATAATTGAGATTTCTGTTGAAATTTAAGCCTATATATAGATAGTATAATAGGGGTGGTACTGCTCAGTGTCTTTGTTGCCATTCCTCTACATTACTGCTCTCATATTTCTGTGTTTCATTTGCTTTCGTAAGAATTAGTATAGGTTAAAGTATAATTGGGGCTGGCATATCTAGGTATATTCTGTCCTCTTCATTGCGTTTTTTTATACCTCCGGTTGTTTCTTCTTTCCTTTTTCCCTGCTTTGGTGTAGGCTACTTTTTTCTGGTTGTTTTTTTTTGCTTTTTCCTTTCTCTAACTGTTGTTTCGCTACGCAGATTTACCAAGCTATGATTAAGCGGTTGTGGTTTTTTCTTACTTTTGTGGAACCATAATTATCGATCTTACTTATTTGTTTCTTGACTATTTGTTGTATGCCTTTTAGTTACCGACTTACTTGCCGCCACGATCAATTGAGCTTTGAGAGTGACATGTTGGTTCTGACTTTATGAACCTGCTGCGGCCTTTGTGCAAACTACTGCTATTTATTGCGTCGGCCTTGCCCCTCTGTCCGTTGGTTGTGGTTACAGTTTTTTTTTTGTTCCTTCTTCTCTCCCCTCCTCTTTTCCCCTAGCTTCTTTTTTCTTCTCCTTTCGTACTTGATACCTACTCTTTTGTATTTGTGACTTTGTATGCTTTTGCTGCTTATGTTTTAGTTACTGACTTAACTGCCGACAGGGTTACTCCACGGTTATGCATGTGTGGCGTTGGTCCTGGATTTATGTGCTTTCTGAGGGCTGGACGGTCCCGTTGTGGGCAACCACCTATCATTCTTAACTTCGATTGCCGCTTGATGCTTGCAGCCGTATCCGGCTTTCCTGTTCTCCTACGCATGGTGTCGTTTTTGTTATTCGTTTGTTGTCCAGGCATTTTTTTTTTCTTTTCTTTTTTTTTTTTTTTTTTTTTTTTGTCGGGCGCTCGACCCTATATTGGTGCTTTTTCTTACTTTTTTCTCTCTGTGCCTTACTTTACTACTGTTTTTTTTTTTTTATTGCCTTCTTTTTTTCCCTGTCGGTTTTGGTTTTGTGCTTCGTTCGTTGGTCGGTGGTGATGATGGTATGTATGGGACTAGGTGTATTGTTTTGTTTTTTGTTTTTTTTTTTTTTTTTTTTTTTTTTTTTTTTGCTTTGGCCTGCTTTCATTTCTTGCACAGCACATCGCACCATTTTTTCTTTGGTGCCTCCAGCAGTACTTGGTCGCTTTCGGTCCTTCTGTTAACCCTCCGGCGTTGGGCGGTCCGGTTCTGTGCTGCTTTGCAACTCGGCCCAGTGTTTGGACGGCCCATTCATGGGCAACCGCACGGCCGATCTTCCAGTTCGTCACTGCCTTTGTTGTCCGCTGTATGGCCGCTTGCGTGCCCGTTTTCGCTCTTTGTCTTGCTGCACCATTTTTTTTTTCTTTTTTACATGTTTCTTCCTCTTTTTTTTCTCTTTTTTTTTTCCTTTTTTTTTGTGTGACTTACTTCCTTCTCCTGTCTTGCTTTTGTTCCTGCGCTGTGTCTGGCGGTTCCTTTCTGGTCTACTATCTCATTATTTTGAGACATCTCGCCTTATCTTAGCCACCAATAGTTTTTTTTTTCTTTTTTTCTTCCGTCTCTGTTCCTTTTTTTTTTTTTTTTTTTTTTTTTTTTTGTTGTTGTTGTTGTTGTTTACGATTTGCTTCCTACTGTTTTCTTCCTTCTCACCGGGCTTCGAGCTTCCTGGTTTACTCTTTAATTCTTCCCTCGCCTGTTAATGCCTCCGTGTTTTCCATTTTTTTTGTTCGTATGGTTGGTTTTTTCTTCTTTTTTTTTCGTTCCCTTTCTTTACTCTGATACGTTCTCCACTTCTGTTCCTCACCTTCTTTTTTTTTTCCCATGCTCTATGCTTTTACCCTTTCTTGCAGTTTCTACCACGTCGACTGTACAGCTTTCCTACATTCGGCTACTGCGTGAAATTTGCCAGGAGCTGCATATGAATGTGCCGCAGCCCGTATTATCTACAGATACCGAGGGGGCCTACCTCGCGTACATGGATATTGTCATTCCTCGAGACGACGGTATTGTTGAGACTATCCGATGTTGGAGTAGGCAGTTTGCTTCGTCTATTGCTGCCGAGCAGGATGCAGCTCGCTCTACTATATATTAAGCGATTAGTTGATGAACTCGGCCTACAAGTTAAAGACGTTAACTATGATGATAGTTTGTTCTATAAAAATCTATACGATCATCTTAGTACAGATTACGGTCTTTTATTTACCGAACATAGTCGTCTGGTTCAAGAGTATAATTTTATGAAGGATTGTTACGTTTCTACTATCGCTGAGAAGAATGTCTATGCGACTGAGCGTCTTACAATCCGCACTGCTATTGAGGAATGCCACACTCTAATAACCCATGCCCATCCGGCTGCTTCTGTTATGGATTCTGCTCCGTTTGATGCTGCGTCCGTTCATGGTGGTTAGGTGTCGGGGCTTCGATGTTTTGTTCTGTTTTGCTTTGTTTTGTTTTGTTTTGTTCTTTTTTTCTCTTTTTTTTGTAGGTTCTTTTATATCTGCGTACTTCCCGGCTAAGTACCTTTTGGTTTTGCTTATTTCGCTTCTCCTGAACTTTGGTTTCTTTCTTTTACTTTCTTTCTTTCCTATAATAAAACTAATAGTGACATGCGTTGTTTTCTTGGTAGGATGTTCTTTGTTCCTCCATGTTGTAGCGATTGTTGCATGATGGATTTGGATGGCCTGATTCTTTAGGCAACCACCTCATTTGGTGTTCTTTGTTCCTCCATGTTGTGGCGATTGTTGCATGATGGATTTGGATGGCCTGATTCTTTAGGCAACCACCTCATTTGGGCAGCCGTGGTTTGGTGTTCGTGTACCTTTATGGATTTATGTCCTTCTTTCTATATTTGTACATATCCTACATCTATATATATTACTTATCCTTTTGTTTACCTTGGGCAATTGAATTGTATAATTGTGTATGTGCTTATGTGTAACCGTGTGAATTTGTGGCCATGATTTAGTGTTTGTGTGCAGTTGCGACTGTGTAGTGCATGCGTGTGCATGTGTGTACTCGTTGAAAAATTGGTACATTACTTTTGGCCTTAAATATTAGATTTTTAATATTAGATTTTTTCCCAATGTTTAGAATTTTCATATTAGATTTTCCAATGTTTAATTTACCGTTTCAAATACTGATATTTTAAAGTTTAGGTGAAAGAAAATTAATGCATTATTTTTGGATACTAAATTTTACATTTTTACTATTTTAAATTGCTTTAGTTTTAACTACAGGAGCCTACTAAAGTTTTGCTGCTTGATTCACTTTGTTCAACTCTTTTTTTCTTCCCCCCTTCCCCCCCCTCTTTTTTTTTTCTTTCTATGTTTTTTTTTTTTTTTCTTTTGGGCGATGATGTTAGAAAACTAATAATAATAAGAGAACTAACAGTAGATTCGGCTTAGTATTTGAGCAACCATTATGTACATGCATAAATTGGATGGCTTTGTTTTTAAAGCGACCGTCTCAAATATCTACGTCGTTAAGTTCGTCATGTTCGGCTTAACCTATTTATTTTTGTTGGACTTCAATATTAACTGAGCCTTTTTTGTTCTTCTTTTCCTTCTTTACTCACTCTTTTTTTCCCTTCTTACTTCTATATTATTAAAACAAAAAACATATATACATTTTGGCCTCTTCAAACTTATAATAATATTTTAGAATTAAATCTCTAACATTACATATTATATTTTCGCATTGATTCCTTTTATTTTATTTTATAATTTGAATCTAACATTTTTTACTGACTTTTTAAAATTTTAAGCTAACATTTTATTTTTTTAATTGCTCAGGCCTTAGTTGGGTACTCTCTTCGTTTATGCTTCGGATCTAGGTGTTGTGTGCTTCTTTTCTCGGTTAGGTGGACATCTCAAAAGACTATCTCATTAAGTTTGCTGGTTTGAGTTGATCTATCTCTTGCTATTGGTCCTGGACATTAATCATCGTAATTATTTTACTCTTCCTTCTTATTTGTATGGACTGTTTTCATTTTTAGTCGTTAATCTGTAATTTGGTTGGTATAAAGGCACGCGACTAATTATTTTATGAATGTGTATATGTGTGTCTGTATTAGTGTATGTACGTATGTACCTGATATTATACATTATAATTTTTCGAATAGAAATGTTGCAATCAGTTTTTTTCCCCCCTTCCCCTTGCTATGGTATTAAATAAATTGCTAAAAGTTATTAAGACAACGTGGGAAAAAAAAAAAGGATAAAAAAAAAAACAACCATACGACAACAACAATATTTTTGTTCATACGAGAGAGGAGTGAAAAACTAAACCTTAATAAAAAAAAAAAAAAAATGCAGAATATAAGTCACTACGGATTTTTTTTTTTACACATATAAAGCTATTAATATTTCATAACTTTACGTTTATTAAATAAATTTTTTGTTTATTTGCGCTGTGTTGATTGATTATATTTTGCTTCTAAAATTTAGTTTGCTACTATTTGTAATTGATTTTTAATATATTATATGGTTCTATTTTAATTTTATAATTTAATTAATTACTTACTATTTTTTACTAGATTTTTCAATATATTTATATTTGCGAAAAAATTATATGCCGGGTAGCATCCTCACATCTAAGCAAACTCTATATAAGATCCTTACATTTTCTTTTAAACAATTTATTATTTTTGATAAGAAAGTAGTCCCTGAACTTGATATTTTGTGATAAAAATTAATTATTTTACTATTTGTGTAGTATAATAATATATATAGTCTCTGAAAATTCAGACTTTATTTATTATGTATTAAATTTTTAACTACCTACTTATCTTTATTATTAATTATTTAAACTTTTATTTATAGGAAAATTTTATTTTATAATATTAAAAAAAATTAAACTTATTTTACAAAAAATCTGAACGCACCTTAAAAAAAATTAAAAATTATTTTCAATAAATTTGAATGTAGTTTAAAAAAAAATTAAAATTAGAACTCAGTTTTATTTGATAATTAATATTGTAAAATAAAGAATGATATAATATATGTAATATAAAATATTTAAATAATTTATTGCGCTATACATTTTTATTTTAGATATATATTTAAACTTTGTTTACGGTACAACGGGTGCATGCAAATTTTTTAGCGAACTTTAGGATTGTGGTGCGGGGCCTTTTAGAAAAAGCCAAACTTTGCAGGAATTTTTTTGCTGCAACTGGTGAATACCAATATTCAATACACTACATATAATATTAAATAATTAATACAATATTTGCTACTTAATATTGTAAAGTAAAATATAATATAATATATATAATATGAAATATTTAAATTACTTATTATACTATAAAAAAATTGTACATGTCTATAATACCCTTATTTCTTTACATTGAATATCATGGGTTAATAATCATTCATTTTTTGAGACTAAATGTACCTAATTTGTACTTTAATGTTTAAATATAGCACGTATCTTTTCTCTTATTTTTTTTATATCGAACATCGTTTGTTGATCATTCATTCATTTCTAAAGAGTAATTGTCTGTAATTTGTGTTTTGCTGTTTAAATAATATTTAAATATAATATGCAACTTTCGCTTATTTATATATTGCTCTTACACTATGCAGTTTCTTATTTAGTATTTTCTTCTTCTGTGAGGGCGATTACGAGTTGTACGGTTCTTCCTCATTCCTTTCCTGTCGATATTTGGTGGCGATTGGTCCTTCATCTGTTGTTTTGAATAACTGTAACTGTCCACTAAGGTATTCCATATGTTTTTAGCTTAATTTTATGCTGTAATTGTGCTCTCTGTTTTCATTACCTATTCAGATATTCACAAGTATGAATTGATTATCGATGCATAAAAAATATAGAATACTATTTGATTATCTGTAGATTTTCTTTTTCGTTTATTTAATTGTTTACTTACTTAAGTCACCGTGGTTACATCCTTTCCGTTGAATTCTGTGGTCAGGATTAGATTGATATATCATTAATATGTAGAAAAAATAGGGAAAAAAGAAAACACAAACTTAATCAGCGCAGAAATTATGCTAAGAGATGTCGTACAGAGAACATAAATACTGTAATTCACAATGGCTCTTCCGATCAGAGTTTTCGGTGTACTGAGTCGCGTTTGGGAACAGAAGTATTTCTAGAAAATGAAGAAACATCTGAACCACATGGACAATCACCTTCTCAGCTGCATGTCCAACACGTTGATCGTTTATACCTGGGATTGCCAGAATATCAATGCCAGTCATGTGGAGCGTTGTTATGGTATAATGAAAGAATATACAAAAATAGAAATGAAGCTATTCCAAGGTTTTCTTTATGTTGTCAGGAAGGTAGAATTTGTTTGCCCCTCCTGCGAAATACACCAAATGTTTTGGATGCCCTACTGAATTATCACGATTCTCGGCAGGCTTCAAAGTTTCGAGAAAATATAAGAGTGTATAACTCGTTATTCGCATTTACGTCTATAGGTGCAAAAATAGATATCGATATTAATAAAAAATCGGGACCGTATATTTTTAGAATTAGTGGGCAGAATTATCATATAATGGGATCTCTTCTTCCCCCTGATGGTGTAAGAATTTGAATTTTTGAAAATAAATAAATAAATAAAATTTATTGAAGTCAAGTTGAATTTGGATCATAAATGGCTCAGATGGCGACAGTGCCCCTTTTCTGCAGTGTAATTTGCACAGTTAGTGGGCCAGAAATATCACCTTTCAATCCGAGCCTGATCTCGAAGATCCGAGACCACGAGTGCGACCGTCTCGTCGAACTGAGTGAAAACCATATTGAACTTGTTCAGATTTGACGGTCGGATCTTCCAGAAATCAGCGTTGAAGCCGGTGGGACCCGCGACTTAAGTCGCGGGTACAAGTGAACAGTAAACCCTATTTTCGAGTCCACTTTGCACCAACGTCGAGCCAATTCACTGTCCTGAAGCCGATCATAGCACTTCAGGTAGTCGTTTCGAACGGTTTCGTCATTCTGGACGCAGTGGCGCTGACGGAATTTCCGTTTGACGACCCTGGAGTCTCGAAAAATGCGAAAACTGTATTTTGACACAGTTTTTACGGACCCGAAATTTATCTGGGCACTTTCTCGAAAAACGAAAATTCGCTACCTGATAGGATTCGTCGAGACGGACGTCCTGGCGAAGTCCGTTTCTCGATCTGACGATCGGATCGCCTCGGAAAGCGTGAAACGCGATAAAAACACAGCTTTTTACATAAAAACCCCTAGATTTCTTGCCTCGTAATGCATGCCATCCCTTGGGGAAGGGCCAGAGTGTGAGACTTAAGTTCTGTGAAGGACTGAACTACAAATACCAAGTGTCGGGGGGTGATATTGCAATTATGCAAGGTGACCTAATATATATATATATATATACATGTGGGGTTTTGGAAAAAAAAACCCCAGATCCCCCGAGCCCTCAGCCCTAGCCGCACCTGCAACCACCTCCTTTCCTCTGCCGCTCTCCACGGAGCTAGCCGCACCGGCCGCCGCCTCCCCAGCCGCCGGAGAAGAAGGGATCAAGATACCTCCTCCTCTCGGGTTGGAGAAAGTGAGATCCACGCAGGAGCTCCAGATGGTCCCAACCTTCTCTGGAGTGACCATCGACGTAGCAGAAGCCGAGTGGAGGTGACCCCGCGCCGCGCCACCGCCGAGCGCCGCCGCAGGAGCGACCTTCTCCTTCCATTGCTCCGGCAAGGCCCAGCCGCAGCCGCCGTCCCGATCGCCGGCGGGAGCCAACCCCGCCGGATTATCGTTTTCTGGACCGCCGCCAATCGCCGCCTTCATCCAACCGTTAAACCGGCGATCGGAACCGTTGGATCGACTCTCCTCGTCGACTGCAGCTCCTCCACCAAGTTGGAGGGCCATCGGTTGAGGATCGCCGCCGGTCGAAGCTGCCCTAGAAACCGGTTATTCTCCATTTTTGCCGATCGTCGCCGTCCGGCGCCGCCGCGGCCTCCCGTCGCCGGCCACCACTGCACCGAGCTCCGTGGGGTCGAGGCAGAGCTC
The DNA here is from genome assembly GCA_029204045.2 of Tillandsia leiboldiana. NCBI lineage: Eukaryota > Viridiplantae > Streptophyta > Magnoliopsida > Poales > Bromeliaceae > Tillandsia > Tillandsia leiboldiana. The sequence continues at coordinate 37,698,035 of CM055070.1, read as the reverse complement.
TCGGTCCATTTTGCTCCGGCCCGGGACCGCCGCGCCGGAATCCGCCATTATTGGCCTTGTAGCTCCACCGAGCTCCTCCGGCGCCGCCTCGCCGGTGTTCCTCAGTCACCGGGAACCATTCAGGTGAGCTTCTGGGGTTTGGAGAAGCCGTCCCATCATCTTGCATGCAAGACTTAACGACGGGATTCTCATCACTGCAGTTGCACCCGAGGCGGACTTAGGCTCGAACTCCGGCCAACTCAGGCACCCCGGCCTCCGGCCAACTGCACAGGACAGAGCCTGTTTTGCTCCAAGGTGACCAAACCGAGCCTTGATCCAAATTCGGGTGTTGCTCCGGCCATCTTTCCGGCCGGCCTCCGGCGCGCGCAAGGGCCCAGTTGTTCAGCACCAGCCTCCCAGTAGCTGCGCGGGAGTTCGAGGATCTGCCGTCGTCCAGGTGGGTTATCTTCGAACCGGGCCTCAGCTTTTTGGCCCTCTGGTTGCTTTGGTTTGTCGGACCCCTGTTTTTGATTTTCCTGCTGATTATATGACCCATCTTGACATATCATGATTCCACTGATTGACATTGATTTGATTAGGCCTGGGATTGAGATTGCTTGTTCACGATCAGCCCGATTATTAGCTACATACTCCCGGATTATTCCTGAGTGATCCTGATTGATTGATATATAGATTTGCATGATTAGTTGATACCTACTGTTTTCTGTCACTGAGATGTTATTTGATATATTGTTCATATGCATGATTGATTGATTCCGATTGATAGAGATAGACAGATGATTCCCTGTTGGGATCTCGGCATGTTGCCGACTACTCGGTCACTAGACCGTGAGATTGATCAGTACGACTTGCCACGCATCGCTGTACTTCACGAACATTGCCGGGGTCGCTCCCAGTGGCTATTGTTCTTTACCGGTAAAGTGGTCTAGAGGAAGGACCCGTGAGCCCCAGATAGCACCTATGGGTGCGGGGTTATGTCAGTGGGATAGGTGCAGATAGTGATATGAGCCTGAGGTCCCCGTGACCAATATTGGCATTGTTTGGGTACTTGGTATTCTTGTGATTGATGCATAGATTCTATATTTCCATGTTCTAGTATACCTTTCAGTTGCCTTTTATTTCCAGCATGTATGATCTACAGTTTAATGATTGATTTCCAGTATACTTACCTGCAGTTCTTATTCTGATTAGTAGTAGACCTCTATGCTTTCCAGCTTTTCCTATTGACTCTTACTATCCGCAGATTTTAGTACCCAGTAGGTATGATTAGCTGATCCTTGGCTCGTCGTGCCCATTGGGATACATGTACAGTGTATCTCACACCCCCTGGGTGACCATTTTCCAGGTTCGTCGGGTGAGGAGATAGCGGGACTGTGAGGACTCGAAATTCCCACTTGTTGATCACTGTTGCGTCTGCTGCTTCTGGAAGCCTATGTGGCGTGTCGGCGGGGTTTGTGTACAATTTGGACACAAGTGATGGACTTCGGGCTTAAAAGGAGATCCCGTAGGAATTTGGAAGACCCGTCGGGTGTTTAGAAGTGGTTTCGCGCGATTCAGATGTCAAAATTGGACTCCGGGCGAAGTTTGGATAAGGATTACCTCTCAGGTCGCCTTCGGAAATATTTAGAGTTGGAATTTAACAAATCAGACTTCAGGATTGGACCCGGCGGGGAAAATCGAATCGAGTGGGCATTCGGCAAATTTTTGGGCGAGAATTTGGAGAAACGGACATCGTTTTGGGATTCAGCGCGCGAAATCGCTAAGAATGGACTATTTACTTGTTTGTTTTGGAGCCCGGTTGAAGTGTGCATTTTTCGAGGCGCGTGTGCGGATCTCGAGGTGGCGCGGCACGGATCCCGAGGTGCGGTGCGCTTTTCGAGGCCGCATCGCGCGGCTCGGAGCGCGGCGTCGCACTGCGCGAGGCGCGCAGGCGCCTTGGGAACGCGCTCCTGCGCGGGTGACGCAGGGGCCGCCACGTGGCGGGCCCCCGTTGGCGCCCGCGCGGGAGGGGACCGGGGGTTTCGGTGTGGCGCTCGCGGTGTCCCGCGCGCATGTAGCGTGCGGGTGCGGCGCCCGCGTGGCACGCGGTGACGCGCGCCGCGTGGCGCTGTGGGCGCGCGCGTGGACCGGGCGCGCGCGCCCATGTGCTGTGGACCGGGGAGGATGGCTCCCCATTGGCTGCCGTGGTGGACCAGAACTGTGGACCGGGTCCGTGGACCACCTCCCTCTTTCCCTTTTTCTTCTTCTTCTTCTTTCTCCCCCGCGCCATTTCTTCTCTTTTCTTTCTTTCTTCTCCACCCGAGCGAGAGAGGGAGTGAGGAGGAAATTTTTTGGGTGGCGCGGTGGTGCGTCGTGGGCCTCGTGAAGCGCGCGAGGTGTTCCAACGGAGCAGTTTGGGCGGCGCGGCGCAGTCGGGTAGGTTCCGCACTTTGTTTTTACGGTATTTTTGGCACAGTTTTGGGGCGTTCTTTTGGACTGTGAATTAACCCCTTGTTCTTATCTGTGTTAGGGACCGTATTTTTTTACTGCACCGTTTTGCGTGCGGACCCCGACGGCGTGCTCCGTTTTGCGTGCAGACTCCGTTTGGCGTGCGACTTGTCGACGCCGTCCCTCTGACTGAGCCAGTTAGTGGCAGTTACGGACGCAGTCCCTCTGGCTGGGCCAGTTAGTGGCAGCCACGGACGCCCTACGTAAGTCCGGTCCTCCGGGATGTAACGGCAGTAGGTAGGCGCAGGTTTGACTGGACCCTATGAGGCAGTCAGTTCGATTGGGTCGATTGAGCACCTTGGGTGCGAGTGGTCACATTTACTTTCATCTGTTCCACTTTTTGAGCATCTAGATAGAGGCATGGTAGCTGTAGAGTAGCTCCAGCTTTTCTTGTTCAGATTTCATTGCACTGTTATCTTATGCCTCTAGTAGACTTAGTGGGCAGACCGTTGGGCTTGTTGACGGCACCCACTGAGAACTACTGTGGGAAGTAGTTCTCACACCCGTCGTGGTGTATTTTCCCAAGGGACTTCTTCTCCTGTTCCTGTGCTCCTGTTGCTGATCCTTCTGACCGAGGCGAGGGAGTCGTGAGCTAGTTCCCTACCCGTCGTTGGAGTGTAGCGGTACCCCCTTCAGTAGAGAGCTTCAGTAGATTAGTTTACTACTTTTACCTCTGTTGAGAGAACTTTGTTGTGAGGTATAGAGTTGTACTTTTCTCTTTCAGTTTGAGAGACTGTTGTAGTGAGGATATTTTTGTAGTGAGAGCTTGTACACTGATGTATTTATTGGAGATATCTCCCTTTTGAGTTTTGTATCAGAGGACTTGTATAAGATCGTATTTGGGGAGATGGTTATTGTATTATTTCCAGTTGTACAGTGTTTGGATTTCAGTTTTTAGTAGTTTACTTTCAGCTCTGATATCTGTATGCTGTAGTTGTTTTTTTTTGCAGGTTAGACGCTTCGTCTGTACGGCAGTTTCCGTACAGATGGCGGATCTGTTAGCGAGCCCGGGTCGCCGTTTCGACCCCGGGGCGTGACAGATTAGAGTGGTATCAGAGCCTAGGTTGTAGGTCGTGGTGGACTTAGAAACCCTAGGCTTGTGGTTGGACATTAGGATGACTACGTGAGAGTCGTGACTTTTAGCGAGAGTCCTGATTGTGTTTTATACCTCTCCCAAGAGACGGAATGAGTGATTGGCATGGTTATTCTCCTAAGCGATTATGTTGGCTGCAGACAACATAATGCTATGTAATGGATGACATGTCTTAGACTTTCGCTGGATTGGGTCGTATGGTTGTTGTGTCCTGACGTTTGTTATTGTGCAGTTGACTACGATACTCCTGAGACGTCGTGTTGTGAAGAGGACACACCCCGCACCTGATGATTGCCCGAGCAGCGGGAGGCAGAGCTATCAGAGCCAAGCGAGACCTAGGAGTTATGGACCTAGATGGCACCGATGTCGGAGGCTGTCCGATGCCAGGAGGAAGCCATGTAATGTTTGATGCGCCTGTTGGAGCAGAGAGCACAGCTAGTTGCAGTACCGCTTGAGAATCCTCCAGCACCTCCTTTCTATGCAGTGGCATATTCAGTTGTATCAGTAGCACCGATTGAGTGAGCAGCCCCCTCCGTGTCAACGATTAGTGCCGAGGCACCGAGGTAGGGTGGATGGCGGATAGTAGATGAACTTTGGGACATCATCGATCGATTGAGCCAGTTCCAGTAGTCTGATCCACCCCGATTGACAGGATTGAGCTTGGAGCCGTGGGAGGCTGGAAACTGGATAGCAGCAATGGAGAAGCATCAGGTGCACTTGGCTACGCACTTTTTGGAAAAGGACGCTGAGTTTTGGTGGCGTCGAGTTCGCCCCGTTAGACTACCGGGAGCGCAGTTGTTGACTTGGAGTGAGTTTCGTGCTTTGCTGCTCAGGGCCTTCTTTCCTGACAGTGTAAGCAGAAACTAGAAGGAGATTTTAGACGCCTGCAGCAGGGGAGTCAACTTCTTCAGGAGTATGTTCGCGAGTTTTGCGATTGTTGAGCGGTGTACCCTTGTCTCCTGGATGAGGCCCAGGAAGTGGAGCTAGTTGAGAGAGGACTGCATCAGGATATCTATCACTTGGTGTATTCTCGGCGAGTGCCAATGTTAGATGCAGCGATTGAGCATGCTTAGCGGGTTGACCGAGGATCAGTGATCATGTCAGAGAAAGACGGACGCCAGGGACCAGCTCCGGGGAGAGGCATCCAGTGCCGCCTGAGTTTGGACAGTCGAGTAGATCGAGACCCCCGGGGCCGCCACGATCCCAGTCTGAGGGTCGTGAGTCTCAGAGGAGACAGAGACCAGGAGGTTCTCCACATCCGATGTATCAGCAGTAGCAGCGGGACGACTGTGTCATTTGTGGTGGGCCGCATTCTGCGCCGCAGTGTGACCACAGGCAGGGGCGAAGTTTTTCGTGTGGACAGTCGGGACTTTTTCAGGCAGCATGCCCTCGAGCAGAGCTTACAGCAATACCGCTTGCGACGGCACCCCCGCTACCTCTTCGGGATGTAGGAGCTCCTCCGATTTACCGCCAGGTAGATAGGGCCATGACGTCGGAACAGACTGAACGACGACCACCTACTTTGAGCGGATGAGTCGGTACCGCCCGGTTGGAGGGCGCTACGGCAGTGGATCGGGTGGTCGCAGGTGTGAATTCATCACAGCAGCCGGAGTTAGAGCATGTTGCATTACTGCATGGACTAATGGCGGATTTGTTACCACGTGCACTAGAGGTACTGGTTTCTGTTGGGTTGTGCATGTGGAGGAGGCTTGTGGATCATGTCCAGTGCAGTAGAGGCCGTGAGTTATGCCAGCAGACTTATTGGTAATCGTGGCAGTTCGGTGTTTTGACCCAGCGCTTGGGGATTTGGTTGGCATAGAGCACACAGGTTTTAGCGGCAGTGTGAGTGGTGCTTACGGCGGCACCGGGACTCAGGGATATCTTTGTTGCCCATGAGACCCCGGGTGTGATTTCACCTTAGCTGTTGATAATGCCGCCGGTAAGGGAGATAGAGTTTGCTTTTGACGTGGTGCGGGGAACCGCGCCACCCTCGACAGCACCTCATTGGATGTCGCCTGTAGAGCTGAGAGAGCTGATGGCGCAGTTGCAGGATCTGATGGACCGAGGGTTCTGTTTGACCTAGTGCCACGCCGTTGATATACGGTGGTGATGCCACGCCGTTGGTACACGGTGGTGATGCCACGTCGTTGATACACGACTGTGAGGGTCCTTTTATAGTTTGAGTGTAGACAGGTCCGGGTAGTATCTAGGACCTTTTGATGGAGCTATACTCCGGCAGTTATTGTAAGATGCGAGTACCTACTTGGAATTAGACAGCCGAGGACTCTGCCTAGATGGCGTTCAGGACACGGCACTGGCATTATGAGCTCATAGAGAGGCCAAATGGAATGACAAATGCTCTGCTGCTCTTATGATTTGAGGAATTGTGTGTCCCAGTTGTACTTGGACGAATTGGGAGTGGTGTTCCCCAAGGATATTATGATTTACTCCCAGAGCGACTGGGAGTACGTGGAGCGCTTGTGGATGTGCTACCGTGCCTGTGTGGATGAAGTTGTATGCCAAGTTTTTGAGATACAAGTTTTAGCTTCAGAAGCATGCCTTCTTGGGTCACCTTATTCTTGTCGTTGGAGCGGCGGTGGAACCCGACCAAATGGATGCTTTTCGAGATTGGCTGAGACCAACAGTTATTCTTGAGGTGAGGAGTTCCTTGGACTTGGCAGTGCCAGGAGAACAAGGCCAATGGATAATGGAACTGATACCAGCGCCAATGCTAGTATTACAAGTGTTGGGAGAAGGATCTGCGAGTTGTAGTGATGCCTCCCATAGGGACTGTGGAGTTACCGATTGGGTTATTGTTGAGCATTCTGGTTTACCCCGACAGGGCCACCGTGATGGCAGATACCTGGAGCAGGAGAGCTGTCTGGGGTTGAGTTGATGATTCTACAGCAGGCGCTGTGTGGATTGTTGAGGTAAACATGGCTTGTGGTTGTGTCCCTGAGGGTTCCTTTGGATGATAGACCGCGGCTGAGTAGTTCACTCGGATGATCAAGATTCGGGAGTGACCGAGTGAGGACCCCTCCTTGTAAGGTTTTTTCCTTATTGGTTATTAGTGTGGGTACGCTTCGGGTTGCCTTGGTTGGGTTGACACAGGATGTGGTTTGATGCGTGTTGCACTGGTGATTATTTTGTTTCCCCCCAGCTTTTGATGGAGCCCCTGTGGTGTTTCATGTCTCAGCTCAGGAGTGTTTTGTTTTTGGATTCCTCGCCCATGATTGACTCGCTCCATGTAAGAGCTAAGAGTGTTTGGAGTACGAGGGACGCCCGTGCGAATACTGGCTCGTGAGATGAGAGAATTACGCATCGGGCCATGCCGTACTTGTTGTTTTGTTGTTGAGGAGTAATCACGGGGAGTGAGTGGTGTTTGGGGAGCTGGAGGCGTTATTGATGGATACCTACCTGTGGTATTTGTGACTCCTTGTGGATTTGAGCTAGTTTCGAGGACGAAACTTTTTTTTAGTGGGGGAGAGTGTGAGGACTCGAAATTCCCACTTATTGATCACTGTTGCGTCTGCTGCTTCTGGAAGCCTATGTGGCGTGTCGGCGAGGTTTGTGTACAATTTGGACACAAGTGATGGACTTCGGGCTTAAAAGGAGATCCCGTGGGAATTTGGAAGACCCGTCGGGTGTTTAGAAGTGGTTTCGCTCAATTCAAATGTCAAAATTGGACTCCGGGCGAAGTTTGGATAAGGATTACCTCTCATGTCGCCTTCGGGAATATTTAGAGTTGGAATTTAGCAAATCAGACTTCAGGATTGGACCCGGCGGGGAAAATCGGATCGAGTGGGCATTCGGCAAATTTTTGGGCGAGAATTTGGAGAAACGGACATCGTTTTGGGATTCAGCGCGCGAAATCGCTAAGAATGGACTATTTACTTGTTTGTTTTGGAGCCCGGTTGAAGTGCGCGTTTTTCGAGACGCGTGTGCGGATCTCGAGGTGGCGCGGCACGGATCCCGAGGTGCGGCGCGCTTTTCGAGGCGGCGTCGCGCGGCTCGGAGCGCGGCGGCGCACTGCGCGAGGCGCGCAGGCGCCTTGGGAACGCGCTCCTGTGCGGGTGACGCAGGGGCCGCCACGTGGCGGGCCCCCGTTGGCGCCCGCGCGGGAGGGGAGCGGGGGTTTCGGTGTGGCGCTCGTGGTGTCCCGCGCGCATGTAGCGCGCGGGTGCGGCGCCCGCGTGGCACGCGGTGACGCGCGCCGCGTGGCGCTGTGGGCGCGCGCGTGGACCGGGCGCGCGCGCCCATGTGCTGTGGACCGGGGAGGATGGCTCCCCATTGGCTGCCGTGGTGGACCAGAACTGTGGACCGGGTTCGTGGACCACCTCCTTCTTTCCCTTTTTCTTCTTCTTCTTCTTTCTCCCCCGCGCCATTTCTTCTCTTTTCTTTCTTTCTTCTCCACCCGAGCGAGAGAGGGAGTGAGGAGGAAATTTTTTGGGTGGCGCGATGGTGCGTCGTGGGCCTCGTGAAGCGCGCGAGGTGTTCCAACGGAGCAGTTTGGGCGGCGCGGCGCAGTCGGGTAGGTTCCGCACTTTGTTTTTACGGTATTTTTGGCACAGTTTTGGGGCGTTCTTTTGGACTGTGAATTAACCCCTTGTTCTTATCTGTGTTAGGGACCGTATTTTTTTTATTGCACCGTTTTGCGTGCGGACCCCTACGGCGTGCTCCGTTTTGCGTGCAGACTCCGTTTGGCGTGCGGATTCTGGCACCGTGCACCGTTTTGCGTGCAGACTCCGTTTGGCGTGCGGATTCTGGCACCGTGCACCATTTTGCGTGCGGATTCCGGTACCGTGCACCGTTTTGCGTGCAGACTCCGTTTGGCGTGCGGATTCTGGCACCGTGCACCGTTTTGCGTGCAGATTTCGGCACCGTGCACCGTTTTGCGTGCAGACTCCGTTTGGCGTGCGAATTCTGGCACCGTGCTCCGTTTTGCGTGCGGACTCCGGCAGCGGACTTCATTTTTGCGTGCGGATCGCGTGGAGGCCAATTGCAAGTGTCTACGAGCAATTGGTGGCAAACCGAGGTGGGTGGCCTTATCTCCAAGTTTTATGGACTGTACAGTAATTCTACTGATGTAGGATCATGCATGATAAAGTATTTCTTGTGTAGCATGCTAGAAGCTAGGAACTGTTATTCCTTATATTTATCTGATGATCTTATGATCCCTTTTTGCTTCCTACCACATGTTAAAGTATGGTGATCTTGGAACTTGACCTAGCACCCCCGTCATATGTTGCATGTGTAACCAGACCAATAGAAAACCCTCACTTGGGCTTGGGTTATTTATGTTTAGACATCCACACTGTTTTTCTATTCCTGGACATAGTGTTATCCTCGCCCGGGTAGTGGGCCGAGAGGTCGGGACTTTCTTTTAGTGTGGGATGCATTTGCACTCGTGCTTGGGAGCAGAGTGGAGTCTGGTAGATGTAGTGGGTCGCTTATCTGTGCCGGGAGCCGTTTGGGTAAACGGTAGTCCCGGGAGGTCTTGTTGCCCTGTTTGTGCTGTCGCCACGGAGTTAGTGGCAGTTGTGTGCCTGTGTTAGCTGGACCTAGAACCCTTAACCTTTTTGACATACACATGATTTTTAGTCTGTAGGACCCCCGAACCCCTTGCAGCATTTTCCGATGGATCCACTGTTAGAACACCTGTTGTTGGTGTATCTGGCCCATGGTGCATCAATGGGATGCCACAGATGGACCCTGTAAGGTTTTTTTAGCTGTGTTGGCTTTCGGCTGGGTTTGCCGAAATTTTGAAAAAGAATTAGGCCAAATAGACGGCGGAAATGGATTCAGCGCGGAAAAACGCTTGAAAATGGCTTTTTGTTTGCCAAATTCTGAGTCCGGATGCCCAAAAACGGACTCCCGGAAAATTTACTGGATTTCTGGTGCATGGGGGAGCCGTGGACCGGCGGGGGAGCCACGTGGCAGGCCCTGATTGGCCGGCGCACGCAGCTGGGTCCACGGAGCACTGGGGTTTGGACCGGAGTGCACCGGGAGGCGCGTGGACCGGCAGGTGTCCACGTGGCAGCGCCTGATTGGGCGGCTCTGGTGCGCTCGGTCTGCGGGAGTGCGCGGGGAGGCGTGGACCGGGGGCGCGCCACGTGGCGGCACCCGGTTGGCGGGCGCATGAGCGCGCGGTCCACGCAGCGCGCAGGGCAGGTGGCCGTACACGGGGCAGGCGCGGGCGACGTGGGAGGTGCCACGTGGCGCCCGCTGATTCGCGGGCGCCACCTGCCGCGTTGACGCGGGCAGGGACACGTGGCGCTCCCCGTGGCGGCTTGCACGGCTGCGGCGTGTTCGGGGGACACGTGGCGGGCGTCGGCGCGGGTCGGACCAAGCAAGCGTCCGGCCGGATCCCGTGTGCGGGCTGGGCCGGGCCGGGCCGCACTGTGCGCGCCCGAAACCGGCCGGGCCGGGCTGCACTGTAGCCGCCCGAATTCGGGCTGGGCCGCACTGTAGCCGCCCGAATCTGGGCCGGGCTGCACTGTAGCCGCCCGAATCTTGGGCAATTTTGGTATTTCTTCATTTGTTTTTTTGGGCCTTTAAATAGCAGCCCGAGCCTCTTTCTTCTCCCCTTTTCTCCTCTTTTCGAGCCTCCTCTGCCCGAGCAACCTTAAGAAGAATTCTTCATCTTCAAGCTCTGGATCCACCTGCAAAGTTTTGGGATTTTATGGGCACGCATCCCGAGGTTCTCTATTTTACGGCGCGGCGCGACGTGGTGGTTCCTGTGTTCTTCTTCGGCGCAGCAGCAGTGTTTTAGCTCCCCTGGTCTACTCCGACGATCTTTTCGAGCGATTTCTTCGCTGCTGGATTCGTAACAGGTGAGGCTACGATTTTGGGTTTCTCGGACATTTTCAGATTTCACGTTTTTCGAGGTGTTTTCTCGTGCTCATTGGGACCCTTTTTGCTGTGAGATTTTGGTGAGGGCAGCACCTTCTTTTGAGGAGATCTTCGCGCACGAGTCTCGGATCAAGACGTGCTTATAGACTTTTTTCATCTACTCGACGCGAGGATCATCGTGGATTTTTCTTGGAATTTTTGGAGACCTTCCCGAAGGTATACACTGTTCCTTTTATCTGTACAAGAGTTTACAGTTGAATGGTTTTGGGATTGTGCGCACCGATACTGTGGAATTTGTAACTTGGCCTACGGTGCTCGGAATTGGACGTGCAGGTACCCGTTTCGAAGCTATCGACGCGAGGATCGCCGTGGTATTTTTATCAGAATTTTTGGAGTTCGTTTTACAGGTGAAAATTTCGCAGTAAGTGGACTGTTCCCAGCAGATTTGTAAAACCTGGATTTTAATGGATTTAAAGTGTAACTGTAGCCTTATGTTGTACCCAGGAGGGTTTGTGGGCTGTGCTGGACCTGTTGGACCTAGAGTGGTTATTTTCCTGGTTTTCTCAGCTGTACGGCTCCGGACAGTTAGCGTTTTCAGGTGGGTGGCTTGCTTTCAAGATCTATGGACTGTACTCTAATTCTATTGATATAGAATCATGCATGATAGTGATTGGACTTGGGTAGCATGCTAGAGTGTAGGAATTGTTGATCCTTGTTTTATCTGTCGATCTTGTAATCTCTTGCTTCCTACTATCATGTTAAATATTTGTTATATTGGAACTTGACCTAGCACCCCCGTCATATGTTGCATGTGTAACCAGACCAGTAGAAAACCCTCACTTGGGCTAGGGTTATTTATGTTTAGACATCCACACTTTATGTCGCATTCCTGGACTTAGTGTTATCCTCGCCCGGATAGTGGGCCGAGCGGTCGGGACTTCTCTATAGTGTGGGATGCATTGCACTCGTGCTTGGGAGCAGAGTGGAGTCTGGTAGATGTAGTGGTTCGCTTGTCTGTATCGGGAACCGTTTGGGGTAAATGGTGGACCCGAGAGATCTTGTTTTCCCCTGTTTGGGTCGTCGCCACTGTGTTAGTGGCAGTAGTTTACTAGTGTTAGCCGGACCTAGAACCCAGAACTCTTTTTGACATATACATGATTTTAGTCTACCAATGTTTTCTTCCAAGCATCGAAGGGCCGCTGGAGTCTGTTCTTGTTTGATTGGACAAAGGCATCAGCCCTTCGGGGTTTGGGTAAAACACTTGTTTTCTAACTGTTTTTCTAAAAAGAACTAAAATCATTAAATATGGATTTCTTCCAGATCAAATTAGTTTTCAATAACAAATGTCACCTTTTCCGGTAAATCTCCCCACTCGAGAGGATTCGAGTGGTCTGGGTTCTAGGGGTCGTTCCTCTGTCGGGACGAAAGCCACGGGGGCCGAGCCTGGAACCTGTTCTTGTTTGATAGGGTTGTAGGTGTAGGTCCCCCGGGACTTTCGGGCCCTGTTGGTGTCTTCCGCGAGTTGTATTGTGATTATTGCCTTCCCGAACTATAAGGGATCGTGAACTTCGATAGTCGGAGCCTAGAGTCTGTTCTTGTTTGATAGGGTTCTTAGCACCGGTCTATCGGGTTTCCGAACCCTTATGGTGTCGGTCTTTCTGGAGAGTTTAGTGTTCTCTTGTGGGAGCCGTCTGGGGGACGGTGGCCCCAGCTGTGTGACTTCCAGCTTGGTGTTGTTGGTCGATCTTGTTGATCGTGGTTTGGACTACAGCCTGCATGAGCCATATTTGAGCTCGACAGAGTTACGCGGATACTTTCCTCGGTGGGGTCGCTCCCCTCGAGAGCCACTCCGGAGTTGGGCCTGTTACTTGCTATCGCGACTTGTCGACGCCGTCCCTCTGACTGGCCCAGTTAGTGGCAGTCACGGACACCCTACGGTAGACCCGTCCTGTTGAGGATGTGCGGCAGTAGGTGGGCGCAGGTTTGACTGGACCCTTTGAGGCAGTCAGTTTAGATTTGGTGAGTTTACTGTGTGTGTTAGTAGATGCATCATGTTTCATCTGTCCCTTTTCTTGAGCATCTAGATAGAGGCATAGTAGCTGTTGAGTTACTTTTCCAGCCTTTCATTTCAGTTTTATATTGTTACTTTATGCCTCTAGTAGACTTAGTGGGCAGACCGTCGGGCTTGTTGGCGGCACCCACTGAGAACTACTTGGGACGTAGTTCTCACACCCGTCGTGGTGTATTTTTCCCACAGGGACTTCTACTCCGGTTCCTGCTGCCCCTGTTGCTGCTTCTTCTGATCGAGGTAAGGGAGTCGCGAGATAGTTCCCCACCAGTCGTCGTCCAGAGAGTAGATGTACCCTTATTACTTTTGAGTGTTCCTGTTGAGAGAACTTGTAGTGAGGTATAGAGTTGTATTTATTTTCTACTGCTCGAGTGACTTTTGTACTTTTGGTGAGGACTTGTGTTGTATATAGTTTTTATTTCTAGCAGTTTTACTTTCAGCTCTGATATCTGCATAGTATAGATGCTCTTTTGCAGGTTAGTCGCTTCGTCTATACGGGCTTCCCGTATGGGCGGCGGATCTGTTGGCGAGCCCGGGTCGCAGTTTCGACGCCGGGGCGTGACATAGTCAATCGATGTTTTCTTCCAAGCATCGAAGGGCCGCTGAAGTCTGTTCTTGTTTGTTTGGACAAAGGCATCAGCCCTTCGGGGTTTGGGCAAATCCTTGTTTCTAACTGTTTTTCCTAAAAAGAACTAAAAATCATTAAAATGGGTTTCTCCTCAAATCAAGATGGTTTTTTCAAAAAAGGGAACTACTTTTAGTCCTCACCCGCGTGGGTTGAGTGAAAATAGTTTTCAGTACACAATGTCACCCCTTTTTCGTGTAAACTTCCCCACTCGAAAGGATTCGAGTGGTCTGGGTTCTAGGGGCCATTCCTTTGTTGGGACGAAAGCCACGGGGGCCGAGCCTGGAACCTGTTCTTGTCGAGAGGGTTGTAGGTGTTGGTCTCCCGGGGACTTTCGGGCCCTGATTGGTGTCCTCTGTGAGTTTGACGTTCTGTCGTGGGGAGCTGTTGAGCATACGGTGGTCCCGGGCCGTCGAGTACCTTCCGGTCAGTGTTGTTGGGAACCGTTGGGGTTGACGGTGGTCCCAGGTCGTTGAGTGTTGTCCGACCAGTGTTGTTAGCCCTGAGTTGTGGGTCGTTCCTGGCTGTGGAGTATCTCCAGCCAGTGTGTTCTGTATTGTGAGCTGTTGGTGAGGCTTGTGTCTCGTGTTCGTGTGAGCTGATCAGCTGAGTCGTCGAGAGTGCTCCGACTGTTGTGCGAGATGTTTGAGGATTGAGTCTTTCCGTTCAGTGCGTGAGCGTGGATTTTGACTATAGCCTGCAGTGCCACTTTAAGCTCGACAGAGTGCGCGGATACCTTCTTCCTCGATGGGGTCGCTCCCCTCGAGAGCCACGCCCGGGGTGGATTTGTTACTTTTGTATCGCGACTTGTCGACGCCGTCCCTCTGACTGAGCCAGTTAGTGGCAGTTACGGACGCAGTCCCTCTGGCTGGGCCAGTTAGTGGCAGCCACGGACGCCCTACGTAAGTCCGGTCCTCCGGGATGTAACGTCAGTAGGTAGGCGCAGGTTTGACTGGACCCTATGAGGCAGTCAGTTCGATTGGGTCGATTGAGCACCTTGGGTGCGAGTGGTCACATTTACTTTCATCTGTTCCACTTTTTGAGCATCTAGATAGAGGCATGGTAGCTGTAGAGTAGCTCCAGCTTTTCTTGTTCAGATTTCATTGCACTGTTATCTTATGCCTCTAGTAGACTTAGTGGGCAGACCGTTGGGCTTGTTGACGGCACCCACTGAGAACTACTGTGGGAAGTAGTTCTCACACCCGTCGTGGTGTATTTTCCCCAGGGACTCCTTCTCCTATTCCTGTGCTCCTGTTGCTGATCCTTCTGACCGAGGCGAGGGAGTCGTGAGCTAGTTCCCTACCCGTCGTTGGAGTGTAGCGGTACCCCCTTCAGTGGAGAGCTTCAGTAGATTAGTTTACTACTTTTACCTCTGTTGAGAGAACTTTGTTGTAAGGTATAGAGTTGTACTTTTCTCTTTCAGTTTGAGAGACTGTTGTAGTGAGGATATTTTTGTAGTGAGAGCTTGTACACTGATGTATTTATTGGAGATATCTCCTTTTTGAGTTTTGTATCAGAGGACTTGTATAAGATCGTATTTGGGGAGATGGTTATTGTATTATTTCCAGTTGTACAGTGTTTGGATTTTAGTTTTTAGTAGTTTACTTTCAGCTCTGATATCTGTATACTGTAGTTGTTTCTTTTTGCAGGTTAGACGCTTCGTCTGTACGGCAGTTTCCGTACAGATGGCGGATCTGTTAGCGAGCCCGGGTCGCCGTTTCGACCCCGGGGCGTGACAGGGACGACCCAGTGAGCCTGTCACGATAGAGCTGTCCCCATGACTCTAGACAGAGATGATTGAGATCCTTGATGATTTACGCAGACTTTTATTTTCCGCATTTTATTCCAGTTCTATTTGATTTAGACATTTAAAAGATTGATGTAATAACTGATTTTGAATTATTCCTGCTGACTAGATTGGTAGTTGTACTGAGATATATGTTGCTGATTACTAGCCTAGCCGTGCATATATAGGGGAGTCTCTGTTCGCGGAATAGAGAGTTTCCTATATGTGTGGCGGTCTGTTACGCCTGTTTTGCAAACTTGATTTAATCAAAAAAAAAAAAAAAATTCAGACCTGATTTTTTAAACTCGGGGCGTGACAGATTAGATGGTATCAGAGCAATAGGTACACAGTACCTAGGAAAAGATGATTAGGAACTGGTTAGGATGAACCCTAGGATGACTTGTCACGTGAGAGCATTGGGTAGGTCGAATATAAGGGTTAGAAACCCGAGGTATGTTAGTGGAGTCTGTTTCTAACCCAGTTGTGTATTGCAGTTATGGCTCGTCCTCCAGGTCGTGGACGTGGACGGGGCACGGGCCGTGGAGTCGGCCGACCACCTAGGGCGCCGAGTGAGCCCGCCGATCAGGGCCGCATGGACCGGCTTGAGGCCCAGGTGGCGACTCTGGCCGGGATGTTCCAGCACTTTATGCAGCAGCAGGCTGCTGGCCCCTCTGCTCCTGCCCCGCCTGCTCCTCCACCTGCTGTACCTGAGGTCACACAGCCGGTTGCACCCCCTGCTGCACCGGCCGTCGCTGAGCCTGAGTGCTTGGCAGAACCAGATGTAGACCCCGCACCACCACCGGCGGGGCCCGTTCCAGCTCCAGCCCCTGCCGCAACCTCCAGGGCGGTACCGAGGGTTGCTGCTGCCCATGCCGCCACGGCTTCTACCGCGTCTGCTCCCTTCCGCTCTGTTTTCCCCGCTCCCGATTCTGCGGCCGATGTCGAGGCCGAGTGGGTGGAGAAGGCCCGAGCAAAGGCGGTTCTGCTCGAATTTAAGAAATTCAAACCGCAAACCTTCGACGGCAAAGACGATGACCATTGGGCGGTCGAGGAATGGATCGACCATATGGAGAAATTATTCCAAGACGCCTACGTTGAGGACCGCGACAAGGTTTGTTAAGAATGGAATTGAACTCGACAATAGATTTGTTGTCCCTCACAACTTAACTTTAGTAGTCAAATATCAGGCCCATATTAATGTTGAATGGTGTAATAAATCAAGACTTATAAAGTATTTATTTAAATACGTTAACAAAGGTCCTGATCGATCTGCAGTTGTTATAGAAAATAATGTCGATCCCGAGGGTTCTACTGCCGATCAACGGTATAGACAAGTTGATGAAATTAAACAATACCTTGATTGTCGGTATTTATCAGCTTACGAGGCTATTTGGAGATTATTTGATTTCGATATTCATTTTAGACAACCATCTGTTGAGAGACTAACTGTTCATATGCCAATGATGAATAATGTTACCTACCATGATGATCAGAACTTGGAAGATGTGCTTAGGCGTCCTAACATAGACAAAACTATGTTTACAGCATGGATGGAGACCAACTTAGTCAATGAAAGTGCTCGCGAACTCACGTATGCAGAATTTCCCACTAAATGGGTTTGGCATCCAAGAGAAAAATTTTGGTCGAGTCAAAAGCAAGGTAATTGCATAGGTAGAATAATTTACGTTCACCCAAGTGCTGGAGAACTCTATTTCCTACGAATGCTTTTGAATGTTGTTAAAGGTCCAAGGGATTATAAAGAAATTAGGACTGTCCATGGCGTTGTTCACGAAACATTTCGATCTGCATGTGATGCCCTTGGTCTACTTGGTGATGATAGAGAATGGCGAGAGGCACTATATGAGGCGTCACTTGGGTCTTCTTCATGTCAACTAAGGCAGTTATTCGTAACTTTAGTTATGTATTGCGAGGTATCGAACCCGGTTGCGTTGTGGGAGGAATATTGGGAATTATTTGCTGATGATATTATACATAGGTTGAAAAATATTCTCGGAATTCAAAACTTGCGCTTACCTCAGATCGAGCTCCAGAATCATGTCTTATTTGAACTTGAAATTTTATTCAATAAGAACGGGAGCTCGCTTGATCATTTTAAACTGCCTATACCTAACAGGTTAGTTGTTGATCAGCTGAATAATAGACTTCTCAAAGAAGAAATGGATTACAATGTAGATGAATTAGATAAGGAACATACATGGTTATTTAGCAGAATGAATGATGACCAAATGAGAATATATAATGCTGTTTTGGTTTCTATATATATGAAGGAAGTGGAGACGTAATATTTGTTTATGGTCACAGTGGAACTGGAAAGACTTTTCTTTGGAAAGCAATTATTTCCAAGCTTCGCTCAGAAGGAAGGATAGTACTGGCTGTAGCTTCCTCAGGAATAGCGTCGCTTTTGTTACCTGGCGATCGTACAGCTCATTCTAGATTTAAAATACCTATTAAAATTGATGATTGTTCAGAATGCGAAATTAAAAGAGGCACCCAACTTGCAAAGTTAATTTCCCATGCTAGCTTAATTATTTGGGATGAGGCGCCTATGAATCATAAAAATTATTTTGAAGCTTTGGATAAATCCCTAAGAGATATTTTGGGATCGGATAACCCAACTGCTGGTCAAAAAATGTTTGGAGGAAAGACTCTTCTTTTAGGGGGAGATTTCAGGCAGATACTTCCAGTTGTTGTAGGAGGCACTCGACACGATATTGTTAATGCATCGATTACAAAATCGCGCATCTGGAGTAAATGTAAGCTTTTCCGACTGAATACAAATATGCGATTACTACGCGGTTCTTATGAAAACAGATCATCTGATTCATCATTGGCAGACTTTAGTAAATGGGTACTTAATGTTGGCGATGGTAGCATACATGCTATTAGTTTAGAAGGAGAAGAAGAGAGTACCTGGATCAAGATTCCAAAAGATATGCTTATAAAAAATACTGACAATGGAATTGAGATTATCGTTAAAGAAATATATAATTATATTGAGGTTAATTATGGTAACCCTGATTACTTACGAGACAGAGCTATTGTTACACCTATAAATGAACTGGCTGATGAGATTAATACATATGTGCTTACTTTACTACCAACTGAAGAACGAACATATTTGAGTTCGGATTCAATATGCAGTTCGTCACGAGATGCTGAAAACAGTGATGTGCTTTACCCAGTGGATTTCTTGAATTCCTTGAAATTTAATGGAGTTCCCCATCATAAACTAAAATTAAAAGTAGGGGCTCCTATAATGTTACTCCGCAACATTAATCAAAGTTCTGGTCTTTGCAACGGTACACGGCTGGTGGTAACTCAATTGGCTCCTAGAATTATTGAAGCGCAGATTTTTACTGGTAACCATATTGGCGAGAAAGTTTACATCCCCCGTATAGTCATGAATATAACCGATTCTAAATGACCATTTATACTTAAAAGAAGACAATTTCCGATACGTTTATGTTATGCGATGACAATCAATAAAAGCTAGGGACAGACATTAGAAAAAATTGTTCTTTATTTATCTCAGCCTGTATTTTCACATGGTCAGCTTTATGTCGCAATTTCTCGAGTTACTTCTAGAGAAGGCTTACGAATCTTTATAAAAAATAAAGACCATGAACCCGAAGGATATACAAGAAATATTGTTTATCGTGAAATTTTTGATGACTTATAATAAATGGTTCATTGTCGGATAATACTATGTGTAATTTTCCTCAATAATAAACGTTTCTTCCCTCCCAACTTTACTTTCTCTTTATAATTTTACGTTTACCATGAATTTTTTTATGACGTATAATAAATGATTAATTGTTGTGTAATACTATTTGTATTTTCTTTCAATAATAAACATTTTTTACCCTCTCAACTTTAATTTCTCTTTATATTTCTCTTTTTTTTTAGGTAGCTTTATAAACTATAATGGATTACACATTGCTATCGGAATTATCGATACAGAAACAACACTGTAAGATAAAAGCACGCGTGTAGTGTCGAATATGGGAATCAACTGCCCCATTTTTGAAAGGAGATATATTTAGTCTGGATTGTCTACTGATAGATGAAAAGGTAACATCATCCAGATTTTCACAAAAATATTTATCTCTTTAATTTTTGTATTATTAAATATTTTTTACCAAATAATATTCTTATAATATTGTTGTGACTATATTTAGGGATATTCTTTGCAAGCAACAATTCGCAAACAGGATGCAGAGGAAGTTAGGTGTCGGCTAACTGAAGGGAACATATATTTGATTGAAAAATTCAACGTCATACCTAACAAGAAAAAATATGCTGCTGTCGAACGTCTTTATATGATTCAAATAAATAAATGGACTTCCTTGACTTTACTTGAAGAGAATTGCGAAGAAATACCTTTACACAGTTTTAATTTTTTAACATTTTCGCAAGTTGAAAAGCAGAGATACAACGATTCTGTTCTTACGGGTACTGTTTATTTACGAAATTTCACCTTTATTTCGTAGGAGAAAAATCTATAATATTTTAATATTTTGTAAATTAGTGTTGATATATCTTATGTATTTTGCAGACGTTCTTGGTCAGATTACAGCTATTGGTGAAATCTCAAAAAAATATGTTGGCCAAACTCTTACTCTTATTAGAAATTTAGAGATTCAAGATCTAGAGTTAGTTTTCCTTCATTTCTTTTACAATAACATATAAATTATAATAAATATATACTGTTGTTTTGATTGAATCATTTAAAATCTTCTTCTGCAGGAGAAATACGTTATCCATTACGTTATGGGATAAATTTGCTTTAGATTTCGATAATACTTCTATTTCTAAAAAGGCTGAAAATGCTCCAATTGTTATCATCTTCGCTGGAATGACAGTACGCTTATTTAGAGGTTCGTAACTTTATTTGCAATATAAGATTTTTTTTTTTTTTTAACTTTTCTCCTACTACGAATAGTGAGAACTATTATTGATCCTATATTTAATTGTGTAATTATAGAAAAAATCCATTTATCGTCCTGCTCAGCCTCAAAGATTTATATTAATTTAGAAATTCCGGTAGTTTCCGAAATGCTTAATAGGTTTCATAATCAACTCTTCTCTTATATTAAAATAAAATCTTACTGTATATTATTTACCTAACATTATTATATACAGCTTACAATCATTATGTGGTTCAATACAACGCATCGATACTAGCCAGGAGCAACTTATAAGTCCTCAGGAAGAAATGCTTTCTAACAGAAAAAGTATTGCTGAATTATTAGATTTAGACTTTTCAATCACTCAGGTAAATTTTCTGTATAATACCAAAATTTATTCTACATTTCTTTTCTTTTGTTTTCCTTTTTTTTTACCTTTTACTTATATCTGTGTGTGTTTTATTTGTTTCTAGAACATAAAGTTCACGTGTCAGGCTAAAATTATTGAAGTTGATACTTCATTTGGTTGATGGTATAAAGTGTGTCGTAACTGCAAGACAGCTATTAAAACATACGACGATCCTTTTTTATGCTCCAATTGTAGCCACAGTGACCATAGTCCTGTACCATGGTAATACCTTTAATTCTCGATTATATTAATTCCATATTTAATTTTTTACTTTCATTTGTTGAATTATATCACTATGATGATTTGCGTAGGTACAAATTGAACATTATTGTTAGTGATGGAAGTAATACAGTAAACTTCATTGTCTTCGAAAAGACAGCGCAGGAACTTATTCGTATTCCAGCTCAAAATTTAGCTGCCTCGGTTGGTTCGGATCAGTTCGCTCTTCCTCCTACAATTAAAACAATTATTGGTCAAGAATATGTTTTCCAGATTGTAGAAATTCGAAATATCTTATTTTTAATAAATAGATTAAAAGTGAATTTTGAGCTGGTTTTGAATTCAAAAGACCTTTGTTGACCTATATGGTCAATCGCCAGTGTGCAAGTTGCACGATTTACGAGGTAAAAAGGCTATTTTCCAATCCGGACATGATCTTGAAAATCCGAATTGACCGTTGCGATCGTCTCGTCGAACTAAGCGAGATTCATATTCAGCACTTTCCGATCTGACGGTCGGATCTTCCAGAAATCAGTGAAGAAGCGGGCGAAATAGCCGCGACCAATGTAACAGTGTATGCGCACAGTGTCACTTAAGTGGCCACTGTAGATGGACAGTAGAACTCAATTTCGGGACGCCGGCGGTTGCAACGTTGACTAATTCACTGTTCGGATTCCGAACATAGTGGTCCAGGTAGTCGTTTCGATCGGTTTCGTCGTTCTGGACGCAATGGCGCTGACGGAATTTCCATTTGACGACCCTAAAGCATCGTAAAGCGTGCGAACTGTATAATTTATAGTATAAGATGGAATTTAAAAATTTTGGAGCTAAATTTTAGCGAACCAAAATCGCTGCCTGATAGGTCTCGTCGAGCAGGACGTCATGGCGAAGTCCATTTTTCATTTCGACGATCGGAACGCCTCGAAAAGTGTGAAATACGGCGAAAATGCGGTTTTTTGCACAATGGTCCCTAGATTTTTTGCCTCGGATTGCGTGCCACGGCTTGGAGAAGGACTTATCTGTGAAACAAAAGTGTTGTGAGGGTTTGGGATCTGAATACAATGAATTGGAGGGGGCAAATTGCAAGTTGCATTATATCTATATAAGTGCACATTCCCGAGCTAGGGTTTCCACAAACCCTAAACCCAGAGCACCCTTGCCCTAGCCGCCTGTGCAACCACCCTCCCCCCCTCTCTGCCGTGCTCCCCGGAGCCTCCCCGCACCGGCCGCCGCTTCATCGCCGGAGAAGGAAGAAGATCAAGAGAACATCTCTTAATATCGAGTTCTTGTTGAGGAAGGTGATCGAGAGGGTGCTAGTCTATCCAGTCCCTGTCTGAGGACTCCCTCGTGGATCCGCAACCGGGCCAAGGGTCCCTCGGCACCCGCCGCCGCCGTGCGCCGCCGCGGCCACCACCTCCTCCTCTAAGCTTTCCGACGAGGTTAGATATTGGAATTTATTTATTTTAAAAGGCCCATGGACCCTGGTACATTGTTCCTGACATCGAAAGAACCCTCTCTGTGAAGCCCGAGCCGCCGCCGTCGACCCTGGTGCCGGCGGAAGCCACGTGTTGCCGGAAAACGATAATTGGCTGAGCTTCATCACGGGTTCCATCCGACCGTTCAAACCTCGATCAGAACCGTTGATCTTTCTCCTCTTGGCGACTGCACGCTTTCCCCAAGGTTTGGGGTTGATCAGACAAGGATCCGTGCCGCACGACGGAGCCCTAGAACCGAGCTTTATGGCACTTCGCCGGAGAAGCTTTTTCCGGCGCCGCCGCTTGACCTCGTCGCCGGCCACCACTGCAGGAAGCTCCGCAGAGACCCGCTGAGCATTTTGGGACCAACTTGCGCCGCCCCGGACTCGGCCGGCCGGATTCCGCCATTAACGGGATCATTTTCCGGCGAGCTATAATTCCGGCCAACCGGGGACTTCGCGCGCTGGGTTAGCAACTCAGGTACGTTCATTAGGTTATTTTGGAGCTCCCCAAACCGTTGCATGTGAACTTGAACGTGGGGTTTGATGTTCATGTAGTTGCACCAATCCTCGGATCCGAGCTCCCCTCCGGCCGCCGCCGCCGCCTCCTGGCCCCGGCCACCGACTCGGGTAAGTCTTAAAAACCCTTCTAAGCATCCTGGTCATTTTACTTTAGCCCTAGAACCCGGTTAAAATTTGTTGTCCCAACCTTGTTAATTAAATGATAATTATGGTGTATCCCGGCCACCGCCGTTGCCGGCCGCTGTCGCCGGACCTGGCTTGGTCCGGGCTTCCTCTGGGAGCACATGGGAGCTGATGCTCTCTTCTGTTGGCCTTAAGGTGCAGGGTTGGTTCAAGTTGGTGCAACCCGAGCTTGGTGCAATTGAAGTTATTGCTCCGACGATCTCTCCGACCAATCCTCGACCAGTTTCAGGTGAGCACCACACCTTTCAGTCGCTTATACACATGATGCTCCAGATATAGCTCAATTATATTGAGGTTATGGCATAAAATAGTGAAGAGGTGAATTTGGACTTTGGTTTTTATGGGCCAACTTTGTGTTGGGGCCACCCACTGGCCCAAGCCCGTGAGCACGGGCTTCGTCTCGTTGAAACGGACTCGACAGAATTTACGGTGCAGCTTTTGGATTCCCGGATTGGGAGATCGAGTCAGAACAGTGCTTAAATAAGCATATTTATGCAATTTTAGAATGTTTTAGGTATCTTGATGCAAAAATAACGCCCCAGCTGTCTTTAGACAGTATTTACATACCCACTGAGCATTTTGCTTAAGTTCCGTAGACTCCGGTTGAGCGGGAATCGGATACCGTTCCGTAAATTGGCAAAATTGTCGGTTTTACGGTTTGCGGCGCGAGTTTCGCGTTCTAGTTTGGATTCTGGTCGTCAGTTGTCGACTCTGGTTATTCCCGACACCGTCCTGGCTGGTCCAGTGACTTTAGTTTTCTGTCGGGAGACTCCGAAGCCAAAATCGGCTTTTCGGGAGTCGTGCAAGTATTTATGGCAGCATTTCGACACAGATATTTACGATTGAGTCCCTGTCTGTCCGAACAACTAAAATGTGTTGTTTAGGGATAGCAGAGGGAGTTTGGTAGCATTCGGATATTTGTAGACCGTTGGCGGGTCATATCTAGTGAGTTTCAATGGTTTTCGGGAATTCCGGTTTAAGCCTAGTTTCGGCTAAGTTCCCCGTATTAGCGACATGATATTATTCTGTTGTCGGGATGGGTACGAGTAAGTCGGTTACTGATTCTAGTTTCTGTTCAGGACCTTGCAGTCTGACTCCGGCCCACGAGCCTTCTGTTGGAGTCGTTGGACCGCCTACACACAGGTGGGTTATCTTCGGTCCGGGCTTTATCTTTTCGGCCCTCTGTTTGCTTTAGTCCAGTCGGACCCCTGTTCTTCTATTTTAGCCCAGATTATGTTTATGAGCCTTATTCCATTGATTTGGTATCCCTTGCTTATACCTGGACATATACCTGCTTGATTGGTCATTAGTTAGATGACAGTTCATTAGCTCATATTTGGACATATATATCATGTTTGCTCGATCACTACATAGACTTGCTTTTATTCAGAGATACATATTTCTTGTATTCCAGACTGCATGATATATGATTGATATATAGACATCTGCATCCCTGTGGGGATTTCCGGCATGTGTCCGATT
Source organism: Tillandsia leiboldiana (assembly GCA_029204045.2). Taxonomy (NCBI): domain Eukaryota; kingdom Viridiplantae; phylum Streptophyta; class Magnoliopsida; order Poales; family Bromeliaceae; genus Tillandsia; species Tillandsia leiboldiana. The sequence continues at coordinate 37,673,907 of CM055070.1, read as the reverse complement.
ACCCGGTCTGCGGACCGTGAGATTTAGCATTAGCATTATGATCGTTGTGCACCTGCTGTTCGTTCGCGTACGCCGTGGGATTGATCCCCCACATTGCGTTCTTTACCGGTAAAGGGTCTGCTTGACCCGTGAGCTCGCCTCTCTCTTGCTGTATCACTGGGTACGGAGAGCCCCTCGGCGGTACCGATATGAGGAAACTCTCGGCTGTACCTTTTGGTACGAGGACCCTCTCGGCTATATCAATGGTACGGGGTTTGCGGTTCAGTTCTGCTAGGTGGAATCCAGTATGATTGTGGTTGGCTTGGCATAGATATCTTCGCCTGAGGTCCCCGTGACCAACAGTGGCATCGGTTAGTACTTGCTATTCTTTTGTTGATGCATAGCTGATATTTCGATATTCTCGCATGTTCTACTGTTTAGTCATATACCCATATCTGCACAGTTATTTCCGGATTTCTCGCATTTGTTATCTATAGCTCCCTTATGCTTGATTACCTGCCTTTTTAGCTTTACATATGGATTTATCTACTATCCGCAGATTACGGTATCCAGTAGGTACGATTAGCTATTTCTCGGCTCGTCGTGCCCACTGGGATACATGTACAGCGTATCTCACACCCCCTGGGTGACCATTTTTCAGGTCGCTTGGGTGATAGGATGTCGGGACACGTTGGTGAGACGATTGCGATAGTATCGACCCATATGTAGTCAGTATATTTCATTTTCCGCATTTTAGTTTAATTATTATAAATTGACTAGTTTTGCATGCGTAGTTTAGACTACTCTGGTATTGACTGATTATGGTTAGCCGTGCATGTATAGGAAAGGCTCTGTCCAGTTGGGCAGTGAATTTACTATACATGTGGCGGTCTGTTACGCCCGGTTTGTGAACTCTGATTTATAAAAACAAAAAAAAAAAATTTAGCCTGCTTTTCAAAACTCGGGGTGTGACACAGATTGTACCTGACACGTTTAAATTTAACTCGGGCGTACCGTATTTTAAAGTGATTAAAATTTTTCCCTTAAACTCAAATACCAAAGGAAACTCCCCTACAACACCAACTTTGTTTATCAAGTATGAGGAACATCAACATTCTCCTCCAACTGACAGGCAAGTCCACAAAGAAATATTTGTAGAAACGCCACCGGATACAGAATTATCATCACGATATTTACATAATCATTCTGATACTTAGATATATTATGCAAACAAATTATAATAATTCCTTCGTCTAATTGTGTTTCATAATATTATGAGTAGGTCAGTACAGCTTACTGATGATGTGTCTGAGATCCGCCAAGCTAAAAAACTCCGCTTGACGTAAATATTAAATATAGATTGATATTATTATTTGAATATGCTCTATTATAAATACGGCTAATTATACTAATTATATTTACTTATTTTGCAGATTTGATGAAGCTTGCTCTTCAAATAAAATCGATTGATGAATAACTACTATCTAATTTGTGGTCTACTTATGAAATACTATCTAATTTGTGGTCTACTTATGAAGTATTCTTTATTTTATAATCTGTCTGTATATTTAATGTATATTTAGTGTACGTTATTCCGAAAAGACTAATATATGTATAATTACTTTTTGTATTACTACAAACTTTATTAGATTAAATATAGTAATATTATAATTCTAACTTTCTTAACCCGTGCATGAATATTTGCTAAATATATCTACTAAATATATCTACTAAATATTTCTGCATTAAAGCGCGGGTTCTATACCGGTATAGATCAATTCGTAGCATTTCTCTTGCCCGCCTCCGATTGGCTCCCGTCGCTACCGACCGTTGCTTGGAGGGGAGTGTACCTTCCCCTTCCGACTGAAAGCTCCCTTTCTTCTGCTCTGGATCTCGATTCATTCATTTGTCTCGAGTCTCGACTAGGGTTTCCTCTCTCCTCCCAAGGAGATGGAAACCCTAGCCCCCGATCATCGTCGTCCTCGCCGGACCCTTCCCTTCCACCAGATCTCCGTCCTCCTCCTCACCTTCACCGCCTACGCCTCCTTCCACGCCTCCCGCAAGCCCCCCAGCATCGTCAAGAGCGTCCTCTCCCCCTCCTCCTCCTCCGCCTCCGACGCCGCTGCCGCCATTAATGGCGGATGGGCCCCCTTCGCCGGCCCCCGCGGCCCCCACCGCCTCGGCGAGCTCGACCTCGCCTTCCTCTCCTCCTACGCCCTCGCCATGTACGCCTCCGGCCACCTCGCCGACCGCGCCGACCTCCGCCGCTTCCTCGCCCTCGGCATGCTCGCCAGCGGCGCCGCCACCGCCCTCTTCGGCCTCGCCTTCTGGTGGGACCTCCACAGCCTCGCCTTCTTCCTCGCCGTCCAGATCGCCGGCGGCGCCGCCCAGTCCATCGGCTGGCCCTGCGTCGTCGCCGTCGTCGGCAACTGGTTCGGCAAGTCGCGGGAGCGCGGGCTCATATTCGGGGTCTGGAACTCGCACACCTCCATCGGGAATATCCTCGGCTCCGTCGTCGCCTCCTCGGTGCTGGAGTTCGGCTGGGGGTGGTCGTTCGTCTTACCGGGGCTTCTTGTCGCCGCCGTCGGAGTGCTCGTGTGGGCGTTCTTGGTTGTAGATCCGAGAGATCTAGGGTTTGAGGTTCCGGCCACCGCGGAGGTCGAGATGAATGATGCTGGGAATGGAGCGGTGGAGAATTTTGATGGGGAAGAGATTGGGCTTCTCGGACCGGAGAAGTTGTCCGATTCGGGCTCCGCAGAAGCAATTGGTTTCTTGGAGGCGTGGAGGTTGCCTGGGGTTGCTCCCTATGCCTTCTGCCTCTTCTTCTCCAAGCTCGTCGCGTACACTTTCCTCTATTGGTTGCCATTTTACATTCGACACAATGGTGCGTATCTATTATTTAAATATCAATGTTGTTAGTGGAGTTTTCTATTGTTCTTCCTGTTCGATTTGCTCTACATTAGCATACAAGAGGATCAGACATTTCACTGCTGCATAAAAAGTAATGGGACTCACTACATATTCATTATGGAACTCTATATTGTTGGCTGATAGCCTAATAGGACTTCAGAAATCATTGAAAAGAAAAATTTGCATGAACTTTAACTTGGAATCTGTAGTAATAATGCTTGCTTATCATCTGCTTAATGTACTGGACGTGTGAACCCACTCAAGTTATACTATTTTGCTATCTTAGAGTACATGGCCTTCAACTAGCAAAAAGATTGCATATTGTGATTAAGCTCGCTACAATTTTCTTATGCATAAGCGATTTACTTCCAGTTCCTTGTGCCCACGTACAATCCATGTCGCACCGCTACTATATCTCCGAGTTACAAGCTTGGGTCTACTATCCGGTAAAGATTGCACATTCTGAGGTTTCGGTTTAGAACTTCATGTGATCACTACATCTGGAGGAACTAGCACTGCTTTTCACATGTTAGAATGCAGGCTACCTGTAACTTTCTATTTTATTTTAAATTCTAATTTTCTGAGAGAGAATACTAACAGGCAGTTGTGTTTGATAATACCAGGGAAGGTAGTTACGGACTCCTAAGGCTCATTAGGTTGATGTTTGAGTGCCCAATAGCCAAGTTTATGAGCAACTGTGTGAGATGAATGCTTGCTCAGCTAATTCAACTTATCCTGTAGGAACCTTTTGCACTGTAGTATCATCAGTAATGTTGTCCTTTGCAAGTGTTTAAATTAATAGGATTTTTATAATCACCATGGCTAGTCATGCTTGAGGTAAGGAAAGGAGTTGAGTGTAGTGAGGGCCATTTAGAAGTGCCTGTCTGAAAAGGATAACATGATAAGAGCTCAGTAACAGAGTTATCTGTCATCTTCTGCCAGTGGCTAGTTGGTGAATCTTTGTTTCACATATTAGTTCGTAATTAGTGAATCTTTGTATCATGTATTAGTTTAGTAATTCAGCTTCTATATAATTTCATCTATCAATTAAATCGAAATATTCCTTGCTTTGATAGTAAGTTAATGACAGCACCTATTACAATTTCTTGAGATTTCTTATTTTTTGGATGAATATAGTTTTTTTCAATCAATCGCTGCTATTATTTATGTAATTATATCCATTGCTGATGTAACTTTTTAAAAGTTTTTGTTTTTAAATATTCCTGATAAATCCATTTGTCTCTACTGATCTTGAGCTGTTATTGTTTCTTTTATTTAATACTCTTTTGTTATTATTATTTTTATTTAATAGTCGTTGGAGTGAGTTATGTTTCACCATAAGATGACGTGACTCTTCAGAATGTGAAATTTTTATTTATGCCAAAGTCCTTACCCTTATAGGTGTTGCTGGCAAGCTCGTGTCACATAAAACTGCTGGAATTCTTTCAACAATATTCGATGTTGGAGGTGTTTTTGGTGGAATTTCAGCAGGATTCATCTCTGATAAAATTTCTGCTCGTGCCATCACTTCAGTTCTGTTCCTGTTGTTGTCAATCCCTTCACTTATTCTGTATCGAACATATGGAAGCATGTCGATGCACCTTAACTTAGGCTTAATGCTTCTCTCTGGTTATTTTGTGAATGGCCCCTATTCTCTTATTACCACTGCAGTTGCCGCTGATCTCGGTACTCAAGACATGATTAAAGGGAATTCCCGTGCATTAGCTACTGTGACTGCCATTATTGATGGTACTGGCTCTGTCGGTGCAGCTCTGGGACCCCTACTTACTGGCTATATTTCAACTAGGGGATGGAATAGTGTATTTTTCATGTTGATTGTTTCAATTTCTTTTGCTATTATATTCTTAATACACCTTGCAAAATCTGAACTTGTCAGTAAGATGAGCGAGCAAAAGTAGGAATAAACTGTGCTGAATCTCATACATACGATGTATCGGTATTAGCATAGACATATACACATTCTTTTATTTACATCTTATGAATTACGATTAGTGAGATGTTGCTTTTCGAAAATGTATTTGGCTGCCTTTGTGGAACTCCTGATTTTCTTACATTGTAGTTACATTTGAGTCGCAGGACAACTAACAACAATTTGCTTCCAGGATGGTAACTATTTAATATTCTAGCTATTTGTTAATCATTTGGATCTCATTTACTTCTATCCGGTCACAAGACACAACTCCCAACTCACAAGTCCGTTGCTCAGATCCTTAAATTTCAGAAATAAATCAGAATAAGGTACATTTGAGTTAGTGGAGGCATTGAGTTAGTTGAGATATATCTCCATCATAAATTTCTAATATCAAATTCTTGAATTTGAAGTTGTGGTTGTTTTTCAAGATATTTTTACTCGTTTACTTTTGTTTTCTTAAATTTGAAGACGTTAGCAAGAACAGCTGATGACAGAAGATCGGAGTCGAGAACAGGAAAAGAATGATAAGTTAAGAAATTACCTCACATAGTTGTATATGCATACTTGTAAAAAGATTGTTTTTGCTTTTCATGATTGTGTAGCATGTCAGATAATGAAACTAATGCAGATAAATTATAACTGAGGTGGATTCAGATCAATTGTCCATCCACATGTGGCTACATGATACAAAGGAAATATAGGTAGCATGGGATTTAGTGAATCATTGTGCTGTCGACTAGAAAGTTAACAAATGTCTCCAGTATTCTCTTTGTAATCACGCAATGTGTCTTCAGTTTGTCTACAAGGTATTTAAAGAATATGCAACAAACAATACTATCACTTAAAAAGAATTGTCTAAATAAATTAATGCGCCATTTTGACAAATCTTGCCCAATCATGAAATTACTACAAAAAAAGTAAAGGATGCTCATGTCGTTCATGGATAGCAATATTAGGTCAATTCGGTTAACTGCAAATTTAAGCTGTATTTATGTCCATATTACATCAAAGAACGATGGGTTTTGCTTTGCCATTTGCATGATCTCGTCTATCATGAGATCTAACTTTGTTATATTTTTATGTCTCTGAAATTTTTATCGATATTCTATCTGTCTTATTTGGCTACCAACTTGTGGTTTCAATATTTGCTTTAATAGATGCTTTCTAGTGATGTACTTTGGCTTTTGTTTCAAGTACTTACTTTTTTGTTTCTGTCACATGTATTGGACGATCATTACATAAATCTGTGTTTCTTTTTCATAGATCTAGAAAGTATAGTTACTGGAATTGCTTTGATTTTGGTAGTTTGCTGATTGGGTGCAACCATGCTAACTATATATGCACTTGTTGCCTATACTCTCTAGTTTTTAACTTCCAAAGTACTTCCACATCCTTTTCAAATATTTTCTTGGTTTGGTTTTACTTTCCTTTACAAATTTTGTAATAATGTTGAACACCATTGTTTTGATGAACAGAACAAATTGCTTAAAGTAAGTCAACAACTATAGTATTTTCATTTGTTGTTTTCTTAGCCATGAATTGTCAATATTTATGAAGTCATGCTTGTCTCTGCCCATTTTTATAGTTTTCCTTAAGTAAATCTAAATTTGACCATCAAGAGAGCTTACTCTCTTTTCTTTCAATGGATTTGTTTTATGTAATCTAACAGACTGAGGAACTTTCAGAAGATTTGCTAATTCTCTTTCAATAGATTCTAGCAGAGCTGTAGAAAGTGGTTTTCAACTCATCAAGGTTATTCTATCCGTTTGTTACTCACGTTTCATGTCGGAGCAATTCCAAGCACGTTTCTATGAGCCATTGGAGAAACAGAAGATATAAGGTATGCATCCAATAACAGGCATTAAACTGCAATTCCTATTTTCAGGACAGTTTATAACTGACCAATATGTTAAAATATTGTTCAATATATTGTTCAATATACTATGTTGAAAATTTGGCTATAAGAAATCTATTCCTATGATGTGTTGATTCGTAATTTCAAGTATTGTGAAACTTGGGTCATATATTTCGGAATGAAAAACCTTTTGGTATGCTAATGAGTGTACACATGAATGAGTACATGAATGGTAGTATCTTGGGGTTTGCTAGAACTCCATGTCTTTGCATGACTATATATAATCCTGAACTATAATAAAGGGCACATTGAGAGCATGTTTATATCCTTACAATATGGTTATTAATAATTCTCCTTCCCTTTTTCTATATACAAGCTTTCCTCTCGTGTTTTGGCTCCCAGGCCTTCCTAAGGTCTGATTTTGTTGTTTTCTTAGTTGTAGTAATTGTGAAAATTTAAATGTTTAAAAACTTGAAAAATATAATTTATGGAAACTTTTAATTCGAAAATTCAAATATTTAAGGGGTTTTCGCAATGAAACGACTAATGTGACGAAACGAGACCCGATCCCGACGAAGTAAAATCGCTATCTGATCAGTTTCATCGAGCTGAACGTCATGGTGGAGTCCGACTTCAGTTTCGACGAAGTGAAAGCACAGAAAAACGCGAAATGAGAGATTTTCTGCTGTTTTTATGGAAAAAGCGTGATATTTTATGCGCCGAATTGCGTGAAACTTGACAGGAGGGTAGTAAGTCGCAAAATACACTTGTGGTGGGGGTCTCAATTTAAAATAATGAGAGGATAGGGACTTATGCGCGATTTGGCCAATATATATATATATATATAGAACTAGGCTACTATGCTATCGATAGCACCAAGTCCTTGGTGCTATTAGATTTTTTATCCTTGGATGAGAAGATGTGTGGTTAGGATGATAGTGGGCCTATGTTTAGTAGGTGATTGGAGAAATAGTATGATCTAAAGAGTGGAAATAATCCAAGGGGTAGATCTAATGGTGGAAAACTTGGTAGCACCAAGTGATTTGTGCTATCGATAGCATAGTAGTCGGACTCTCTCTCTCTCTCTCTCTCTATATATATATATATATATATATATATATCAACTCCTATTTGTGCTATCTATTGATTTGGTGCTATCAAGTTTTCTACTCTTAGATCAACCCCTTTGATTATTTTCACTCGTTAAATTTTACTATTTTTTCAACCACCCATTAAACCCAAGGGGCCTACTATCATCTCAACCACACATCTTTTAATTCAACGATTAAAAATTTAATAGCACCAATGACTTGGTGCTATTAATAGCATTCCAGCCTAGCGCTCTCTCTCTCTCTCTCTCTCTCCATATATATATATATATATATATATATATATATATCTGTGTGTGCGTGTGTGTGTGTTGAGACTAGGTTTAGAAAAACCCTAGTTCTTCTCTCCTCTTCACCTCAGCCGCCAGCACCCACCCTCCCCAGCATTGCCGGCGCTACTCCTTCTCTAGTGATCTCCTCCGGCTGCCGGAAAACCAGCAACAGCCCTTTCTCACATCTCTCTCTCCTTCTCGGGTTAGTTTGGACCCGAGGTAAGCATGGTGGTCGCGCTGCCTTCTGGCACCACCACGGACATCGCAGAGGCCTAGTGACCTCCTCCGGCAAGGCCGCAACGCCACTATGTCCATTGCTTCCACCCTTGGCCAACCTGCAACAAGAACGAACAGATCATGGCCGCAAATCATTGGTCGGAGTCTTCAACGCACCCTGCCACCTCAGGCCACCTCCGATGACCACCTTCGATCAGCCCTAGTGCCGCTGTGCTTTCCTTTCCCACCCTCAACCAGACTGCAGTCGTGCAGCTGCAGGGAGTAGGGAGTAAGCTGAGGTCGCCACTTGGAACCAGCGCCGCCACGGCCACCGCCGCCTCCCTGTCGTTGCCAGCCACATTCGGGAACCCTGTGGACCCCGCCAAAGCCGCCTTTGGGCCCCCAAGCCACTGCTAGGGCTAGGGCCCAAGTTGGGCTCGAGGATGTCCTAGCGGGCTGTGGGGCTTCTTGCGTCGCCGCCGCTGCCTCCGATCGCCGGCCATCGCCTCCTTTGGCTTCGCCTCATCGGTCCCAACCCTGCCTGGCCAGTGAACACCTTTCCCGAGGACTTGGGGCAGAGATGGAAAAAGGAGGTCCAATATGGTTGAGTTGTTGGTGAGCATCCTTGTCGAAGTTTCTGTTCCAGCCAACCTGAATGCCGCGCGACCTTCTCGGTGGTGAGCACTAGTGATCTGAGGGCTTGAGCAGAGTCATGCTCCACTTCGTTCCGATCGAATGGGTACCCGTTCATTGTCGATGCATTGTCGATCCGAAAGCATTGAAATCAATAATGGAAGATGACTCGACGCACTCTACGATACACGGAGTCGCTCCGAACAGCGAGCATGGGATTCAAGATGTTGAGACCTTCGACCCGGTAGTGTTAGTTCGATTCAAAACGCGGAGTCGAAGGTAATAAATCGATAAAATCCTGTTTTAGCATTTATCATGCAATATCAGTGTATTGTGGGGGGCTTGCATGTAATAGATCAATTGTGCTACCTCGGGTAGCGTGCACGGGCAGTAAATGGCCTTTTGACTGATCGTCTAAGGTCTAGTTGCTTTTAACGGAGCTAGATTTGAGTTTTCGGTGCAATTTTCGGCAATTTATCTACACGATTTGTTTATGAATCGTGCGAACTTCACGGAGGATCTAGATCTGTCTTTGACTGAGTTTCAGTCATCCCCATAATGTTCAGTGATGAGCTGTAGGCTTACAGTGGTTCCGGATGACAAATCGATACTTTTCGGGTACTCGGCGGAGCTAGTTTTGTACTTTTTACGCGCCCGACTTGCGCCACTTGGCATGTGGCTGTCCCGACACTCAAAAAAGAAATGTCTTGGGACAGCAAGGACAATTGAAAGATATCTGAAACATTTCGGAACACTTTTGGGTTGAACCGGACTCAAAAATGACATTCTGAGCAATACCGGACTCAGATTCGTGTTGCGCTAGTTGCTGCTGTACGCAGCAGTAGATAGGCTTCATTTGCTAGTCACTTTATGAGGTTTGATATCTCTGGTCGCAGCGAGAAGGCTGCGGGTGGCTCCAGGGCCGAAATGGGCATCCCGGGAACCAAATTGGCGAGTTTCGGGACCTAAGTGGTCCATCGTGGTGCGTTTGTGGTACGGCTGGCCGAATGTCGAAATCATCGATGTTTTGGGACAACGAAAGGCCCACTGAGACTTGTGGCATGTCGAGTTACATTCCAAAGAGTTTGTTGAGTCTTGGTGGCCTTAGCGATGTTGATTGCATAGTTCGGAAATCGGTTAAGATAACTGATGTTTCGATTGTGGTTCAGATTGTATTGTAGGCAACTTAGGGTCGTAGAGTGATGTTGGTCGTTGTGGGAGCCTGTTGGACTCTAAATGAGTTGGCTCCTTGGATGGTTGAGTTGTTAGTGGTCGGTTACGGGACCGATGCTTCCGGTGTTTCATATTGCACTATAGTACAATGGTAGGCGTGTAGGTTAGTCTAGTTGACTCGTGAGGGACTTACTGACACAGGTTATGTGATGTATTATGCCTAGGTTCCCTTGGCGCCTAGAGGCTTTAGCAGAGTCGTGGACTCGGACTGTCATCATACAGATGGGTATTTCGATTCGGATATTAGCATTGTAAAACCTCACTGGGTATCATATTCGATTGGACCCTTGATCTTCACTTGGCTCGCCCTTATATTTGGATAGTTATATCTTTTACTACTGAGGTATCGATCATGCTTGATTACTGCCCTGATCTGTGTGTTCCTATGCTTATCACGATACTTGAGCTTAGCTATACATCAGTATATCCATATCTTGTCTGCAATTTTGATTATATACTTATGTCTCAGCATCCCTACATATTTTTTGCTTACCCGTGATATTTGATCCTATACTTGACTGCTTGCATGATATCGTGATCTCGCCACATGTATTCATCATCATATATATACACTTGTTCATGTACTTACGTCACCTTGTGTTTGACCGATATCACCTGCTCATGACACTATCGACTGACTCTTGTTCATTTTGGTTTGATTGTCATTGCATGACTCGTAGAGTAGGTGTTTGTGACTCTCAGAGATGTTGTCTCGGTTTATCCTTTTGGGTTGTATTTCCATAGTGAGTTATGATGACCCTAGTTGAGAGTCTTTGTGCCTTGTGCCGATTGTTGATCGTTAAATCGCGAGCCTTGATATATGTGCATAGTTCTTGTGATTCTGATTGGGTGTTTCTTGGCTTATTGCCGTTTATCCGGTCTCTAGACTGTGAGCTTGAGCATCAGTATTATGATCGCCACAGCACTAGCTGCATATGTCACGTACGCTTGTGGATTGATCCCCCACATTGGCCTTTTTTACCGGTAGAGTGGTCTGTTCGACCCGTGAGCTCAGATAGCATCGAGTGGGTGAAGGGTTATATGTCAACCGATGGGTGCCAGATAGTGGCATTAACTTGAGGTCCTCGTGACCAATAGTGGCACAGATTGGATACTTTGGTTTTCAGTGATTAATGCATTGTATTGGTACTTCGGTTGTTACAGTATTTGCATCCCATGATGCTAGCTATTTTTCATATATAGCATGATATGAGTAGTATCTTATTCTTGTTTGAGCTTTTCATGCTACATGAGTTGGGATTGTCACTATTTGCATTTCAGTTTTACTGATTGTACCCTGTTTATTCAGATCTCCTGGTTTTGGTAGTCATTCATTGGTTATACGTGTTGCTTACTCTTACTCATAGCTGCTGATAATTACCATGCACTATCTGTTGATTACATACATTAGTATGCTGATGACTATCTTGTATATACCTGTTGATTTCACTGTAGGTTGATTATTTCATGTGTTATTGATCATATCCGGTCATTATTGTTGATTTTGCTTGATATCACCTACTGATTATACCTGATTATTTCTCGTCTTTATCGCTTATTGTATACTAGTAGGTATGAATTGTTGATTTTCGGCTCGTTGTACCCACTGGGATACATTCAGTTGTGTTTCACATCTTGGTGGTTGCATCTTTTTCAGGTACTTCAGGTAGTGGGATAGGAGACGATGTCGTGAGTACGATTGTTACGATTGACAAAGCCGTCTCGGTTATTGATCTCGTTTAGTTTGTGTATTGGTTATTTTGTTTATCTAGATTATAGTTGGTGTTGATATAGTTATTTAGCTTATTGTGATTATCTTTTATTTAGTAGCTATGAGATGTGCGATCATTATATTTTGTACATTGCCTATCCGTGCGTGTATAGGGGAGATTTTGTCCGTGTGGATAGTGATTTTTTTATGCACGTGGCGGATCTGCTCACGTCCCGAGATCAAAATATTTTTAATTCTAATTTAAAAAAAAAATAAAAAAAGTAGACCCTTTTTTTTATTTCGGGGCGTGACATTAGTGGTCAGCAGGTCTTCTTCCCTAATATTTTTCGACAACCGCAGGGTTAGACCCACATCTTCGGAAGAGAATTTCTTGCTGTTGCCTTCACTTTCTTCCCTTATGTCTGCTTTCTTCTTTTATCCAGGTTAGGTCTATTCGTAGTCGGCCGACTTGTGGCATTGGTGGCGATACTTCAAGAATATAATGTGATGAGATGTTCGCCGACTTGTGGCATTGGTGGCGATACTTCAAGAATATAATGTGATGAGATGTTCGTGTTCTCGGCGCTTCCTGAGGATTTCATGGTCACCAGGTTAGAGATCTGTTCCAGAATTTCAACTGTATCGCCTATATTTTATTTCTGTTCTTAGTGCATGTTAAGAAAAAAACGATTATGAAAGCCAACGGTTTAGGTTTTTATGAGTGCAACAGCACTTCAGTCCTTGGTCCCCAAAAACAAAATATAAAATAAAATAAAAGAAGAAAATTCAGAATTAATGTCTTATAAGCACAAAAGCAACCACCCATATTAAAAATGGTACAATTGTCCAATATAGGTTATATTCATGCATAACATCGAAAAGGTCAAATTAAAATGTAGCCTAAAAGTTTCAATTAAAAGTCAGATCTGTTTTTTTTTTAAGTCAACTCAGTTTTTCAAAGTCAGCTCATTTTTTATTTTTATTTTTATTTTTTCTTTTTTATGCTTTAGCCTTTTCATTGCTATATGTGTAATGCGTAAGTGTGAGAAGATAACTTTTTCTTTTCTTTTTTGTTGAACTTTTCAGTTTGGTGTGGCTGGACCTCAAGACTTTGACTAGTCTGCCTAATTTGCTGGTGATTCTAGAAAATGTGAGTTGTTAAATTTGTTGCTCTCTCTCTCTCTCTGTCTCTCTCTCTCTCTCTCTCTCTCTCTCTCTCTCTCTCTAAACCGTTCAACTTAGAAGAAGAAGATATGCTAAAGGTTATATATGGCTCTTGCAAGTAGAAAGGCCCTACAGGATTTCTTGTTTTGAACCTCATTTTGTTTTTTATTAAACAATTTGAGGTAACTGTACAAAAGACCCCCTCAACTTTTCCCAATAAAATCTTCGAGTTCAAGATGTGACAGTTAGACCTGAGCAACTTTATTAAATGGAAAATGCTATGTGTACACCCTTTCGGGGTGTACATCATACACCCCACCCATCCAAGGGTGGGGGTGTGATGATGGGTCACTTGATGTGACCCGTAAAAAATATCGCCATCATTAAAATGATGGAGGTGTATGATGTACACCCCTTCGGGGTGTACATGTAGCATTACTCCCTTAGGAAAACGCTAGATGTACACCCCAAATGGGGTGTACATCTTAAATAGTTCAAAGATTGGGATGTGAGATGTACACTCCTATAGGGTGTACATTTAGTATTTTTTTTATTGAAAAATGCTATATGTACATCCCAAAAGATGTACATCCTCCATTCCCACCCATCTAAGGGTGGGGGTGTCTTATTGAAAAATGCTAGATGTACATCCCAAATGGGGTGTACATCTTACACCCACCCCATCCTAGGGGTGGGTGAATTCCACTCGTCACATCGAGTGACGAGTGGATGAATACCCACCCTAGGATGGGTGGGTGTAGGATGTACACCCCATTTGGGGGTGTACACCTATCACTTCTCTTTCCTTAGGAAAACGCTAGATGTACACCCCAAATGGGGTGTACATCTTACACCCACCCCATCCTAGGGGTGGGTGAATTTCACTCGTCACATCGAGTGACGAGTGGATGAATACCCACCCTAGGATGGGTGGGTGTAGGATGTACACCCCATTTGGGGATGTACACCTAGCACTTCTCTTTTCCTTATTAGGCGATGCTAGGTGTACACCCTTTTAGGGGTGTAGATCCTACACCCCCACCCCATCGTGGGGTGGGTATTATTTCACTCGTCACATCGAATGACGAGTGAAATTCACCCCACCTCAGGATGGGGTGGGGTGTAAGATATACACTCCTAAAGGGGTGTATATTTATATATACCCTTCTATTAAATTCTTTAATAAAGCTTGCATGGTCTAATTGTCAAAAGTAAAAATTTAAAAATTTATATATAAAAGAGCTAAAGTTCATCGTATTTATTCAAACAATTTATTTCTGTATCCATTTTCGATATTATGCTAAAATAACTTCTATAAGAAAGCCAGGGAAATGAAGGAATTCATAAAATTATTCATCAGGGGTCTAGAAGAAAATCCTGTAAGATCTCATGAAAATTTAAAATTCCAAGTCTTCTTTTTCCTTCTTTTTCAAGGACTATACTACATGGAGACCCACATTGACCAACGCCCCTCATAAACTTTAAAATTACAAATAAGTCCCTAATTAATTACGCATAGGCGCATAGTGGAAGTCTAGCTTCACGGGGCCAACTTGAAGGTCACGAAATTTTCCCATACGTTAAAGAATTATAAGAATTTATATATTTGTTAATAATTTAGTTTTGACTTCTGAGCCAGTAAATAATAATTATTATTATTTTTTTAATTTTTTTTTTTTTATATATATTTTTGTACATCAAATTTTTGTTATAATTTGTTTTATAAAAATTGTGTTTCGTATAAATATATTATGTATTGCTGGCTCTCCTCTTGAACTAAAATTTTGGCCTAGTCTCTAACTGTGCATGTAACACAATCATATTATAATATAAGCCATTTTTAGTTGGCCAAATATTTCGGTGTTCTATTTGCCTGTCTAGAAGTGTTTGGTCGGCCTTCTTTTCTATGAAAAATTCATTCCAGATGCTGCATCAGAGCTATATATATCTAATTTCTTATCCATTTACATACAGCTAGTTATCTAAATTTTAGAAATTTTTATATTTGTTATCTAAATTTTTATATCTTATTCAGGTGCATGAGTATCTTATTCCAAATATCTTTTTGATTTTTTTTAAAAAATATATAATATTTGATTGATGAGCAGTTTGATCAAATGTCTAGAGCTGATATCATATTTACTCTTCAAATTATTTGTTTAGAATAAAATAAATTATTTAGTAGGTGAAATATGTTATTGGTTGATCTTCAAACTATTGAGGCATGTGACACTTTGTTTTCTGTTTTCAAATTTTAATATGTTATGATTTTTGGCTCTGAAGCTTTAAATTATTATAATCAAATCTTATGATTCAGTTTAGTTGATTAAATATTAATAAATTAATAATATAAAAATAATGTAGTAGGCTAAATTAATCAAACATCACTTCTAGGTTAATGATTTATTAATATTTAATCAGCTAAATTGGGTTATAGAATTTAATTGCAACAAAGTTCTAAGCTTCTAAGTTAAAAATTATAATAAATTAAAATTTGAAGATTAAAATATTACGTGCCGCCGCGTACTTTGAGAATCAAACGTGCAATTTAGCTATATTATTCTATCATATTTTAAATGATAAAATTTTTCAAAGGTCAATAATTAAACCCTATTTCGGATTTTACAAATAAATAAATAAAATTTTATACTAAATAAGTTATTATTGAATGCTTCTATTTTGGCGTCTAAACTGAGCCTTGAATTTTGGCAACTAATCACTTAGCATTAATTTAATCTATGGATGTTAGTCTATTCTGTAAGAAACAATAAAGGATGTATTGCACTTCCTCCATATAAGAGCCCTAGAGGTCACAGTAAATAAATTAAAAGAAAGAATATTTAAATTAAAATTTTGAAAAATTAGAGAATTGAATAAAAATAATCTATAGTTCTGATAAATTTAATGTATTTTTATTTTATAATAATAGTAAGGTTAGAATACTCTTAAAACCACATGTATAGAATACATTTCTAATTTTTTAAATTTTTGTATGTCTAATATTTACTATTTTGGTACTGCTATTATAAATTCAAAAGCTAAAAAATAAGTAGTAAATAATATTCATATACTTTTAGGAGCACCCAACACTTATAATAATTTAGATATTACGTAAAGAAAGAAGATTAGATTAAGTGGTGTAAAAATTAAGGTGAACAAAAAAAATAATAATAAAAAATAAGAAGATCTCAACTTGATTTTCTTTGTGTTCTTTTAAGAGCAATGCTACCTGTACACCCCGAAGGGGTGTACATCATACACCTCTACCATTTTAATGGTGGCGATACTTTTTACGGGTCATATCAAGTGACCCATCATCACACCCACACCCTTAGATGGGTGGGGTGTATGATGTACACCCCGAAAGGGGTGTACACATAGCATTTTCCTTCTTTTAATGCCTTTTCAAGTTTTTTATCAGGTATTTAAGAAATATCCAACACGCAATACTGTTGCAAGTATAGAGTAAATCTAACACTGCAAAATTTGGTAATGACCGTAATAACTTCTTTTAAAATTATTATTAATCAAGTACAATATATATATATAAGCAAAATAAGATAAAAGAATTTATAATTTTTCAACATAACTAATTTCTATAATGTTGGCTATTTATTTATGATTTAAAAATATGTTCAACTTTCTGCTTTATGGCAATAGGTTCAGAAAACTAATAAATTGAATTGGGTGAGCCTAATAAGTTGAGTGAAGTTACGGTTCATAATAGACCTAACCGCAAGAGGCCCAACAATAAACTCAACGTCCAGATAGGTTGAATTCGGTCGAAATCTATTGGTGTTGAATCTTTACACTTTAAGTGAATTAGTTACGTATTTCTAATAATACGAGTTTTTGGGATTAATAGTTAACGCCAACGATCCGACAAGTAGTATCAGAGTTAGTGAGTACGGATTCGATTTTCACACGATACAGGTGTTGGGGGGAGGAGGAAGGGGGAGGGGATTGTTGGATATTTATTTACGAGTTAAATATATATCCAACTTCCTTAAACATATATCCAACTTCCTGCTCTATGACAATAGATTTAGAAAACTAATAAGTTGAGTGAGACTGTGGTCCACTATAGACCCAACGTCCAGATAGATTACATAAATTAGTTGTATTTTTCTGACAGCTCGAGCTTTTAGAATTAATGATTAGCGTCAACGATCCCACATATAATTTCTAAACGAAACCAATTAACATCCAACTACTTTACAACTCATCTAGTACTCCCTCTCAAGTTGGTGCGTGGATGCCAACCATGCCCAACTTGCTGAGTAAGAATAGGAACCGGTCCTGTCTTAGGGCGTTTGTAAATATATCAGCCAACTGGAGTTTGGTTTACATAAGTTGTGACGATGTCGTGAAGCTTTAGGTGATCTCATATGAAATGATAATGCAATTCGATGTGCATCGTTTGCTCATGGAAGACGGGATTATCGATGATATGGAGCACGGCTTGATTATCACAAAACAACTGCATAGGCTGAGCATGACTGATTTTGAGATATCGTAAAAGGCTGCACAACCATAAGAGTTCACTAGTGGCAGCTGCCATGGACCTATACTCCGCTTCTACTAATGACCTGGGCACAATGGTCGGCTTCTTGCTCTTCCAGGAAATAGGACAACCACTAAGCATAACAAAATATCCGGTGACGGAACGCCGCATCATTGGACAACATGCCCAATCCGAGCCACAATAGGAGATCAACTGCAAAGATGTCAGCGCATTGAGGAGAATCCCCTGCCCCAGACTTTGCTTGAGGTATCGAAGGACTCGCATCGCTGCATTCCAGTGTGACTGTCGGGGGTTCTGCATGAACTGAGATAGGATATGGACTGAGTAGCAGAGTTCCAGTTATGTGATGGTCAAATAAATCAAGTGCCTCACCATATGTAGATACTGTCTTGGATAGGATATGGGATCATTGGAGTTTGTCGATAAACGATGTTGTTGTTCCATGGGAAACAACGGCAGTCTCCGAGCATGCCACATTTGATTAATATGTCCAGAGTGTATTTACACTGGGGGCAAAAATAATCCTGATGAGCTACAAGCAATCTCGATCTCAATGCCCAGAAAATATTTCAAAAGGCCAAGATCCTTGATATGAAACCGGATGGCCAAATAAGCTTTGAAAATCTGACATTGACTTGAATTATTGCATGCTATTAAGTCATCTACATAGACTGGGATGGCCATGAAAGTGGTCTCCTTACTATATATAAATAATGAATGGTCAATGAACCCATAGTCAAGGAAGTGAACTTTGCAAACAACTGGTGCGGATGTCTCATGAAAGTCGAGTCCTATCTGAGTGAACCCTTTTGCGACCAGGCGAGCCTTATAATGCTCCACACTCCTATTGGCCCTACGCTTCACCTCGTATACTCATTTACATTCGATGGATTTCTTATTTGGTGGGAGATCTTTCAAAGTTCATGTACCATTGTCATCTCGCTATCTAGGATCTTTCATTGAGAGTAATTTTTGAGCTATAGGATCTCTTTTATTTGGTGGGAGATCTTCCAAAGTTCATGTACAGTTGTCATCTGGCTATCTAAGATCTTTCATTAAGAGTAATAATTTCTGGACTGTAGGATCTTTCATTGAGAGTAATTTATGGGCTCAATATTTTCATCCGGATCCACTATAAATATTTTGTGAGATTGAGATCTCCTCCCGTTTAGGTTTGACGTACTCGTCACACACTTTCGACTAGTGATTAGTTCTGATACCAAATGTAATGACACGGTCCACTAGTAATAATAATTCATTGGGCCCAAACTACAACGCAAAATGTTTAAGTCCAGTTATAATTATTAATGCCAATGCCTCTTATATACCAATCACAACTTCATTCCTAGCCGATATGGAATTATTAGGGTGTCATAAATTTTTTTATGGGATGGACCATACCTGAAGTCGCTGTGGAGTGAAGTGTCATGCACGAGGGGTCTTTGGGTTCGATGGCATGGCACATATAGTCTTGTAGGTCCTTCTAGGCCGTGCATTCTTAGATGTCCATCATAAGCTTGAGGCTCGCTCACTCCTGCATTTTTGGTCCTGCTTCGAACTGGGCTAGCAAGCTGTTAGGTTCCTCACTGAGTTGGACTGTACTAGAGCTGACAGGAGGAACTGGGAATGGTTAAGTTACCAGCCCATCTATAGAGATCGAGCATTCATGTGTGTGCTGGGCAGTGGGCTGGGGTTGACTGCATGGGCTTCCCCCCAAACACCAATGGCACAATCGGGCTTGTCTTCACTGTCGATCTCAAATTTTGCAAATTTTTCTTCGTTGAAAACTACATCTCTCGAGACAAAAAGTTTTCGTGTGTCAAGGTCGTATAGTTTCCATCATCCTTTTTCAATAAAAAAGGATACAATTTCGAGCCCTTTCATGAAATTTATCGCGGACCCGCGACTTGCAATGAGCAAAACATACGGACCAAAAAATTTGAATATGGGCTTCGTCGAATCTGAGTTTGGGTATGGTCTGATTGGAATTGATGGTTTTTTGATGTCTGTCTTGCTCCGAATGAAACATGGGCAACAAGGTCTACCAATGGTGTCAATCTTCGCTACAATTGCGACTTTGAGCTTTGCTTCTCTGTTTATCACCTGCTGCTAATAGTCCGAGGCGTAAGGTTCGGGTCTGGATTCTAATCCCCGTGACTGCGAGTGCTTGAATCCCCCCACCAGGCCCATTTGATTGCTTTACTCATAGGCTTAGTTTTTTATCTGCTTGTTTACTGGGAGTTTACTCGCACACTACTTGCGGTTCGTTCCCTTTTGTCAGTTTGGGCGATGGGCCTACATCTTGTACTTCTTGTTGTATTGGGTCTTTTTCTTTAAGCCCTTTTTCTGTACCTTTTCAAATAGGGTATATTCCTGTTTAATCAAAAAAAAAAAAAAAAATTTGAATATGATCATAATTCGATTTTTATCCGAAGAGTACCTCGTAACGTGTCTTCCCAGACAACAGCCATGTCGAAATGTAAATAATGAGATAAACGACCGTTAAGACAAACTCGTCCCAAAAATATTATTCCCTTATCTGAGTAAAACTGTCGCATCTAACCTGAGACAATTTTTCGACCATTATCCGATTTAATTATTTTAATTATGCGCCCAAACTGAGTGTTAACCACCATATTATAGAACTTTATTTGTATCCTGTATATTTCATATTTTTCTTTCACTAAAAATACCCAAGTCCCTCTTGCTATGATCATCAACTGTGGTTAGGAAATATCGCGCGCCTAATAAGGATGCCATGTTATAAGGTTCCCACAAATCATAATGTATCAAATTAAAACTAGCAGCAACTTTAATTTCACTAACATCAAATGGCGCGCTAGTTTGTTTCGAACGTAAATATATGTCGCAAGAACCACTAAAAGACTTATTAACTAAAATTTCATGAATTAAATTCAAAACATGGCGAGATGGATAGCCTAATCGTTAAACAACGGTGCCACACGCCTGAGATGATAGACCCCTCCCCACAATTCTCACACTCCCAATCGGCTTCTTGGAGGTGAGGTCCTGTACAAGACAAAAATTAGAAAAAATTGTCACCAAACAATTTAGATCTGTGGTCAACTTTCCAATCAAAACCAAATAGTACGTAAAATCAGGAACATAAAAACCATTTCATAAAATTAAATTCGGGCCTAATTTCACTCGTCCCGTCATTTTAGCCCAAACCGTCCTCCCGTTTGGGAGTTGTATGGGGTACGATGCTTCTACTCTCTCGAGTTCGTCAAGATATTCTAGTCGTCTGGTCACGTGCATTGAGGCTCCCGTGTCCGATATCTATGTCACGCCCTGAGATTGTCGATTTGGTTGGTTCAGCATGCGCACAGACCCTGTCGAACAGGTACACCCGAACGAAACGGTTCTTACTTCCACATGCCTCAATAGAAGAGAAAGGAGATATACAATATCAAAACATGCTGTAGAAAACTTACTAATAACCGAATAAAATCTTCTTTCATTACATAGAGTTTGTTCCTTACAAAATAATATATCTCTCAACTCTTGGCTCACCGGTACAACTCACACATACTATGCTTCAACAAAATACTGGGGGTACGGCTAGACTGCTAGCATTTCTACTCAGCTACGCCTTTGCCACGATCCCACGCATCACCTGTGGTTCCTGTATCTGAAAAAGGGGTAAACTAAAGGGAGCGAGAACTACTGAAAGTTTTCAGTAGGTGCAACCCTTAAAAGAGGTGTTTTACACTTTCTTGGTCTACATGAGGCATTGGAAAAATAACCATGATAGAGTATTATCTACTTACAAAGTAGTAACATATTCTCAATACCCAAATGCCTCACTAACCCACTCACCAGGTTTTCTTTACCTTGACATAGCTCTAGCTCGGCCAACCGAGCACACTACTAATCATCTCAACAACTGAGGGATCTCACTTGTCCCGATCGGCTAATCTATATGAACCCTAAGTGGAGAGTCGAGGGATGATCGGACTACTCTTCCCATTGGCGATCCAGTATATATATCACTTGGAAAGTCGAGGGATGATCGGACTACTCATTCCATTGGCGATCCAGCACTTGGAGAGTCGAGGGATGATCGGATTACTCCTTACCTGACTAGTCCATCGGTGCCTAGAGAAGAGCCGAGAGAGATCGGACTACTCTACCACCTAGTTAAACAACATGCTGTCGGGAGAGCCGAGCCACTGCTCACGTCACTCTCCAGTTGCATGGGTTATACCCACATATCATGCAGTGCCAGAAGAGCTGAGTCATGCTCACGTCGCTCTCAGTGGGCTATACACACAAAAATTTGCCCAAGGGTCGAGTCCTACTTGTGCTACTACCCAGCGTTAGCTTGTACATCCGTTTCCTAGAGAATCAAAAATGTTCCACCTACTCTCCAGTCAGTTATTGCTTCACTTGCCTCATCAGCCCACCCGGCTGGCTATCTAGCTTATACATGCTCTAGAGTTCTTGCTGTAGGTTTTTTATAGGATCCACAAGGATCTAAATAGGTACTATTAAACAACTAGAGGGGGGGTGAATAGGTGTAATACTTAAAAACTCAATCTCAGTGCAAAATAAAAACCAATGCGGAAAATAAAAACAGCACACCGAGATTTACGTGGAAACTCCAATCCAGGAGAAAAACCACGGGACCAACACGCAATAACAATCCAATAAGAATAGAAGAATAACAAGGTGATTACCGACTCCACGGACTCAAACCCCTCCTTCAGCTTCTTCGGACCTTGCGCTGACCGGTTGGATATCCACGCAATAACAATCCCTAAGAAAAGAAGAATAACAAGGTGATTACCGTCTCCACGGATTTAACCCTCCTTCAATTTCTTGGACCTCGCGCTCCACCGTTTTGCACACCCACTGCACACGTTCGAATCCACGAACGCCACTCGAATCCACGAGCACACGTTTCGAATCCACGAAACGCCTTTAGCACACCGAATCCACGATGCCACGTCGAATCCACGACGCAAACTCAGTCGATAAGAATATTGACTTCGATGGTGATCCTTTGCTTAGATTCTCATTGAGGAACCGTAGAAAAAATCTCTAAGCAAAGATTAGATCAATTCGACAAAAGATAGATCTTGGAAGAACCGTCGAATTGACCTAAAAGAGGCTATTAAGAAGATCGATAAAAAACCTAGCCTCTAGGGTTGCTCTCAAGTGTTTTATAAATTGATCGGCCGTAGCTCCCACGTTTTTGAGAAACCCTAAATGTCTATTTATAGTTTAGAAACCTTTGGAAAGAGATAAGAATCAAAAACATACCTTATCTGGAAATTTTCAGGACGGCGATCCGGATCGGATTTACTGCGATCCGGATCGTCGTAACGAGATTGACGATTCCAGAAAACCAAGGGTTCGGGATCCGGATTGCAAGGCCCGATCCGGATCGTTCATACAAATCAGAAAACTTAACATTCGGGATCCGGATCGAAAATTGCATGGATCCGGATCGAAGTCTTGTATGAAGCAACAACCTTCGGGATCCGGATCGTTGGCTCTGATCCGGATCCTGAACAAGTCCGAACACCAGTTTTTGATTATTATGCAATTAAAAGTTCATCCAAGTGTTTCTACACTATAAGAAAGTATTCGGATCACCACAATTATTTAGTTAAACATACCTGATCCTCTTGAATACTTTCTTCTTGAGATTGATGTAACTGATCCACAATTCTTCAACTTCAATCTTCAAGATTCAAGACACTGAGTGTCAACTTGAGCTCTTGTTGAATCTTCTCTAAGTCTTTGATTGCTGATTGACAATTTGATCCCTTTAAGACTCCGACTCAACTCACTGACTTGACTCACGAAATATGCCAATACCAAAATGCCGTAACAATCTCCCCCTTTGGCAATTTCGTGACAAAACCCAAAAATACATAAAAGCGCTCAAGACACTCATCTTAAACCAAAAAGTCAAAATTCAATGTTATCACCAAAACATTGATTTTCTTTGCGTGAAAGATCCAATAAATACAAAATTACATTTGAACCAAACAGTCCTAGAACATACTCTATGACTTAGGACTTGGAGTCTTAAAGTGATGTAATTCCTGCAAAACAAAACTCCAAACAAAATCAAACGTTAGTCGTTAGAAATTACAATCCTACATTTGATCCGTCTTCCTTTTGGTTCTTTTGTTTTTCTGCTCTTTCAATTTTTTCTTTGTCTCCCCCTATCTTGAGCATCTCTGTTCTCCCCCTTTGTGATACGATCATCATTTTCCGTTCTCCCCCATTTTTCCATTTTCGTTCGTTTCGTTTATCCTCTCTTGATGATCTCATCTCCGTCATTTCTCTTCTCCCCCTTTTTGTCACAAATTGTCAAACAGTGAACATACTAGACAAAAGGAAATTACTAACAAAATTAGTTCATGGAGAAAGAGAGATAAAAGCTCAGTTCTGGTATATAACAAAAATACAGATTCCGTACCTGTACCAGAAAGCAAAAATCAAATAATTTCTTGAAACAAATCCAGATTTTAGAATCTTTTCAAATACCGATTTGTATTCCATCAAGAAATCAATTTAAGTGCTTTAAACAGTGAATTCACACAGATGTCATTCAATCCAATTAATTTCACAAAATTAAAAAGATTTACTCCAAAATCATGAAAAATAAAGGCAAAACATTATAAACCGTTTTTCATGTTATATTCATCAAACACAAGTCATCAAAAATAATCTTGAGATCCAAAGTCTATCAAGATGTAACGGATTTACAAAGATGACATACGGAGATTTCCAAACGACATCAATCTTGAATTCTACCCTTTCAAATTGAGATAATCACTAAAATACCTAAGGGTGGCTCTTTGAGCATCTTTCAACTATCCCACCTTATACCAACCAGGAGATTGTTCAAAATATAAGAGTTTTGCATATAAATCTCCAAATGCTTCAACTAAAGATTTTCTCATAAAATACTATCAAGCATCCATAACATGTGGTAGCTTCACACACAAACCGGACGACCGGGGTGGCAGCTCTTTCCAGCATGTGGTGGTAGTTTTCACACTCCTTTCGGATGTAACTCTTTCCACATCTTTTGCAAATCATTTCAATACCCTTGTAAGAATGCAATCTCTTACGTGAAAGAATTAAATCCCAAATTTTAGTCTATCGGTTGTCTCACGTTTATCACAATGAACTCACACAACCGAGATAGATTAAGCATCTAAAGATCACACATGATTTCTAAAATTTGATGCTTATAATATCAAAAACTGCTATAATGAAGTATCTTCAAGATTATGATTATGGAGTAAAGTTGATAATCCATATAAAATTAAATTGGAGTGATTGAAAGTGAAAGCCCTTTTCATTCAATGCACTTGTTCATTAAAAACCCTTTTGTTCAAAAACAAAGCATAAAAACGAAGAGCATTGAAAAACATGTAATGCAAAGATTAAGAAAAATATGAAAGGAAAACTAATTAAAGCATTACATACAGTTATAAGCTATTTAGAACTTAAGACAAGGAAAGATATCACCTTTCCGAATCCAAAATCGCTGGATTTTGGGTTGTCTTGATTCGTTGTGGCCGGGGGTTGTCCGCTTTGACTGTTGATCCACCTTAGGTCTTTGCCTCGCAGTGATCCACTTGAATGATTGATGTTGTGGCTCGGACCTTTGGTGGGTTGAGTGAACTCCTTTGACTTGATGTGTCTTTTGATTCCGTTGAGTTCGCTCCGTAGATGAAGTTGCCGAAGGACTCTTCTTTCTCTTTTTCAGGCAATTCTTCACCAAATGTCCTTCAAGTCCACATAAGTGACAAGTTCTTCCTTTCAATTTCATTGTGGAACTTGAAGCATGCACAGTTTGGTCCTTTTTGAATCCCAAACCAACCTTGCTTGTTTGACCTAAACCGGACATACACTCAAGTTTCTTGGAATCGGTTGAGATCCTTTGTATGTCGGATTTAAGTTGATGAACTTGTTTGGTCAATGCTTGGTTGGTGACATGAATCTCCTCAAACTGTTTTTCTAGAAAACCAATCTTGTCCGTATATGATTTAGCGTTTGTCTCCGATTGGTTTAGCTTTTCTTGGAGGATTTTATTGTTATTCAATAAACGTCCTTGTTCCTCCTCGAGATCATGAAGTTTTATCTTTAAAGCATGATTCTTGTCTTGATTCTCAAGTCGTTGCTTCCTCAACTTCTTGATATGCTTGGCCATCTTCTTAGATTCCGCAAGAAGTTGTTGATATGCCTCAACGAGTTCTTCC
This sequence comes from Tillandsia leiboldiana, assembly GCA_029204045.2. Taxonomy (NCBI): domain Eukaryota; kingdom Viridiplantae; phylum Streptophyta; class Magnoliopsida; order Poales; family Bromeliaceae; genus Tillandsia; species Tillandsia leiboldiana. The sequence continues at coordinate 37,648,115 of CM055070.1, read as the reverse complement.
TCGTCCGACTCCCCCTCACTTGATGACTCTCCGCCGGATGTTGATGTTTCATGCAAAATCAAAGGAATAGAGTCAGTGATTAAAGATGATAAGCAACCATTAGAAGAGGGAATATAAGAGGCATGAGAGGCAACAACTTTTTCCCCTTTACTTGAGGTCGATTCATTAGAAGTAGAATCGTCCCAAGTTTTTGCTTGCAAAGCCCTCTTTTATATGATTTCGGAGAAGGACAATCCGTTGAAAAATGGCCGTAGCCTTTGCATCGATAGCATTGGATTTCCCCTTCGAAATCATCTTTTTCTTTTTCTTTAGAAGGTTTTGCAAAGCTTTTGAGGTTAGAGGATTTAGAACCCGATGATCCTTTAGAAGGTTTCGTGGATGAAGATCCATCGGTTCGATTCTTCCAAAATTTCCGACGAAATTTCTTTACGATCCGCGCCAATTGTTCTTCAAAATCGGCAAAAGAGATTTCATCGTCGGAACTTGATTCGCTATCTTCTTCCTTTGTTGATTTGAATGCAATACCTGTAAGCTTAGAAGAAGACTTGGAAGAAACTTGATTAGTAGGAAAAGTCATTTCATAAGTTTGCAAAGCACCTACTAATTCCTCTACACTCATCTCATCCGGATGACTAACGGTTTCAATGGCGGTAACCTTTGCCCTAAACCGTTCCGGAAGAGTCCGAAGTATCTTTCTTACAATTTTCGACTCCGGGATCTTTTCTCCTAAATTAGCACATGTATTTATTACATCTTGAAGTCTAGTGTAATAATCTGTAAACAATTCATGCTCTTCCATATGAATAGAGTCAAATTGACTTGTAAGCATCTGGAGCTTTTGAATTTTTACAAGATTAGTACCCTCATGTGTAATTTTGAGAATATCCCAAATTTCCTTTGCGGTTTCACACGCGGAAATTCGTGTGAACTCAGTCGAGGAAAGAGAATTAAATAAAGCGTTCATACCTTTCCCATTGTAAGAAGATCTTTCAAAATCCTCTTTGGACCATCTAGAGCAAGGTTTTGGGGTAGTAGAATTTCCTACTTCCTCAACAGGATGCACCCAACCGTATTCCACGGATTGCCATACCCGCTCATCAATTGCGATGAGAAAAGCTCTCATCCGCACTTTCCAATAAGCATAATTAGTCCCATCAAAAAGAGGAGGTCTATAAATATTACCACTTTCACCCATCATGATAGATAAACCTAAAACCCGCTCTGATACCACTTGTAGGTTTTTTATAGGATCCACAAGGATCTAAATAGGTACTATCAAACAACTAGAGGGGGGGTGAATAGGTGTAATACTTAAAAACTCAATTTCAGTGCAAAATAAAAACCAATGCGGAAAATAAAAACAGCACACCGAGATTTACGTGGAAACTCCAATCCAGGAGAAAAACCACGGGACCAACACGCAATAACAATCCAATAAGAATAGAAGAATAACAAGGTGATTACCGACTCCACGGACTCAAACCCCTCCTTCAGCTTCTTCGGACCTTGCGCTGACCGGTTGGATATCCACGCAATAACAATCCCTAAGAAAAGAAGAATAACAAGGTGATTACCGTCTCCACGGATTTAACCCCTCCTTCAATTTCTTGGACCTCGCGCTCCACCGTTTTGCACGCCCACTGCACACGTTCGAATCCACGAACGCCACTCGAATCCACGAGCACACGTTTCGAATCCACGAAACGCCTTTAGCACACCGAATCCACGATGCCACGTCGAATCCACGACGCAAACTCAGTCGATAAGAATATTGACTTCGATGGTGATCCTTTGCTTAGATTCTCATTGAGGAACCGTAGAAAAAATCTCTAAGCAAAGATTAGATCAATTCGACAAAAGATAGATCTTGGAAGAACCGTCGAATTGACCTAAAAGAGGCTATTAAGAAGATCGATAAAAAACCTAGCCTCTAGGGTTGCTCTCAAGTGTTTTATAAATTGATCGGCCGTAGCTCCCACGTTTTTGAGAAACCCTAAATGTCTATTTATAGTTTAGAAACCTTTGGAAAGAGATAAGAATCAAAAACATACCTTATCTGGAAATTTTCAGGACGGCGATCCGGATCGGATTTACTGCGATCCGGATCGTCGTAACGAGATTGACGATTCCAGAAAACCAAGGGTTCGGGATCCGGATTGCAAGGCCCGATCCGGATCGTTCATACAAATCAGAAAACTTAACATTCGGGATCCGGATCGAAAATTGCATGGATCCGGATCGAAGTCTTGTATGAAGCAACAACCTTCGGGATCCGGATCGTTGGCTCTGATCCGGATCCTGAACAAGTCCGAACACCAGTTTTTGATTATTATGCAATTAAAAGTTCATCCAAGTGTTTCTACACTATAAGAAAGTATTCGGATCACCACAATTATTTAGTTAAACATACCTGATCCTCTTGAATACTTTCTTCTTGAGATTGATGTAACTGATCCACAATTCTTCAACTTCAATCTTCAAGATTCAAGACACTGAGTGTCAACTTGAGCTCTTGTTGAATCTTCTCTAAGTCTTTGATTGCTGATTGACAATTTGATCCCTTTAAGACTCCGACTCAACTCACTGACTTGACTCACGAAATATGCCAATACCAAAATGCCGTAACACTTGCCTCTAACTTTACTTAGGCTATGACTAAGTCAACTTGCTATACATCTTCACTCTCGCACACAACCGCTCTAGCGCTTTCCATAATCCATCTCGGTTCTACCTTAAGGTCCACAACATATGTACAATAGACACTTTGTTCCCTAACCCCTACGAGTTTCAGTCTCAGGAAGATATGAAAAACTAAAAGATATGAAATTCAACTCAAGTACAGTGGATAAAGTAAGAGATCACTCATGTTCGGTGATATTCCCCACCTTTAGTCGACTTCGCTCGATGTAGGGCGGTATCCGTCCTCCGAAACCTCTAAGGAACTCTTCCTCTTATTGCGGTCGGCTTGAGGAAGAAGAAAGCACTCCTTTCCTCAAGCTCTTTTACTCTTCTTTCCTCTAATAGTTCTCGGTACTATTTGGCTTGAGTTTACTTTGTCTCTTGTTGCTCAAGGTTTCCTCTAGGCAAACCTAGTTCCTCTATTTATAGGTTAACCAAAATGTGTGAAGGGAGGGAAAATAGTTGACATAACCATATAGTGGATTTGACGTGGGTGGTGTGGCAGAGGTCAGGTGTGTCATACGCTAGGTCCTTTGTCCACATTCAATGAACCCCGACAATTATGGCTTGGTCCCTTCGTTTTCTTGAAATCACTAAACGGGTCATTCTCCCCCATTGAAAGGTCGGCTCCTTCCAACTCCTCTTATTAAGGGGAGTTGGCTCTCGACTAATTTGCCCCTCAAGAGTTCGACTCATCTGGATTGGTTCGATTCACTATAATCCAATCCACGGTATCATTGTGAGTGAAATTCTTTCCCGATATTTATTCAGTCGATCTCCTCTGATCGTTCAAGAGTGCTAGAAGCTGCTGATATTATTCATTTGTGAGGCTTGGGGCCATTAGGGTTAAACTCTAAGCTGAATATGCAATTTGGGCTGAATAGGCAATCACAAATGGACGAGTTGTTTGCTGTTGTGATGGCCTACCCGCTTATTCACTCCTCATGTGTTGCGCCTCTCTTTTCTCAAGATCCCGGTCCTAGTTCCCAATTTTTTGGGTAACCATACAGCTCCCAACAACTCTCTCCGTCGTGCCTAATCTTTTGACAATGTTCACACTTCTGTTTGTGGCCTTAAGTTGGTTTTGCGTTTCCTTTTCCGTTGCTGTTAGCGAAGAAGGCCGCCATATCGACTCGATCATCTTTTCCATTGGCCACCATTCGTTAACGCTCCTTGTGCGTGACTATTGAGTATGCTTTGCTCAAGGTCTGTAAAGGATCATAGTTGAGTATTTGTGAACGAACGGTGCCAAAGACCTCGGCATTGAGGCCCATGAGAAACAGGTAGAGTTTCTCTATTTCCTTCTTCTTAACGTGATCTCGGGCTGCCACGCATGTGCAAGCTGGCGTTTCGAGGTAATCATTGAGTTCATCCTATAGAGTTTTCAACTTTGTATAATAACTCGTCACCAATAAGCCCTCTTGACGAAGAAGACTAAGCATGGTTTTGAGTTGGAAAACTTTTGGAGCGTTCCTTGAGAGAAACGATCCTTCCAATCACCCCACATAGCTTTTGCATTTTCATCATAAGCAACACTCTCTTATAACGATTTGTCAATAGGATTAAAGATCCAAACAATGACCATTGAATTGCAAATCGTCTAGTAGCTTGCCTCGGGTGCATTGGTGTCCCGGCTTCTTCAATGCTCCATCAACAAATATGAGCTTATTTTTTTCCTGTAGGGTGTTCTACATTGCCCTTCCCCATGTCAAATAGTTGTCCCCAATAAAGGAGCAGGAAACCAATGGAATTCCTGGATTATCCGAGAAACTCAGCTGGTATGATGGCGGTACTTCTGCCATCGTCTTCTGATTGGCCATAGTGAGTCGAGGTCGTGAATTGAAGAAGTTGTTAGGGTTTCGTTGATATTAAAATATTTTCTTTGATACTATATAAAATTTGGTAATAAAAATAATAACGTGGCAAAGAACTTGGTGGTTGGCAGGTGAGATTCTGAATTCAAAACCTAGTTGTTTCACATTTCTAGCTAAATTTATTTCTATAAACGAAGAAGGTAGTATGTCTTTCTCTCAAAAAAAACAATAATAATAATATCTTTTCTTAAAATTATTATTAATCCAGTACAACATATATACAAGCAAAATAAGGTAAAAGAATCCTATAATTTCTTAATAGAACTGATTCCTATAATTTCTCAACAGAACCAACTGCTATCTAATTACTTTACAACTCATATGATACTCTCAACAAAAATAAATTAATGTGACAAGTAAAAAATTATAGCTATTGGATGAATAAAGTATAAGGTGTTAGGTTCACTTTAAAATGTATCAGTAGTATTGAGTGTAAAATGACCACAGTTGGTAGAGCGAGAGTGTGGGAGAGTATGAGAGCTAGAGAGAGAGAGAGAGAGAGGGAGAGAGAGGTAGAGAGAGAGAGAGGGAGAGGTAGAGAGAGACAGAGAGAGAGAGAGGTAGAGAGAGAGAGAAGTAGAGAGAGAGTCAGGTCGAGTGGTAGAGCGAGAGTGTGGGAGAGAGGTAGAGAGTGGAAGAGAGGTAGAGAGCCTGGCTGTCTGAGGGTGGAAGGTTGGACGAGGGTGACCACCCGCGCGAGGCCGGGGCGGCTCGGCAGGTCGAAGGCTCGTTCGGAGAAGGCTGGGATTCCTTACGGGTCCCGAGGTGGCCGTGGGAGGGAGTGCGAGCGCGACAACCCCTTCGCTCCTGCCCCGAGGGCCCCCATCTGGACGCGTCGCCTCTGGGCAGCCCGTTCCCCCTTCCGGCACGATGTTGATGGTGTGGCGCGCCCGAGGACCCCTGGCGGTACTGCTTCACGGGCTCACCTCCCCGGTCACGCCAACTGCCAGCTTCGGGCTTCCCACCTCTCTGCGGGGGATCGTCGAAGGGACCCAAGGGGGCGACGTGGTACGGCAGATTCCCGCGTCCGACCTCCCGCCCCCCCCGTCGAACTCAGTAGATTTGACGATGACGGCGACCGAAGTGATGGATTCCCGGGCACCTGGCAGCGCCCCGCGCCTTGTGCCCCATCGCCTCCCGCCTCGGGTGACCTGGGCGGACGACCTTGGTAACCCGCTTTGCACCCTTCTGGTGCCCGCGCCTAGGGGGCCTCCCCTTGCACCCCCTGCACCCCCTGCGCCCTGCCTGCTGGGTCGTGTCGCTTGCCGCATCCCACCTCGGCGCACGCAACCCCCCCCCCCCCCCCCCCCGCCCCCTCCCCCCCTTCACCACTCCTATAAAGATGCCCTCCTCCATCCACTGTCTTCTTCAGAGCTGCCTTCTGCTCATCGCTCTCGGAGACACCCCCAGACCTCGCCTCCACTCCGGCACATTCGCAGCGGCCCCTCCCCCAAGATGTGCTTTCGGTGTCTTGCCGGGGACCACCTGATCAGTAGCTGCCGCGACCCCATCCGTTGCAAGGTGTGTCTCCGCACCGGCCACAGGGCAGGCTCCCGTCACTGCCATCTGCATCGCCGACCGCACCCCGCCATGCAGAGAGGAAACGCCTTCCGCCCTGACGTCATGAAGGTCTTCGTCCCGCTGACCGAAGGGTTCCGTATTCGCCAAAACCAACGGCGCAATGCCGTCCTGGCGGATGTGGTGGGGCGGTCGAACCTGGGGGTCTTCCCAAGGGGCACCATCGCCGCCGACTTGGCGGCGCGCTACGGCGGCCTCCCCGTCGACTTTCATGCTGCGCGCTACCTGGAGCGCGACTACGTCGTCCTACTTCCCGAGTGGGTCCGCCCCGAGGACGTCGTCGGCCACGGCCTGTTAAATCTCCGCCACTGCCGCCTCCAGTGCTACCCGTGGGAGCAACAATACGGCGCCACCCCCTCCAAGCTCACCTACAAGGCATGGATCAAGATCGGCGACCTCCCCTTTGAGTGCTGGTCGGAGGACCGGGTCAGGGCCATCGTCGGCTGCTTTGGCAGGTTCATCAAGGCTGAAGAGAGCAGCCTCAACATGGTCGACCTAATGGGGTTCCGGTGCCTCGTGGTGGTTGACGACCTTCCCGACATCCCGGAGGTGCTCTCCATCTCTGTGGGAGACCTTGTCGTCTCCTCGACGGTCAGGATCGAGCGCACCGCCCCCTTTGGCGGAGACGACCGCGGCACGCCCCATGCGGGCGGGGGTCCCAGTGAGGGCGGCGACCAGACGGACCCCCAAGGGACCCGGCTCGCCAGGAGGGTGGCCACTGTGGGCCTAGGCGGGGGCAGCGACGACTCCAGAGACGCCACGCGCGATGGGCCGAGCTACCCCGACGAGTCCTCTGCGGTCCATGATAGGAGGCGCCGCCGAGCCCTGCCCCTGGCGCGCCATCCGGTGAGTGCCCCCCCCCCCCCCCCCCCCCGCCCGTCACCGTTGAAACCGGTGGCCTCCGGTGCCGCCCCTGCCGTCGGGCCAACGGTCGTTACCACCGCTCGATCCTCGCTTTGCCCTGTGGTCCACCGCTGCGCCGCCGCCAGTATTCCTCGAGCCGCGCTCCCAACGGTCATGTGCGGAGATCTGGTGGTGACCAGCCGGACTATCGACCTCGGGGCCAGCCCCCCGCCACCTTCGGATTTTTTCTCTGTTTCTACCTGCGCCCTCGGCTTTTGGGCGATTTCCTGCACAGGGAGGTCCTCTCTCCATGATGTCACCTCCCTCTTTACTGCGAAGCTTTTGATCATTTGCTTTTCCCCTCTGCTCCCTCGAGCCCTGCGCACGCCGCCCGGGCCCATCCTCCTGCCGCCTATGCCTACGGATGGTCCCCGCCCTCCCTGCTCTGGACCTGTGTCGGCCTGGCGGCACACTGCGGGCCCGCTCGCCCCTGGGGCCCCCCTGCGGGCCCGCACCATTCCCTTGGCGGGCCCGTGGGGCTGCTCTGCCCTGGTGGCCAGCCCTTGGACCCACCCGGCCCCCGTGGCCCACCCGCGGGCCCCCACGCCCCCCACCCCTACGGCCCACCCGCGGGTCTGCCCAGCCACCGCGGCCCAACCGCGGGCCCCCCTTCCCCCACCCCCCGCGGCCCACCCGCGGGCCCGCACGGCCACCGTAGCCCTGCCGAGGGCCAGCCCCGACCCCGCGGCCCACCCGCGGGACCGCCCAGTCCCCGCGGCCCACCCGCGGTTCCGCCCAGTCCCCGCGGCCCCCCCGCGGGTCCGCCAAGTCCCCGAGGCCCACCCGCGGGTCCGCCCCACCTTTGGAGCCCAGCAACGGACCCACGCCCAACCCGCGGCCCACCCGCGGGACCTCGGCCCACCCGCGGCCTACCCACGGGGCGGGCGCAGCCCCGTGACACCGTCGCGGGACCGCCCCGTCCCCGCGGCCCGCCCGCCGGTCCCCGTGGTCGCTGAGCTCGCGGGTCGCCGCCAGACCGGGCACCTACTACTTCCTCCTGCCCTGCTGCGGGCCCCCCCGACCACAGGGCGAGCCCGGCTCCCGTGACCACATACCCGCGGGAACGCCACGACCCTGCGGCTCAACGTCGGGCCTTCCTTGCCACCTCGGGAACACCGATTGGAGCGACACCGCAGCCTCCCTGGCCGCTCGCGCCCTGTGCTGCTCCCGGCGAAGCGGGACTGCCGGAGCTCCGGCAGCTCGGGCTAACGCCGCGGGCCATCATGGCCCCGGGGGCGCCTGGGAGCGATCTCTGCCGCCCCACCGAGGCACCACCGCCGGACCTCTTCAGTGCAGCCGCGACCTACTCCGGCCCCGCCTCGCCAGTGATCAGGCGCAGTCCTCGACTCGCAAAGAATGTGGGCACACAAGCCCTGGATCGCGCCATGGCACGCAAGTCGCTGCTACTGGGCGATGGGGAGCCTGCCTCCCCGCCTCTCGGCCCTGTCGATTCGCCGGACCTCCAGATGCTCATCCTAAAGACCGCAAAGCTCGGCATCAAGCTCAGTGACGGGGACGCCGCCTCGCTCCTGGGCTTCGTCGGGCTTGCGCTTTGATCTGTCCGCGGCTCGGGCACTTTGTCCCGGTGTCTTGTTTTCTTTATGTTACAATTATGCTCTTGGAATGTAAGAGGACTTAACAGTCCTGCTAAGCGTGCTGTAGTGAAATCAGTTGTTAGTCTTCTTAAAGTATCCGTTCTCTGCTTTCAAGAAACCAAAGTGAGCTCACTTTCGCGCGCTTTCCTTCGTTCATTTGCTGGGCCCCGTTTTGACAAGTGCCACTTCGTCCCTGCCGTGGGGGCTTCCGGCGGTGTGGCAACCTGCTGGAGCTCAAAGCACTTCACCTGCTCCGAAGTATTAGTGCGGGACCACTCTCTTACCCTCCGCCTATTGAATACCACCTGCGGCTCCTTCTTCTTTCTTACCAACGTTTATGGGCCACCGACCTGGGTTGGCAAGGAAGAGTTTTGTCGGGAATTGATCGCACTTAAGCCCTCCTGCCCCGGGGCCTGGGCAGTCTGCGGGGACTTCAATCTTACCCGTTCCTCAGACGAGAGGCAGGGGCGTAGCTGGAGCAACCGCCTTATGGCCTTATTCTCCTCCACGATCAACGAGCTGGAGCTGCTTGACCTCCCTATGCTGAACCAAAGCTATACTTGGTCCAACATGCATAGCCCGCCTTCCCTCGCAAAGCTGGACCGCTTCCTTATTTCCACGGACTGGGACTCGGCATTCCCCCTCTCGTCCGTTACGGCGCTCCCGCGGATTATCTCCGACCACTCCCCCATCCTTCTGAGAACCCAGACGAACCACACTCCCTGCCCCTTCAGATTCGAGAAGGTCTGGCTTACCAGGACTGACTTTGTATCGCTGGTGCCGATCTGGTGGCAGGAAATCGAGAACAAGCAAGGAAGACAGGGGAGCATCCTCACCTTCACGGCAAAACTCAGACACTGCCGCAAGCGCATCAGGGAGTGGCGGACCAACAACTTCTACAGCATCCGTCAAACCAAGCAAGCGACCGCGGAGGAGCTTCAGAGGCTAGACATCATTGAGGAAGTACAGTGCCTATCCCCCAGCGAGTCAGCGCGCAGGGCGGAGTTGAGGCACCAGTTGGGGGCCATCATCGCGGATGAAGAGATTCTCTGGAAAACCAGATCCAAGCAGCATTGGCTTAAAGAAGGGGACGGGAACACTAAATTCTTCCATGCTATGGCCAATGGCCGACATCGCGCCAACCGGATCGGGACCGTCCAGGATGAGGGAATCACGCTGGAAAGGGAAGGCGACAAATGCAACTGCTTCTACCTGAAATTCAAGGACCGCTTTGCGCCTGACCTTCTTCCCCATCCCGCTTGTGGGGACTGGAGCGACCTCTTCCCTGACAAGACTGCGTTGAGCTCCGCTGACCTCACCGCCCCCTTCACCATTGAGGAAATTAAAAGAGCGACGTTCCAAATGTCAGGGGACAAGGCGCCTGGGCCGGACGGCTTCAGCCTGGTCTTCGACCAGAAGTTTTGGGACGTCATCAAGGGTGATCTCTCCAAGATCTTCGACGATCTCTTTGAGGGTACACTGAATACGGGCCCCATCGACTACACGCACATCTGTCTAATCCCGAAATCCGAAGGGGCGTGCAAGGCCAGCGACTATCGACCAATCAGTCTGCTTAACTGCGTCCAGAAGATTATCTCTAAGGTGCTCACCAACAGACTTCTCGCTGAATTGGACCAGATCATCTCACCGACCCAGAGTGCCTTCTTAAAAGGCAGATTCATCCTAGACTCCTTCGTCACGACCAGCGAACTTGTCAGTTGGGGATCTGCCAAGCAGCTCGACTGTGTGGGAGTAAAGGCGGACTTTGAGAAGGCGTTTGATAACGTTAGCTGGAGCTTCCTCAGACACATCCTCCACTGCCTTGGTGCCAACCAGAAATGGTGCGGGTGGATCGACCAATGCACCACCAACGGGAAAGTGGCCATCCTCGTGAATGGCAGCGCCTCCAAATGGTTCAAGATGAAGAGGGGGCTCCGTCAGGGCGACCCGCTTTCACCGTTCCTCTATCTCCTGGTGGCTGAAGGCTTGGCGCGCATGACGAGCAGAGCCGTCCAGAACAACCTGATTAACGGAGTTGGACCCTCAAGGGACTCGAAAACCACCCTTATCCAATTCGCAGACGACACAATCTTCTTCTGCCAAGCCAAGCCCAGACAGGTTCGAAACCTCCGCTTTATGTGGAAGGTCTACGAATGGGCATCCGGACTAAAAATCAACACGGCTAAATCATGTTACGGCATTTTGGTATTGGCATATTTCGTGAGTCAAGTCAGTGAGTTGAGTCGGAGTCTTAAAGGGATCAAATTGTCAATCAGCAATCAAAGACTTAGAGAAGATTCAACAAGAGCTCAAGTTGACACTCAGTGTCTTGAATCTTGAAGATTGAAGTTGAAGAATTGTGGATCAGTTACATCAATCTCAAGAAGAAAGTATTCAAAAGGATCAGGTATGGTTAACTAAATAATTTTGGTGATCCGAATACTTTCTTATAGTATAGAAACACTTGGAAGAATTTTTAATTTCATAATAATCAAAAACTGGTGTTCGGACATGTTCAGGATCCGGATCAGGGCCAACGATCCGGATCCCGAAGGTTGTTGCTTCATACAAGACTTCGATCCGGATCCATGCAATTTCCGATCCGGATCCCGAATGTTAAGTTTTCTGATTTGTATGAACGATCCGGATCGGGCAATGCGATCCGGATCCCGAACCCTTGGTTTTCTGGAATCGTCAATCTCGTTACGACGATCCGGATCGCAGTAAATCCGATCCGGATCGCCGTCCTGAAAATTTCCAGATAAGGTAAGTTTTTGATTCTTATCTCTTTCCAAAGGTTTCTAAACTATAAATAGACACTTAGGGTTTCTCAAAAACGTGGGAGCTACGGCCGATCAATTTATAAAACACTTGAGAGCAACCCTAGAGGCTAGGTTTTTATCGATCTTCTTCATAGCCTCTTTTAGGTCAATTCGATGGTTCTTTCAAGAACATATCTTTTGTCGAATTGATCTAATCTTTGCTTAGAGATTTCTTCTACGGTTCCTCAATGAGAATCTAAGCAGAGGATCACCATCGAAGTCAATATTCTTATCGACTGAGTTTGCGTCGTGGATTCGACGTGGCATCGTGGATTCGGTGTGCTAAAGGCGTTTCGTGGATTCGAAGCGTGCGTTCGTGGATTCGAACGTGAGCAGTGGACGGGCAAAACGGTGGAGCGCGAGGTCCAAGAAATTGAAGGAGGGGTTAAATCCGTGGAGACGGTAATCACCTTGTTATTCTTCTTTTCTTAGGGATTGTTATTGCGTGGATATCCAACCGGTCAGCGCAAGGTCCGAAGAAGCTGAAGGAGGGGTTTGAGTCCGTGGAGTCGGTAATCACCTTGTTATTCTTCTATTCTTAGTGGATTGTTATTGCGTGTTGGTCCCGTGGTTTTTCTCCTGGATTGGAGTTTCCACGTATATCTCGGTGTGCTATTTTTATTTTCCGCATTGTTTTTATTTTGCACTGAGATTGAGTTTTTAAGTATTACACCTATTCACCCCCCCCTCTAGTTGTTTGATAGTACCTATTTAGATCCTTTGGGATTCATAACTCTACAATTGGTATCAGAGCGGGTTTTAGGTTTATCTATCATGTTGGGTGAAAGTGGTAATATTTATAGACCTCCTCTTTTTGATGGGACTAATTATGCTTATTGGAAAGTGCGCATGAGAGCTTTTCTCATCGCAATTGATGAGCGAGTATGGCAATCCGTGGAATGCGGTTGGGTGCATCCTGTTGAGGAAGTAGGAAATTCTACTACCCCAAAACCTCGCTCTAGATGGTCCAAAGAGGAATTTGAAAGATCTTCTTACAATGGGAAAGGTATGAACGCTTTATTTAATTCTCTTTCCTCGACTGAGTTCACAAGAATTTCCGCGTGTGAAACCGCGAAGGAAATTTGGGATATTCTCAAAATTACACATGAGGGTACTAATCTTGTAAAAATTCAAAAGCTCCAGATGCTTACAAGTCAATTTGACTCTATTCATATGGAAGAGCATGAATTGTTTACAGATTATTACACTAGACTTCAAGATGTAATAAATACATGTGCTAATTTAGGAGAAAAGATCCCGGAGTCGAAAATTGTAAGAAAGATACTTCGGACTCTTCCGGAACGGTTTAGGGCAAAGGTTACCGCCATTGAAACCGTTAGTCATCCGGATGAGATGAGTGTAGAGGAATTAGTAGGTGCTTTGCAAACTTATGAAATGACTTTTCCTACTAATCAAGTTTCTTCCAAGTCTTCTTCTAAGCTTACAGGTATTGCATTCAAATCCACAAAGGAAGAAGATAGCGAATCAAGTTCCGACGATGAAATCTCTTTTGCCGATTTTGAAGAACAATTGGCGCGGATCACAAAGAAATTTCGTCGGAAATTTTGGAAGAATCGAACCGATGGATCTTCATCCACGAAACCATCTAAAGGATCATCGGGTTCTAAATCCTCTAACCTCAAATTCCTGGCAAAACCTTCTAAGGAAAAAGATGAATTCGAAGGGGAAATCCGATGTTATAGATGCAAAGGCTACGGCCATATTTCAACGGATTGTCCTACTCCGAAATTATATAAAAAGAAGGCTTTGCAAGCGAAAACTTGGGACGATTCTACCTCTAATGAATCGACCTCAAGTAAAGAGGAAAAAGTCGTTGCCTTACACGCCTCTCAAATTCCCTCCTCTAATGTTTGTTTATCATCTTTAGTCACTGACTCTACTCCTTTGATTGTGTATGAAACATCAACAACCGGCGGAGAGTCATCAAGTGAGGGGGAGTCGGACGAAGAAGAACTCGTTGAGGCATATCAACAACTTCTTACGGAATCTAAGAAGATGGCCAAACATATCAAGAAGTTGAGAAAGCAACGACTTGAAGATCAAGACGAGAATCATGCTTTAAAGATAAAACTTCATGATCTCGAGGAGGAACGAGAACGTTTATTGGAAAACAATAAAATCCTCCAAGAAGAGCGAAACCAATCAGAGACAAACGCTAAATCATATATGGACAAGATTGGTTTTCTAGAAAAACAGTTTGAGGATATTCATGTCACCAATCAAGCTTTGACCAAGCAAGTTCATCAACTTAAATCCGACATACAAAGGATTTCAACCGATTCCAAGAAACTTGAGTGTATGTCCGGTTTAGGTCAAACAAGCAAGGTTGGTTTGGGATTCAAAAAGAACCAAACTGTGAAGGCTTCAAGTTCCACAACTAAATTGAAAGGAAGAACTTGTCACCTATGTGGACTTGAAGGTCATTTGGTGAAGAATTGCCCGAAAAAGAGAAAGAAGAATTCTTCGGCAACTTCATCTACGGAGCGAACTCAACGGAATCAAAAGACACATCAAGTCAAAGGAGTTCACTCAACCCACCAAAGGTCCGAGCCACAACATCAATCATTCAAGTGGATCACTGCGAGGCAAAGACCTAAGGTGGACCAACAGTCAAAGCGGACAACCCCCGGCCACAACGAATCAAGACAACCCAAAATCCAGCGATTTTGGATTCGGAAAGGTGATATCTTTCCTTGTCTTAAGTTCTAAATAGCTTATGACTGTATGTAATGCTTTGATTGGTTTTCCTTTCATATTTTTCTTAATCTTTGCATTACATGTTTTTCAATGCTCTTCGTTTTTATACTTTGTTTTTGAACAAAAGGGTTTTTACTGAACAAGTGCATTGAATAAAAAAGGGCTTCACTTTTATTCACTCCAAATTAATTTTATTTGGATTATCAACTTTACTCCTTAATCATAATCTTGAAGATACTTCATTATAGGAGTTTTTGATATTATAAGCATCAAATTTTAGAAATCATGTGTGATCTTTAGATGCTTAATCTATCTCGGTTGTGTGAATTCATTGTGATAAACGTGAGACAACCGATTGATTGAAATTTGGGATTTAATTCTTTCACGTAAGAGATTGTTTTCTTACAAGGGTAAATATATGATTTTTTAAAAGATGTGGAAAGAGTTACATCCGAAAGGAGTGTGAAAACTACCACCACATGTAGGAAAGAGCTGCCACCCCGGTCGTCCGGTTTGTGTGTGAAGCTACCACATGTTATGGATGCTTGATAGTATTTCATGAGAAAATCTTTAGTTGAAGCATTTGGAGATTAATATGCAAAACTCTTATATTTTGAACAGTCTCCTGGTTGGTATAAGGTGGGATAGTTGAAAGATGCTCAAAGAGCCACCCTTAGGTATTTTAGTGATTATCTCAATTTGAAAGGGTAGAATTCAAGATTGATGTCGTTTGGAAATCTCCGTATGTCATCTTTGTAAATCCGTTACATCTTGATAGACTTTGGATCTCAAGATTATTTTTGATGACTTGTGTTTGATGAATATAACATGAAAAACGGTTTATAATGTTTTACCTTTATTTTTCATGATTTTGGAGTAAATCTTTTTAATTTTGTGAAATTAATTGGATTGAATGACATCTATGTGAATTCACTGTTTAAAGCACTTAAATTGATTTCTTGATGGAATACAAATCGGTATTTGAAGAGTTCCTAAAATTTGGATTTGTTTCAAGAAATTTTTGCTTTTTGGCTCTGTTGTTCCGGTACCTGCTTTTTAGTACCTGAAAATTCAATCCGGATTAGAAAATCCAATTCGGATCCCGAATGTGATGTTTTCTGGTTTTTCACTTGCGTACCGGTACTACATTTTTAGTACCGGAACTACATTGCGGATCCGGATCCCCCTGCCTGACAATCCGGATCCCGAACAATGGTTTTTCGGCTTTTACACTGCGTACCGGTACGCGGCTTCTGGTACCGGTACGCGATCTGGGATTCCTTATATTCCGAGACTACATTGTTTTTATTTCATCTCTCCCACTTCAAAACCCTCCCTTTCTCTCTCTAAAACATCTCTAAGGGGTTTTTCATCAAGATCAAGTGATTTGTTGCTTTGAGTTGTAAGTTTCTTCATTAATCTTGCTTACTTTTGTTTCAAAACCCTAGTTTTTAAGTTTTGATGTTTTATTTTGGGATTTTTGAGTTGATCCTTACTCCAAATGAAATCTCTTGCTTAAATCACTCTTAATTCATGTTTAGAACATATATGGTTGCTTTCTATCTAATTAGATTCATGTTTCCATGCTTTTTTTTGATTGAATCTAACATTTTCATATGTTCCTAGCATAAAAGAAATTGAGAATTAGGGCTTTTAATGTAAATGATCTTTAGATGATGAATCATCAATTGTGACATGTTTGGAATGTTTCTTAGACATGTTTAAGCCTTCCTATACGATCAAATCATACTGCATTGTGTTCTTTGTAGGAAATGGCATTTTCATGGCTTCTTGCACTAGTGGTTTTGATGGCCACTGGAAGTGGACGTGGTCGCGGTTCTGGAAAGAAAAAGGCTACCAAGCGATCACGCAACGAGGATTCAACTAGCTCAGATTCTGAACATTCCTCAGAATATGAAGAGGAATCAGTTCAAGGAAAGGGGAAAGCACCTTTGGCTTCAAGGAAAAAGAAGGGTGCGGATTCTCCTCCGCGTAGAAGTACCGGTGGACCGGTAATACGCGAGCGCTCTCAACGGAGATCAAATGTTGATGAAAGTGAACCGCATGTGAGTGCAAAATGCCGTGCCAGATTTGCGAACCGCACATGCATTGGAGAGCGACACGTGAACTTTAACGAGCTATGTCGTGAGGTGCCAGACTTTGCAAGGCTTTTGGAACGAAGCCATATTCGGCCACTTGGCAGAGTTCAACCTAAGATGGGCTTTTGTGTGGAGATCATCAGGGAGTTCTACATGCGAGGTAACATACTTCAAAAAGACCATGAAACCGGAGCTTTCATCTTTGAAACAACAGTTAGAGACGTCAAGTTTGACATTACTCCAGCAGTAATTGGTGCAAACCTTGGATTAGCTGTTGACACTTCTGGTCTTTATTTCACTGAGGGTAATTTCCAACATGATACCCATTGGGATATGGTTGTGGACTCTATTTGCAAGACAGGGACGAACACGAACAGATCATATGTTGAATCAAAGGACCTAAAACCAGAGTATCATATTTTGTCCTTAATTGTATGCTACAACCTATTGCCCACACTGGGGACCAAAAGGATTCGATGGGATCGATTGTTACTTCTCTTTTTCCTCGGTCACCCAGAAAGTGCTAATGGAATTAACACCAACATTCCATTTCTCATTTGGCAGCAAATGGTACATGTCATTGAAGGATCAAGGCAACGTGACCTTCTACCGTACCCAATCTTGATTACTAGTATTCTGGAAGATCACGGAGTTGACATTTCTTGTGCCAAATATGATTATGGCTTGGGGGCAATTGATGGAATCACTTTAGCCAAGTCAATCAGTACTTTGAAGACATTTGGGCATACAAAAGCCTATGCAAGTGAAGCGACAGTGAGTGCACCACCTCGTCAAGAATCTCCTGAACCAGATGAGGTCATAACTCTTCAAACCTTGCATCGGGATGTTCGTTCATTAAAGCAAAGGATGGAGCAAAGGATGGAGCAAGGCTTCAAGAAACTTGAGGATGGTTTAAAGAAAATCTTCGATATCCTTGGGTGCAAACATGATGATGTGGTCACTGGAGCAACTGCACCGAGTACATCACATGGTCCAACATCACATGATGATGATGATGATGATTCAAATGAGGATGAGTGATCTCTTTTCCTTCTTGTTTTTGGTTTTCAGTTTCCTTTCACGTTGTGATGAACAAGAACTCTAATCGTCTTGTAACTAAGAACTTATCCTCCTAGTATTTTTACTTTTTGTTTATATTAACTGTTTGACAATTTGTGACAAAAAGGGGGAGAACGGAAATAACGGAAATGATGGACATATCATAAAAGGGGGAGACAGAAAATGATGATCGTACCACAAAGGGGGAGAACATAGATGCTCAAGAACATGGAGAACATGTTAGAGATGCTCAAGATAGGGGGAGACAAAGAAAGGTTGAAAGAGCTGGGAAAAACAAAAGAACCAAAAGGATGAATCAAATGTAGGATTTTAATTTCTAACGACTGACGTTTGATTTTGTTTGGAGTTTTGTTTTGCAGGAATTACATCACTTTAAGACTCCAAGTCCTAAGTCATAGAGTATGTTCTAGGACTGTTTGGTTCAAATATAATTTTGTATTTATTGGATCTTTCACGCAAAGAAAATCAATGTTTTGGTGATAACATTGAATTTCGATTTTTGGTTTAAGATAAGTGACTTGAGCGCTTTTATGTATTTTTGGGTTTTGTCACGAAATTGCCAAAGGGGGAGATTGTTACGGCATTTTGGTATTGGCATATTTCGTGAGTCAAGTCAGTGAGTTGAGTCGGAGTCTTAAAGGGATCAAATTGTCAATCAGCAATCAAAGACTTAGAGAAGATTCAACAAGAGCTCAAGTTGACACTCAGTGTCTTGAATCTTGAAGATTGAAGTTGAAGAATTGTGGATCAGTTACATCAATCTCAAGAAGAAAGTATTCAAAAGGATCAGGTATGGTTAACTAAATAATTTTGGTGATCCGAATACTTTCTTATAGTATAGAAACACTTGGAAGAATTTTTAATTTCATAATAATCAAAAACTGGTGTTCGGACATGTTCAGGATCCGGATCAGGGCCAACGATCCGGATCCCGAAGGTTGTTGCTTCATACAAGACTTCGATCCGGATCCATGCAATTTCCGATCCGGATCCCGAATGTTAAGTTTTCTGATTTGTATGAACGATCCGGATCGGGCAATGCGATCCGGATCCCGAACCCTTGGTTTTCTGGAATCGTCAATCTCGTTACGACGATCCGGATCGCAGTTGTTACGGAATTTGAGTTGGCGTAGTTTCGTGAAAGTTTCAAGTCCTGAAGATTGAAGGTGAAGAAAAGTTGAATCATTTAACTCAATCTCAAGAAAGAAGAATTCAAAAGGATCAGGTATGTTTAACTAAAGAATTTGTGTGATCCGAATACTTCTTGTAGTGTAGAAACACTTGGAAGAATCTTTCATTGCATAAAAATCAAAAACTGGACTTGGGACATGTTCAGGATCCGGATCAGGTTGTTCGATCCGGATCCCGAAGGTGGTTCGTTCATACATCGTCGCAATCCGGATCGTAGTCTCTTGATCCGGATCCCGAACGTTGATGTTTGGTGAACTGTATGAACGATCCGGATCGTAGTCACATGATCCGGATCCCGAACCTTCGTTTTTCTGGAATTGGCTGTTTTGTTATGACGATCCGGATCCTAGTTATCACGATCCGGATCGCCGTCCGTAAAAATCCAGAAATGGCAGGTTTTTGATTCTTATCTCCTTCCTAGGGTTTCTAACCTATAAATACACCCTATGACTCCTTTTCTAGGGTGAATCCACATAGCCGTCATTTTCATATATCATCATATACGGCTATAGATCCACATATAGAGAAGAAAGGAAATCATTAGGGAATACTCTATGTTTCTTCATCTATATTGATTAGTTTGATTCTAGGTTTTCATACTCACATCTTGAGTTGAATCAAACTAATGAATACTTAGATGGTATTTCCGATCTATCTTTGATCTAAGTATTCGGCGGATCATCACCACCCAAAAACAACGATTTACCCTAAAAATCGGCGCGTGGATTCGCGTGTCCTTGTGGATTCAAGGTTCAATCGCTCTCGTGGATTCGGAGCGAGGTACGTTCGTGGATTCGAACGGTGCTATTGGGTGAAGACCGTGGATTCGGTCGGACGTCGTGGATTCGACGTTGGACGCCGTGGATTCGGCGTTGGGCGCAGATCGTGGATTCGAGAAGCGTCTGGAGCGAGCGGAGAAGATCCTCTAGGAGCGTATGGAAAAGGTTGAGTCGTAAGTGTGTACGGTAAATCACCTTGTACGTGTTTTAATTCTAGTGGATTTCTGCCGTGTTATCGGTCCCGTGGTTTTTTACTCCGGTGATGGAGTTTTCCACGTAAAAATCTTGCGTGTTATTTTATTTTCCGCATTGGGTTTTATCGCAACGATTTTTGGAGTGTTTATACGTTTACACCTATTCACCCCCCTCTAGGTGTTTCTTCCCCTATTTAGATCCGTATTATATACGACCCAACAAGTGGTATCAGAGAGGAAATAGGGTTGTGAACAATGGTTGAAGGTGGAAACATCAATCGACCCCCTTTCTTTGATGGAACAAATTATGCGTACTGGAAAGTACGGATGAAAGCCTTTTTATCATCCATCGACGAAAGGGTGTGGCATTCAATTGAATCAGGATGGTCTAATCCAACTGAACTTATCTCTGATGTTCACACCTTAAAACCTAGGTCGAAATGGACCAAGGAAGAGTTTGAGTTATCTTCTTACAATGGCAAGGGAATTAATGCTATTTTTAATGCCTTATCTCAAACTGAATTCTCTCGCGTCTCGGCATGTGAGACTGCGAAAGAAATCTGGGATGTTCTCCAGGTTACACATGAGGGAACTAACCTCGTGAAGATTCAGAAACTGCAGATGCTTACGAGCAAGTTTGACTCTATTTTGATGGCAGAAAATGAATCTTTCACGGACTACTATACACGATTGCAAGACATCGTAAACTCATGTGCTAATCTGGGAGAGAAGATTCCAGAATTTAAGATTGTAAGAAAAATCTTAAGAACTCTTCCTGAACGATTTCGCCCAAAGGTTACTGCCATTGAAACTATTAAACACCCGGACGAAATACGTGTAGAAGAATTAGTTGGTTCATTACAAACATATGAAATGACTTTTAATACTAACAATTCTTCTGGAAAAGCATCCACTTCTAAGTCTTCAGGTTATGCGTTGAAAACAACTAAGGAAGAAGACGCGGATACATCCTCCTCGGACGATGACGAGAACCTTTCTATGGAGGAATTTGAGAAGCAGCTCGCTCTCTTGACAAGGAATTTTCGCCGCAACTTTCGAAGGGGTAATTCAAGCAAATCTCCATCCTTCAGAAAGTGGAACAAAGGCAAGGGTACTCCAAGTCACAAGTCAAGAAAGCAGGAGAACTTCTCAAAGGATAAGAAAAGGTCAGAAGGACAACTGCAATGCTTCAAATGTCGAGGCTACGGCCACATTGCAACGGAGTGTCCTAACAAGTATCCGGCAAAGAAGAAGGCGATGCAAGTCGTCACTTGGGATGACAACTCAACGTCAAATGAGTCGTCTTCAAGTGATGAAGAAAAGAGCTCCACCGCATTCCACGCGTCCGTATCTTCACCCTTCATGTGCTTTATGGCAAATACATCCGAGTCGTTGTCCAACTCCACTGTTGAAAAGAACGCAACGGACAATGAATCAGATGATTCGGAAGGTGAAGATTTTGCTCTAGCCTACCACAGACTTTTGAGGGACTCAAAGAAAGTGGCTAAGCAAAACAAGAGTTTGAGAGGGAGATTGCATGATCTCGAAGAAGAAGCAAAAAGAGCGACTTCTCTCTCAAACGCTCTTGAAGTGGAAAGGGAAAACCTGATAAAAGAAAATGCTTCCCTTCAAGAGTCCAATGAGCAACTTGAAAAGGAACATACAAATCTGGTGGATAACGCGAATCACTTTTCAAAGCTCTACAACGAGGCTCGACAGGATAACCTGGAAATGACAAAGACCATTTTCCAACTCAAGAATGACTTACAGCGATTCTCTTCAGGAAGGAGTAAGTTGGATAGACTTCTTGGTCTTGGTCAATCAAATAGGTTCGGCCTCGGATACACTCAAACTGGAAACAGTCCAAGTTTGAGTGGGACAGTTTTTGTGCCTCAGTCGGTATCTCCTCCTCCGACACCGGAATTCAAGACAAACAACGACAACAAACCTACTTCATCCTCTTTGGGATCGTCAAGATCTAAGGTATGTTTTCGTTGTGGTGTTTCAGGGCACATAAGAAGATATTGCAAGACGGAAGTCGAACGCTCATCTCAAGCACCTCTTGCATCAACTACCAAAAAGGCTCCTTTCCGGAAATCAAAGCAAAATTTTTCAAATGAAAAGAGACTTGGTAGTTCACCGCGCAAGACGACTTCATCAAGGAGCAACAATCGTTTTAACAAGACGCTTTCACCTAGGCACAAAACTTCACGACCATTACAGACGCATTCCAAAAAGGTTTGGGTGCGCAAAGGTGAAATTTTCCCTTGTCTTGTTTCCAATATTTCCTTGCATGCATATGATAGCTCGTCTTGGTATCTGGATAGCGGGTGTTCCCGTCACATGACCGGTGACAAAAATAGTTTTCAAAATCTTGAGAAAATCTCCGGAGGACACGTTGTTTTCGGAGACGGTCGATCTTCCAAAATTGTTGGAAAAGGGACGGTAGCTATTCCAGATGGCCCGATTTTGAAAAACGTCTTATTTGTTGATGGCCTTAAGACTAACCTCATAAGCATAAGTCAACTTTGCGACAATGGTTTCTCAGTTAATTTTTTCATCGGTTGAATGCGTTGTAACTGATAAGGACCATGCTTTCTTTCTAAAAGGGGTTAGATCTGAAAACAATTGTTATGTTGTTCCTAATAAATTTTCTGAAAATTGTAACTTAGCCGCTTTGAATAATGAAACTCTTTGGCATGAAAGGCTAGGTCACTTAAATTTTAAGGAACTTACTAGAATTTCAAACAAGGACGTGGTCAAGGGGATTCCAAAGCTTTTATTTAAACAAAACGTTGTGTGTGGTGGTTGCCAAAAGGGAAAACAGTCTAGGACTGCACACAAGAACTTGAACCACGTTGGTACAAAACGGCCCTTGGAACTTTTGCACATGGACTTAATGGGGCCGACCCGTCAACCATCTTTGGGAGGTAAATGGTACATCTTTTTATTGGTTGATGATTTCTCTCGGTTTTCTTGGGTAGCATTTTTGAGAGAGAAAGCTGATACGTTTGACTCTTTTCATGAGATTTGCCATCGTATTATGATTGAAAAGAATGAAAAGATCATTCGTGTTAGAAGTGATAGGGGTGGAGAATTCATAAATTCAAAATTCATTGACTTTTGTACTTCAAATGGCATTAAGCATGAATTCTCGGCACCCTATACACCTCAGCAGAATGGTGTTGTTGAGCGCAAAAACAGGGTTGTTCAAGAGATGGCGCGTGTGATGCTTCATAGCCGGAAATTACCGCTACATTTTTGGGCTGAAGCTGTGAACACCGCTGTCTATGTCATTAACAGAGTGTATTTGCGCCCAGGAACCTTGAATACACCATATGAGCTGTGGTTTAGTAGAAAACCGGATATCAAGTACTTTCGTATCTTCGGGAGTCAATGTTACATCTTACGTGACCGTGAAAATCTTGGAAAGTTCGACTCTCGAAGTGATGAAGGGATCTTTTTGGGTTATTCTACGAATAGCAGAGCATATCGAGTATTTAACATTGAATCTAAGACGATCGTAGAATCTATAAATGTTAAAGTAGATGAAGCTTCTCATTTTGAATCTGAAAAATCTACCCTCGATATCTCTCTAGATGATGATTCTCCTGCTAGTGCATCTTCTCATAATAATACTTCCAATATTAATGATGCATCTAATGGTTCTTCTAGTTTATCTGATGTGCAGGAATCATCTCGTGTACCTCCGAGTACTCCGTTTCAACAAACGCTACGAATCTCCAAGGATCATCCGGAATCGAACATCATTGGAGATCCACAAGAAGGAGTTAGAACTCGAAGGAAGTTGGTTTGAGGATTTGCTTGCTACGTATCTTTAATCGAACCAAAGACAATAGATGAAGCTCTTCAGGATGACTACTGGATTAAAGCGATGCAGGAAGAGCTCCATCAATTTGAGCGAAACAAAGTCTGGGAATTAACGAAGCCTCCAAAGCAACATAATGTGATAGGTACCAAATGGATCTTCAAGAACAAGAAAGATGAAGATGGTACCATCATCAGGAATAAGGCACGACTAGTTGCTCAAGGCTACTCTCAAGTAGAAGGTATAGACTTTGACGAAACTTTCGCCCCTGTAGCTAGACTCGAGTCCATTCGTATATTGTTTGCTATTGCTTGTCATTTTAAAATCAAATTATTTCAAATGGACGTCAAGAGCGCATTTCTAAATGGGTTTTTAAATGAGGAAGTTTATGTAGCTCAACCGAAAGGTTTTGTAGATCATAAACAACCTAACCATGTTTTTCGTTTGAAAAAGGCTCTTTACGGTCTGAAACAAGCACCGCGAGCATGGTACGAAAGGTTAACAAAGCACCTTTTGGAAAAGGGCTATACTCGAGGGGGAGCTGACAGGACTCTCTTTGTGAAGCATTATCAAAATAATTTCATTGTAGCACAAATCTATGTCGATGACATTGTATTTGGTGCAACAAAAGATAATGATGCTTCTAAATTCGCGGAGACCATGGAAAGCGAATTTGAGATGTCCATGATGGGCGAACTGTCTTATTTTCTTGGATTGCAAATTAAACAAAATGATGAAGGTATTCACTTGAGTCAATCCAAGTATGCACTGGAGTTGGTCAAAAAGTTTGATCTAGAAAATTGTAAAGATTTTCCAACTCCAATGGGAACTAGCCACAAGGGACTTGGAAGTGAATCACATAGTGAGAATGTAGACGAGAAACTGTATAGAAGTATGATTGGAAGTCTACTTTACCTCACGGCTAGTCGCCCGGATATATCCTTTAGTGTTGGGATTTGCGCGAGATATCAATCAGCACCAAAGGAGGTTCACCTGAAAGCGGTGAAACGGATCATCCGGTACATCAAAGGATCAATTAATTTCGGAATTTGGTATCCTATGGGAACAAGTCTGAACATTGTTGGATACTCAGATGCCGATTGGGCAGGATCAGTGGATGATCGGAAAAGCACGAGTGGTGCATGCTTCTATCTTGGCCATTGCCTTGTTGCATGGCACAGTAAAAAGCAGAATTGCATAGCACTCTCGACTGCCGAAGCGGAATACATTTCAGCTGGAAGTTGCTCAACTCAACTCATTTGGATGAAAAGCGTATTGAGTGACTTCCGCATTTCAGCATCTTCGGTAACAATTCTTTGTGACAACACAAGTGCAATTAACATTTCTAAAAACACTGTGTTGCACTCTAGAACAAAACATATTGAACTTAGATATCATTTTCTTAGAGAGCTAGTTGAATCAAATACTCTTCAACTTTCATATATTTCAACTGAGGATCAATTAGCTGACATTTTAACAAAACCTTTGGATCAAAAACGTTTTATTCATTTACGAAAAGCAATTGGGATGCTTTCCTTGAAATAATCTTCTTTTTGAAATCTTTGCTTAGGATAGGTTTTGTATTTGTTTTTGTTTTGTTCTTTATCTATGTTTGTACATAGGACATTAATTGAGCATAGATCATAATTGACTTTAATTGCATCTGTTCACACATTTAGAAATTTATTATGCTTTTGCCATCATAATATTTCTTTGTTGCAATGATCGTTTATGTTAATTAAATCATCTTCTAAAGTGATCAAAGTCAATTTCTCTCTCAATGATCTCTTGGTATAGTCATTATCTTATTTGACTGTTTAGTCGAGTATGAAATCGAGATCAATTTTTGGTTGAATACTTTATATCTTAAATAATTGATAGCCAATTGAGGGGGAGTCAAAGATAATGTAATATGCTCAAAAGATGTGGAAAGAGTTACATCCCAATGAGGAGTGTGAAAACTACCACCACATGGAGGAAAGAGCTACCACCTCGGTCGTCCGAGTACTGTGTGCAGCTACCACATGTATACCAAGCATGGTTGTTCAAATTTTTGATTAAGTAAAATGCATGTTGAAATACTTGACTCTGTCAAATTTCAAGGTTGGTATAAGGTGGGATTTTAATGAAGGATGCTCAAAGAGCCACTCTCTTCAACAGATTGTCTAGAAATATTATCTACTATATTTGGGATTTCAAACATCTATTGATCTTTGTATTTCATTTTCTTTACCGAATTGATTATTTGATAAAGGCATTACTCATAAGATCAAGTTAGATGTAATTGAAAGTGTTCAACTTTAAGGGATTTAATTCTTGTAAATTTTCGTTTCATTTTTGGATATTACTGATAGATTTAGCATAATCTAATTCTTGTTGTGTGAAACGATGCTTTTTGTTTAAAGTTGATACACCTTTGTGCTTACAATCTTTTTCTGGTTTTTCTTGAATTTCTCTGAAATTTTCTAAAGAAAAAGTTGGGGCCGATCCGGATCGGGCTAGATGATCCGGATCCCGAACGCAGGAATTCTTCTGCGGGCTGACGATCCGGATTGTATCTGCCGATCCGGATCCCGAACGCAGTTTCTTACTGCGGGTAGCCGATCCGGATCGCAGTTATGAACTGATCCGGATCGCGGCTAGGTTTTTATAAAGAACAAAAGGGTTTTGATTTCTTTTACTCCAATCTTTTGTTCAAAAGTTTCCAGAGCGCTTCTCTCTAGATTTCATCCTCCTTGGAAGCTTTCAAACTCAAGTTCTTCAATTCCAAGTAAGTTTTATTGATCAAAATCTCGGTTTTTCACCGTTTTTCTCTTTTCCTCCTCAAACGCACGAATTTCTTGGATCAACTTTGTTTGTGGATGGTTTTTGATCAAATTTCTTTTGAAATAAGAACTCTGGGTTGTTTAGTTTTGATTATATGCTAGGTTTTCTCCTGATTAACGGATTTTTAGGCTTCGATTTCTAAAATTTCGGTTTTAGGGCATATAATAAGGATTTTCGAAAATCATGCAATTGATCTATCTTTAAAAGTCCTTTTGCAAAACTAACTTGGTTCTTAGTCTCTCTACTTGATAATGATTCTTTGGATACAACTTTTTCAATTTTTGAAAATTGACAATTTTTCATGTGTTCTTGAGTTGGTCTACACAGGATTCCTTTTCTCAAGAAACCATTAGAAATGGTGATCACTTGGATTGTTTTTCTACTTGCGGCTATGGTTCATACGAGAGACACCGTCAAGCCCAAGAGGGCTAAGAAGGCTAAGAAAGCGAAGAAGGCTAAAGATGATTCCGATACAGAATCTGAAACGGAATCAATTGATTGGGATGAACTGCAAGTTGAAGCAACGACTGTTCCGACTGCTTCAAAGGGAAAAGCACCCGCAGAAACATCGAAGGCTCCGCCTACTGCTGCTGAAAAAGGGAAAGCTCCAATGGAAGAAACTTCTGGGAAGACAAGAAGAAAAAGTGTTGCTCGCAAGAGAGGAAGTGCTCGAGGAATCACCATTGAGCAACCAGCTGCTGACCAAGCACCTGCACAAGACTTTGTCAGCTCGGCTAGAATAAAGGATTTTGAAAACAGAGAATGCATTGGAGAAAGGCATGTTGATGTAAAAGCCTTAACGCAACGTTCTCAGACGTTCGGGACTTTGTTTGACCAGAGAGGTCTTGCTCCCATTTGCAATTTCCCGGAGACCACTGGGTATTGTCTTCACTCAGTGAGGATGTTTTATCAGAATGCCTGCTATCTAGTTGATCAGGAAAGCGGGCGTCGGGATTTTCAAACTTTAGTCAAGAATGTCAGAATCAAAGTAACGCCTCAGCTAATTGGTGAAGTACTTGGGATGGACGCCCGAGCCAATGGCACTCATTACCTGAAGAATCAAGTTTTCAACACCTTCTCCTGGAGAGTGGTAGTTGATGGAATCTGTGTTCCAGATACTCGGTCGACAGGAAACTCCGTTTTCTCGAAAGAACTACGACCAGAGTACCGCATCTTAAATCTTATTGTTTGTTACAAATTCTTCCAAACATGAACACAAAGGTTCTTCGGTGGGAAAGAATGATATTTCTTTATCTACTCGGAAATCCCGCAGCAGCAATGGGAGCTAACTTAAACATTCCCTACATCATCTGGTCAAGGATGGCACGATATGTGGAGCAAGCTCATCCGTCAGAGAGACTACCTTTTCCAATGATCATCATGCGCATTCTTCGCAAATTTAAAGCTGACACAAATGCGAGTTCCTATCTGCACAGTCTAGGAACAATCAATGACACGACAATTGTAAAGTCTCTTTCGACGAAGCCAGATGAACCTTTCATACCTCTTCACCGGCAACGAGAACAACGACAACAAGCAACAACCTCTGCACCGGCAGCAGCTCCTCCAGTTCAACCAGCACCTCCGGCACAAGAAGCACCACAATCAACTTCTGATGATGATGCTTCTGTTACCTCAATCTATAAAGAACAGCAAAGGCTCTCCAACGAGCAAGAACGTATATCAAATGAACTGATTGAGGTAAAGGAAGAAATAAAGAAGGTAAATAAAAAGCAATCAGCAATGAACAAGCGGATAAAGAAGATTTTCCAAATCCTCGGCTGTATCAGTTCGGACGAGTCTGAATGATCCGTATCCTTCTAATTTCTGTTTTTATGCATATGTTTAAATCCTACTGTTGTGCAAGTTTTTTTTTTTTTTTTATGTTTTAAAACTGTTACCATTCTCTCCACTTCTGTAATCTTTGGCTTTATTTGTGACAAAAAGGGGGAGAGAGTTTAGAACAATGATTTGAACAATGAACAATGAATGATGGTATGAATGATGAAATATCAAGGTAAGTAGAACTTCAACTTTTGGTTTTTCCATCTGTATGAATGCATGCCTCGACTAACTATTTGCTAACTATTTGGGCATGTAATATAACTAACAAGTTGATGTTCACTAACAAGTTTGTGACACTTGGTTTTTGATTGCATAGAAGATATGTTGGTTCTAACTCTGATCTATTACATATCTATATATATATATAAGTTTGTCACAAACATGTTCATGACATTTAGTTTTTACGTGCAAAGAAGATATGTTGTGTGTTTTTTTAACTATGATCTGTTACATATCTGAATATAAATGTCATGGTAAGATAAAGAGTTTTAAACTTATCTCTGTTGTGGTTTTTGAATATACAAAATTCTTGAGGTATCTAACGATTCTTTTGTCAAGAAGATTCTTTTTGCAGAGAGTACAGATGTCTAAGTCTAGAGTCTGTTTTAGGAGTTTAATCATGTATTGTATTTGGATCTCCATTGTAAATTTGTGTGTATGGTGATAGCAACAAAATATCTTTTGAATTTTCTTAGTGGATCTATGTTTTGTCACGAAAACGCCAAAGGGGGAGATGTTACGGAATTTGAGTTGGCGTAGTTTCGTGAAAGTCTCAAGTCTTGAAGATTGAAGGTGAAGAAAAGGGATCATTAAATCAATCTCAAGAAAGAAGAATTCAAAAGGATCAGGTATGTTAACTAAAGAATTTGTGTGATCCGAATACTTCTTGTAGTGTAGAAACACTTGGAAGAATCTTCATTGCATAAAAATCAAAAACTGGACTTGGGACATGTTCAGGATCGGATCAGTTGTTCGATCCGGATCCGAAGGTGGTTCGTTCATACAATCGTGCAATCCGATCGTAGTCTCTTGATCCGGATCACGAACGTTGAGTTTGGGGAAACTGTATGAACGATCCGGATGTAGCACATGATCCGGATCCCGAACTTCGTTTTCTGGAATTGGCTGTTTTGTTATGACGATACGGATCC